>CM053792.1:573422051-574622051 GCA_028749045.1 Cupressus sempervirens | reverse complement strand
TTATATCTTCAAGAAAATAGAATTCATGTTCAATTTTACCTAGCTTAACTCTATGTTTGAAAGCCAAATGATAAAATCCCTTAGTGTCACAAGAAGGAGGGTGAGAAACAACCATCTTATAAGGATCCAAAATCTTGTGTAGAGAAAGCCAACCCCCTTTTGTGATTACAAATTGATGGGTTAGTATACAAGTTGGGAAGATTGACCCTCTTGATCTTTTCAACAATTAAATTTCTTCTAGTCCTCCCAACTGCCACAAAAATTCTACTACTCCTACTTTTAAAGGCACTTAGTAAGGTAACACATGGGGAGTGCCTCTAAAACCATAAATTCTAATGACAATTGAAACTGAATACAGAATGATTTCTCCCCAATTGTGTGAAACCTTCAAACCAATAGGATTGTCTAGGGGCCTAATAAGACCTACCAATGCCTTGGGTATTCTGGGATTGTCACTCAATAATAAACATCTCAGTTTTGAAGCAAAATATCTATCAAATCTAACAAGACTGGCTTTCTCTACTTCCCAGGTCATATTTGCAATCCATAATTGGACTAGCAATGCTTCCCCATCTTGTTCCCTATTTTATTTCATCTCTTTTCCAAAATAGGTTACTCCTTTGAACAGAAACATGTGCATTATCAAGGAATAGTGACCAAAAATATTTTTCGCTTTGCCCTTAGAAATCCCAACTAGGCCATTATGAATTTCTTGAGCTAAATAAGACGCAAAATCAAAAATTATGTCCACACCAAAAGAGGAAATCTAAGTAATCATGTACATAAAATCCATAGGCATAAACTCCTCTTCATCTTTCCCAAAAACTCTGCACAGAGTCATGTATGCCTCTACAGCCCTAGTATTAAAGTATGCTCTTTTGAAGGGTTCCTCTGAGGCACCTATTATAACTGGTAGAGTTCCAATTTTACCTATATGTGCCCTCAGTGCACTTTTCCTAGCAGCATCATTCTTTGACATGTACTCTTTTTCTAAGCCTTTTAAATCAATTGGCACATGGAAGTTAGTGAGAGGCCCTAAACCAAATACTTGCCTAATTTCCTCTGAGCTGATTGTGATTAGAATTTCACCATCAATTCTACTCGCTACTCTAATTTCTTGGTCATCATTTTTTGCTATAGCCTCAAGGAGGTCATAATCCATAAAGACACTAGGAACCACTAATTTCCCTAAATCAAATTTCCAAATATTGGCATGCGAAGCAAACAAGTTTCTCTCTGAAAACCATTTCTTAAATAAATCCAGACCACTCTGAGAAGTATTAGCATCCTGAACCCAATTTCCCTTATCATATAACCCATCTCTGACTCTTAGCCTAGGGTTTAATGAAGTTATCTTTTTCACTTGTACAATCTTAATGGTGGATTTAGGAAGCAATTCAAGCAAGTCATCATGGATGTTTCTATCCAAATAGTTTTCTTGCCTAGAAAATACCTTCTTTGGAGGTATCTTAACTATAATTCGCAAAAACTAAAATGCTATAGAGGTTATAGTATAAGTACTTACTTGATTTTTTGCTCGTTCCTCTCTATAATTTTGCAATATCTTCACGAACAATGGGAAACTACTTCACGCTTTTTGTCAAGCTCAACATAATATTCTTAGTAATGGCTTTTCCTTAGAAAAACTTGAAATCTTTATTTGCGTAAGATGGAACTGATGAAATCTCCTATATTATACTATATTTTTCTCACACGTGAAGCTTTCATTCCTCATAAATGCACATAGTGGCAACACCTTCTATGTTCAAATTTATGTCGTTGATCTTTAAAAAATCCTACAATCCAAGGATGCAAGCAAGGATGACTCATGTTCTTGTTGACATGTTGGTAGTCAATCCAATGTTATTTTTCCATGTGTATCTTTCCTTCATTGTTAGCACTTCAAACTAGACCCATTGACTTCTGAGGACACGTGTCATTGATTCGTTACCTCACTATACATAAAGAGTGAGCATGTTGCTATAGTAAGGAAAAGACAACCCTTGATCTGATCTTAATCTAATGGTAGGCATTTTACTATATTTTCACTACTATAATGGTGGGTCCCTCCTTGTTCGCTATGTCGCTATACATAAAATTTGAGCAACTCATCATACTGACATAGTGACAGCCATAGATATGGGTTTGATCTGATGGCGAGGAAACTTGCATGATGTGCATACACTATGGTGGGTCCCCAGTCATTATGTCTCATAGAGTAAATAGTGAACATCTTTTTATAGTGACAAGGCAACTATCATTGATCTCATCTTAATCAGACAATCACAATTCTTTATTTGGTCTTTGACTAAAGCATGGGTTCAAGTTACTGTTGACGAGAGAATGTACTATCCATCTGGCTAATGAATTAATATTTTAATCCCTATTATATTACCTCGTGGCTTAGGTCCCACCACATGCCCACTTTTTGGCTGGGCGCTATGTCACTAATGGTGAAGCTCATTCATTTTTCAATCATGACATAGCAACCTTTGGTGCCTTATTAAAATCTGGTGCCAAAAAGATAAGTACATGTCAAATCAATATTACCCTAATTAGTGCTTCTAACAGAACAATAAAATTTTACGTCCACCATGCCACTTGGGAAGTTTATGGTCACCGAAAAACTTAAAAGTAACTATCATTTGTATTTTTTTTTAAGGCACCATGTCGCTACCGGCATGGTGCACAATTTTTTTGATAGCGACATGGCAACCAATCGAAAAAATTTGAATTTTTTTGACACCTTTTTTACTTCATTATTCTGGTCCCTTTTTTTGGTTCTGACAACTCTAACATAAAAAATGTGATCAAACACTTCTGATGCAATGCACTCACTAATTATCACACCTCCATTTTACGGCACCGCCCTTCAATTTCATGACAGTCGCTATGTCACATAGGGTAAAACACTTGCATCTTTTGATAGCGACAATGCGACCACCGTAGATCTTACAAGGATCAAATAGTGGGAAACAAAAAGGGAAAAAGGCCACTTGGAGGCATGAAAGATTTGAATTGGATATGGAATATTTTCATTTTAAAGTTTCATGCCCGAATAAAATTAAAAGGAACAAGACATAGGGTTTAACCAAAGTTTTCAAAGTTTAAAAAATTTGCAAGATTAAAACAAAAACCCTATTCTCCATAATGGACTCAATTCTGAATTTTTTGTTCCTAGATTGGGGAAATTTTATTTTGCAAAAATCAAACCAACACAACACTCACTTCAAGCATGTTTCCCTCCTCCCCTATCTCAATTAGTAGTAATAAGAGAAGATGGGTAACTTGCAAGAGAAGCTATATCCAACACAATAGGAACAATAGCTAAATCTAAAGAAGGACCCTTGAGAGAGTCAATTTTCTCAAGAATAGATGGAAGTGTAAGTTACATAGAAACTATGTTAGGTAAGTCAACATCAAGTTCAATAATCTCATGTTTATCATCATCTAAAGTATCTTCTTCATCAAGATTAATAGAAATAGAATTTGAAATAGGATTATATCTATCTCTATCAATAGTATGATTAACATCCTCTCATGCGAGTTTTAGCATGAGCCTAGCAATTCTTTTCATATTCATAAGCATGTCAATTACATTTAGTTTTGTTAGAGATTTGTTGAGAAGATGAAGGAGGATCACCAACCATGGGTTCCTTTCCAAGGCTAATAAGAGGAACAACAATAGGTTGAGAAGTAGAAGGAACAACCACACTAGGAGGATCAGTATGTGTAAGAGGTGGTTGCCCATTAGAAATAGAAGAATAAAAAGAAATATTCATAGAATGTGTAGCAAAAATATCACAAGAATATCCCTAGGCATACTCAACTCAGAAATATTTTGTCATTCATCAGCTTTATAAGTGCAAAAATCTAGACAAATAGGAGGTGTAGTAGGAATAAAAGGTCAAAAGAAATCAAGAGTAGAACAATGGCAAGGTTTAGAAGGATGATTAATCATCTTAATCTCACCGTCATAAGGGAATTTAATGCACTGGTGAATAGAGGAAGAAATGATGGACGTCAACCAAGGTAAACCAAGCTTCACTTGGAATTGATTGGAAGTAGGAACAATGAAAAAGGTATTATTCACTACTTTACCATAGAGCTCAACATGAAAAGAAATGGAAACTTAAGGAGGATACAAAAGACCATTACAAGTTTGAATCCAAGTATCAGTTGAATTATAGAAATCACAACATTTTTCTTAGCATATAAATGTTCCCTAGTAATAATAATAACCATAAAAGTAGGATCAACAAGACACCCATAAGAAGGATACTTAGCAGTTCACGTAGCAATATAAAGAGGACCATCTAGAGCCTTGAAAATATTAGCATTAGTAAATGGAATAGCAAGGGCTCTAGTATTCTTAAAATTAGGTTTAGGTTTAGTTTGTTCATTAGATGTAGAGGGAATGTCTTTCTTAGGTGGAGGTAGGGGTTGAACTACACATTCCACATCATTAATAGTATTATTCTCTTGTCATAAGGTATCATAAGAAACATTCAATTTAAGAGAAGAAGAAGAAGGAAAATATTAAATAATAGTATTAGTAGTGTGCTAAGGTAAAAGATTAGTATAGAATTGAAGATTTTGATTAGGAGGTGCCACTAATTTATTTCTAGTATCTTGATTATCAATAGATAAGGCATTAGAATCAATCAAATCTTGAATATTATGCTTTAAAGAATAATAAGCCTTAGTATCATGTCCAAGATGTTGATGATATTGATAAGATTCTTTAGGATTAAAGAGTGGACTTGATGTATTAGAGGGAAGAAATGGTTTAAAAGGAGGAATTATAATCATGAAAAACCTACCCATAATGAAATCTAAAGACTCAAAAAGAGGAGTAGACTTATGATTCAACCAAAAAATAGAGGAAGAAGTAATGACGCCTCAAGATGTAGCTACTACTTGTTCATTTATTGTATTCATGGTTTTTTAATCTTGATATAGTTGTTAGGTTTTTGTAATTTGTTATTATTAGGTGTAGCATCACTCTTATTAATAGGTACAAGATTTGTTGGAATGATGCTCTCAAATTGACTCACTTGTAATTTATAATGATGAAGTGTTGCACAAAGTTGTGAAAAGGAAGTAAACTCAATAAGCATAATCTAATTTCTAATGTCTTTTTGTAAATTTGCAATAAGTATATGTTGAATATCAATATCAGGCATAGGATAAGAAATATGAGCATGCAAATACTAAAATCTACCAATAAAATTAGTCGCTTTTTCCTTAATACCTTGTTTACAATGCATCAAATTAGTTAAAGAAACAAAAGTACCAATTTTATTCTAAAATTGTTGTATAAAGGCATTAGCAAGCTAATGAAAGGAATCAATAGAATAAGGTGGAAAATAGAAATGTCATTGGAAATCTTTGACATGGAAGGTATGAGAAAACAACTTAGTTAAAATCCTATGATCATGAGTATAGTCACTACATAGAACTTGGAAAGTCTTAAGATGTGTTACAGGACCACATTTTCCATTATAAGTATCAAGGCAAGGCATATCATCTTATGGAGTAGAAATGCTATGGATAATTTCAAAAGACAAAGGACTACCCATATCACATGTAGGAACATTAAACTTAGATTGAGTAAAGGAAGCAAGTTGTTGTAAAGAAAAAACAATTTAAGTAAGACTACAGATAGTGAAATCATTAGAAGAAATAGGTGGCACCAGTGCATTTGATACACTAGGAAGAGTGTATGAATTAGCTTGAATATAAGGGAATACAACCAAAACACTAGGGAGCATAGTAGATGAAGCAAGGAACACCATTATATGAAGGTTGTGAAGTTGGCAAGGAAACAAGTGAAACACTCATAAGAAAATAAGGAATAGGAAGTCTAGAAAGAGGATTAGAAAGCTAAATAGAAGTAGAAACTATAGGAGAAACATAAGTAGAAATGAAAAGGATAGGTGTAGATTCTAGAAATAGGGAAAGTAAGTTGAAGAGAAAAAATAGGTAAATTCATTCCTATTGGAAACTACAATTGGAATAATTGTTATGTTGTCATTGATGTCAAACCTTATCGGTAAGACAATTTTCTATCTGAGAAGAGTGTCATATCAAGATGATTGATGAAGAGGATTTGAGAAGGACATTGCAAAATAACCTAGAGAAAAGGTTGAGTTATGAGGAACTAAAATGGGTAGTTAAAATTTGACAAGATAATGTGATTGTTTAATTATAATACAAGTGAAGAAGAAAATTTTACTAAAGCCTAGAAGAAGTGATCAAAGAATCACCAAATGCATAGGCTTGATCGAGAAAAAGAGAAAAATATTAAGCAACTTGAATTTTATGTTGAGAAATGCTAGAGTTGACCAAGTAACAGTATAAGTTGAAGAAAATATAGTGTCGATCAAACATCAGCATTGACCGAGTATCAGTAAATGTGTCAAAAAGAATAATTAGTTAACCAAGCAATCTGGTGATGACTGAGTGTCATGGCACAATGTTGGTCAAGGGACAACATTTGATAGATTAAGAGGAAATCATATTTTCAACTGATACAGTTGATTTCTTGGGATACGTAAAGTGTGTTGAAGATAAGGATGGATGACCTAGAGCATTTAATTCAAGGGAAACCATGTTTGAGAATTTCTATGCAAGAATTTAAGTAGAAGTTTGAAGAATTTTCTAGAAGAGAAAAGAGGAAATTAAATGATGGAAGGATTTGATAAATCTAACCTAACTCTAAGATCTACAGTGATGTTTAAATGGAAAAATACCATAATTACCTATTTAAGGAGGTATAAGGGCTAAACTTGAAGAGGTTAGCAGAGTTGATGAAGACCTTAACAAGGTTGGAGAAATTGTTGATTTTGTTGATTAGCAAACTTGAGAAAAAGGTTGGACAATAAAGTGTTGAGGTGAAGAGTGATTGCTTAAATTGATTCCAAGAAAATTAGTGATAGAGATGTTGATGGAGGCCATTCAATGAGTCAATTTTTGGATAGAATTATGATCTATATTTACAAAGGTAGTTGTATTTGTCAAATCAACCTACAGTTACTTTCTAACCATTATATCAATTTTGAAATCCTTTAATCTAGGTTGACCTAATAGTCATATGTAAATCCTTTAATCAAGGTGGCATTCTAATGGAATGTTCCTAATCCCTCTAACAAGGTCACTCATAATAGGGTGATTAAATCCTTTAACAAAGTCACATTTAACAATGTGTTTTGTAACCTTTAACAGGGTTGGCTTCTAATAGAACTCACTTCAGAAGAGTGAAAATTTGGTGACATGTTACTGGTGGTTTTTTCCAAATTGGGTTTCTGTGTTAAATCCTAGTGTCATACTTGTGTGGATGTCATGTGAGATGCTTTACTATTAATATTTTAGATTCTATGAATTTGTTACTATTAGGACATTAGACTGCAATTTTATGTTATTGATTATTTGCTATAGACACCGAGCTACTGAATGTTTAGATGTGAAGTATTTGAAGTGATTAAAAGTTTAATTGGTATATCTAGACCTAAGGATAATTTATTCACCCACTCTTTGTTATTCCAAATAATTCTAACATTAATTCCTTGTTCAGATGTAGCTTGAGTTGAAGGCTTAACATGAGTATGGACAAGTGAGTAAGACTGGACAAAAATTTAACACCATGTTCATCATTATGGATCACTTTATTAAGAGTTTAAAAAGAAGCAATAGTGTCAGTATTGTGATTTTCTTGAAGAAGCCAATCATGCATTTTATCAATTTTAGTAGCAATTTTATCAACTTGTTCAGGAGGAACCCTTAAAGCTTCATCATCATCATGAGATGAATGGGAAGATTCATGTTCCATAAAAGGATTGGGATCATGAGAAACTATGGGGTTGCTAAGGTTCCTAAGGAAAGGAAAAGAGGAATTTGGATCAAACAGAGTCATGATTCAATGACTTCTCCTGATAGGAATACTATAAGTAGGATTGAAGGTAGTAAAGTTCATACACCAAACAAGGCAAGAAGATGCAAAAGAAATATAACCTTATGATATGAACTAAAACATAAAGCACACAATATAATCTTTAAAAGATATAAAGCATGTAAATATAGATAACAAGATAATGCAAAAATCTAATCTTAACAAAGGATCTAACACTAAATCAAAAGTGGAAATGTTGACAGTCAAGTTTACTAATAAATGTAGGGGTGGAAATGTGAATCAAGGATATAAAACCGAATTTCATCACATTATCACAAAAAATCCATAATAAAGGTAGAGAATTCAAGTAGATAAGTCCTTTTAATCATAATTCTAAAGAACTAGGTCTAGAAATATTAGTGCTAAATAAGCAAGGAAGGAGCATTGATACAAACTAGATCTATGAAGAATAAGGGGAAAGATAATTAAATGCTTGGAAACCATAGATGATATGATAAGCTAGAGATAGATGTAGATAAATATGATAAAAGGGTAAATAAGGTAAAGAAAACACCTTTAGAGTCTATTTTTATTCTTGTTGTACTAATCAAAATAAATGGAAATTGTCAAATATGGGCCTAAAACTATGCAACAGACAAAACTTAAAAATCATTCGGTAATCTGCCAAGGATGAACTACGTGGTTAGGGATAGCTCAATCACCATTGATGCATTAAAGGAATCCCAATCATCCCTAATAGAATGTGTGGGATGTTGATTATGATTTTTTAGATCTAATGAAAGTGAAAAAGGATTCACAAATCTGCAACTTATTTGTTGATTCAATATCCACAACAAGAAATAATAGAAGGGTTTTATTGTTGATGGGGGGTTTTCCTTGTTCAAACCCCAATTTAGGAATTAACCTTGAATTTAAATAATTAAAATAGCATGAATGTAAACTAAATATATGAATACACCTTACAATAGTAGGATCTCTTAAATCAAATGCAATGTACTTACATCACCAATTGATTTGAATCAAAAAGATGAAGATGAATGGATATGGAAGATGCAGCAATGTATCTTGAATGGATTTAAGAAGATATTGAAGATAAAATCCTTCAATTTCTTGAATTCTTGAATCCTTGATAGTCAATGAAAGAATGCTTGAAGACATGAAGGATTGAAAACTTGAATTCTTGAGTGCTAAAGTGTGTGTGTGTGTGCAGATTCATGATAGAATACTTGGATGAGAAATGGATGAAATGGAAGGGATTTAAATAGGTCTAAGAATTTACTAACTTTGGCAAGCCAATCTACCTAGGAATTAACACCCTAAAGGTATCTAGATGTAGGACCCGAACAAAGGACCCAAATTAAGGTCCAATCAAGGGTGCATTTTGGCCCTAATTGGCCTATTAGGTGTATACTACACCCTTGATTGGTCAAGGCTGCACTGTACCCCTAAAAACCAGGGGTCAAAACCTCTTTGATCCCTTCAAGATTAAAAAATAGGTCCTGAATCCTAGAAATTAGGCATAGAGTCTAAGAAAAAGTCATTTTGGTGTAGAGAGTAGATTCCAACTAAATATATGAAGGGAAGGGAGGACCTAGGAGGATAGATCCTACCTCAAGCTTAACGTCATGAAAATAGGAGACTTAAAGAGGGTCTATTAGGTTTTACCACAACTCCACCTAGGAGAAAGGACAAAAAATAGGGAAAAGAAGGAAACGTACAAGGAGATTGATGATCTTGCATTAAATATGTGCTAAACCTTCATTAAATTAGAGTGCTTCCAATTTAAGATAGTACAGTTATAGGGTAAAAAACATTCAAACATTCTATACTTACAAACATAATATTTCAAATTTTTTTTTTCCATGTAATTTTTCCTAGAACTTTTAGGGATCCTTTGACTATTTCCAATCTACATGAAAAAAATTGACAACTTTGTATCTTGTTCCTTGCATAAACCCTCAAGGATAAATATAGGAATCACTCATGCCCATGAATATATTTGAATGTTATTGAAATCAAGGATTTTACCTCTTTAATGCTATTGAAATCAAGGATTTGACCTTTGAATGTAGAATTAAAAAATCAATGATGTCATCATAAGTGCATGGATCTATGAATGCTACCCAAGATATTCAATGTATAAATTCTTAATAATCACTTACAATGAAGGGGATGTTGACATTAAGTCAAGTTTGTTATTAGTGTCAACACTTATTCAGATTTTGTATGGCTACCGAGTTCATTGAACATTCTACAGTGTTTTGCATGTAATTCAGTAGCCACCAAGCTTTACAGTTCAAACCAAGCAAAATCAGGCAGTGTGAAGTCCAACAGTTCAACCCGAGTAGTTTAGTGGTTACCAAGCTTTGCAGTTTCAACTGAGCTAGTATTTCATGTCAAGCAAAGTTAATGTTAACTGAGCTATATGATAATTGGTGTTTACTGAGTGCAGTCATGGTAAATGAGTAATTCAGTTTCTACCAAGTTACACAGTATCTACCAAGTCACCAATATAGACCGAGTTCAAGACTACTCTAAGATGATTAGTATGGACCAAGCTTCTACTTCTACCAAAAGCATGATGATTCCAAGTAGTGACAATGTATCAGAACTTCACCAAGTCAATCTTCAAAACCCGAGTGTCTTCATTTGAGCTGCCTTCATAATATTGATGTTAACTTGTATATTGGTCGACTTCGTAATTTTGTAAATTGGATTGATATATATCTAATGTATTGTATTATATCCAAGAATGATGAAATGAATGAAAGAAAGTAAGCATGACATGATAAAAGAGTAAGAAGGATGAATGTATGAAATAAAAGCAGGCGAATGTGAATCAGCAGCAAAGTGTATTGTAAGGCCATATCAGCAAAGGAGCAATAGAGTCATATCTATCACATAAAGGTGATCAGTACTTCAAAGAATCTCTATCAGAAAATCAATTGTAAGTTAGAGATCTATTGTTTCATCCTAACAGGTGAACCAGTCCAAAATCCTCTAACAAGGTAGACTTAACAGACTTTTGTCAAATTTCTTTACCTAGTGCATACTTCATTGTATGTTTGTAAAACCTCTAACAAAGTGGACCTAGCATTTATAATTGCTCCTAATAGGGCAGATCATCAAAAGTGATCATTGTAAGCCTTAACAAGCCAACTTTATGTTGTAGTATTGAAGTTTTGTGGGTATTGTCCCACCCCAGTTTTAATTTCTATTTGGAAGGTTTCTAGGTCACCAAATTATTGTGTTCAAATGTTATGGATGTTTATGTTTTCAGTTTCTCATGCATGCAATTAATTAAATGGTAATTGGATGATTACAATTAAGGTTTAAATTTAGTAAAATTTTTGAGGTTACTGATTCACCCCTCCCATCTCAATAACCTAGCTTAGTCTTGAAGATTTCCAACAGGGGAGATAAATGTGGATGGAAAGAAGGATATTCTTTCTTGATAATTACTCTACTTGGCCACCATGGAAGATAAACTTGCTTCAATGGAAAATACTACCCTAGAAATGAGTTGAATGAGCTAGAGAAACTAGATCTCCAAGGCTTGGTTTCAAATTGTAATATCCCTTGCCCAAACTGATTGATTTTAGCTCAAGGAATATTGTCAAACACTTGTATTTTTTCCTTTCAATGCTAAGAAATCTAGAATGTTCACAAATGACATTGCAATGCCTCTTACAATGAGCTAATATGTTAGTGTAGTTCTTCTGATATTTTCAATCCATATACATGGAAACTAGATATGGAATGCATACCTACAACCAATTGACATTTGGACAAATAATTGAGATACAACTTTATGCTCATCATATATGCTATTAGATGGACATTTCATCAAACAAATGGTATGCAACATGTATCTCCTTTATTGAATTCATTCTCATGTACAATGTTGCTATGAATTTGCCAAGACAAATGGGTTTACAATAATGACTACAATAATGCCAAAATTTGATTTTGAATTATCACAGCAAAATCATATGCCCAAAAAAATTACAATGTTAACTACTACTAGCTACAAGAGGAACCTGGTAATAGTGATGCCCAAGGATGGAGATGGATCAAGCATAAGTACTGTAGCGCGGCATCGTTCATGCATACTGTAGCAACCAACAATAAATGCATTCTCCAATTTAAGCACAAATAGAACTCCTAAATTGAAGCTCTCCTGAATACCAAATTTAGTGGATATTTCACCACCTCAAATGGTTGTAACACGGAAGAGTTGGCATTCTCCAATGGCTGACTAAAATTAGAAACCTTAGTTTCTTTTCCCAAGTTTATATCAAATGCAATTCACAATATTTGGATGATTAACAATGAAGCTCTCACCTCTATTTATTCTTTTCCTTTGCCCTTCTAGAAGAAAATAAAATATTATTTAATTGCATTATCTAGAAGCTTCCCCCTTTTCCAATACAATTATTTGTTGTATTTCTAGAAAATGCACTCTCTAAAAGCTTCTCCCTTGCAATACAATAATTAATTGCGCTTCTAGAAAATTAAATTAATTAAACATAAATTCACCTTTTAATTTTAATTTATTTAATGACTTTATAAGAAATTAATTTAATCAATTTCTCCTTATTTCTCCACTTAGCCTTCAGAGAATGTAAAGGCTAAGAACTCCACTGAGTTGCGAAAAATATGGGGACATTATAGGAATCTTGAATCTAGATGCTTGATGCTTGACTTTTGTTGATCTCTTGATTTCAATTGATATCTTGTGTGTAGTTATGATGTATATAAAAAATGATGATAGATACAATATTTATAAACTTCATATGTTATTTTAGTATTTAAACATAAGGTAGGCCAACCACGAGATCTAATTTCCCACTAATATCTTGATATTGGAATCCAGGACAAATTTAGTCCAAAAAGTGTACAAATAAAACATTTGAAATGTTATGTTTTTGGGTATAGACTATTTATATAAGTAGAAGAGTTGCCAAATCTAAACTAGTCATTCAGATGGTAAACCAGATGTGAGAAAGAAGAATTGGGTTTCTAGAATCAAGCATAAAGGATATCAAATATCAAAACCACATAAATGGAGCCTAATATAGCATCTAATTTATAACCTAGATAAGGGGCTACTTAGATGAGAAGCTAATCTAAGGAAGGAGGGACCCATACAACTACAAGGAGATGTCTGTAACACATAAAGAGATACAACACAAGGTTCAAATCATGAGTAGCATTGGGGTTTAACAAATACACACACGTGCACAAACATACATATTTCTATTTATATATATGTATAGATATGTACATACAAATATATACCTGGCAAAGAGTACTCTACAGTTTGAAAATATACATATCCTTTGGTAATAGTCATAGAAGTCATCCATGTGCATATACAACCTGATGGGTCCTATGGCTATTGCCAATTTTGTGTGTGTGTGTGTGTGTGTGTGTGTGTGTTGAACAATCCTTATGCATTAATTTTTTATTTTTTAAATTATAAATTCCTTTCAAGATCTTATTATTATATATTTTATATATATACAGAAATCAAGTTGTATTATAACATAAACATTTTTTTTAAAATGGAGAATAAACAATAACCAATTATTGCTTGCATCATGTTCATAATATTGAATAATATAAGTTCATGATTATGTAATTCCAACTAAAGTAAAATGTGCAACATGGACTACATAGGTTTTTTGATAATAAATCAAGACTTGAGGAATGTTACTTTATTCACCATGAACAAGGCAAAGTATAGGTATCAATTTAGAAATTTACATACATTATATAAAATTACTTTTATATTATTTTGAAAGACGTTGTAATATCACAACTAACCTTCCTTTTGTACTTGATCCTTAAAATAGAATTCAAATTTCAACACAAAAGGAATTACAAGCCCAACATGACCAAGCTAACTAACTCCCACTTGTAAAATTTCTTTAAAAGTACATATTTGAGCTAGGGAGCTTATAAAAACCAAATTTAAATCCACATAAAATGCTAATACACATTTGAAAACATAAGATCTACATACTATCCAAGGGAAAGAATGTCAGAAATATGTCTCTTTTAAACTTATAATAAAGGATATTCAAGGGGACTTTGTACTTCTTTGAAAAATAAATTAGAGTTATATTAATTTCCTCATTACTACATTAATCAAAACACTATTTCACATCACGTCATAATACTTATTCAATCAACTAACTATCTTGAACAATAATATGAGACATTTTTATATAATATTATTCTTTGGACATAACCTATCTTCAAAAATAGGCATTCAAAATTGCATAACATCGTATACCTATTAAAAGGGAATGAGCATAAAAGGCGTGATAGGGGGTTCAAGATTTTTAGGGGCCATAAAGAGCATATAGGGTGGAGGAGATGATGATGAAGATAATAATGGTGTGGGGGATGGAGAGATCATTATTTTGAGTTCTATGTTTGCTTGCAAAAGTTGGTTGGGGAATACTCACCCCCTTGATTTGCCTTTTTCACCCATGTCCTCATGTAGCTGCTTAAGTGCAATTTGTGCTTAAATTTAAGTAGTTAAAGTGTCCCAATGCAACAAAATAATATGGGAAAAGGATAAATTGGAATCTCTCCCTATTTTAGTGGAACAATCATTGCTAAAAAATAAAATATGCTATAAAACAAGTGAGGGCCAAAAAAAAAGCAATAACTACTTAGTGAAAAAAATGATTTGTGGCTCCACACTTTCTTTTTTCTTTTTTCTTTCATGTTTTCTTTCTCTAAATTTAACTTTAAAATTTATTATTAATATTTTTATCCAAACGTGCTACTTATGATGGCTGCTAAAATTATAAGTAGAAAATATAATGATCATGGGGTCACTAGTTTTACAATTTTCTCCTAAACATTTTGAGAAGTGGCTAACATCCAAAATAAGTTAAGCAACCACATGGGAACTTGTTCTCAATGTCATATTCTCATTAGGGCATGGTGTGTTTTTGGTTGTGAACTTGATAGTTCTAATCAAATCTATTGATGTAGCTTTATTAACACTTCAAGATAGGCATGTTTTTATTATTGCAGACGTCTTTACTAGATTTCTTTTTAGCATGGTCTCAATATCTTATGGGTTGCTTCTTTTTAGACTAGGGGTAACTTTGGGAATATTTTTATGGGTTTTTAATGCTATAAGTGGAGGAAATTTCTCCTCTCTACTTCTTTGATCTATGTGGATGTGCTTCTAGGAAAAGGGTTTCCTATGGTTTCTCGTAGTCAAGTTGGCTTTGTTTCCTCTTGTTGTTTGACATTAATGTTCAGAGGTTTGTGGCTTGTCTAAAAATTGGTAATGGTTGGCGGTGTTTTAGAAGCATGGTAGTGTTTGGTGGCTTAGGGTTTGTTCTCCCCCACAACTATACCTTTTAGTTGAAAAAATTGTGAGCATTGTTGTATCTATTTGTTGGTGGCAAGGTGTCTCTATTGGTTTCTCCTTGGTTGGTAGTCTTCTATTGGTTTCTCCTTGGTTGGTAGCTTATTGGTTGGGGTTGTGTCATTTATATTTTCTTATATGTGAGATGGCTTCTCTTTGGGTCTTCACTACTAATGTTGGTTGTTTGGCCTTTTGTGGTGTGGACACCACTTGTTGTGTGTCTATGCTCTATTTATGGGCCTTTATTTATAGAATGGTGGGGGTTGGAGTGTTTGGGTTTTCCTAGTTGTGTCCTCTCAAGCTCTATTCTTGTAGTAGCCTCTCTTCAATCTTATAGTGAAAGGGTTGGAATGACTTTTGGAAGTGTTTGTTTTGGGTGAATATGGTTGCTTGATGTTCAAAACTTTTGGAACAATCTCTTTATATGTGGGCCCTCTTTTTTGGTAATTTTGGTCTAGATTGTGTGCTCCCTCATTGGATTTTGTGTGAGTTGGTGTTGGGTTTCAGGGCCTGTGGTTTACTCTATTCTATAATCTTACATGTTTCTCAAAGAGACATTTTGGAGGTTTGTTGAATTATGCATATGGTATTCTTTTGGGTTGGTTTTGACCCTTTCTCAAATGTATTTCTTCCTTTTGGGGCTCCTTGTTATTTTTGGAGGTTTTTTTTTTATTGGTGGCCAAATGGTTGCTATAAATTTGTAAGGGTCTATTCTAGTAGTGATTTTTTTTTGTTAGATAGTTTCTTTGCAAGGTTCAAATTATCTCATTTTGGTGCTTAGATCTCATTATTTATTCTTAGCCAATTTTTTTCTACTTTTGGCTTGACTCCTTTCTATATGTCTTCTATAGAGGTGAAGTAAGCCCTTCTAGAGGTTGGGTCTCTAATGGAAACTTTGTTGTGGGAATGATGCATTCTACTCCTATCATTCCCCTTCTTATTCCTTATTAAGGTGGGGGAATCTTCTATTAAAGTGGGGATCTTCTTGTAGAAGGAGGGTGGTCATTCAGTGAGGTACACTCTCAATAAAAGTTGCTCAAATGTAGGGATGATGTCAATTTGGTTTACCCTTTTGTCTACCTTCTTCTCTACCACCCCTATTGAGGTGGATATGTGTGTTACAGTTGAGGAGTTATTTTATTATTGAGAGTTCCTTTCTCATAGCAGTTGGATAGTTTTTGGAGTCATTTATAGATCCATATTAAAGGTTTGGGAAACCTTGGGAAAATTCCCCCTCCTTTTGCACATGGTTCCTTGGGAAGTTTTATGGTAGGATGGGTTAGTTTCCATCCTAGATCTATTTTTCGTGATAGATATTGGTGGTGAAGGTTTAGGTGTCCTTTTTAAAACCCTTGAAGGTTATTGTACTTTATTAAAAACCAATTTAATCTTGTTGTTGGGATAGTAAGTTCATTTTGACTTCTATCATGTGTGTTGGTTGTTCTTCTATGTCATTTGGTTTATCCTTAGCTATGACAAATAAAGGTCCTTTCCTTGTTTATCTAACTAAAAACATAATTTATCTATTATAAAATTTATTTTCCAATAGAGTCTCCATATCTCTCTCAACCTTACTAAAAGTTAGTTAACTTGGACTATTTAACTCTTGTTGTCATGTAGAGCCTAATCAGACTTAGATGTTAATTTTCTCCATTTCATCGGGCACAATTTGCCCCCAAAATTTTCTACGAGGGTTTGGGGGAAATGCCCTCATGCTAGAGGTAAGTGGCAAGGCCCCTTGTGGGATCTTAGGGTAGCGCCCTAGGCAGAAGGAGCAGCACCCCTTGCAGGGTCTCGAGGCTCATGGCCCACAGAGTGAAATCGAGGGGTAGCACCCCCAAAACCAAAAATGAATTTACTTTGTAAAAGGCATTGAGAGTTAATTTCTTCTATTAGACAACATATTCTAGCCCTAATTTTGTAAATAGAAAAAATCTTGTATAAAATAGCTTAGGGTTACGAATTTTATGATGTATGATGATTTGCTAGCTTCTTCTAGCGGTATTAAGTTGTAAGGGATTACAGATTGTAATCAAGTTGTAATCACTAGATAATAAGAATATTGGACTCATTGTTTGATGGATGTAAAATGAGGATTTGGTGAACCACAATGAATCTTTGTGGCTTTTGTTCTCTTTTATGTGCTTTATTATTTTCTGATATTGGTTATATTTTCATGTAATTGTTATTTATGTCTCTTTAATTGTAACAACTCCTTCATCCTAGGAATCAACTTTTAATGTGTGTTATTTAAGTCATTTGCATTACATGGGTGGTTGTTTGAGGCATATGTCTGGTAATATTTGAATGTGTTATATGAGAATTCATATGTAGTTATTGGCATTCAATAGGTAAGTAGCTATGATGAATTAATAATTTTTCAATTGTATGGTCGGGCCCTTGGTCTACTAGTGAAGTTGAAAGGCTCACAAAGAGCCCACTCGGGATCAAGTCTTAAAAGCTGACCTCTATAAATTTCTTTAAAAAAAAATTAGCAATTTATTGTCATAAATAATTTAGTACTGGAAGATTGTAAAAGGGATGAATAAGATTCAACATAAATATTCTAATTCAGAAAATAATAGATTTCTGGAAGTATAAACAATAATCCAATAGAATCTTAATCAATTTTATTATTTTTGATTAGTTGTATAATAATTGAAAGATTAACTCTATAATTAGATACATGGAATCCAGCTTCGTTAATGAAATAAAAACAATATATAAAAGAAGTCCATTTATTTCCATTACCAAAATTAACTGCACATATCGTTCATTCTCAATTAATACAAACTTGTAAGATATGAATAGATCAAGGATAATAATAATTCTTACTAAGGCTTGTCTTTTGAGCCAGCCACACGGTCCCATGATTTGTTGATAAAGTATCTGAGGTTCGCAAATCAAGCCTTGTGCTCAAATTAATGAGTGACATTCAGCTTACATTTTGAGGATCTCTTGTGTCGGATATATTATCCTGTCCCTTTGTCTCTGGTATTGCTTGAATTGGTCATGTGTATGCTTTTATTGTGTGGCCACAAAATGACGTAATTGTTGATGAGGAAAGTGGGTATTGGACATTCAGATTACCAGAGTTTGATCCATGGAAGGAGTGTTCTTCAGATTGTTATCATTAAAGAATCTCTATAGCTGTCAGTTATGTTTCTGCTCCCTTACTCTTTGTCTTGGACTCTTCCCTTGTGGGTCCAAAGAATTTTGTCAAATCACAGGTGCCCAATAAGATTGTGAAGTATCATGTTTGTCATTGAAATCAAATATAAAAACAATGGCTGCAATGCAGCTGCGCCAGCTTAGTACTTGGGATTGGGAGAAGTGCTTTCAAAAATCAGTAGATCTCAAACAACTACTATCTTGTGTACATATATTTGTAAATACTTGAAATGGTCTATAAGATATTATATTTGTTAAAAGTTCAATAAGGGAGAATAAGTGGACTTAATCTTGAAAAAAAATTCATACGGAAGCATGCTTGAGGTTGTGTCGTGTTGGGATTGGTGACCTGTGTTTCACTTCTGTGAGTATTACCTAAATGTAATGAGCGTTAAGTGTTCTATTTGTTCTCCTGCAAGTTGGGTTATTGTGAACCGCTACTTATGAAATATGGATCAATGAATCCGACTTAATAACTATTTAACTTAACCTTGATGACAATGTCATAATCAGAATTTTATCTATTTCAATTGAAGATTTTTATATTATAAGACTGTATGATTGTATATAATCTTTTTTCCTTGAAGGATTTTGTATTGTGATGCTTTGTAATTGTATGGTATAGGAAAATGTATCTAAAAAAGTAAATATGAAGGCACACTTCACATTTATATGTGGCAAATATAATAGTTGGGCATAATTCAACATTTATTTTAGAAAAGCCATTGTAATTTTTCAAAATTGTCAATTAATATTGCTTTTAAAAACTCTTGCTTTATATTTTGATAGATATTTGTATTCTATCTCAAAGATCTCATTTTGGCATAGGTAGAAAGGATCTAAGGTTGTGAAATTTAGGTTTGAATTTACTTTGAAGTATCTTAAATCTTTCTAGCAATTCTAATTTACCTGTATTTTATAAATCAAAAAACAAATGACCAATATTGATCAAGATCATCAACACTAACAAAATAGTACTTAAAGAAATAAATTAAATGAAATGTACCATGTAGTCAATTGTAAAAGGCCTCTACAAACCTCAAATAAAAATGTTATAAAAATATATAATACCTTTTATAATACTTATATAGCCCTACCATTTTTTTCATTTTTCAAAACCAATTTGATCAAATAATTTAAAATGTGAAACTCTAATATCTAAAAACTACTACTGTACTAGATTTCAATGAAGAACAAGGTTTTGGTAATCTTTCCATGCATTTCTTATTTTTCTCCCTTCTTTGCAATTGAAGTCAATTTGAATAGATAAAATGGTTGATTTGATCAAAGAGATCATTTTCACAATATTTAGAAAGAAGTGTACAAAAACAACAACCTGATGAAGTGCTGGAAATTTGAGATGGCAGTTGTTCTGCTATCTCCAACCTCCGCCAAATGAAAGCCTTATAAATCATGGGCATAACAATTAATCAGGTACATATAATTAGAAAAAATTTAGGGAAAAAAAAAAGTTAATTTTGACTATTTAATACTTTTAGTCAATGACTAAGTACTATTTTGATTATTTAACAATTTTGACTAAGTATTATTGTGACAATTTTTTGATTTCATGTCTTAAGCAGTGAAGATGTTTTTTGATTAATGATTTATCAATGTTTAATAATTTTAAATGTACTAAATTAGTTTAGATTTTTAAACTTCTAATATTATGTGTTGTAAATATTGTCATTCAATTAAAAATGTCAAAACAATAATATATACTTCTATATTATATAACATTTTAAGAAATATTATTTTATATTATTACTATAAAAATATTATTATTTTGATATTATAATTAACATATGATCTATATGCAATAGAAATTATATATCAATAAGTATATTTATAAATAAAATTAAAGTTAAGATTTAAATTAATTATAATTGATAATTATTTATATAATTATAATAATAAAATCTTTATTACTATAATTATCAAAACTATAACTATATAATATTTTTATTACTTTAGATATTATATGTATTATATTAAATTTATTAAATGAAAATTAAGTTTAAATACTAAAATCTACATTCAAGTAGTAAGCCACTCTATGGCGCTTGTGTTTAATGGTGTCATCTTTGATGAATTTATTAAGAATTATTCAAACCTTGTCTTTTATGATATCATGTCTGATTGTCATACCCAAAAATTAAGGCAAAAATGTACCAACAAATTTTATTTTTTTTAATAGGTAAATTCTACTAAGTTAACACATAACAATGTAAATCATCAATGAGTACATTGTAGAAGTGTGATAACATGGGACAGTTAGTTTCGGGTTACTGGATTTAGGTACATAGTTGAGTTCAGATTATATCCCATGAGGATGTAGAGTTGGTATTCCATCCTACTACATGGGTTTGAAACCCTAGGTTCTAGTGCTACAAGAACACCTAGGTCAGGTTACATAATTTGTTTGGTTAAACTCTAGTTAAGGTGTGACATCATATTCGAGAAAGCATTTAGGGTTCCATATTTCTTGGGTTAAAATTGAATTAAATATGTTTAGTTTTAAGTAAGGTTAGGTTTACAAAATCCACTTTATGACATTCACATGGAATAAAACTGAAATAATGGTACATTTAAGTTTTAACCTAATTATCAATTAAGTCAACCTTACTTGACTATTATACATTTCACAGTATTATGTTTGATTAATTACATAAGACACATTAGGTTTGACATGATTCCATATATTCATTTCATTATGTTGGACAATTCCCTAGGTGAACTAATTTTGCATCTCTTAGGAAGTGAAATGAAACCTTAATATTGGTTCCTAATTAAACATAATATAATGATAAAACTAATTAATACAATTAAATATTCATCATTTAATTACATATGATATACATTTCATCTCTACAACACCTTCATATTTCACTATCGAGTCACCTACATAAGACCTCTTCATTTACCTTTGATTCCTATGATCTTAGCAATTTAAGTTAATAAAGACATAATAAAATATTATAAAACATTAATAAAATAATATACTTAAAATATTTACCTAAATAACATAATATAATTTCCTTAATAATATAGCTCACCTAATATTTTAACACATGAAATAAATCTAACCCATAAAATAAACTTTTATAACTTTACCTTTATTAAAATTTTAGGCCAACTACTAATTAAACATTGAATTGGATTATTAAATAATAAACCTAATTACCTTCTACTAACCTAAACTAATATTAAATAAATCCCAAACAAATCTCTAACTACTAATTAAATCTAACTAACCTTACTTTACACCTAAACTAACCCTAATTACTAAGCCTCCCTTTAACACCCATCTCCCCTTTTCCCACTTCCCAACCTTCCTAGCTTGTTCCACAAGATGGGGCTTGCCCAAGGACTGTCATGCTTGGAGCAGTGCACCACCTCCTTGATAAACCTATGAGCTCCTTGTTTGACTTAGGGAGAAGGGTGATTTTTGCTTGGAGGTTTGAAAATGTAAAGTAAAAAAAATTATTAAATGCTTCCCTATCTCCCATTCGCCCACAACCTCACGTCAGCTAGGGATGGTGATGTGGATGGATGATAGGGATTTTAAGGAAATTCCAATGTATGGGAATGAAGAGGGGATGTTGGAAAGGGGGGGTAGGCAAGTGGGATAAGTTAGGTGAGGGGACAATGTAGAAGGGGTAGCTTAGGAGTTTCAAGTATAGTTTATATATTTATTTATTTTGACTCTTTTCTTTGAATTGAATTCTATAAGAAATTAAGTATATTTAGAGAATATTCCCTATTACTTTTTTGGAAAAAGAGTATCCATACAATTTCCAGAGAGCCAAAAAGGCTCTCTCAAATACATGCGAGTTGTATTTATTTTTTTTGCTCCTCCTTTTAACAAGGTGTTTCCTTCCTAGGAGTTTTATAGTGGTATAGTGTATTAACATTTCATTCAATTTATTAAGTGGATTTGTAAATACAATATCAATATTAATTTTATATCCAACTTAGGAGTGATTTTAGTGAGGTGATGATCATGTGTCCATTTAAATTTGAATATATATTGATTATTCTATTATGTCTATTTAAAAAATTGAGATGTAATTATAGAACTAAATCAATTAAACATCAAATTTGATTTTTAATAGCATAAGTAAATCTACCCATATTCTAATTTGAATGTCTTCATGAAACAACATATCTATAATATAATCAATCATCTTGTATTCAAAATTTAAATCCAAGGTTACAAGAGTTTGAATTGTGAAACAACTAGATTTTTGCATTTGTGTTATTCCAAGCAATTACATGTGATTTGAAATGAAATAATTTTTACATCTTCTCATTCTACCATCAAATTTATCCATAAGGATCATAATTATTCTAATTACAATAAAATCTACATCATGAAATACAATCCAGAAGGTCTCAATAGATATACAAATTCCCTTTTTATAACAATATTACAAGATACAATAAAAGGTCATCACAAGGAGAAGTCTCTAACAAATGACTCAAGGAACACTACAAAGGCTTCAAAACTGGATTTCTCCATCATAAGAACCTATCCAAGAAATCTACAAAAACCCATAGAACAACCATGGAGAGCTCACCTCCCATCCTAGGCCTCAAAAGTCCGCCCATCAAGCTAGGAGAAACTGTAACTGACCAGGTGACATTCAAAATCCAAACACCAGGACATAACTCAACATACAATTCCCATCCAAGGTATGCACAACAAGATTCATCTTGAACCTATGACAAGGGTGAATGTGGATCCTTCATACAGGAGAGGCCAATGTGAAAAATGTACAAACATTCCTCTTCTAGGGCTAGAACCTCACATGGATTCCCATTTTTCATACTCCTTTTCTCTCCAAAAAAAATCAACAAGCAGTGGCATGTAAGGGCCCATAAACCTTGCATTTCATCCATCTTCTCATCATGAGAAGAGACTCTGCACTAACATGAAGGCCAACTAACCCCTTCCCCTTACATGGTCACTTTTTCCCTATCCGAGGGTGAGTAATGTTAACACTCCCTTCACAATTTTCCCAAAAAAACAAGGAAAAGAATATGAAAATAAAAGCAAGTAAAAATGCACAATACCCATCCTTCACATGATAACAACACAAAACACAACTCCAAACATGCAAGAGATTTACACACACACTTAAAAAATGAACAAAATAAATATATCCATGACAATGGAGAAACAAACCTTCACAAAGGTTATGGAAATAATGAGTTTTGAGATGAGCTTAATCCTTTCCTCCTTCCAATTCCAAATCTTGACTTCTCTAAAAATAGAGAGTGGGTGA
The DNA here is from genome assembly GCA_028749045.1 of Cupressus sempervirens. Taxonomy (NCBI): domain Eukaryota; kingdom Viridiplantae; phylum Streptophyta; class Pinopsida; order Cupressales; family Cupressaceae; genus Cupressus; species Cupressus sempervirens. Next base: position 574,598,281 of record CM053792.1, on the reverse strand, counting down.
ACACCCTCCAAATCTTCAAAAAGACTCTAAATTACTTCTAATCTCACCCACCCAAAAATAGCAATAACTCCAACTTGACTCTAAGCCTCCTTTGGTCTCCCCACTTTCCCCTAAACCATAAAGGAAACCTCTTAGCAAGAGTGTAAACTTGGGTAACTTTATGGAGATGATCCATTTTTGCAACAAAGGAAATTTGATATATTTTAGGTGTCATAAATGTTTCTAGGAAGTTCTAGAAGGGTTGAAAAGGTTCCTAACCTAGACCCCTACCACTTGGGCACTTGGATTACATTAAATTTGGATTCTAGGATCAATTCATGACCTATACAAGTGGCTTAAAATATTCAATCTCCAAAATCCTAAGGATGTAACCTTTCCACTAAACCCTAATCAAGGGGAATTAATTTGGTTACTAACTAAATCAGTCTTAGGTTAACGGGTTACATTGCCAACCCTGATTGACATGTCAGTACAAATATGCAGATAACAAGTGTCAAGTGACACCATAAGATTTACTTTTACATAACATTCGATACATCACAAAATATAGAATGATACACATACATTCATATTATGATACAAATTAAATAATTGACAATGAGGATCGAATCACTTTACTGGATTCAACCTTGGTCTTACAGTTTGCACATAGGGTCAATTATTGTTTCTTCAATTAATTCCATGGCTAAATTTCCTGTACACTCAATGTGAATATCAATACTTTAATGAAATTACATTTATATATAAACCAAATTTACATAATCAATTGATCAAAATATTATAACTTTCATTTAAATAAACTTTTCCCATTTATGCACATAGATTAACATCACTAATGTCATAATTGAATCATCATAACATATTCATCAGTTCAAATTGAAATGTTGAAATGATCATCATAATGCATATACATACATTCAAAACATCAGAAATAACATAGCTAAGCATACTAAAGTGATCATCACATGGCATAAGTTATATTGATAATGTCTAATCCTTCAGGATATAATGTCTCAAAATGTCAGATCATAATGTATCAAAATAAGTGTATCAACTATGTTGTGATGGGTTAGGGTGAGGCCTCACATCCTCTCCCACTAGGTATGAACTTCCTCCTAGAGTTCATCAAAAATATATGGGTACTAAGATCTCATCTATGCTACATCCTCCCAGGAAGTTGTGACCTCATCGTAACAGTCCCACTGGACCCTAACCTAGTCCAGCTCTCTACCTTATAGTGAAAGGTTTCGTCAAGAAAAAATACAAATGGGCTCTAGTGCTAGCTGCTTGTCTGACTCTACTTGTAAGGCATCCCAATCTATAATGTGAGACTCGTCATATATATACCCACTAAGTACAAAAATATGAAACACCTCGTGGATGTGTGACAATCTATGTGGCAAAGCTAGATGATACACAACGGGTCCTATCCTCTCTAAGATATTAAATGGTCCAATGAAATGATGTGCCAACTTAGAGCCCTTTCTAAATTGGATCAAACTCTTGTGCGATCACACTCTCAAGAAGACTCTATCTCTGACTCTATACTCTCAATCAATCCTCTTCACATCAACCTACTTCTTATGCCTATCCTGTGCCTCTATAAGGCATTGTCGAATCCTAACTACCTGTTGCTCCATCTCTATAACTATCTTAAGACCAATAGATACTCTTTCCTTGATCTTGTCCCAACTCAAAGGTGTCTGCAAGGTCTACCATACAAGGCCTAATAAGGTGGCAATACCTATAGAGGAATGGTGCCCATTGTATAGGAAAACTCAACAAGATGAAAGTATTCCTCCCACTTGACCTAATGGTCCTTCACATACATGTGCAACATATCCTTCAAGACCTAATTCAATCTCTCAGTTTGACCATCAGTATAAGGATGGTACATTGTACTAAAATTAAGCCTAGTGCCCAATGTTGTTTGTAGCTCTCTCCAAAAGGATGATGTAAATAGTGAGTTTGTATCTAAGATGATCTTATAGTGGATCTCATGAAGTCTAAAAATATCCCACAAATATACCTAAGTTATGTTTCATGCTATGAAAGTAGTACACATGAGTGAGAAGTGGGCGACCTTGGTCAATGTGTCAATCATCACCAAAATGGCATTATGGTAGCATGAAGACATGGGAAGATCAATAATTAAATCCATAGAAATAGTATCCCACTTCCACTTTGGAATCTCATGTGGCTGAAGGATCCCACCAAGATGATGATGCTCTACCTTCACCCTCTAGAACTCAAGGTATCTCGCAACAATACTAGAAATATGCTCTCTCATTCCTACCAATGATATAACTATCATGTAGCTTCTTAACACTAGGGTGTGTTACATAAGGTGCTTTGTGAGCCTCAAGTATAATGAACTTGCATAAATCCCCAATGGAATGTACATACATACATCCCCTATGACGTAGTAGTCCATCAAACTCCAATGAATACTCTAAGTACTTCCCTTCTAAGGGTCTCTAAGATTGCACCAACTAGAAAACCTCTCTATAAAAAGGATCCTCTAGCAAATGATGTAGATATGATCCCTTAAATAAATACAAGTAGTTATGGATGAAAGCTCATGGCACCTTCTTCTCAAGGCATCCACAACTACATTCTCTTTCCCCTTGATGTAGTGAACATCAAAATCATACTCACAAAGGAACTCCATCCACCTACTTTGCCAAGCATTAAAGTTCAACTATGTGAATATGTACTACAAACTCTGATGGTCAAAATGAAGCTTGAATCTATGACCTAGAAGGAAGTGTTGCCACCTCACCAAAGCATGTATCATTGTTGCAAGTTCTAGGTTGTGAGTAGGGTAATTAAGCTCATGAGTCTTCAACTTCCTAGAATCATAGGAAATAGGTCATCCATTATGCATAAGGACTGTCCCTATACCATCCAATGATGCATCCATGCACACTACAAAATTCGCAGAGGGATCTGACACTGCAAGGATTAGTGCACTTGTGAGGGCTCTCTTGAGCTCCTGGAAAGTTCTCTCACACTTCTTTGTCCACTCATATATCTTCCCCTCTCTCTAAAGGGATGTGATCGGGTGTGCCAATCTAGAGAATCTTGCAATAAAACATCAATAATATCCTACTAACCCCAAAAGCTCCTCACCTTAGTGACATTGGTGGATGTTGGCCAATCCATAATGGCTTGAATCTTCACTGAATCTACTGAGATCCCATTACCTGATATAACATGCCCTAGATAATGTATCTAGGGTTGGAAGAACTCACACTTTGACAAGCTGCCAAACAACTGGTTCTCTCTCAACCTCTACAAAACCTATCTTAAGTACTCTTCATGTTCCTTCTCATTATGAGAATATATCAAAATATCATCCACGAACATGACCACAAATTTTTCTAATAAGGTATAGAATACTCCATTCATGAGACTCATGAATACAGTTAGAGCATTCATGAGGCTGAATGGTACCACAATGAACTTGTAGTGACCATACCTCGTATGAAATGCAGTCTTGTGGATATCACTCTCCACAATCATCAACTAATGATAATATGACTTCAAATCTATCTTCAAGAATACTTGGGCACCCTATAACTAATCAAAGTGATCATCAATCCTAGGAAGTGGGTGTCAACTCTTAATGGTTACTTTGTTCAACTATCGATAATCAATGCACAACCTAAGTGATCCATCCTTCTTCTTTATGAAGATCACTGGTGCACCCCAAGGTGACACACTAGGTCAAATATGCCCTTTCTCTAGGAGTTACTCCAACTAGGTCTTGAGCTCACCAAGCTCATGGGTAGTCATCCTTTATGGTGCTCCTGATACTAGCTCATTTCCTTGTATAAGATCTATGTGAAAATCCACTACTCTAGGTGGGGGAATACCAGGGATCTCTAAAAGAAATACATCTACAAACTCCTGCAAGATAGTAAAATCATCGAGGGCTAGCTCCCCCTGGATCCTCCTCCCTATCACTAATGGTGATAGCAAATAATTGACATCCCTTTCACATGCACCACCTAAGATGCATAGTAGAAATCATACGAAGAGATACAAATCTTATTAGAAATAGGGATTACTGGGGGGGTGAATTAGTAATCTACGAAATCTAGTCGCCAACTAGATATTATTACTTACTTTAAACCATGCATAATAAAGCAATAAAGTAATGCTAAATAGTAATAGTAACAATGCACTAAGATAACTCATGAAACCATATCTTGTTAACTAGGGAAACCCTAGCCAAGGGAAAACCTCATTGGGGATGATACCCACTAGATAATAGTGATATATAAGTTCCTTGTTAGAGGATGGACCCTGTTAGGAGTCTATGAGAAAATTCAGTATAAGGATTCCATGTTAGGAGACTTTGAATCCCTATTAGGAGATTCCAACCTTGTTAGGAGTTGTAGTATAATGTATGCAAGATGAGCCCACTACCCAAACATGCAATTTCAACTACAAGAAGAGCTCACTGCTCAAACAAGTATTTTTTTGGTATTTTCCTTCATTTTCTAATCTCTAATCTTGAGTTTGATCTCAGATCACTAGATAGTTCATACAAAACTTAGCATATATCACCTTCACAAAAGTTCGCTCACTTCACAATAACATAAACTCACAAGTTCACACATATGATACATACTTCTTATTGCAAGAAGTCCTTTGCATAAATACCATGGCTTTACATAAAATATTGTTGGGTTAGCTAAGACCATAATTCAATTTTCCAAGTTAGACTTAATTTTGCAATCTCTTAATTTCATCTTCATCATCAGTCTTGCATATTGTCCTTAGCATAGACTTTCAAAGTTCAAGGTTGTCTTCCCTTGTTGGAGTCTTCTTCTCAATGTGTCTCTCATAGAATTTCTAGTTTACTACTCCTTTGGTATCCTTCATACTTAGATCATTTACAATAATATGTCTTACAGTAGATATATCAATCATAAAACTTGTTCATCTTAAAAAGTTTCCCTCATTTGCAATCACTGTATTAATTTTCTCAATCTTCAACTTCCATTGTTGTTGAGCTTTACCTATTTCTTGCTTACGTGGAGTCACCTTTTCAGCTTGCTTGGTTTCTTGTTCCTCAACCTCTTCATCATCACTAGATTCAATTGTTAAGAATGTTTTCTACCTCTTACTAGGTCTTGTAGCCATCTGTTTGACTCTCTTAGTAGTCACTACTTCAACTAATCTTTCTAATTTTCTTTTTTGTTCACTTGGTTAAACATCAGATACTACTATAGACACCTAAAATTATCCAAAACCCATTTCCTAACCAATTAAATAAATATTTATTATTTATTTAATTCCCCTACCTTTAGTTAAATAAATTTACATTTATTTAATTATGTTCACCTTTCCTTGATTTAAGTAAACTAAGGTTTATCTAAATCCTAGCCTTTCCTTGATTTAAATAAGCTAAGGTTTATTTAAATCCTAACCCATTCACTTTAATTAAGTACTTCATTTACTTAATTAATTCCTTGCCTAATCCCCCTTGGAATTAACTATTAAATTTAATCCTATTTGAGCACATGGCTCCTAACTTAAACCCTCACCTAACCTCACTATCCTAACTGACCCATCTTTCTAGCCCTATCCACTTCCTTAATCATGCTTGCTTTTCCTAATCATCCTTGTTAATTACCTTTTAATCCTAAGTGTGTGCTCACACATGTGTGAGGAATCCTCACACAGGTGTGAGAGATGTTCACACTTTCCTCACCCCTCATGTCTTCCATGCCTCTTGCACACTTGTCCTCTTGCATGAGAGTCAAGGTGTCTCACACGTGTGTGAGGAGCCATGCTTCTCACACCCTTTACACACTTGTCCTCTTGCATGAGATTCAATGTGTCTCACATGTGTGTGAGAGACCATTCTTCTCGCACATCTTGCACACTTTTCCTCTTGCATGAGAGTCAAAGTGTCTCACACACACCTCTTGCACACTTGTCCCCTTGCATGAGAGTCAAGTTGTCTCACACATGTGTGAGAAGCCATGCTTCTCAGACCTCATTGATCATGTCACCATCAAAGGTTGCTCACACATGTGTGAGCATATTTCCCCCTTTGAATTGGTCAAAACCCTAATCCACATGGAGTCTACTTGGCCTCCACGTCATTGACACCTCATCAATCCTGAGATCCTAGCCCTTCATCTTGCATTCAATCTTAGCTATCTGTTGCATCTCTTTTCCTATAAAAGGAGAGCCCTCTCCTCATTTCCATAAGCATTATCTATCTCATTATTATGCTGCAGGAATAGTGAGCAACCACATTCCATAATGTGAAATCATCTCTACTTGGTGATTTGTGAGGTTTGCATAGTGCTATTTTGGTTTCATGTTATGCTTATTTACATGTTTACCTTTCATATTTTGAGGTTTGCATAATCATGTAGGAATAGATGTTAGTTGCTTAGTTTTTATTCTAATATTACATTTTTATGTAATACAACTACTACATATGGTATGCTCTATCCTGAGTTTGTCTCAACAACTAAAATTGACAAGTTTTATATGTTCAATACACCTTGTTTCACTTGTTACAAGCTAGTGTTGTCGTTACACCAATAGATCGACCTCAGATTGACTTTCTATCATTTTGGCCTTAGATAATGCCTTCTTCATGATTGACTCAACCTTCTTATGAGATGCATTCTCCAAGGTTTCTTGATGAGCATGTTGTTTAATCTCATCATATGTGCCAAATCTGTACTCTACTTTATCTCTATCATAATTTAACAACAAGTCAATGTAGCCAACTGCAACATCATCACTCAAATCATAGCTCAAAGGATCCAAAAATGTTTCTCGAGGTTCCACTACTTGAATGCAAGTATGATCTATATCAACTAATATAAAAATGTCTTCCTTGAACCTATCCACAATTGCTGGTGAAATCCTAAATCTCTATTTCATCACATTTTGGAATGTTCTCATAATCAAATTACCACTATCCAATACCTTTTTTGTAGGGTTCCTTCTACATACCTCTATAATATTTTCCATAGTGCATCTATCACTACTCATTATATTTGTTACTAATAAGTAAGGAAATCTCTTTAGCACATGAAAGAATATGTGATTTATCAACGATTGGAATCTAAATACACCATTCTTTATTCTTTTAATCTTTTCAAGGTTTTCCAAGAGTTTCAATCTCAATATTTCACTCAAATTAACTTTCTCTTTTTCTACACATATCTTATAAGCTGCATATATAAACCCTACTGAAAGTTCATCTATCTTAGAACTTGCAAAAACTGAATAAGCAATAATTTTGCTAAGAAATCTCACATCATCTTGCTTGATGGAGCTGATTACCATAGTTTTCCCATTGTATACTACCTTAGTGAAACTTTTTGCTTTCTTCTTAACCATCTTTTCACCTATGGGTACACTACCTTGTTTGCTAAGACTAGTTACCTCATGTATAAGGTCGGTAAAAATGTCTACTATATTATCTTGCATCCACAATTTTCCATCATGAATTTTTCTCAGTATAATTTTTGTCCATTCATTTGTATCTAATTCACTATAGAAATGATACTTAAACAAGTCTAATTCCCTTAAATGTTCAAATCTAGGCTTCACTGTCATGTCGTGGTTAAAGACCAATTCCATATCCTTATTCATATATTCACTACCAATTGATTCAAAATTGCAATTCAAATAATTTTCTACATCTTCCAGATAGACTATGTTGTTCAGAGTAATAAACAATGCAAATTTAGGGTTTCCATCATTAGGTTTTATAGAAACTACCTTAAACTTAGGTCTATCCTCATTTTCAACACTGTGAACAACTGAAATATCCATGATTCTTATCAACAATATCTTTTACCAAACAAATTTTGCAAAAAAATGATAAAATACTTCTTTCCAAAATTTCTCTAACAAGTCACTTTTGAATGCTCTTCACTTTGAATGTGTTTGTAATGAAGTAAAATTCAGTTCTGTACTCCATTTGTCCATCAACTTGAGCTTGCATTAATTGTGTACTTCGCAAATATGACAAAGTTGTTACTTGCATTCTACAATTGGATAATTGCTTAAACTTATCTATCTGATCTTTAGATGTCATCTAAGGTTTATTATAGCCTCCTTCCATTGTGACAAACATTCTCAAGACTTTGCATCATGAAATTCTCTGCAAAAATATACTTTTCATCTTCTGTTACAAAATCAACTTTCACTGTAATACCAGTAACTTTGAATTTCATCATGACTTTTTTAGATGAGCTTCAAATCACAAGTGAGCTTAGGTACCATCTAAACATAGCTAGATACATTGTTTCCCAACTTCGCTACTTCTAAGTTGGTCTATGACTGAAGTTTTCAAATTTTGATGTTGTAAACAAGCTTAATTCAACTTGATTGAATCAAACTCAACAACTAGCTTATTTCTTTCTATCTCATCATCATTTAACTTTTCTTTTGAGATATCTATTCCTTTCATGAATGCTTCATTAAGTTCTTCTTAGAGTTCACTGACAATTTTTCTTTGTTCTTCATTATTTTTGCTAGTTCTAAAGTTCCTTTTACCATTTTCAAAATTCTTTCCATCATTCCTTCTATTCCCAAAATTAATTCCATTGTTCCTTCTAACTATGAATTTTATGACCATTCTCCAGTACTTTGTTATGTGTCTAAATCTTTTGCATAATTGACATACAAGTGCTCTGTTTCTAGGATTCTACTAATCATCAGGTGAATGACAATTCCGAGCAATGTGTCCTAAGTTCTTATACTTATAAGACACAATCTATCTTCTATCTTCATAAGATCTTCTTTCTCAATGTCCTTTCATTAGATCTTCTTCTATCTACTAGGTTAGTATTTCTAGACATTCTACTATTTCTTCTATCATTATCATACTTAGGTATTCTACAATCAATTGCATTATGACCCATACCATGAAAATTATGACCATAAAAGTCCTTAACATGATTAAATGACTTATTAGTACAATCTCTTTTCATATGACCTATATCATTACATAAAAAGTACTTACCTCTAAATTCATACATGGTTGTCTTGGGAGTGTCCACTTGCTTTGGTTCATCCAAGATTTCAACTTCTTTAGTTTTCTCAGAAGATTGACTAGATTCCATCTTATCATCATATTTGTCTTTTTCTTTTGGATCTGATCTAATCTCAGGTTTCTTCGCAAACATGTTAATTAGATAGCCAAGACTAGTCTTGTCATAAGAAGGCCTCTGTATAGAGATTGAATCATCAAGTTTTTCTCTACTAGAATAAAGCTTCTTAAGTTGTTGTTTGCACTATTTCAATTCACCTTTCACAGTAGTATTGTACTTATGGAGTTCTTCATGATCTTCTTTCAATGTTTCAAACTCAAATGTTTTCTTTGCCAGACTTGCTCTCAGATCTACATTTTTAGTCTTCAAATTAGATTCAACTTTACTAGGATCATTTCTCAAAGTCAACTTTAGATTTGTAATCTTCAATTCATGCTTCATGATCTTGTACTCTGTCTTCAACTTTGAATAGTCATCATCATTAGTTCCAGATTCAGTAGATTCAGGTTTTGATTTCAGATGTTCAATCTTTTCCTTTAATTGACCAATGTATACTTTGGAGTCTTCATATTTTTCCTTTAGCTTATCTCTTTCTTTAGTAAGGAGATCAATTTGTTCAAGAGCTTCTTCGAGGTTCTTCATCAACTATTCCATATCCATAGGGATCTTACTTAAGCTGTTAAGCCTCTTCAAAGTAATTGTCCTCAAATACCAATTGTTAGAAATGGGGATTACTAAAGGGGTGGGGGGTGTGAGGGGTGTATCAGTAATCTACAAACTTTAGTTGCCAACTGGATATTATTACTTACTTTAAACCATGCATAACAAAGCAATAAAATAATATTGAATAGTAACACTAACAATGCACAAAGATAACTCATGACACCATATTTTGTTAACTAGGGAAACCCTGGCCAAGGGAAAACCCTGGTAGGGATGATACCCACTAGATAATACTGATATATAAGTTCCTTGTTAAAGGAGGAGTATATGAGAAAATTCAATATAAAGAGTCCCTTTAAGGAGACTTTGAATCCCTGTTAGGAGTTTCCAACCCTGTTAGGATTTGTAGTATAATGTATGCAAGATGAGCCCACTACCCAAACATGCAATGTTAACTACAAGAAGAGCTCACTGCTCAAACAAGTAATTGACTGGTATTTTCCTTCCTTTTCTGATCTCTAATCTTTAGCTTGATCTCAAATCACCAGATAGTTCATACAAAACTTTGCATATATCACCTTCGCAAAACTTTGCTCACTTTGCAATAACATAAACTCACAAGTTCACACACATGATACATTCTTCTTATTGCAAGAAGTCCTTTGCATAAATACCATGGCTTTACATAAAATATTGTTAGGTTGGCTAAGACCATAATTTACTTTTCCAAGTTAGAGTGAACATCTAGGATGTTGGCCCTAATTGGACAAGTAATTGTTTTACAACCAAAACAATTATTTCCTTCAATTTCATTGTCTTGCTTCATCAAAACATGATTAACTCTATTCTATACAGTCTTTACAAACTTCCAAGGTTATACACATCATCACCAACATGTATACTATCTCCATGTAACTTCACTTGTCATAATATGACGTCTACAACATGTTATAAACAAAAAAATACACTATTGTAAACCAAATTCTATAGTTAGACAATTTTCTAATAACCATATACTAAGTATCTTTATTTCTAAGGCTTCCTATCAACATGTACATCATGTGTTACCATTAATGATAAAAATTGAATTCACTATTAGCCAATTGTCAATGGGTCCCTATACTCCATAGATCACCCTAGGAATCTCATGCTCATCCACACACTCTACCCTCTTTTGTAGATAATCCATCTTGGCATTGTGGGCATAAAGCCAATTCATTCCAAGGGCAACATCATATAAAGCTAGAGGGGTAATGCATAGATCAAACATTGTGGATATGTCTAAAACCTGAATTTGATAATTCTAGACCATGGAACTAACAGACACCTTGGCTTCTAAGGATAACTCTACCTCCCAACTGACATCCTATCTAACTACCACTAGCCAGCAATGCTCCACTATAAATGGAGATATAAAGTAGTCAGTAGCTCCAGAATCAAATAAAATAGTGACCATACTACCTTGTATCATACATGTGACCTCGATAACTGTGGCTTGATTCTGAACTTGGTGGTTATCAATTGCCATAAAAACTCTATGGGATCTACCCATATCACCAACTGTAGGCTCTAAGGTAGCCCCTCTATGGCCACCAGATGATTGTCCCTATGGAAACTCTTTAGCTATGTAACCCATGCCATCACAAGTCTAGCACGGTCCATGGGTATAAACATGTACACCTTGTGATCTGGATTTTTTTGGACCTACATTCATACTAGATCCACTAAAACCACCCCTGGAGAACTGTTGAGTCCTTGTTGGTTGTCTCTATGGGGCTTGTGTCCTGTAATCTTGCTTAGGACCCTATGACTACCACTACTTGGGCTTAGAGCCCTAATATCCTTGTGTTGGTTTCTTCCTAGAGTTATATTGTGGTTTTTGTTTCTGGAATTGCTGGCCCTTAAAGGAGCCTACTGAATGACTCAGATTCCCTTTCCAAGGGGTTCTCTTTTGTCTTGACTACTTGATAGGGTTTCAATTCTAAGACTAATCCTAAGATGCTTATCTACCATGAGTATCCTCAACAACTAGTGCTATCTCAACTATCCATCTGAAAGTAGTAGGGAATGCCAAGTGGACTATGTCCTAAAGAGAGAAATTAAGGCCCATAATGAAATGATGGATCCACAATTTCATGCCCTTCATATATTCAACATAAGGAAGGATCTCAAGGAACTAACTCTTGTACTAGGCTACTATGAGGCCCCTCTACTATAGAGAATGGAATTCCTCTATCTACTACTATCTAAAGTGCTCAAAAAGATACCTCTCACAAAATATCACCAAAAATGTCTCCTATATAATGGTGTCAATCCTCACTCCACCTATGGACTCCTCCTACTACCACCAGTTAGAGGCATTCTCCCATAGTAGATGGACTACAAGTCATCCCTTTAGATTACTCCATGAGGGTGTAATCCAAAGCACCGTTGTATACTCTATAACCAAGCCTCAGCTACTGCCCCATCTGTGGAAGCCAAAAATAATGGTGGTTGGAGTTGTAGCAACTCCCTAATCTCATCTTCTATATGTCTAAGAGTTCTATCGGGTGGTGGCTCTAACTGATGCATCGACTCACCCTCGTGATCACCCTTATCCCTCAACCTACCTCATGGGGGGCTCCTACTACTCTTTTTAACATCTATTCTGCCTCCTCCTAGTATCTATACATCCCTTTTAGGAATCTTTTGCTTAGGCTATACTATGGGTTGCAATCTCTACTGGACTACCCCAATCAGGTTCTGGAGGGCATCTAGAATATCCTGGTTAGGGTTATGTGGTGGTTGTGGTGGAAGTGGCGGTACATCCTCCTATTCTACCACAACACCTATAGCTCTATGACCTCTACCTCATCGATCATTTCATGTGATGGGAGGAATCCTTCACAATAGTTAAAGTTTAGATAAGTTCAAACGTAATGGGTTTAGGTTCCTAGTGTTGAAACTAGGCTCTGATACGAAAATGTCATGCCCAAAAATTAAGGCAAAAACATACCAAAAAATTAATTTATTATTAATAGGTAAATTCAACTAAGTTAACACATAACAATGTAAACCATCACTAAGTACATTGCACAAGGGTGATAACATGGTACAGTTAGTTTCAGGTTACTGGGTGTAGGTACATAGTTGAGTTAAGATTATATCTCATGAGGATGTAGAGTTGGTATCCTAATATCATGTTGCATGGGTTTGAAACCCTAGGTTCTGGTGCTACAGGAACACCTAGGTCAGGTTACATAATTTGTTTGATTAAACTCTAGTTAAGGTATGACATCATATTCAAGAAAGCATTTAGGGTTCCATAGTTCTTGGGTTAAAGTTGAATTAAATATGTTTAGTTCAAGTAAGGTTAGGTTTACAAAATCCACTTTCTGACATACACATGGAATAACACCACAATAATGGTACATTCAATTTTTAACCCTAATTATCAATTAAGTCAACCTTACTTGACTATTATGCATTTCACATTATTATGTTCGTTTAATTACATAAGACACATTAGGTTTGACATGATTTCATATATTCATTTCATTATGTTTGACAATTCCCTAGGTGAACTAATTTTGCATCTCTTAGGAAGTGATCTAAAACATTAATATTGGTTCTCAATTAAACATAATATAATGATATAACTAATTAATACATTTAAATATTCATCATGCAATTACATATGATACACATTTCATCTCTATTGTGTCACCTACATAAGACATCTTCATTACCTTTGATTCCTATGATCTTGGAAATTCAAGTTAATAAAGACATAATAAAACATTATAAAACCTAAATAAAATAATATACATAAAATATTTACCTAAATAACATAATATACTTTCCTTAACAATATAGCACACCTAATATTCTAACAGATGAAATAAATTTGACCCATAAAATAAACTTTTGTAACTTTACCTTTTTTAACTTTTTTAACCAACTACTAATTAAACATTGAATTGGATTATTAAATAATAAAATTTATTGCCTTCTACTAACCTAAACTAATATTAAATAAATCCTTAGCAAATCTCTAACTACTAATTAAATCTAACTAACTTTACTGTACACCTAAACTAACCCTAATTACTAAGCCTCCCTTTAACATCCATCTCCCTCTTTCCCACTTCCCAACCTACCTAGCACATTCCACAAGGTGGGGTCTGCCCAAGAATTGTCATGCTTGGAGTAGTGTACCATCCCCTTGGTAAATGCATGAGTTCCCTATTTGACTTAGGGAGAAGGGTGATTTTTTCTTGGAGGTTTCAAAAGGTAAAGTCAAACATTTATTAAATGCTTCCCTATCTCCCATTTGCCCATAGCCTCATGTCAACTAGGGATGGTGATGTGGATGCCTGGCACGAATTTCAATGAAATTCCAACATATGAGAATGAAGAGGGTTGGAAGGGGAGGTAGGCAGGTTGGATAAGTTAGGTGAGGGGACAATGTAGAAAGGGTAGCTTAGGAGTTTAGAGTATAGTTTATATTTTAATTTTTTTGACTCTTTTTTTTAATTGAATTCTATAAGAAATTAATGAACTTGTATCTTTAGAGAATATTCCCTATTAATTTTTTGGAAAATTATTTTCAATACAATTTCCAAAGAGCCAAAAAGGCTCTCTCAAATACATGGGAGTTGTATTTATTTTTTTGCTTCTCCTTTTAACAAGGTGTTTCCTTCCTAGGAGTTTTATAGTGGCATAGTGTATTAACATTTTGTTCATTTTATTGATTGGATTTGTAAATACAATATTGATATTAGTTGTATATCCAAGTTAGGATTGATTTTAGTGGGGTGATAATCATGAGTCCATTTAAATTTGAATATATATTGATTATTCCATTATGTCTATTTAACAATTTGAGATGCAATTATAGAACTAAATCAATTGAACATCAAATTTGATTTTAATAACATAAATAAATCTACCCATATTCTAATTTTAATTTATTCATGAAAGAACATATCTATAACATAATCAATCACCTTGTATTCAAAATTTAAATCCAGGGTTACAAGAGTTTGAACTGTGAAACAACTAGATTTTTGTATTTATGTTATTCCAAGCAATTCCATGTGATTTGTAATGAAACCTATTTTATATCTTCTCATTATACCATCAAATTTATACATAAGGATAATAATTCATCTTATTGAAATAATATCTACATCATGAAATATAATCCAAAAGGTCTTAATAGAGATATAAGTTCCCTTTTATAACAAGATTGCAATATACAATAAAATGTCATTACAAGGAGAAATCTCCAACAAATGACTAAGGAACACTAACAAGGCTCCAAAACCAAGTTGCTCCATCATAATAACCTATCCAAGAAATCTACAAAAATACATAGAAAAACCATGGAGAGCTCACCTCTCATCCTAGGCCTCAAAAGGCCACCCAATGAGTTGGGAGAAACCGTAACCAACCAGATGACATTCAGAATCCAAACACTAGGACATAGCTCAACATACAATTCCCATGCAAGGTATGCACAACAAGATTCATCTTGAACCTATGACAAAGGTGAAGGTGCATCCTTCATGCAGGAGAGGCCAATGCCAAAAACATACAGAACATGCCTCTTCCAAGGCTAGAACCTCACATGGACTCCCATTTTTCATAGTTCTTTTCTCTCCAAACAAAATCAACAAGTAGTGGCATGCAAGGGCCCACAAACCTTGCATTTAGTCCCTCTTCTCATCATGAGAAGAGACTCTACACATGAATTCCAACTAACCCCTTTCCCTTACATGGTCACTTCTTCCCTATTCGAGGGTGAGTAATAGCAACACTTACTTAACAATTTTCCCAACAAAACAAGGAAAATAACATGAAAATAAAAGCAAGTAAAAACCCATAGTATCCATCCCTTACATGATAACAACACAAAACACAACTCCAAACATGAAAGAGATTTACACACACAATTAAACACTAAACAAAATGAACATGTCCATGGCATTGGAGAAACCTACCTTCACAAAGGTTATGACAAGAATGAGTTTTGAGATGAGCTGAATCTTTTCCTCCTTCCAATTCCAAAGCTTGACTTCTCTAAAAATATAGAGTAAGTGAACACCCTCCAAATATTCAAAGGGACTCTAAATAGCTTCTAAATTCACCCACCCAAAAATAGCAATAACTCCAACTTGACTCTAAGCCTCCTTTGGTCTCCCTACTTGCCCCTACCATAAAGGCAACCTCTTAGCAAGAGTGTAAACTTGGGTAACTTTATGGAGATGATCCATTTTCGAAATAAAGGAAAATTTAGATATTTTAGGGGTCATAAATGTTGCTGGGAAGTTGTAGAAGGGTGGAAAAGGTTCCTAATCCATACCTCTACCACTTGGGCACTTGGATTACATTGAATTTGGCTTCTAGGATCAATTCATGACCTATACAAGTGGCTTTAAATATTTGATCTCCAAAATCTTAAGGATGTAACCTTTCCACTAAAACCTAATCAAGGGGAATTAATTTAAGTTACTAACTAAATCAGTCTTAGGTTAATGGGTTATATTGCCCACCCTAATTGACATGTGTGTACACATATGCATATAACGAGTGTCAAATGAAACCATAAGATTTACTTTTACATAACATTCGACACGTCACAAAATAAAAAATGATACACATACATTCAAATTACAATACAAATTAAACACTTGAAAATGAGGTTTGAATCATTTTATTGGATTCAACCTTGGTCTTAGAGTTTGCAAACAAGGTCGGTTACTATTTCTTCGATTAATTCCATGGTTAAATTTCCTACACACTCAATGTGAATATCAGTAGTTCGATAAAATAATCTTTATATATATATATATATATATATATATATATAAAAACCAAATTTACATAATCAAATTGATCAAAACATTATAGATTTTATTTAAATAAACTTTTCCCATTTATGCACATAGATTAACATCACTCATCTCTTAATTGAATCATCATAACATATTCATCAATTTGAATTAAAATGCTGAAATGATCATCATTTCGAATTAAAATGTTGAAATGATCATCATAATGCATACACATACATTTAAAACATCAAATATAACATAGCTAAGCATACTAAAGTGATCATCACATGGCATTAGTAATATTGATAATGTCCAATCCATCAAATATAATGTCTCAAAATGCCAAATCATAATATATTAAAATAATTGTATCGACTATGCTCATACATTGGCTACTTGCTACCTTGGAAACATTGCCCCACTTGGAGTACATGATTTGGGGCTAGGAAGTAATTATTTTGTTAAAGTAGAGATAGTTGGAACAGTTTAGGAAGTAGGTAGGTTTAGGAGATAGGGACTAGGGAGCTTAGAGATAGAGTATGTTTTTAGAAAGTAGTTTTAAGCTTTGTTTTTGGTAGCTTAGTTAGAAATTAGTTATTTGTAGATGATGACTATTGTTAGAACTTTTAAAAATTATTAGCATTTAATTTTTTTTGTTTTTATATAAAATATTCTTATTAAATTGTTAAGTGAGTGTGTAGGGATTGGATTATATGGGGAGAGATTTGATCATAGTTGTTTAATGAGAATGTTATTACAGTTAGTTAGTTAGGGATTAGTTGTTAGTGTTCGATGGTTAGTAAAGAATGATATTTTTTTGTATTTAATTTCATTTGAATAAATTGTATGCAAAAATATTTTATTAATAAGTGACTTCATAGGTTTTGGCATTTGCTAGGGAGGTTAAGTATAGGGATTACAAGTAATGTTCAGAAGTAAGGGTTATATTTTGGTTTTATTTCAACATTAGAATATTAAGTGAAATTATTTTATTTTATTAAGAAAATATTTTAAAATTAAGAACTATTTAAGTCTCATCTTTTATGATATCATATTTGAGGGCTTCATTAAAAACTATTAAAACCTCATCTCTTATGATGTCAAGTATGATGGGATCGTTAAGAACTATTCAAGCCTCATCTCTTATCATGGTGAGTCTGATAGGCTCATTAAGAACTATCTAAGCCTTGTTTCTTATGATATTCAATTTGATCCTCTTATCAAGAACTATTCAAGCGTCATATGTATGATATTGGGTCTGATGAGTTCATTAAGAGCTATTTAACCTTCATCTCTCATGATATCAGTTCTCATAGGCTAATTCAAAACTATTCAACCTTATTTCTTACGATGTTAAGTTTCATGGGTTTATTAAGAACTATTCAAGCCTCATACTTTATGATGTTGATGTTGATATTTTAGAATCATTAACAACCATTCAACTTTACAACTACCAGCGTGACCCATTGACAACTGTTGTCAATTTGAGTGAATATGAATACAAAATTTGTTCATGGAAAGATTGAAAAGAGAGCCTTTTAAAGAGAGGTGGTTAATAACTAATTAGTTGATGAAAATAAATAACTCAAACACTTATAAGTTTTATTTTTATTTGAAATCTTGAACTTTGAAAGAGTTCTCATTAGCATAATTGTAAGGATTTTTTTCAAGCAACCATGGAGAGGATTTTAGGTACAACTTTTATAATTTACCAAGATATGATTTAATTTTGAATAATATAGAGATATTTTATAAGGATTTTATATATACAAAAGATATTATAGTATTGAAACTTTTATGATTATGCTTAAATTTTTATGATTGTGTGAATCTTATTTTGAGTAGATATTTGAAATATTCTCTTAGGAATATCATAGATGATTAATAGAGGGAAATATCTCTTGTTAACATAAATAAATTTTTCCCAATTAACTATCTCTAATCAATCTATGTCAATAATAACAATAAATAATTTTCATGGCCTTATTTTTTAGGGATAATATACATGGCTTACAACTTACATAAAATGTTCATTTAACTCAATAGATTTTATAACAAGATTTTTCAAAACATATAATAATCATGATATCATCCTAGAAGTGGTAGATAACTAAATAAATAATTACATACTATCTTATTGTGGTATTGTTGGTTAATATTTTGTTCTCCTATTTGATTTTATAATCTAACTCTTTTAATGCCCAAGGTTTTGGAGAGACAAAAGGATGTTACCAACAAATGGTCGATGTATGTGTTCTATCACTACCCTCTGAATTATAAGGTACATCTCCCTTAAGACTTGTAATGATGTGAAATGAATGTCTTTCTTAGATCAGAAGTTTTGACAGAATAAGTTCTTAACCCAAGAGAAGTAAAGGCTAACAAAATTGCTTGTAGGCATAAACAATTCAAGCAAAATAGATGAGAACAACCTATGACACACAATGGAATGACTACAGTAGGTTATCTTGAGATTTTCTAACTCTTACTCCTATTCTAAATATAGATTAATTATCTAGATGCAAAAGAGGAAAGGAAGAAGAGATGCACATGAGGGGAAATGGAATTGCTTTAACTATTAGACTTGGATGAAATAGAATCCAACAAGTTACTAATAGATTTAACCACATTTTCCCTCATATGTATCTCTTCTTCCTTTCCTCTTTTTCATTTAGATAATTAATCTACATTTAGAATAGGAGTAAGAGTCAGAAAATATCAAGATAACCTATTGTAGTCATTCCATTGGGTGTGATAGGTTGTCCTCATCTATTTTGCTTGAATTGTTTGTGCCTACAAGAAATTTGGTTAGCCTTTACTTCTCTTAGGCTAAGAGCTTAAATTCTTGATCTAAGAAAGACATATTCATTGCACATCATTGCAAGTCTTAAGGGAGTTGTGCCTATAATTTAGAGGGAAATGATAGAACATATACACTACCCATTTGTTGATAACATCCTTTTGTCTCTCCAAAACCTTAGGTATTAAAAGAGTTAGATTATAAAATCAAATAGGAGAAAAAACTATTAACCTACAGTTTTTGGCAAATCTACTAGGGAGAATTCAAATGTAAGCTCTAATTAGTTTGCACTCTAATTCCATATATTTGAGTTGCAAGACAGGTCTTGTGGAAGAAAGTGTTTTCCCTAAGAACCTAATACCAATTTTATAACCTCAACCTGCTAGAAAAGAATAAGCTAATTCAAAGTTGAAGACTGGTAAAGTTTCCTTGATCACAAGGGTTAAGGTAAACTTAGAACACCATTTTCTAAGCATTTGGTGCATCTTGGATTCCAGGTATACTAGGAGTGCCAAGGAAAGAGGAAAGATTGACCCAATATATGAGGAACTCAAGAAGGCCAAATTTTCTATTCTAGAAGATATTTGTAGAAGAGGAAGAACACGTGCAAGGGAATCCATAGCTAAACAACTTCAATATACTCACTTCTCTATAGTTATTCCTACTAGAACAATGAGAATTCAATCTTCTTCTCCACCTATTACTAAGACTTCTATTCCTCCTACCTTTCATGCTTTGTTATTAATTGTACAACACTCCCTATTTCTATTACTTTCCAAACAAACCAAATCATTGTACCAGTAGCTATGGCACTTCCTTGGGGAAATGCAATTGTTCCTCTCATCCTTGCAGCTAATAATGATTTTCCAAGAGCATCAAGGAAGAACTTCCTAAGATTTAATGGTGATGGAACCATCTTTGCAGAACAACACAAAATTTATTTTCATAAAGCCTATGGTGTGGTGAATCCTCAACATGAAGATGTGGCTATCAAGATGTTTGTAGATACCCTTGTAGATAATGTTGTTGATTGGTTCCAAGATCTACCTACAGGATGTATTGTAGATAAGAATAGTATGAAACAAAGTTTTGAAGAATGTTATAAAAGTATAAAAGAAACACAAGTTTTGTTTCTACAATTGGCACAAATAAAGAAAGAACCATTAGTTTCTATGAGAGATTTTAATGCAAAGTTTAATAAACTGGTCAATAGAATATCTACTACAAGTGCACCTGTAATCACCTAAAAATGGTCATCTAGACTATTAGCCCCCTTTTCAGCATTTTGGCTAAATTAATTTAAGCATTTACCTAGACCAAATTGCTAATAATCAATTTATTTGATTATAACCTATAGTTTGACTATGCTATCCTAAGTTCATTATTTGATTAAAAGAACATGTCCCCTTTTAATTAAATAAAAGACCCCATTCTTCTAACTCACTTAAAGTCCACACATAAAGTCTTTTTTCTATTTTCCAATTAAAAGAAAAGGCTTTGTGAATTTTTTCTTAAATGACAAGTCAACTTATATTCTATTGGTTGACTTGTGTGTGCACATGGATCACTCCTCTTTTCAAATTCCACCATTGATCATCCACCATCTTCATCTTGATCTCTACTGTCCGTATGACTTTAAAAGGGAGAGAGCTTTCCCCCTCAAAGGATCCATCCATCTTTTGAGCATTGTCATGTTGTAGGTTTTCTAACAGGTTTCTTTGGAGCTTTGTGGAGAACTTCTATTTCTTGTCGACATTCTCTCATACCATGGCATTTTAGCTTAGATTCATGTTGCATGTTAGTTTAGCTTCTATTTTGCAATAATCTCTCACATAGCTTAATATTTGGATTGTAACACTCTCATACATATTTTAGCATAGCTGCATTTGGCATTCTCATCTTAGCTTAGTTTCCACACTTGCATTGCATTCTTAAGGAACTCCTTGAGACATTTGCATTCTTGCATCTTATCTTTGGAACCTCCCATTGCATGGTTTACTAGCAAGAAGAGTATCTCTAAGGCTCATCTGAGAGCCTTCTTATTCTTGAAATACTCTCTTTCACTCCATGGATAGGGAGCTCTAAGTCAGCATCCAAGTATTCCAAACTCATGGAATTGTTTGGATAGAAGGGTTTAGAGTGGGACACTTTCAAGTGTACATTTTTTGCACCCACCGTGGGGCTTGAATCAAGTTTCTAGCTCCATTTTCTTTTATTTCTTATCTCTAGTTTTTTTACAACATCATATTGGATCTAATCAAGTGGTTTTGTAGAATTATCACTTTGGTTTTAAGGCCAACCCATAAGTAGATTGGTTTGAAGGCCAAAAATCTAGTTGGTTTAAATATTTGATCATATCTTTTAAAACGCTTGGAGTTTGGTTCTAAATTTTTTTTTGCAAGTTTATTACGTGTCCAAAATGTCTTAGTCCAATTTTTAGAGCATTTTGATGTGATTTTCGAGAGTTATGATTTTTTCTTCATTTTTCATAAAAAGCCATTTCTGATCGCAAATCAGTGCATTTTTCAGAAAAACTTACATTTTTAGAAATTTTTTGAATTCTAAGAGGGGTACTCTCTTTTTTTTTTGACTTTTGAGGTCATATTAGGGATCCAAAACCCGATTTAATAAATCTGGTATGTTTTGATAAAATGGGTCCCTAGGGCACAAATGAAGAGATTTTTTTGAATTTCTTGCATTTTTGGAAAGCTCTCTGATTTTTATTAGGGGTCTTTTCTTTTCATTTCTATTTTTGGATCCGAAATCATAGCAAACAAGTTCAATCTTATTGACTAGGTCAAAATCAAAGAGTAAAAATGAGAGCATTTGTGATTAACTTGCACTTTCTTTGCATGCACTTGGTTGGAAGATAAATTGGCTTTTTGAAGAACCTAACCACTTTTTATTGCAGATTTTTATGTTATTTCACACTAAATTTTGGTGCTAACAAGTTGTGATTTCAAGTTGCCATCCTTGTGAAAAAATTGAAACATTGCATAAAAAGAATGCATGTCAAAGCTTCAAATGCACAAGGGCTACTAACATTGTTTGCAGGGCTGTCCAAAGCATAAAAACCCAAAAAAAATTGCTTTTTTGTTTTCATGTGTGGCATTGACTAATTGTTCATTTTTCATAGGCACATAAAACTTTTGATTGGAGTCTTTTGGTAATAGGAGAGTATGCTCTTCACCCTTGTGGTGAATCAAAAATCTTGACTTGCCATTTGGTTTCAAAAGCAAGGGGTAACCGAATCTTCCTAGTATATTTGAGAGAAAAAAATTGGAATAGGAGAGTATGCTCTTCATGCTTGTGGTGAATCAGAAATCTTGACTTCCAAAAGTTGATCCACTCTTTGTGTAGTTTAGAATCCTTTAGAGGGCCTGCTCTCGGACAACTTGAGAGGAACGACCCAAGTGGGGAAAAGTAGATTACCTGGCTCTTCCAACCCACTATAAACTCAAGGCTATCAAGGACACAAAACCTTGGTATACATAGTGTTTGTCTTTTCCTAGTGTGATCACTTATGAGATTTCGACCATAAGGAAATCACTAGGCAAGAATGCTTAAGGTACTCTTGTGGTCACGAGATCGGTTACTCATCACAAGGTGAGGTGTCCTGTAATTGGGAGCAAGAGGAACACTATGAATGGAAGCCCTATCTAAACACCCTAAGTTAGTAACTACCTTTTTTTAGCCGCTCAACTTCTTGGTGCAAGGATCGATCCTAGTGGACTACCCGGATCACCCCAAGATTTTACACTCACCATCTGTGTTCACTTGATTATGCTTATGGAATTTCCATGACAAAGCCAATATATTGTGGAAAACCACTTGGTGTGAGGCTAAAGAGCATCAAGTGTGGGCCAAGTTGTTGAGTGATGAACCATGTCCTTTAGGTAGATATTGCTTGATGTGTTCTCGAATGTGGTATACCTGTAAAAATCTTTTGAACATACACATGACGATAATTCTAGGGATTTCTTTTGAGACCTCACATATGCTTGTATCATGCAAGGTTGCTTTGTCTCTTGCTTTATTGTTTGAATACTACTACATGTGTCACTATCTTGCTTGGAAAGAAAATTTTTTTTAACATCAAACTTGCTATGCTATCAACTATTGTCAAACTTTGTCAACCAAGTCAAAGCATCAAGTCTTAACATTTTTCTTGTGTTGCTTGCTAAGGGGAGTCTCATAATTTGGTTTCTATTTTCTATATCTCTAGTTCTTGAATATGATTAAAGTGACTCTTTGGTCTTAGTGCTCATGGTCTTCCTATCTTCATGGTCTATGTTTGCTTGCTAGTTATCTTTTTGCTGAAATGGTTACCTTGATTTCTTGACAACACTCTTGGGTTGGAGAGTTGTTCACTTGTCATCCCGCTTGCTCTATCTATTTGGCTATTTGGGCATCTTGCCTAGCTATTGACTGGAGTCATTCATGTCGTAAGTTTCTTGGACATATTGTTTGACAAGTTGCTTTAATCTCTCTCTACTATCTTGGCAAGTGAACACTCTACCTCCTATAGTTTCAACATCAAGTTATCTTCTAGGCTCTTTTATGCTTGGCTTTGCATCTAAAACTATGGGACCTAAACCTTGTGCTACCAAACTTCAACCAAATCTAGATGATCATGATATCCTCCATGTCACTAAAGAGTTTCAAGATCTATATGCACAATACAAAGAACTAGAAGATACAAATGATCTTTCTTACCTTCATCTCTCTAAGCACATGATGGAAATGAAGTCTAAACTTGAGAAAAGGTTAGAGGAGAAGATTACATTCTTACATGAATCTTCCTTAAGGTCTTTACATGCATGTGAGTCACCTTCTTTGAGGTCATCCTCTTCTTCTAGGTCTACATGCTCTACTTCAAGACATCAAATGTCTTCATCTTCTAGATCTAAAGACCTCTTTAGAGAACAAGCAAGTGATACCTCCTTTGAGCCTATGCCAAAATTTCATGATGGACCTATCTTTGACCAAGATAATGATGAAGACATGGATGCATACCATTCACTTGAGAAACAAAAAAAGGACTCTAGACATACTTCTAATAGAGCTTTTGCTCCCTTGGAAGATTCTTATGATGACACTTTGCAAAAACTTCTTGGCAATAAGATCATCATGTTACCAAAGTCTAGCTCATATGTAAACCCATTCTTGGATATCTATTGTGCTTATCATAAACATAATAAGCATAGTACTTCAGATTGCATTGAGCTAAAACATAAAATCCAAGATCTTATTGACAATGGAATTATTGATACCTCTAATGATTCATGTGATGAGGATACTTTTCTTGAGAAAGATCATATTAATGAACCTATGTCTAGTGATGGTTTCCTTGATACCTCCACTTCTTCCAACACTCATGCATCTCCCAACACTTCAAATATTTCAACATACCTCCATCAAATAAAGAACCTAATGCTTTCCACATTGACTATGTGTATCCTCAAGGGCTACCTCTAAAAGAAACTCAAGCTAACCTTCACTTGGCTGCAAACCTTTTCCATGCTACTAATCCTAAACATACTCAAACTTCATGCACTACTATGCCTAATCCAAGCACTACTCCATTCACTCTTCATTCTCCCTTGTCCTTAGAAGTGGCTCCATATCAAGAGGACTCTCAAAAAGAAAAAGCTATAAATGTCAAGAAAGATCAAGATCAAGCACCCTTTCATCTCTTTCAAGATTTTTCCCCTCCATATCCTATATCTTGTCCACCTCCTAAGTATTATGAAGACACCACTTCCGCTATCTCCCTTGAGCTTTCTGAAAATTATGAGAAAATTTCTCTTCATATGCTAACCAAAGCTACTTGTCAAGATCAAAGCATCCCCTCATGTTCTACTTCTGCACATCCACTTCAAAATTGTGCTCAAGCTTCAAGTGCTTCTATTAAAAATGTTTTTCCTATCAAAGTTACTCATGATTCTATTGATGGCTTTGACCATGTTGCTCACTCTAAAGATGTTGATATCCCTTCCCACTATCCCTTTGCATCTTCTAAATCTATCCTTGGTCCTTATCCATCTAAGCTAAAGCATTCAAACTGTCCATCCATATTGGGGCCTTATGTTCCTCCATCTCCTACATCCACTCCTAGCTCATTCCCTAGCTCTCCTATAATACCTCAAGATCAACAAAGAAACTCATCCTTGATGACTTTTCACCCATCTATACATCTAAACTAGTCATATCATCCGTATTCATCCACAAATCCCAAGTCCTTTAGAAGTGAGAATAAACATAAGAATCCATTGAAAAAGAAAGATCATTATGTCCCATCTAAACAACATGTGAATGCTAAGAAGGAGAATGCACAAAAGAGACCGCAAAGGTCCACTATTAAAAAAGCTAAATCAAAGAAAATATGGGTTCCTAAACCCATTATTGAAGAAATGTGTTTTGAAGTATCCAAAGGAAAATCTAAAGCTATATGGATTCCCAAGTCTCTTTTAGAAGACTTGAATATTGAAAATACTTCAAAGTTTACATTCAAGCTTCCAAAGGCTTCCATTCCATCTTCTTCCAAAAATCTTCCTAAAAATATTCCAAAGCCTTCCACTCCACTTTTTTCCAAATCTCTTCTACCACCTCATACATCTAAATCTAAATCTATTTCATCCATGGTTCCTCCATCGTTCCAATACCCTTCAAGGTGTGTGTCAATGTTGATCTTGTCCAATATTTTAGCTACCCTCATGAAATTCTCTAAAGCTTACACTTACTTTCTATACATGAACTCTTATCCTCAATATATTCTTCCTACTACCATTTCTCTTTCATCACCCTATCAACATCTTTGAGCATACCTTTCTATGGTCTTGGCTTATCATGACTTATCTTTCCTATAGGAGCACTATCTACATTCAAACATCTTGAGCTCTTTCTAAAAATTCAAGAAAAAAAATAAATAAATAAATAATTGAAAAAAATAAAAAATGAAAATGTGCCTTGGTGAAAACCACTTCTTGTGGCACCTTGGTAGCAAAAGTAAAGAGAAATAAATGCGTCCTATGGTGGAAACTACTTCTTATGGCATCTTGGATAAGTACCATGATGAAAACCTGGCAAATAGGCATCATGCGTAATTCTTCCATCATCCATCTATCCCCTCTTCTCTCTTTGATCTTGACAATGTTGAGTTATCCTTGTGTATTGGCTATCTTATCTATCGCTCCCCCCATCCTTCTCATTCTCTCATATTGTTCACATCTAGCTTCATTCTTATTACTCTATCCCATCGTTATTCTATCTAGTTGACCCCTTGGTCTTGATCATAATAAAGAAAAACATGGTTCTCATAGGCCTCTTGACATGTCTACTCTATTGGATTGCACGCTTTCATGCTATCTTTCTCATTGGCTTCCACTGCTTATCCTACATGCTATCTTACTTATTGGCTTCCATCGCTTATCTTATATGCTATCATACTTGTTGGCTTCACTTCTTATCCTACATGCTATCTTGCTCATTACTTCCATTGCTTATCCAAAATATGCTTCATATGACTATTTCACCTCTTTCCCTAGCTTGGGTACTCTTGAGGAGTAAGTCCTTGAGGATCACTTTCACTTGCTTCATACTCCTTTCTTATCCATCTTTTTCTATCCACAAACTTTCTGCTCCATCATGTCCTACACCTTGCTAGACATTGGAAGAAAATAATGTGATCTTGGTTGAGAACTAGTAATCTCTAGATTATTCTAAAAAATTCAAAAAAAATCATATATGATGCTAAAAAAATCCTTAAAATCAGAAAATGTCCTGAAAAAATGATCATCTTAGTAAAAACCTAGCAATAGGCACTTTGATGTATCACCAAAAAAATTCAAAAATTCAAAAATACAAAAAAATTGAAAAAAGTCTTAAAAAAAATCTGTCAAGTGGTGAAAACCTGGAAACAAGCACTACTTGAAACCCTTGCACCCATGTCTATCATTCTCAATCACCTACTTTGCTACACATTTCCTAGCTTGGAATTGTTTCTTGTCCTCGTTTTGGGGGCACAACTGCTTAGCCTATTAAGGTATTCTTGTGCATTAGGGTTTCTTTGACAACTCACAAAATAGTGTTTCTCAACATTACCCCCACCCACTTTGACATCAAGTGTTTCTCAACACTTTTCAGATAGTTTACCTACAATCTTCGATGTCGTGATATTTCTCACTATCAGAATCAAGTCTTGAAGAAATGGCCAAGTGACTTACACACACACACAATTTTAACACTTACTTTGTGTGATGTCTATGATGATTTCTTTACTATATGTTCCATCCCTAATAGTCTTTCAAGGATGTCATTGACTAGAAAATTGGGGGCATGGGGCATGTTTTCTTGATTTCTACTTGTGGGTATACTTTGTTTGTCTATAGTGTTTTAAGAATTCATGCTTGTCCTATTTGAAACTTTGACTTATAAACGTATCATCCTTGACTATTTTACCAAGACCGCACTCAGGGTTTATCCTGGCACTTATGCCTTGATACAGGTGTAATCTTCCTAAATTAAACTTAGGGAATCTAATCACGTAGTTATCTTAACTTACATGTCTCTGATGCTTAGATTGGATTTCCACATACCTATCTAATATCGATTATATTCATATCCTCATAGTTATACTAGTGATGGTTGTATGATCTCATGATGTCCCTAATAAATGCTCAATAATGAAATTAAGATTCTAAATGTTATGCACTTCTTGCTGGTAAACCACTTTGCATGTTAGCTTGTATTTTAGGTTCATTTTCTAGCTTAGTCTTGCATTCTTGCATATGGGGAGAGCTCTCTCTTCGTCTTTTCACAGACATATTGGCTAACTCCTTTCATATGTTTCTTTACTTTCTTCTTGTTCATATCTTTTCACCTTTTTAATCTTTCACTTCATCTCTTTTCTATCTTATCATCACATTATATAAAGTTTTGACCTCTTAAATAATTTTGACGTCCTGGATTCATTTTTGGGATCGAAATCCAAATTCGAGTTCATCTTGATGGTCAAAATTGTCTTTTAAAATTCTACTTTCTTCTAAGTAGTTAGCTAACCTTTTGAGGTCTAATCTCTACATCATCACTAGCACATCTTCATTTCTTCATGTCTTCATCATTTCCATACTTCATATCTACTTCAATTCACTGTTTCATGTCTAAAATCACCTTTCTACTTGTTTCCACCTAATTTTTATGCTATATCCTTCAAGGTCAACTCTAGTCAAATTGGGGCATTTTATCAATTTTTTTATAGTCATTCTTGGGTTCTAATCATCTATCTGTCATCTTGGACATTGCTATATTCTAATTTTCTCATGTCTAGCCAATTTTTGCATCCCCTTACCTCATTTCAATTTCGATCCCGAGGGGACAGAAATACTCTATCACTGATTGCTACAACTATCTATTTCTTAAGAGAATTTGTTTGATCTTCTCACTTGTTCTCGATCTATCTACTTTGCTAAGTGTTAGCATTCTTCTTGAATTCTGACATCATCTTTTCCTAGTGTTCAATACTACCACTATCAGGCTGTACATTTAGGACTTGCTATCTTTTTCTACATTTCGTTCTTCAAAATTAGATATCTATATCTATCACCACCTACTTGGCTTTCTATTTTCTTTGACATAATGTGTCCCTAGATCGATCATGCATTAGTCAAAGAGGGGCAAATGTAATCACCTAAAAATGGTCATCTAGACTATTAGCTCCCTTTTCAACATTTTGGCTAAATTAATTTATCCATTTACCTAGACCAAATTGCTAATATTCAATTTATTTGATTATAACCTGTAATATCCCCTTTCTAGCATTCATAGCATGATGTTGTCATTAGCCTATTTCCCCACAGTCTCGTAGGCTAACTAGGACATTAAAGGGGCTTAGAGGCCATTTGGCCTAGACAGTTTCAGTTGCAAGTCTTTCTGAGGGGTTCTGAGGAAACTTTGGGCATACTTACTATTTATAGTAAGTCATCTTAGACATGGCCAGACATTCAGTCACAGTGGTATGTCGATGGTAATTGTTTAAAATCGACAGGAAAACTTATTTATCATTGATAAGATTTGTTATGCATTGATAAAGCCATTTTATAAAGTTAAATTTAAATATTTAACTTTATTAATGCATAGACTATAGTTTGTGGGAAATATTTAAATTAAAAGAGTTCCCTTTATTTTTATAACACATTGGAGACATAAGGTACATAAAGGAAGTTATGTTTTATCCCACATTGAGAAAATGAAGGATTGAGCTCTTGTGAGAACACTATAAAAGAAATGGAATAGCTTTTTTTTTGTATGCTTGGATGAAGATTAATGTTATGTTGCTGGATATCTGATTATCGGGCTTGGAGGATGGAATCCCTCTTTGCTAGCATTCTCTTCACTATTGGAAGACACAGTCAGGAGGATCAATGGTGTTTTCACTTCAGGAAACACACTGGGTTTCATTTGGGGTGTTCGCATAAAGAAATTTATAAGGGTTTGAGGTGCAGATCTGAAGTTAGTTATTGCTATAGTGTTGCATGAACAGTATTTTTGCTACAGTCGGCATGAACAGTATTTTGCTACAGTATGGCGTGAATAGTGTTGGTATCAAGTTTACTTATTTTTTTGGCTGATTAGAAGTTTGGAAGGCTGCCGACTACATCTGCAAAATACTACGACAACTAATTCCAGGTTTCTTCTATCAAATTTTGATACTTTGCATAATAATTGTTGAATACAAGTCTAAATAGTTGTTGCAGCCTTTAAGGCAGCTGTAAGTGCACATCTACATTTAAAAATCACCCTTTATCAGCAGATTGCAAGAGTTTCTAGATTTTTCATATATTGTTGAATGTGTGCCAAGTGTTTGTGAAAATGTTATGATGGGTATTATGCATTTTAATGTCACTTCATAGTTGTTCATAAATCTACTCATTGGAAAGAAATTTATTGAGGAAATCAGCTTTATGAGTTTGCATACAAAGTGTTTGACAATATTCCTTATGTTAAATTTCTACCAGTCAAAGTTTCAAATCAGGGGAGGATATTACAGTGGTATCAGAGCTATAAGTCCTGCCATCTTGTGGAGGTCTTATAAGAAATTTGGAACTGGCGAATAGAGGGGAAAGTTTTTGATGAAATGTCAAAACACTAAAATTAGAGCATTTATGTTTGAGCATGCAATAGGCGCCTTATAATTTTTGCAATACCAGAGCAAGACAAAGTAGGAGTTCAGACCTGCAAAGCAAACAGTCTAGTTCATCCGTACAGGGGGGTATAGAATCCAGTCATACAAACACAGCGGAGGTATTCTTTGATCAAGATAGCAATATGGGTGACCAAGATGACAGGAATACAAGATTAGGTGGAGGCGAGAATGCCGGTCCAGAGCCTAGAGAGGAAAGATTCTTACAATTATTAGAGACCTTGGTACAGGGTCAGCGAGTAGTAGAACAAAGGGCACAGGAACAGAATCAGAGATTGGATCTTATGATGTAGATGATGGCTCGTCAAATGGGGTTGAATGCTAACATGGGCGGAGGAAAAAATCAGAATGGAAATGATCATGATGGGACACATAATGGAGATGAACGAGTTGGGAACAATTTCGGTCATGCACCCCAGCAAGCTAGGACAATGAGTTCAAGGCCCATGATTCCTACATTTCCTCCTAGAGCTCCAGAGCAGCTCGTACCAGAGCTCCAGATTACTGATATACAGGACTAGTTGAGGAGAGATTGGGAAGCCAGAGGGCCAAATTTTACTACTGCAATTACCTTTAGGGAGTATATGGATGTGCGGATGAAACATATGCCACGTCGACATGACAGGAACCAGAGCTATGAGCTACGAAAGAAAGTAGGGAGACTTGAGTTACCATATTATGATGGCTCAGGAAAGTCTATAGCAAGAGCTTGGGTTCAAAAGCTTGACACATAATTTCAATTGAACCCTATGCCCAAGGAAGAAGCTATTAAGTACGCAGCAATTCATCTGGATGGGTTAGCACACGAGTGGTGGCATCATGGTATGGTCACTATGGGACATGCACACATTACCTCATATGTGGAGTTTACAGAGAGGCTGATTGAATGTTTTGATAGGAAGGATCTAGAACTCCATTTCAAGGAGTTAGCTCAGCTTAAATAGTGGGGATCATTGGAAACATACATTTTAGAGTTTCAGAAACTTGCAGTGTTAGTAACAGATGTATCTAAACGAAGGATACTATTTCTATTTATGGATGGGTTAGCTGATCCATTGAGAGGGTGGATTAAAGCTCTCAACCCTCCCACTTTGCAGGAAGCCATTAAGAAAGCTCGTGACATGGATTCCTCTTCATCTTCAAAAAATAAATTCCAGGCAAAGAGTTTCCCTTCAAGGAAAGATAAGGATAGGAAACCTTTTCATAAAGAGGTTCAGCCAGCTAAGGAGGAAAGTAAGAGGTTGGACAATGAGACACTTAATGATCTCAGGAAGAAGAAGCTTTGTTTTCATTGCAGGGAGCCTTGGGATTTGTCACATAAGTGTCCATTGAAAGCAAAAGCTAAGCAGATGGAGTACTTTTCAGCCGAAGAGTCAGTAGATGGAGATTCAGAGCAGTCATCTGAATTAGATGGAGATGATGATAGTTCTTCACAGGAGGAAGCACGTGGTGATAGCATGATAGCTCAGTTGTCAAGTATACAGGAGGCCGTCACTTTCAAAGTTAGGGGAACCTTGGATGGACAGAGAGTTGTGGCACTCATTGATACAGGGGCGACACATAACTTCATTGATGAGAAGTTTGTGACACGCAGAGGGCTACATACAAAGGAGCATAGGGGATTTAATGTGATGGTTGCCGATGGCTTCAAAATTGAATGTACCAAGAAAATCTCCAACTTGCAGCTTCATTTGGGAGATTATGACATGACAGGAGATTTCTTTGTGGTCAACATTGGTGATCAGGATATGGTGCTTGGGATGAACTGGATGAAGTCTCTGGCAGAGTTTACATTTAACCTTGAGAAAATGGAAATGAGGTTTGAGGAAAATGGTAAGAAGATAGTGCTCAGAGGGTTGTCAGATGGGAGACTTCGAGTGGTGTCACTCAAGTGGATGCAGAGTTTCTTTAGACATGATCAGGTGCAGTGGGCAGCAGAGTTTAGAGTAATGCCTGAGATGACAGAGCAGCATAAACAAGAGTATCCACTTGATGTACAAAAAATAATAACCAAACATACTAAGGTGTTTGGTGAGATACCTCCAAGGAGACCCCCGGATAGGGGAATCGAGCATGTTATTGAATTAGAGGAAGGGGCTAAGCCAGTTATCATCACACCTTACCGCCATCCGAAGAGATGTAAGGATGAAATAGAAAAGGCAATTAAGGAGTTGATTGACATGGGGCACATACGGCCAAGCAAAAGTCCTTTCGCTTCTTTAGTAGTATTGGTGAAGAAGAAGGACGGTACAATGAGGATGTGCATTGATTATAGGGAGCTAAACAAGAAGACAATCAAGAATTGATACCCTATCCCGCGCATCGATGAGCTTATTGATGAATTGCATGGTGCATGCTACTTCTCCAAGATTGATTTGAGATCCAGCTACCATTAGATATGGGTTAGAGAGGTGGATGTGGAGAAGATAGCTTTTAGATGCCACTATGGACATTTTGAGTTCTTAGTCATGCCCTTTGGGTTGACAAATGCCCCTGCCACTTTCCAGTCTTGTATGAATAGAGTGTTCAGAGATCAGTTGAGGAAGTTTGTGTTGATATTTTTTGATGATATACTGATATACAGTCATACTTGGGAGGAACATTTGAAGCATATTGATACAGTGCTTAGTATTCTAGAGAGGGAGTCATTATATGCCAAGATGAGTAAATGTGAGTTTGGGATGATAGAGTTGCTCTATCTAGGGCATATTATTAGTGCAAGAAGTGTTCGGGTTGACCCAGACAAGATCAGGGCCATTCTGGATTGGCCACCACCGAGGAACACTTCACAACTCAAGGGATTTCTTGGGCTTTGTGGGTTCTACCACAGATTTGTGAAGGGATTTTCATAGATAGCAGCACCACTTACAGATTTGACACGGAAAGATAGTTTCAAGTGGTCAGAGAGGGCTCAGGATTGTTTTGACAGGTTTAAGGAGCTGATGAGTACATGTCCTGTTTTAGCCATTCCAGATTTCACCAGGCCCTTTGAGCTACAGTGTGATGCCTCGGGAGAGGGCATAGGAGTTGTTCTCATGCAAGACAAACATCCCATCGCATATGAGAGTAGAAAATTACGAGGTGTGGAGAGAACCTACAGCATCTACGACAAAGAGATGCTAGCAATCATGCACGTGCTAGCTAAGTTCAGGTAGTACTTAGTGGGAAGCTGGTTCACAGTAAAAATAGATCATAATAGCTTGAAACATTTCCTTGGACAGAAGGACCTTAATGACAGGCAACAAAAATGGGTGAGTAAATTACAGGCCTATGATTTTTACATAGCCTATGTCAAAGGGAAGAAAAATATTGTTGCAGATGCTTTATCTAGAAGGCCTCATTTGCTTGCTATTGGGATAGTCATGGATGATTGGAGAGAGATGATCTTGGCAGAATATGCTAAGGATAGTTGGGCATCTAGCATTATTGAGGGAGCTATTCAAGATAGTCGATACACTGTCATAAATGATCTGATCATCTACAAGGAAAGGATTAATTTAGTACCCGGGTCTGCTATGAAGCAGAAGATTTTGAGGGCATTTCATGATTCACCAATGGCAGGACATCCCAAATTCTTTAAGACATATCGACAGGTGAGAGAGCGCTTCACTTGGAAAGGAATCAAATCAGAGGTGCTTCAGTTTGTGAGGGAATGCCCTGTATGTTAGCAGAACAAATAGGAACATTCTTTTCCGGGTGGTTTACTACAGCCCCTACCCATAACAGAGAAGAAGTGGGAGAGCATTTCCATGGATTTTATCACAGGCCTCCCCAAGGCACAGGGTCGGGATTGTATCTTTGTTGTGGTAGACAGATTGACAAAATTTGCACATTTCTTTGCAATTTCGTCTACATATTTAGCAGCACAAACAGCAGAACTATTTTTTTGAGAGGTATTCAGACTACATGGGATACCACGGAGCATAGTCAGTGACAGAGACAGTAGATTTATGAGCCACTTTTGGCAGGAGTTGTTCAGGTTATGTGGAACAGAGCTCACTCTGAGTACCAGCTACCACCCCCAGACTGATGGGCAGACAGAGATAGTGAACAAATGGGTTGAGGGGTACCTTCGAAACTACATTGCAGGAGAGCAGAAGGCTTGGGTGAAGTGGCTACATCTAGGGGAGTATTGCTATAATACCTCTTTCCATATGTCTATTCAAATGTCCCCTTTTATGGCACTGTACGGGTATGATGCTCCTAATTTTTTGGATTTGTTATTTGGGGATAGCAGGGTGCCTAAGGCCAAGGATACTTTGCAGGAGTGTCAGGACATTATGCGATCCTTGAAGGAAAATTTGCAAAAAGCACAAAATCAGCAGAAGCAATATGCTAATCAGCACAGGGTTGAGAGGTCTTTTGAGGTGGGAGATATGGTGTACCTCATGTTACAGCCGTATAGATAGTCCTCTCTCAAGAAGAGTGGAGCAGAGAAATTGAAACCACGCTACTATGGACCGTTCAAAGTAATCAAGAGAGTGGGCGAAGTAGCTTATGAGTTGGAGTTGCCTGCAGACAGTAAAGTGCATAATGTGTTCCATGTGTCATGCCTTAAGAAGGCATTGGGTCACAATGTGGTGCCTTCAGTAGTATTGCCACCTCTTGATGATGAGGGAAAGCTTATCTTGGTTCCTGAGGCCATACTTGACTCCAGGGAGAGGGTGCTTCACAAGAGGACTATCAGGGAGTATCTAGTGAAGTGGAGGAACCTACCTGTCGAGGATGCTACTTGGTAAAATGAGTAGATATTGCAGCATCCAGAGCTAAAATTTCTTGAGGACAAGCAATTTTGGGAAGGGCAGACTGTAATGTCCCCATTCTAGCATTCATAGCATGATGTTATCATTAGCCTATTTCCTCACAGTCCCGTAGGCTAACTAGGACATTAAAGGGGCTTAGAGGCCATTTGGCCTAGACAGTTTCAGTTGCAAGTCTTTCTGAGGGGTTCTGAGGCAACTTTGGGCATACTTACTATTTATAGTAAGTCATCTTGGACATGGCCGGACATTCAGTCACAGTGGTATGTTGATGGTAATTGTTTAAAATTGACAGGAAAACTTATTTATCATTGATAAGATTTGTTATACATTGATAAAGCCATTTTATAAAGTTAAATTTAAATATTTAACTTTATTAATGCATAGACTATATTTTGTGGGAAATATTTAAATTAAAAGAGTTCCCTTTATTTTTATAACACATTGGAGACATAAGGTACATAAAGGGAGTTATGTTTTATCCCACATTGAGAAAACGAAGGATTGAGCTCTTGTGAGAACACTATAAAAGAAATGGAAGAGCTTTTTTTTTGTATGCTTGGATGAAGATTAATGTTATGTTGTTGGATATCTGATTATCGAGCTTGGAAGATGGAATCCCTCTTTGCTAGCATTCTCTTCGCTGTTGGAAGACACAGTCAGGAGGATCAATGGTGTTTTCACTTCAGGAAACACACTGGATTCCATTTGGGTCGTTCGCATAAAGAAATTTACAAGGGTTTGAGGTGCAGATCTGAAGTTAGTTATTGCTATAGTGCTGCATGAACAGTATTTTTGCTACAGTCGGCATGAATAGTATTTTGCTACAGTACAGTGTGAACAGTGTTGGTATCAAGTTTACTTGTTTTTTTGGCTAATTAGAAGTTTGGAAGGCTGCCGACTACATCTGCAAAATACTACGGCAACTAATTCTAGGTTTCTTCTGTCAAATTTTGATACTTTGCATAATAATTGTTGAATACAAGTCTGAATAGTTGCTGTAGCCTTTAAGGCAGCTATAAGTGCACATCTACATTTAAAAATCACCCTTTATCAGCAGATTGCAAGAGTTTCTAGATTTTTCATATATTGTTGAATGTGTGCCAAGTGTTTGTGAAAATGTTATGATGGGTATTATGCATTTTAATGTCACTTCATAGTTGTTCGTAAATCTACTCATTCGAAAGCAATTTATTGAGGAAATCAGCTTTATGAGTTTGCATACAAAGTGTTTGACAATATTCCTTAAGTTAAATTTCTACAAGTCAAAGTTTCAAATCAGGGGAGGATATTACATAACCTATAGTTTGACTATGCTATCCTAAGTTCATTATTTGATTAAAAGAACATGTCCCCTTTTAATTAAATAAAAGACCCCATTATTCTAACCCATTTAAAGTGCACACATAAAGTCCTTTTTCTATTTTCCAATTAAAAGAAAAGGCTTTGTGACTTTTGTCTTATATGACATGTCAACTTATATTCTATTGGTTGACTTGTGTGTGCACATGGATCACTCCTCTTTTCAAATTCCACCGTTGATCATCCACCATCTTCATCTTGATCTCTACCATCTATATGACTTTAAAAGGGAGAGAGCTTTCCCCCTCAAAGGATCCATCCATCTT
The DNA here is from genome assembly GCA_028749045.1 of Cupressus sempervirens. Taxonomy (NCBI): domain Eukaryota; kingdom Viridiplantae; phylum Streptophyta; class Pinopsida; order Cupressales; family Cupressaceae; genus Cupressus; species Cupressus sempervirens. The sequence goes on along the minus strand of CM053792.1, from coordinate 574,561,368 downwards.
TTGAGTATTTTCATGTTGTAGGTTTTCTAACAGGTTTCTTTGGAGCTTTGTGGAGAACTTCTATTTCTTGTCTACATTCTCTCATACCATGGCATTTTAGCTTAGATTCATGTTGCATGTTAGTTTAGCTTCTATTTTGCAATAATCTCTCACATAGCTTAATATTTGGATTATAACACTCTCATACATATTTTAGCATAGCTGCATTTGGCATTCTCATCTTAGCTTAGTTTTCATACTTGCATTGCATTCTTAAGGAACTCCTTGAGACATTTGCATTCTTTCATCTTGTCTTTGGAACCTCCCATTGCATGGTTTACTAGCAAGAAGAGTATCTCTAAGGCTCATCTAAGAGCCTTCTTATTCTTGAAATACTCTCTTGCACTCTGTGGATAGGGAGCTCTAAGCTGGCATCCAAGTATTCCAAACTCATGGAATCATTTGGATAGAAGGGTTTAGAGTGGGACACTTTCAAGTGTACAGCACCAACAGATGATAATAAGAAGACCTTCTACATCAGCTCTATGCCTCCTTATCTGGGATATCAAATTAGGAGAGAAAATGTAGCAAATTTACAAGATGCTAGCTATGGAGATGGAAGATGACATGATAGCCTCTGGTAAGTGGAAAAGAGAACTTCAATCTAGAACCATGGGTAATACAGCTAGCACTTCAAATAATGCAAGGTTCATGCTCCAAAAAATTTCTAATGAAGTTATTTCATTAAAAAAACAAATTAATAGGCCTACTCATTCTTTCCATCAACCTTATCAAGAAGGCTCTAGACATCCAAATGGAGGCAAGACTTTGTAAATACCACCTATACAATAGAGGTTAGCAATTGAGGCTACTCCCAAGAGATAAAATATGTGTGCTTTCCACTTAAGGGAAGATCCTGATGGAGATACATGTGCTAACATGATCAGATATAAGCAGATGGTGGAAAATAAAGAACAAATAGTTGAATATCATGAAAGTGAGGATGATCATGCTCCTTGTTGTGGCTCTAAAAACTTTTTCTTAGAGTATGAATCAGATTCAGAGACAAGATGTGACTATTTTGCAACTCTAGATGGACCTCAATTGACAGTCATGACCAGAGGTCAAAAGAATAAAAATCAATCTCTCAATGGATGTTAGAAATGATTGAATTGATAATAAGAGTTGTTGGAATGATAAAGAATGTTCTCAATCATTGTTTTATCATTGATGTCAAACTTGCTACTTGCAGGAATGACAATTGCTTTAGTGATCCAAATACTATCAATTAGTTGGTTGACAAGGTGGTGGCAATCAATAAGATGTAACTAGAACACCTAGAGAAAGGTTGAAGTTATGATGTTGTAATGAAGTACTAGGATCAGCTAAGCCATTGATGAAAAAGTGTATTTGATAACATACTATAAGATACAGAAAAAAGGGCACACTGAAACATATTAAAGAGGTTAGGTGTTAGCTAAGTCTTTTACAAAGCTCAACTAAGAGAAGGTGCCGAGTATATCATATAAGCTGAGTGATCTTCAGGTGCCGAGTAAAGAGTAGGTGTTGAGTAACACAGTTTTATGTAGGTGTCGAGTAACACAATTTTCTGTAAGTGTCGAGTGACATAGTTTTGTGTAGATGTCGAGTAACACTGAGATGTTGAGCATCAGTAAAACAAATAATGTCGAGTTGCTGCATTATTTTGAAGATCGAAGATTCGCCAGAACTAAGCCGACAAGGTTATTACTTAGAAGTTTGTAAATTAAATAGAAGATAAGAATGATGAGCTGGTGGCACAGAACACCATGTAAAATGTTTTTGAGGATACAGCTGGCGAAGTTTCTAGAAGAGAACAAGATATGGGGTAGATACATTGTATTTTACCTAATCCATATTGAAACCCTAAAAGTGAAGAGGGAGAATTGAGTGGCAAAGGCATATCAGATCTCTATATAAGGAGTCATTAGTTAATGAAAAAATTAATGAGAGAGGGGTGGTCAAGCATGAAAGTGTAAAGTGCTGAAGAAGGTGGAAAAGAGGAAAGAGAGCATAGTTACTCTGTTTCAGTAAGAAGACCCCTGATATGGATGCATTAGTACAGTGAGTTAGAAGACTCAAGGAGATGAAGCTTGAATAGATGACAAGAAGTTAGAGCTGAAGAGATAAAAGCCAAGCATAAGGACTAAACTGAAAGTGTGATCTGAAATTTGCAAAGTATGTTGTAAGTTATATCAGATCAAAAGTTCATTGTTGTTACTTTCTAGCAATTGTAACAATTAGTTTAAATCCTATGGACTTAGGTTGGTTTGATAGCCATGAGATAAATCCTTTAACAGGGTGACATTCCCAGTGAATGTTCTAAAGTCCTTTAACCAAGCCCATTCCTAACAGTTTGGTGAAATCCTCTAACAATGTCACATTTAACAATGTGTTGTAAGCCTTTAACAGGGCAGGCCTTTAACAGGGCATCACTTCAGAAGAGTGAGAATCAAGTAGCATGTTACTGGTGGTTTTTCCCAAATTGGGTTTCCACGTAAATCATTGTGTCATGTGTTGATCTTGCATGTTTTACCTTTGCATGTTGATTTACTGTAACTTGCTAATATGATTGATTTAAGCTTGGATGGCTAAAAGGTTTATGAGTTCACTACATTTGGTGAAAAAAAAAAAAAGTTTTATTAGGGCATTTGGGACCTTGAATAACTGATTCACCCCCACTCTGAATTATTCTAAAAGATTCTAACAATGGAGTGCCTACTAAAAATCATGCACCATCAAACAAAGAAGATAAAGGTAGTGGCATGGTACCTTCAATTTCACAAAAATGGCAAAATAGTAAGTCATCTTATTCTTTTTATATAATACAAATTATGAAGAGGTGAGAATTCAGATATCTCCATTAGATTATTCAAAATCTAAATCAATTACAAAGGTGTTGATCACTATAATAATAAAGGTGGAGGTCATGATAATATTAATGCTAATATTGATGCTAGCACTAGTGGAACTTCTTTGACTGATGAAGATCTTGTACTTCCTAATTTCTTTCAAGAAGAAGAGTATATTATCTTAGCCACCTCTCCTAATCAAAAACCAGATCCTTTCTACATTTCTTTTTTTATCAATAGAAATAGGTTGAGTAATTGTATCATACATTTAAAAGCTTTTGATAATGTAATGTCTACCCCTATAGCTAAAGCTCTAGGTCTTCCACTAACTAAAACCTTTGGTCATTGTTATTGAATGGATGCAAGACAAGTATCCTTGCTTGGACAGATAAAAGATGCTCAAGTTTCTCTTTCTTCCTACCCTTCCAAGAGACTTAAACTCACCATTCTAGTGGCAGACATCCCTACAAGTTATGGAATGCTCCTAAGAAAAAATTTCTACAAAGACATGGGGGGGAAAGATAAAAATAGACTAGTCCTATGCTATTATTCTAGTTGGGAACAAGAAAGAGAAATTAGAACTAGAAGAAAAGGAAAAGTTCACTATCCTAAAATCAGATGATCCTAGGTCTCAAATATCAAGAAATGTAGTTTGGTAATTATATGTTATTTTTTTAATACCCCTGAAATTCAAGAAAAATTAGAACAAGTTGATAGTGAACAATTGTGGATTTTAGAATTTGATGGTAGTTGTGCCAATGCTAGTTCAGGTGTAGGATTAGTGATGATATCACCTAGTAGAGAAACAACTTATTTGGCATACAAGTTAGATTTCAAAAATACTAACAATATTGTAGAGTACAAAGCCCTTCTCCTTGGTATAATTGCAGCAAAACAAAAAGGAGTCAAGATACTCAAAGCTCAAGGAGATGCAGAATTGGTGGTAAGGCAAGTCAAAAACTAATATGCAATAAAGAACTCAAGATTGAAAAACTATCATAATAAGGTGTCGGATGAAATTGAGAGTTTGGATGCTTTCTCAATTATATTAGTACCAAGGGAATTCAATTCAAGAGCTGATTTTTTAGTAGTTTCTACATCTTTGCTCCTACCACATCGTGATTTCAAAGATCAAATCTATAAAGTGGAAGTTCTATTCAAGCCTAATGTTCCTGATAATGAAGATTCTTGGTAGGTTTTTGAAAATGATGAACACATACAACAATTCATTGAAGGGATTGACACTTTTGTAGGTTTTTATTTTGAAGTAAGCATTAATTCAAGTGGTGATCCAGTAATAGTTGACAAAAAGAAACCAGAGCCTGATATGATCCAATTGAAAGGTAATAAGATTCCATTGCATCTTATCTCTTTCAAAAATATTTTTGATGGACATGATGCATACATTAAGAGAGAAAAAAGATTAGAAAAAAAAAAAGGAAAGGCCTATGGTAAGTATGATGGAATTAATATAGGGACAAAGATCAGTCCAAAAATTATAAACTTAGGAAAGTGTTGCACACAAAAGGAGAGGATAGAGATCAAAAAATTACTCATTAAATTTCAAGATGTATTTTCTTGGAGCTATGAGGATCTAAAAAAATTCATGGATGGGAAATTCAAACATGAAATCCCTCTTAAACCAGAAGCAGCACCATTCAAATAGAAACAAAGGAATTATAACCCTATAGTTGAAGGAGAAATCTTCAAGGAAATTTACAAAATGCTATATGCTAGGATTATATATCCTATTCATCACTCTACTTGGGTTGCTACTATTGTGTTAGTGAGGAAGAAGAATGGAGAGAAGGATTTGTGTGCATTTTAGAAACCTAAATCAGGGTTCTCTTAAAGATAACTTTGCTCTTCCCAATATGGATCATCTATTACAGACTGTTGTAGGGTTAGAAATGATGTCCATGTTGGATGGCTTTTCAAGATATAATCAGATTCAAGTAAATGAGGCAGATCAATTCAAGATAGCATTTACCACACCATGGGGTAATTTTGCATATAATGGGGTGCATTTTGGCTTGATTAATGTAGGTGCAACATCTTAGCGTGCAATGAATTTAGCTTTTGTTGATTTGACAGATAAAATCATTGTCATATACCTTGATGATTTGACAATATTTTCCAAGAAGAGAAAATATCACATGAAAGATCTAGAAAGGGTGTTGCAAAGGTGTAGAGATCATGGTGTCTCACTGAATCCTAAGAAATCAATGTTCTGTGTAACAAAGGGTAAATTACTTGGTTATATTGTATCTCAAGGAGTGAAGGTTGATCCAAATAGAGTTAATGTCATTCAGCAATTAATTTTGTCATTGAGCAAAACTGAAGTAAATTCTTTCTTTGGCCAAGTAAATTTCTTAAGGAGGTTTATGCCTAATTTCACAAAAATAGTTAAGTGTATAGTTGATATATGAATGGTAATAAAACTTTCAAATTGAGTGATATTGGAAAGAGGGTTTTTGAAGACATCAAAGGTGTTATTGCTAAAGCCCTTGTTCTTGTTCATCTAAATTATAATAAATAATTCATCATACATTCTTATGCATCAGAACATACCATGTTAGCTATATTGATGCGGGAAAATAAAGAAGGAATACAAGCCCCAATTGCTTTTATGAGTATGCCTTCAAAAAATCAAGAATTGAGATACTCATAAATGAAGAAGCATGCATATACAGTGGTGAGAGCACTTAAAAATTTTAGGTTTTATATTTTGATTCTCATTTAGTGAAATATGTGCCATATTCTGAAATCAAAAGCATCTTGACACAACAAGAGGTTGGTTGCAACAATAGAGGAGTTTGGATAGAAAAGATCCAAGAGTATGATATTGAGATCAAGCCAACCAAACTTGTACGAGGAAATGCTTTGGTAGAAGATCAGTAAGTTGAAGAGAAAGATACTCCAAAGGTTCTCATGGTAAGTCTTTAGGATCCTTGGTTTTCAAATGTTGCATAATTTCTAACATATGGTGAATGCCTTGATGGATTGACTACTAAGCAAAGGAGGAACCTGAAAACAAAGGCCTTAAAGTATGTAATTCATGATGATTTTTTTTATAAGAGAGCTATTGATGGTACATTTTTAAGATTTGTTGATAAAGAGAAGCAAGAAAAGCTCTTAAAATCTTTTCATAATGAAGCATGTGGAGGACACTTCTCTTCTACTATTATTGCATTCAAAATCTTAAGGCAATGCTACTATTGGCTTGGCATGTTTAAAGATGCATATAAGTGGGTTGCCAATTGTGAGAAATGCAATATGTTTATTGGTAAACCTCAACTAGATGCCTTGCCTCTTAGGCCAGTAGCGATTGAAGCTCCTTTCAATCAATGGGGTTTCGATTTTATAGGCCCAATCAATCCTCCTTCTAGTCAAGGACATTCTTATATCCTAATTGCCATGGACTATTTCAGTAAATGGGTTGAAGCCAAGCCAATGAAGAAGACTTCATCAGAAGTGGTATGTGAGTTTCTCAAAGAACATACATTGCTCAAGTTTGGAGTTCTTGTGAAATTGATAATGGATAATGCATCTTACTTTTCTTCCTCAAAATTTACTGAGCTTTGTTATGATAATGGTATTCAAGTTGGTCTCAGATAATCAAAAAAGTTGGCACAAGAAGGTACATGATGCTTTATGGGCTAATAGAACCACACCTAAAAGAGCCACTGGTATCTCACCTTTTGAGTTAGAAGCTAACTTACCATTGCCTCTAGAGCTTGTTGCATGTAAATTGAAGACTATGATTGAAGAAGATGTTTTCAAAGATGGATTAGAAAATAGAATTTTGTATCTCACCAAGCTGTAGGAAGAAAGGAAAGAAATGGTTGACATAATCACTAAACATCAGGGAAGACTCAAAAGGTTGTTTGATAAAAGAGCAAGACCTAGGAAACTCATGGAAGATGATTTGGCCTTGTTGTGGGATATGAGACATGAACCAAGAGAAAGTTTCAGTCCTTATGGAAAGGACCTTTTCAAATCATGCAAGTGAACCAAAACAACTCTTTCAAGTCGGCATATCCCATTGGAGAAACCTTGTCATGCTCTTATAATGGGCAAGATTCAAACTTGTATTAAATGCAAAATTGAAAGTAGTTAACCCCTGCATAGTAGCTAGTTAGGTAGGTTTTCCTTTCATGAAATTCGCTTTTGCTTAGTTGCTTGTTTTCTCAATTAGTTGTTTCTACTTTCCTAAATTAGTCTGTTCTTTTTGGTTTCCAAGTTATCACCTTATTGTGTGGAACCAGAGATTTTTAGGATTCTTCCAAGAATTGTTATACTTGAATCCTCAGACAAAGCCAGTTGTTGCCCAATTTTTAGGTCATTCCTTTTTGCTATAAGTTGTAGTCAAGTCAACTTCTAGTTTGAGTTCATGTCTATAATGCCTTTATGATGACCTATTTTCTCATCATCCCCTTTCAAGCTAACATATGCAAGAAATCATGTAAGTATTGTATTGGTCAGAGGATAGGTGATTTAGGGTTTGGTGGGAAGTTATAAGCATCTCCTTGATGAGAAGAAGGTATATAATTTCTAATGATTCATCATTTGTAGATTCAAAAGGATTTCTAAGACAAAGATTTGTAGTAATCATATCTCAATGGAAGATATCACAAGTGATCAAGCTCAGAATGTAGAGAAATTAATTTGTATCAGTAGCCTACATGGATAAGTGGAAAAGTCAATCAGTAGAAAGAATGCACACCATTGGTCAGATGAAAAGTCAATTGTTCTTAGAAGAAGATCACTAGCTATTAGATGAAGAGAAGATCAACAGGGTTCACAATGTTGTGATTTGTTAGTCATAACCTAAGGTTAACATTGTGAAAGAGTGAAATCAAGTGTACACAGCTTTGCAAGGGTTAAAGATAAATCCTAAGTGAATGTTGTGAAGCAGTGAAAAGTCATTAATTGCATGGTTGTAGGCAGGTTTAGTTAATCATGAGTCAAGGTCATGAATCAGTGAATAAGAAGTAATCACATGGTCATTAGTGGTTAGAGGTAACCCAGAGTTAAGGCAGCAATAGAGCGAAAGTCATTGATCGCATGGTTGTAGGGTTAAATGCAGAGTTAAGGTTCAAGTTGTAAAACCATGAAAGGAAAACATGTAATCAAATTTTAATTAGTCACATGGTTGCTGGTAGTTAAGGGAAATTTAATTTCATGTTGAAAAGTAGCAATTTCTCTAGTCGCACGATCATAAAGATTTAAGCTAACTCTCAAATTTGACATGTGAAGCTATGAAAGGTGATCTAGACAGTTAAATGTGAGGGGATCATAGCATCACTTGTAGTAAAATGGTTTAAAGACTTTAAGCAATAAAACTATGAAAAGTAACCCAAGATCATCAATTTTGAACAATCACATGATTACGGGTGGCTAAAGATAAACCAGAGTCAACTCAACGAAGCTATGAATACCAAAGATCCCAATGTCATGGGTAGTTGAAGGTAACCTAAGATTGATGTTGCAAAGGTGTGATCATGTTAGTGTGTAGTTGGGTAGTAAAATTGAGACATGTCATGATGCAAGGAAGGATGGGGAAAACTAGGGCCAATGGCATGCCCAACTCTCTGAACCACCCTACAAGAGTTAACACAACGGAAGAAAACATAAAGAACAGTAACCAAAGGAGGAAGAAGAGTGAAATACTTTCATTGATTCTTCAAATATTCAACATACATGCCCAATTGTAAAGCCTTCTAGGTTACAGCCAAATACAAATACATTCATACACATAGATCAGCAACAAATTCGCACTTTGTAGTTCTGCTTTGTCATCCCCTTCAAAACTACCTAAAAACTACTTAGCTCTAAGCCTAAACACTTTATTTATACTTTATTTATACTTCTTCATCTTCATCTTACTATATATTCCAATTGGAAATCTTCCTTTCTTCAAATGAAACATCACCTCATCACCAACTTCAAAAACATGATGTCTCCTAGACTGATCAACATTCTCCTTATACTTTTGATTACTCTATTCTAACCTCAACTTTACTTCCTTATGCAAATATTTCATGAAATCAGAAAATTCTTCTCCTACAGCACTTATCTTTTCCTCACCAACAATATCTCTTAAATCCGATACTCCTCTAAGCTTCATTCTGATAACAATCTTAAAAGGTGTCTTCCTTGTACTCCTATTCATTGAATTATTATATGCAAATTTAGCTTGTACCAATACCATCTCCCAATTTCTTGGTTTATTCCCAACTAAACATCTCAACAAATTTCCCAAGCTTCTATTTACAACCTTTTATTATACATCTATCTGCGGATGGAATGTAGAACTAAACTTCAATTCAGTACCCATCTATTTCCACAAAGTCTTCCAAAAATAGCCCACAAACTTACTGTCTCTGTCAAAAATAATACTTCTTGGTAATCCATGCAATCTCACAATCTCTTTAAAGAAAAGTTTAGCAACATGGTCAGCATTTGAAGTCTTCTTACATGTTATGAAATGAACCATCTTAGAAAATCTATCCACTATAACAAATATGGAATCATGCCCCTTCACTATCTTAGGCAATCCAAGAACAAAATCCCTACTAATGTCACTCCAAGGTTTCTCAGGAATAGTAATAGGTGTATACAAACCAGTATTTTGACTCGCTCCTTTTGCAACTCGACAAAATCCATAACTCTTTACAAATTTCTAAACATCTTTATACATTTGTGGCCAATAATAGTTCTCTTTTAGCAAACTCAATGTCTTATCTATGCCAAAATGTCTAGCCAATCCACCACTATGCTTTTCCTTAATCAGATTCAACCTCATAGAACTTCTAGGAATACACAGTTGAATACCTTTGAATGACATACCTTCTTGAATAAAATAATCATCATACTTATGTGATTTGTCAGATTTGGTGCTCCGTACTCTCTCCACACCTCAAAAAAATCAGGATCAACATCATGAAACTCTTTCATTTAATCAAAACCAAGAACTTCAACCTTCATTTCAGTCAACAAAGAATGTCTTCTACTCAATGCATTAGCAACTCTATTAGTAACTCCACTCTTATGCTTAATTACAAATGTAAAATTCTACAAATACTCAACCCACTTTATATGTCTATGATTCAATTTATGTTGACTTCCCAAGTATTGTAAAGCTTTATGATCAATATACAACACAAACTCCTTAGAAATCAAATAATGTCTCCACTTCTTCAAACTTTGAACAATAGCATAAAACTCTTGATCATACATAGAATACTTCTTTTTAGCATCATTCAACTTTTCACTAAAGAAAGTAATAGGCTTACCTTCTTGACTTAATACAACTCCTATTGCATTACCACTTGCATCACATTCAACTTGAAATACTTTATTGAAATCAAGCAAAGCCAATACAAGTAATTCAATAACCTTTTGTTTCAAAGTCTCAAAACTCTTATCAGCCCCATGTGTCCACTTGAATTCCTTTTTGTATCCTCTCATTGTCTCAATCATAGCATTACAAATAGCACTAAAAAATTTTATAAATTTCCTGTAGAAACAAGGGAAATCATGAAATGATCTTACCTCAGCCACATTCTCAGGTGTAGGCCATTCCAATATTGCTTTAACCTTTTCTAGATCGATCCTTAAACCATCAGCTGAAATCACAAATCCCAAATACACAATCTCCTCTTGCATAAAAGAACACTTTCTTAGATTAATCAGCAACTTTTCCTCTTTCAATCTCTGCAATACTAGTCTACTATGCTCAAGATGTTCTCCCTTAGTCTTATTGAATATTATAATATCATTCAAATAAACAATCACAAACTTACCCAAAAATCTTTTCAAAACTTCATTCATCAACCTCATGAAAGTACTCGGTGCATTAGTCAAACCAAAAGGCATAACCAACCATTCATACAAACCATCTTTTGTCTTGAAAGTAGTCTTCCATTCATCACCTTCTTTGATTCTAATATGATGATAGCCACTCTTCAAATCAATCTTGGTAAATTACTTTGCTCCACTCAAACAATCCATTATGTCATCCATCCTCGGCATAAGAAACTTGTATTTCACTATTATCTTGTTAATAGCTCTAGAATTAGTACACATTCTCCATTCTCCATATTTTTTAGGCACTAATACAGTAGGTACAGCATATGGACTCAAACTTTCTTTGATCAAACCTTTTTGTAACAACTCTTGCACTTGTCTATTAAGTTCTTCATTCTATGTAGGCATCAATCTTTATGGTGCTTTGTTTGGCAAACTAGCTCCAAGAATCAGATCCATACAATGACTTATGCTTCTTACTAGAGGTAAACCATCAAGAATATCATCAGCAACAATATCTTTACATTCATTTAGCAATTCTATAATTTTTGATGTCATTTTGTCATTACCATCTTCTGCTACTTGGTCTTTACTACCAACACTCAATCCTCTAGGAACTATAGCAAAACAAACTTGATTCTTCTTTACTTCCTTTTCAAATTGCTTTCCATTAACCATGCAAACTTTTATTGTAGTACAACTGACCTCATTTGGACTTTCAATCAAAGGTAGCAATATTTGCTTCTTCCCATTCACCCAAAAAGTATATTGATTCAATCTTCCATTATGCATATCATATCTATCATATTGCCAAGGTCTGCCCAACAAAATATGACAACAATCCATGGGCATAATATCACACAAAACTTCATCAAAGTAATGTCCAATTTTGAACTTCACAAGGCATTGCTCACTTACCAATATCTTATGCTCATCTTTGATCCATGAAACATGATAAGGTTTGGGATGTTTCAGCCTCTGTACAATCAATGATTACCTTGAAGCATTTTCCATTCATCTTACATCTAGTCTTGAAAAGACTTCTTCTAAGAATAGGTTCCTCATATCTTCCCTTATTACATAAGGTTCTTCTCACCATCAAATTTTCTCTAGCCTCAGGTCCACTTGGTGAACTCTTAATGTCTTCTTGAATCACAACATTTCTATTATTCTGCCCACTTTTAGAAGATCTACATTCAAAAGATCTATGCCCTTCTTTACCACATTTGAAACAATTACCACAAAAACCACCTCTGGAATAAGAATTGCCTCTTCCTCAGTAAGATCTAGTACCTCCTCAATATGAGCTAACACCTTTCCACTCAATCTTATCTTTGTCATCATTATTCCATTTAGATTTGCCTTTATCTTGCACAAAATTGTCAGATCTACCACTTTCTCCATAGGATCTATCTCTGCCTCTCTAGAATATACCACCTCTACCTCTTTGTCATTGTCCATGCTTCTTTGCTAAGATCTCCTCAGCTTTCAAGGCATATTGGTATGCTTTATCCACACTTTCCAACTTCACAAAACTTATTTCATCTTGAATTTCAAATCTTAATCCATTTATGTACCTTGCAATTTTCTCAACATCATCATCCACATGTCCATATCTTATATCCAATCTATAAAATTCCTCATTATACTCTTTCACAATTATGTCCTTTTGTTTCAAATTTTGCATCTTTCTCAACAAGCTAACTTGGTAATCAGCAAGAATGAATTTGTTCTTTACCTTGTTCACCATCTTTAGCCAAGTTTTGATCTTCTCCTTTCCTCTCCTTTGTCTATCAATTTGCAAGTGCTCCCACCATAGTGATGCATGACCTTTCAGCCTAGTAACTGCAATCTTCACCTTTCTATTATCAGGAGTGTTTTTATACTCAAAGAACTTCTCCATATCTAAGATCCAATCTAACACAGCATTGGTATCCAATTTTCCATCATAAGGAACAACTTCTACAACAGGCTTTTAATTTTTCTTAAACAACTCTCACAACAATATTTCCTCATCTTGATCTTCTTCAAGTTTTGGATTATGGTTTGGTGCTACTACTTCATCATTGTTGGTGAAAATAAGTATTTACTTATTACACTTACTTATGTTTACTTAGGTTAATGTATTATTTAATTATTTTCCATTATTTTATTTGTGAGACACTTAGGAGTTTGTGCACTCTTGTGAGTTGTCTTGATGACATCACAGGGGTCTACACCTCTTTTAAGCACATGGGGTCTACAACATAGGAATCTTCTACACACATATGAAACTTATTCATTCTTATCCATTCATCTAAAATGTTGGATAAGGTGCTTAGTTGTCTTATCGTCTAGTTGTTTCTAGAGACATTCTAGGTGCTTCATGAGAGGCCTTTATATACAGGCACTCCTAGTGTGTTTCAACATCACATTCTGAATAGAGCAATGTATTTGGACATACTCTGATTAATTGATCATATCCATTTTTGGTCTACAGTTGTGCTTGTGTTTGAGTTCTTAGTTCCTGGGTGAGTTTTTCCCTTAGGAAAATTCTTACATGGTATTAGAGCAACTTGGAGATTTTCTCATCACATAACCGTTCGAGACCATCATCTTGCTTCATCACTGTAGCCTGACTCTCGAGTATCGCAAAAATTGGGAGTGTCCAACATCGGATCTGACCTCACTATTACATCCAGAATGCTAATTCGGTGAAAATCGGCTATATAGTTGCCTACCCTAGGCCAAAGTCGATTGTGAGGCAATTTTTTTTGCAAACTAGCACTCGAAGGACCGATTTGCAGAATTGGTATGATCATTTCAGATTTGTACATTTAATTTTCAAATCTACATTTTTTATCATCTGCATCTCTGCTATCTTTTTTCGGATCTGCATTTTTTTCAAAAAAAATTTGGCCATAGGGCCATAGGAGAGATTTTTTGCAGGTGAAGATTAAGGCTTGTTGGTGCAAATCTGATATTTGCATCACATTCAGAAGGTTCAAAAACCCCTAGATCAAATTTTGTTTCATCCAAATCGAACATCTGAGGCAAAATCTAGAGCCATTTGTTTTTTTGGAGGCACGGCGGCGATTCAAAAAAAAAAAAGTAGCAACAATTTTCAAACAACGATATCTTCCTCATACAGACTCCTTTTTGAGAAAAAAAAAAAAAAATTTGGAGTAGGATTTCGTGATCTACACATTGGTGCAGGTGGTTTTAGATCTTTGTTTCTAAAAATTTTTTGCAACTCCAAAATATCAAATTTTGCCACTTAAAATGCTTGGTACAAGCTCATCTGGACTCCAAATCAAGTTCCATTTTTTTTTAGAGTGCATATTTTTTTGTTTACTTTTCAAATCTGCAATCACATTATAGGTTTTGTACACAAAAATACTACTTTCAAAAATAGGCCCTAAATTGACAAGTGGCTTTTAAGTGCCAACATCATCTTTTTTAGGGGGGTTCTTTGATTCTTTGGGGGTCATTGATTGATCTCATGGAGTCTTGTCAGATTTGTCAATTTGGTATTAGACCACAATTGACAACAAGGAACTATTACAAATGGAAGACTTTGATAATTGACCATCTAAGAGAAGATCCAGGATTGCTTCCTTATCTCTATTCAATGCCACCACATTTTGATTGGACATATATTATCAAGCTTAATCAATTTCTACGTAAAAGTATGAGTAGGGAATCTTTTGGTCCTCTTAGATTGGCACATTTTCCTTGTGATATTTGGTGGTCTATTTGGGAAGCATATGGAGATCCATGTGATCCTCCATCTCCAGTGGACTTTCTACATCTAGTCACTCCAGCTATGGTTTCTTCAACCTCAAATGAGATCACACCTCCAACTCTTGTTGCTCCTACTGATCCTATTTTAGCCATAGATGCTTCAGAATCAATGCAGTAGGATACTTTATGTCTTCCTACTCTACCTATGTGCTAGAAAATGTGACCTGTTAGGAGCATGGGTTAACAAACAAACACTAGTTTAAATCCTTCAAAATGCATCAAACATTCATCAAAACGCAAGGAATAAATGCCAACTAATACTTGCTTGGGTTATGCAACCCTAATCAGCTAACAAACCCAATCTTCCAGCCACCTCTATAGCTCAACAAAGGCACCCATAAGAGGCCTTGTTGGTGTGTTAAGATGGGGGGGTATGTTTGGTGTGCTCTCCCAAACACAACAATAATGAAATCTCTTGAGTGAGTGAGTGCAAGTGTGTATGCAAGAAAGATATGTATCTAGACTAAATGAGATGAAGAATACCTCAAGAAATAGCTATGGAGAGAGCCATTCTTGAAGGCATTCAAGGATGAAGATGATATGCAATGAAAGAACTAACTAGATATGAAAACTATGATAAAAATGCAAGCTAAAACTACTATGAAAGCTCAAACTATAGATGCAATCTCAAATCTCAAACCAACATGATAACAATGCAATAATGGGAGATGTCAAATGCTTGAGACAAGCCCTCTATTTATAGGTTTGAGGGAGGGCTTGGTGAGGTGGCATCCAAGTAAGTGCCACATAAGGTGACATGCAAGCCATGCAAATGGTCAAGAATTCAAAGTTTGCTCACACATGTGTGAGAAAACTTGAGAAGAAGAGTGGGAGACAAGAGTGTGTAGGCATGTCATCTCACACATGTGTGAGCACACTCTTAGGCTAATGAGGGGGATTAGAGATATGATTAGGAATGATTAAGTGGGATTAGAGAAGAAGTAGGCTTAAGAGGATGAAAATGATGGGCATAGGCTAGGCTCTAGGTTAGGTTTAAAATTAAATTAAATGAAATTTAATTTAATCATGGGTTTAGAAGAAGTTAATAAGATGTGGAGAATTTAAATAAATAAAATTTATTTAAAAAAGGGGATGATGGAGGATCATGTATTAAATTAATTTAACACATTAAGGCTAGAAGAGAATGAACTCATTTAATTAATTAATTTAATTAAATAAGTAGAGGAATGTGAGGAATATAATTAATTAATTAATAATTAATTACAATGTCACAAAAAATAATAAAATTAATTAATATAGTGTTTAGGGATGATTTTAAGTGTCTACATTTTGCCTCTTTTTGATGTGATGTCGAGACGACAGCATATCAAAGAAAAGAAAATATAGGTTGCCCCAGAGAAGGATAGAAGTCCTAAGAGTTGTGTCAAAGCGACGACAGGTGAGGAGGGTGCCCCCTCGAGGAAATGGGGTGAAAATGAATATATTTTGCCCCATTTTCTCGAAAATAGACACAAGAAGGAAAAGAGAAAGAGAAAAGACTTAAAAGATGACCTTGCATGACTTGTTGGTAAGCTTGACATGAAGCGGGGTGAAGTGGATAGTGATTAATCTAAATGCAACTTAACTACATGAATGCATGAGATTCAGTTGTGTTCATATGGAGAGCACACCTTATTTTGATTTTGCAAAGGGAGTTATGCATCAAATGCTATAGTAGCATAGATGACAATATTCCTTTGCATGAACTAGACTCTCAACATAATAGATATAGGTTTCAGAGTCATGACATGTACACACTAGAGAGGTCTGGGCACACCCAAAGTCTTGTTAGATATCTTGGTGGAAAGTGTGCTAACTCGTTGCCCCTAGTGAGCAATGCATAAGCATAACTTAAAAATTGTCAGAGATGTGCTAAAGAATCATGAAAATAGATCATATTGCAAAATGACACGTGTAATTAGGTTAAGCCATTCAAATAATACCAAGATATTGAAGATCGAGGCACACATGTAGAGGCTATCGCTGACACACAAAGATAAAATAAACAAAAAGACCTTATGACCAAGTAGTCATTCAGTCCACAGTTCTTGCCATGAACTTGATTCTGAGAGTGAAATTTGTTAAGCCTGTGTAGGAAGGATTCATCCTGTAAGGCAAAATTTGATTGTTTGATTGAATTGTATTGAAATGTATGTGATTGTTCACTGGCAATAGTGTGAAAGGAACAATGTTCTTAAATCATTTAGTCTTAGTGTGAATTTGTGTAAGTTTGTTTGCAATCACTATTTCGATAAGCTCAATTTGATGGGTTGAAGCTCAGTGTCATGAGATAAATAGAAGAATTTGGATAAGATAAGATAATGGATGAATTGAATTATAATGGAAGGGAAATGTGAGAGAGCAAGTGATAAATGTTAAATAGAGGAAAGCATGTGTTGAATGGAAGACTAGAAATTTGATCAAGGTAAATGCAAATAGATGAAGGAATTGATTATGGAAATGATTTGAATGAAATGATTAGAAGAAGAGAATATGATTAGATTAGAGGAGAAATGAACTTATTGAAGGATTGGAAGAAGTAAAAATTGATGGAAGGTGGAATGGATTAGAACCAATGACAAGGGATAACCAAGGGATGGCAAATGGAGGAAAAGCAATGTGAGTTGGTGGATGAAAGGAATGGTGAAAGGATATGAGTGGCCCAAATGATATGGTAGTGGAAGATGTAGAGCCAAGAGCCAAGGACCATGTTTCGAAGGAGTCCAAATGCCCCATACCAAGGGTAGGAAAATGGAAGAGGATATATGGGAAAGGATGCACGAAAATGGCATGGTGGAACAAAGGCTAGTGTATTGAGGAAGAGAAGGCATGTATTCTTCCAAAGCATGTATGAACATTTTGATATTGTGCCTCTAGTAGTGATCACGAGCATGGGATGAAAATGGAATGAATAAGGGATAAGGACATGAAGGGAATGGATGAAGTGTGTGATATGAAGGGGATGGGATGGAAGGGATGACCAAGATCAAGGACATATGAAAAAAAAAGATGGAAGCATGTAGGAGTATGGATGGGAAAAATGGATGACATGAGGAGGACTTTGGAATGCAACATATGGATAGCATGTCAAGATCAGAGATAGGGAAGAATTATGGATGTATATAGGATAATGTATGGATAATGAGAAAGGGATATGGAAAGTAAGCATGAGTGGATGGATGAAAGAAAATTGAAAGTCAAGATCAAAGATGGAAGCGGAATATGAATGGTAGATGGAAGGATGGAAGATATGTATGGAAGCTTCGGTATGGATGGAGCTTGCCCCCAGTGTAGAGTGCAAGTGGAAGAGGAAAAGTGAATGGATGGATAAGCGGACATGGAAGACTATGGATACATGATAGGAAAATGAAGGGAGGACTCAAGCATCTATATACGTGGATGGTATCCCTTGATTTTATTTTTCCTTTTTTCTTTTTTATTTTCAAGGAATTTTGATTATTTGCTCATAGATGCTGATAGGGTAGTGAACGGAGGAAAATGGCTTATGAAAAAGTTTGGATTAAGGGATTGGAGTGGGAGGGAGGAAGATATGGTTGATGGATGCTAGGTTGGAAGGCTTGTGAATGGGTGGATGAAGGAGGCGAAAAGATTGTCATTGGCACACACCTTGAAGGGTGATGGAAAGGAGGAAATTTTGGGGGATAGGTAGGAGAAAGTTTGAATTTTGGGATATAGGGACCCAAAATAGATGAAGGAGATGATGGGTTTGGGATGGTGGATTTTGGAGCATAAGGACCCAAAATAGATTTGGAAAGTGGAAGCATGGATGGATTATGCATAGGGGAAGCCTTTGGATTAGCAGAATTGGATGTTATTTGGAATCTTTCTTTGAGATTCATTGCTACATTAAGTAGCTTTGGTATCCAAAAAAATTTTGCATTTTTGATTTTGAGCCTTTGTGACTTTTTGATTTTGCTTTGGATCGAATTTTTCTTTTCTTGAACATGTCGTTTAGAGGGGACATGTTGATCCTTGGATTTTTGTGGATTTTTTGCTTCATTTTCTTTTTCTGTAGCATCCAATTTTCTTCCATTGGCTATGGTATGGGTGCATGAAGGTAAATGAGATGGAGAGCTTATGGATTGTGAACGTTGGAAGGAAGTCAAGGATGTGTGCCTTTGTTGATCTTTAGTAGGAGCATGAGCGGATGAAGGGGAAAACATGGATATGGTGGATGGGTGTATGTAAGGACCTAAAATGGAAGGAAGGGATGAAGGATTTGGCGGTGGAATATAAAGACCTAGAATGGATGGAAGTGAGGAAGGAATAGGGATATGGATATAAGGTCCTAAAATGGATTTGGAAGAGGAATGATGGGAAGTTTTAGGTTTGGAAGGAAGAATTTTAGGTTTGGAAGGAGTGGAAGGTGTACCAACATCTTGAGACCGTATTTTTGCAATGGGATGCTTAGCATTTTTAATACAAGATGCGAGTCCAGGTATATGGGGTTAATGAGTGGATTGGATAGGTGGGATAGGATCATGTGGAAGATTATGAGGGCTAATGGTATCTTGAGATGGGGTGGGATCCTGAAAGGGAAATGAAGGGGTGCTTTGATCTTGACTTAGAAGAGGATCATGAAGTGGAATGTGTGGATCATGAGATGGAGTGGAGGGGATGGAATCATGAGATGGTGTGATTTGATCTTGACATGCAAGAATATTAGTGGATGGAGTGGAAGAAACCTCTTCATGAAGTGGAGGATCTACGGAGGCTAACTTGTGAGATGGAGTGGAAGTTGAATGTGCATGGTACATGGAATGCCTTGATCTTGATTAGGAAGGGGATCGTGAGATGGACTAGGAGGGATAAATGGATCTTGAGGGATAGGGGAACAATGAGATGGAGAAATGCTCAGATCTAGAGGAGAAGAGGCATCTATAATGTCATGCTTTGGAGGAAGGTCATGAGATGGAACTGGGGGTATCACTGTGGGTGATTGGCTCTATTCATTTTGTATTTTACACTTAGCCAAGAATGATGAGAAATACCCCTTACAAGGTGGAGATGATGTTTTTGGCGGATTAGGAGTGTGTGAAGGTGTAACTATGGGTAGGGGATTGCATGGAGGGTTGGGGTTGGATGGGACATGAGGACTATGATCTTCGAAACATGGGGGAAGAGGAAACATGGCATGGAAGGTGGCCTCTTGTTGTTGGCTTTCCAAGAGATAATTCTTTAATTGGTCCATTTCCATGGCAAGGGCATTTGTGTTGGAGGAAGTGTGTGGGCTATGAATGGAATCGTATGTAGTGGAAGGGTAATGAGGTGGATTTCCCTTGTCAAAGATAGAAGAATAATGAACATGAGATGGATGAGAGTTGGATATGAAGTAGTGAGGATGGATTTGATATGTTGTTTCAACAAGAGGTATAACTCCATATTGTCTTTGAAGATTGTCAACCATTTGATTAAGCAAATTCAAATCCATAGATGTTAGAAGAAGAGTGATGAAAGATTTGATATGAACTTAGGACTAGGAGCTTTGGACTTTGACTTGATTTGAATTAGATTTGACTTGATATTGATTTGATTTGATTTTGATTTGATGTTTATTTGATATGATGTGATTGAATTAGGGTTTGATTTGATTTGATAAAAATCCTATGATATTGCAAACAAGTGAATGTCAGATTTGAATGAAAGTCCAATGTTAGTGATAATGCTCCTATGTCCAAAGTGAAAAATTGAATTAGAAGACAATAAAATTAGAAGAATGTTTGAATAGATGAAGAAAGATTGATTGATTTTGGATTGAAGATGTAAATGGATTGAATTAGAAATTGATTAGAAAAGAATGAATTTGACAAGGCATTGGATTAAGAATCATGAGGATGAGTCATTGAATGAAGGAATTGGATCTTGATGTGAATTATGAACCATGATTAGGATGAAGATTATGAATTTGATTGAATGATTAAGAAAATGAGAAAATGATTTGGATAAATAGAGATGATTAAGATCTTGAGGAATGATTTTAATGATTAAGAAGGTGATTAAGATAAGAGATGCATGAGGGTTATGATTGTGATGGAAAGAGGAAGTGATGGAGAAAATGAGAGCTTCTTTTTGTTATTTTTGTTGTTTTTGAAATGTTTTAATTTTTTTGGATTTTTGAAGTTTTATGATTTTTTGGATTTTTATGTTTTATGATTTTTTTAGATTTTTATGTTTTATAATATTTTTGGATTTTTATGTTTTATAATGTTTTTGGATTTTTATGTTTTAAGATGCTAAATCAAACAAGGAAATATGTACAAGGCAAGTGTGTTTCAAACACTCAAGAACATCAAACACACCAACAATCCTATAAGGTTTTGACTAGGATGTACAAAGATTAACTAAGGGGTGTCCTCGATATACGCAAGGTACGTGATGCCCAAATCTGTAGATGAAAAAAAATACTGCCACACAGTCGAGGGGAGACGGTAACCCAAATCTCCTCCTTCACTTCCCAAAGGTATAAAGTTCTTTGGGGCTTAGTCAAGAGTAACAATATTTTACTTCCAAGAGAGGTGTCTTTCGATTCACCTCCCGATTTTTATACTCTGCCAGAACACTGGAGTTGAGGTCATCCCAAGGGGTGATGAAATCCCCAAGCAGGCCTCCTAAAAAAAAGAAAAACAAGACCACTTATTTCTTGTGCACCCAAGATCACCCAAAGGCGTGAGGGGAGAGAATAAGTAAGTGGCCCTGAGGTTCAAAAGACACACATTCTTTTCCAATGAAGCTTTAAGTTTGGTAATCTACTTGAAGACACTCATGATTATAGCATACAATATTCTTTCCAACTTGAAATCGTGGTCAACGTAAATGAAAATGTGCATTCGTCAACAAGAAAGTAAATTGAGCATGTGCATAAGCAAAATTGTTGAAAATGAAAGATGTTAAAAATAAAATCAATTTACTTTAGGGCATTCAAGAGTGTGTGACTTCATTTTAAGCACCAAACCCAAATGTGATCTAGCCTAGGCATACATGTTCATTATCCCTTAATGCATTCAAGATAGTGTGAGTTCTTTTTATGCACCAAATCCAAATGTTTGCTATCTTAAACATGCATGTCAATTTTAAACACCATGTCCAAATGTTTTCTATGCTAAGATTCATCAATTCAAATGAAAGTGATTAAGCCATACAAGTTCGTTAAATTTTGAGTCCAAGTGATAAAAATCACTACAAATTTCTTTAGTGATAAAAATCACTATTGTTTATTTTAAGTCTTTCAAGCTTAATTTCCAAGAGTAATAAACATTAAGAAAAACCTGCAAGAAAATATGGTTATGTGTTTAAAATGCTCTCATCTACAATGCTGCAATAAACAAATTAATTAGCTTCAACAAAATCTCAAAAATTAAGGCTAACTATGAGAAAATTTTATTTTAACTTTTTTTGTAATTTTTTCTATACATGAATATGCTTAGAATGCCCTAAATTCCACGGAACCACCAAAAGTCAAAAAAAAAAAATCATAGACGACAGAATGCGTAGACGCTAAAACACGCAGATGCCAAAATGCAAAGATGACAGAATGCACAGACGACAAAACACGCAGACACCAAAATGTGGAGATGACAGAATGCGCAGACGACAAAACACACAGATGACAGAATAGAAAGGTCGTCGAAAAATTGCAAACGACAGAATAGGTCGCCGAAAAATACAGACGGCAGTCTACTATGCATAGATGACAGTTTAGTGTGCCACAATGCAGACAATAATATAGACCATCAAAGATGCGCCACCAAAATGCAGACGATGATATGGACCATCAGAGACGACAGAATGGTTTAAGCAGGTAATCAGCGGAGACGTTAGTAAGCGAAGATGACATTCGGAGACGCTAGTATACAGAGACGACACACGAAGACTCTAGTATACGGAGATGACATGCGGAGATGCTAGTATAGGGAGACGGCATGTGGAGACGCTGATCTATGCAAACACTGGTTTGCAGAGATGTTGATCTGCGTAGACAACAAACGCAGATGATGATGCTACCTACGAAGATGATAATGCGATGTTTTGCGAATGAACCAGAGTTGTTTGAGAATTTTTGAAATAAAAATAGGGACGTGGGTCCCACTGGGTGTGTCAAAACGTGTGCTAGAAAATGTGACCTATGAGGAGCATGGGTTAACAAACAAACACTAGTTTGAATCTTTCAAAATACATCAAACATTCATCAAAACGCAAGGAATAAATACCAACTAATGCTTGCTTGAGTTTTGCAACCCTAAGCAGCTAACAAACCCAATCTTCCAGCCACCTCTACAGCTCAACAAAGGAACTCATAAGAGGCCTTGTTGGTGTGTTAATATAGGAGGGTATGTTTGGTATGCCCTCCCAAACACAACAATAATGAAATCTCTTGAGTGAGTGAGTGCAAGTGTGTATGCAAGCAAGATATGTATCTAGACTAAATGAGATGAAGAATACCTCAAGAAATGGCTATGGAGAGAGCCATTCTTGAAGGCATTTAAAGATGAAGATGATATGCAATGAAACAACTAATCAGATATGAAAACTATGATAAAAATGCAAGCTAAAACTACTATGAAAGCTCAAATTATAGATGCAAGCTCAAATCTCAAACCAACATGATAACAACGCAATAATGGGAGATGTCAAATGCTTGAGACAAGTCCTCTATTTATAGGCTTGAGGGAGGGCTTGGTGAGGTGGCATCCAAGTAAGTGCCGCATAAGGTGACATGCAAGCCATGCAAATGGTCAAAAATTCAAAGTTTGCTCACACATTAGTGAACAAACTTGAGAAGAAAGTGGGAGACAAGAGTGTGTAGGCATGCCATCTCACACATGTGTGAGCACACTCTTAGGCTAATGAAGGGGATTAGGGAGATGATTAGGAATGATTAAGTGAGATTAGAGAAGAAGTAGGCTTAAGAGGATGAAAATGATGGGCATAGGCTAGGCTCTAGGTTAGGTTTAAGATTAAATTAAATGAAATTTAATTTAATCATAGGTTTAGAAGAAATTAATAAGATGTGGAAAATTTAAATAAATAAAATTTATTTTAAAAAGGGGATCATGGAGGATCATGTATTAAATTGATTTAACACATTAAGGCTAGAAGTATTTAAATTAGATTTAAATACTTAAGAGAATGAACTCATTTAATTAATTAATTTAATTAAATAAGTAGAGGAATGTGAGCAATATAATTAATTAATTATTAATTAATTAAAATGTCACAAAAAATATTAAAATTAATTAATATAGTGTTTAGGGACGATTTTAAGTGTCTACACTACCTTCATGCGAAGACTTCCTTTCAGACATTACCCAGTTGTTCATGGAGTCTCACATTGAAGATGTGGGAGACATTATTGATGACATTCATCTTCTTTTTTAGGCGGATATTCCATCCTTTTTCATAGTGACAGATTCATGTACTTCAACATTGTAGGGTACACATGGTCTTCTAAGTGATAATTTCTTGCTAGACATTTCAGCTCTGTTCTTGGAGTCACACACAGTAGACATGGGAGACTTTTATGATGATTTCTTGCTTCTCTTTGCTGAGGCAGATTCTTCTATAGTTATTGCACATTCTCTACATGATCAATCCTTTCAAGTTGGCATGATTGTGGATTCTTATGTATAGCATCTACAGGAGGTCTCTTCATTAGTTGAGAAGACTGTTGGTTTCCTGAGACAGGTTCTATCACACTCCTTCTTCAATCTGCACTTCTCTTCAGTAGTTTTGAAGGAAGCCATCATCAGTATCGACACAGGGACTTTTGAATAGGTTTCAGAGATATCGGTTATCATAGAGATTCTTTCTCCATCCAAGGGACATATCTCACAAGTACCCTTGCTCTTGTTTCTTCCAAAAGGGAGGAACATCATACAAAGGTCATGGATTAGCTTCTACATAAGAGCATTCTTCACTGATTGGCACACTACTTTTAAGGGGGGGGGACTACCTCATCTCCTTCTTCTCTTTTTTGGGGGGGAATTTTTCCTTATAGGAGGTTTTGTCCTTCTCCATTCTTTCTTGTATATACATGGATGTATGTCATAATGGGGGGGTCTTGATTACTCCATCCATCCATGCATCCCTTTCATCTCTTTTTTTGGGGGAGGGTTTTTCCCATGAGGTTTTCCCTCTTTTCCCACTTTATGAAAGATTTCATTTTTATTATGTACATGGGTACCTAACATGGCCTACTAGCCGGGACCCATTATGCATCTACATCCTAGTTTCATAAGCTTAAGGGCATTCCACTAAGTTGCACTTAAGGGGGAGTGTTGGTGTAAATAAGTATTTACTTATTAGACTTACTTATGTTTACTTAGGTTAATGCATTATTTAATTATTTTGCATTATTTAATTTGTGAGACACTTAGGAGTTTGTGCACTCTTGTGAGTTGTCTTGATGACATCACAGAGGTCTGCACCTCTTTAAAGCACATGGTGTCTACAACATAAGAATCTTCTACACACATATGACACTTAGTCATTCTTATCCATTCATCTAGAATGTTGGATAAGGTGCTCAGTTGTCTTATCTTCTGGTTGTTTCTAGAGACATTATAGGTGCTTCCTGAGAGGCTTTTATATACAAGCACTCCTAGTGTGTTTCAACATCACATTCTAAATAGAGCAATGTATTTGGACATACTCTGATTAATTGATCATATCCATTTTTGGTCTACAGTTGTGCTTATGTTTGAGTTCTTAGTTCCTGGGTGAATTTTGTCCTTAGGAAAATTCTTACGATCATCACTTACATCATCAAGATGTGCTCCTCTCCTCTGGGTTATCTCCACAGCATCTAATATGACTATAATTTGTCTCAAATGATATAATATAGCATTATCAGCATTTCTTCTACCACAAACCATCTTTACAAATCAGGTTCCTACAAGATCATAACCCTCTGCAAGTTATAGGCCAAATTTGTAGATCTGCAACCCTATAACCAAAATCTAAAATCCAATCTCCACAAGGATGAACGTTAGTCTCTAATATCACTTGACGCAAGGAATGACAAAGAAACTAAGGCCAATAGCGCACCCAGCTCAATGAACCACCCTACAAGAGTTAACACAACAGAAGAAAACATAAAGAATAACAACCAAAGGAGGAAGAAGAGTGAAATAATTTCATTGATTCTTCAAATATTCAACATACATGCCTAGCTATAAGGCCTTCTAGGTTGTGGCCAAATACAAATACATTCATACACATAGATCAGTAGCAAATTTACACTTTCTAGTTCTGCTCTACCATCCCCTTCAAAACTACCTAGAAACTACTTAGCTCTAAGCCTAAACACTTTGTTTATACTTGCCAAAATGGCTTACAGATCATTCTAGAATATGGAGAAGCCACAAGTCAACTCTCAGCAAATATTAAATGAAAATAAACCTAAATTAAATACATAAGTTGGCCTGCATCAGTAGAACTACCATAAATTGATGTTCTGGGAGAATTGTCATATCTCCCAAACTATAAGGAGTTAGGACTTGCACTCTGGAATATAGATATTACTCTAGGCCCTATTGAATCCCTAAATTGAGAGGCCCTTCATTCATTATGAAAAATTAGTTACATGGTCTGAAACAAGCACCCAAAAATAAGAAAATGCAGTTTCAGTAGAACACAGTTTCAGCAGTAAGAGAAAAACTCAAAACATGCAAGATAGTAGTGCAACCCAGGATGCTCCTACATGATGTCAAGCTGTGAAGTGGTGAATGAGAGGATTCATAAGGTTGTAAGATAAAAAGGATTCAAAATAGTTTAAGTGGTGAAACTGTGAAGTGAAATAATAATTGTTGATTACATCTTCACATCGAATAAAGATATTGAATGAAAGAAAATTGCAAAGAAGCGAGAAGGGAGAAATAAAGAATATTGCTAGGTTTTAATCATGATCATTGATTCAAGATTGACAGTCAGAATTCAAAATTGTTTTGATAATTAGATTATGAATTTCATGGATTTGGTACCAATAGCAGAATATGAAGAAAATAAAGATTTTGAAAGGATTCCTGAAGCAACATGAAGTTAAATAGTCACCATGTGTTTTCAGAAGGGTCATGGAGTCAAGATCATTGATGGGAAGATGCCATGTGTCTATATTTCATATTAGATATTTTCATGTTTTATTCCTATTCTTGTGTTGATAATGTGATTGTTGCTCTACCATAAATGAGGGATGACAGAAAGCTATAAATGTATCTCTTTTGATAATACAATGGTCAGCAAACTTGAAGGTGAATTGGCTTTGTAATTCCATTTACCTAATTTTCTTTTCATTTTATTTTTCCCATAGATTAGTTCTTCATTGAGAGGTGAAGGAATATTACGTGTGATTTTGTGATCATCTTATGGATTCTATTTCACCATGGTATTTATAGTATAAGTAATTCCATTTACTTTTTCACATATGGTTTTGCTTCTCCTCTTGTTTATTTCATGGCATGTTAGAATTAGTTTCATTGGGAATTGAAGAATAAGTGTGGTTGAATTTATTGGCAACTTTTGTTAGAGTAATTATTTGTTCGCACTTATTAATTAAATCACTTTGATTTAATTAAATAAGTTGCCTATTACTCTAGTTTGCTTAAGCTATCTTGTAGGTGGATATAATTAATATTTTATTAATTATATTGTGTAGCCTAGCTTTTTTAGGCTTTAGGTTACCCTTTTCGGATTTCAATCTCCTTTTATAAGGATTGATCTCTTTGTATTTTTCAATCATGAAGATCCGTTGAATAATATTTTCTTCGTCTGAGTTTTTCAGATCAAACTCTTGCCTCTTCTTGTCTTTTTCTTCTCCATGACAGGTTTTCTACATGCAAGTTTTCTTGGGCTTCGTGGATTTTTTGTGTGCTTTTGCTCAAATCCTACATGCTATCAGAGCCAGATCTGCTGTAGCTTGTTCGGTGTTTCAAGAAAAAGGGACAACAAGGGTTTGGCAGATCAGATCTTTTTTTTTTGGGTTTTTTCTAAGAAAATAGGGGGTCACTAATTTTCAGAGTAGTTTGAGGCCAAACGAACATCACGAATGGATTCAGAAGGTGTCAAAAGCCCCATTTTGATATAAAATTTGTCCGATTTGGACAATGTTGATCTGGGAGGCAAAAAAAATTGTTGTACAGGGTTGTACGGCCTCTGCACGCAATTTGAGACATGGAAAATTTTTTAAAATTGCAAAAAAAATCATGCAAGCATTTTTCAGTCCGCGACGGTTAATTAACCACTAGTAGTTAATCGCTGCGGTCACTGCTGGTGAAAACCACTAGCAGTTACTGTTGGCAGTCCGCCAGTGGCTCGCAATGGCTCCACCAGCAGCGCCCACCATGACCGCACCACTACTCCACCCCATGGAAGCCCTCCACCCTCCCACCACCCCGGCTGCCACTCCACCGATGGTGTGGGAATGGCACCTTTTTTTGTTTTTTTATTATTATTTTTTATTAAAAAATAATAAATTTTCATGCATTCCAGAGGCCCTGGAGGTTTTTTTCCATAACTCGAGCATACGGACGTATTTTTTCGATCCAAAAAATGTGCCAAAAAGCTAGTTCCAAGACCAAGATTTTGGTATAAGTTTTTTTGGGTTTTGATGAAGTTTGGTTGCCCATTTTGGTAGTCAAAGCCAAATGTTCTATTTTGCACTCCAGGAGGCGTATCTTGAGCATCCGATCTCTGTTTTTGGACTTCTTTATATTGTTGAAAAGCTCTTTCTGCACTCTTTCTAGTGATGCTAGTTGTTGTTCCATATTATATTCCAAGCACATCCTATTTAGTCTTTTTCATTTTAGCATTCTGGTGGATATCTTGATTGTTTCAGGTCTGGGGATCGATTTTGTTGCTTCAAATGCTTCGTTTTGGGCTCTACCTTCTGTTGTTTCAGCTTTATGTTTTTTCTAATCATTTTTTATATCATTTATAAGAATTTTTATGCAAATGCACTAAGATAAAGTGCCACTCTTTCATTTCGAGATCCTTTTCATCATTGTGATTCGTTGTACTCGCACTATTTTATAAAGTGCCATGGGGGGATAGTTGTTTGCCACTTATAGGTCCTCTTTCTATTTTGCCTCATGCAGTGTTGATGACGCGTGCCTTTATGGGTGTCTATACCTCACTCTCGATGTGTCTGGTTTCTGTGTTGTAAAAGATTTTAGGCCCATCTTTTTAGTTATCTGTCACCTCACCTGCCTTAAAGGGGGGTTATATTGTTGTTCTATGCTTCTTTGGTTGATGGTTCATTGGTGTGAGCTATGTATTTAGTACCTAATCCTACACACTAGGTGATTGCAGTGGCTAGCTACCTATGCATTTCGGTGAGATGGATCATCTACCATATAGACATGCTCAGTTTGTACCTTCTATTTCCATGGAGGTTCTACAGATCAGCATTTTTGACAGATTTTTGCAGCTTTTCATGCTTCAATGGTTCTCTTCATGATCTTTCTTTGTTCCTTCTTCTGGAACATTCTTTGCTATCTCTTTTTGGAGAGGGGTTTTTTCCACTGGGTTTTCTTTTTTTTCTCCAGTTTATAGAGATTTCCTTGTATTAGGTACTTGATCAGGCCTTGTTGTCGGGACCCAGTTTTTTGCTTTCATAGTTGTGCTAGGTTACCTTACCTCCTGAGCTTCACTTAAAGGGGGGTGTTAGATTAATTATTTGTCCGCACTTATTAATTAAATCACTTTGATTTAATTAAATAAGTTGCCTATTACTCTAGTTTTCTTAAGCTATCTTGTAGGTGCATATAATTAATATTTTATTAATTATATTGTGCAACCTAGCTTTTTTAGGCTTTAGGTTACCCTTTTTGGGTTTCGATCTCCTTTTATAAACATTGATCTCTTTGTATTTTTCAATCATGAAGATCCATTGAATAATATTTTCTTCGTCTGAGTTTTTTAGATCAAACCCTTGCCTCTTCTTGTCTTTTTCTTCTTCATGACAGGTTTTCTACATGCAGGTTTTCTTGGGCTTCATGGATTTGTTGTGCACTTTTGCTCATATCCTACAAATTTTTGGATTCTATTTCATCCAACTCTAATAGTTAAAGCAATTCCATTTACCGTCATGTGCATCTCTTCTTCCTTTCCTTTTTTGCATTTAGATAATTAATCTGCATTTAGAATAGGAGTAAGAGTCAGAAAATCTCAAGATAACCTACTATAGTCATTCCATTGGGCATTATAGGTTATCCCAATCCATTTTTCCTAAATTGTTTGTGTCTACAAACAATTTGGTTAGCCTTTACTACTCTCAGGTTAAGAGCTTATTTTGTCAAAAACTTGTGATCTAAGAAAGACATATTCATTGCAGATCATTGCAAATCCTAAGGGAGTTTTACCTTGTAATTCAGAGGGAAATGATATAACACATACACTGACCCATTTGTTGGTGACATCCATTTGTTTCTCCAAAACATTGGGCATTAAAAGAGCCAGGTTATAAAATTTAAAAAGAGAACAAATTGTTAACCAACAGGTATATATAAACAAAACAAATAAGAACATTTTATAAGATAATATTATAGATGGCATGATGTAAATATTGTCTAGAAGATTCCATAGGAAATAGAGTCTTGTATAACATGTACCTAAGATGATCATTCTTTTATAGAAAGAATAATTTTGTTAGAGCTTGAGTTCTTGGCTTTGGTGAGGACTGTCGAATAGAGTTGGAAAGAGAATGATGATTGGAATTCAAATAACATGATTGGAAACAAAATTTAAGATTTTCTACGTATTTTTTTTACCAAATTATAATAAATACATAAACAACGAGCATATAATCAAATAATATGAAATCAGGGTGCCTAGTGTTAATATTGAATCGTTAAAAAAATGCAAAGTAAGTCAAAAATTGTCTGACTTATTATTGTTAAGAAATTTTCTCATGTAGTTTATATCCACTCTCCTCATTATTGTTGAAATTCCAAAAGCCAAATCTGGAAAAATTAAGGGAAACAATGGTTGAAGCTAGATTTGGGTTGGGTGCAAGGGTTTGAGGTTTTCTTCTCTGGTGAGGGTTTAACCATATTGGTAAGTAGAGGGTGCTTGAGATTCAAACTAATACTAGAAGTAAATTATTTATTGAAATCAAGTCTCCCTTAATACATTATAATCGCAAATTAGATTTTCATTAAACACAAATGTAGCTAAGCATGCTTTTTTTATAGTATATATTTTTCACTCGTCTTTTTAGTCTCTACTTGTGTATGTGCACTTTGTTCTTTCTAGGAAGGAGAAAGAGGGAAGACAAGTATCATGGCGATTAGTATCATAATGATGAGTAGGATTTTCCCCTAGTAGATTTGCCTAAAACCCTTACTTTTTTTATATATCTAATGACCAAACAATCAAACTTTAGTAGAGGGTAAGGGAAGGTGTGAGATTGGACCCCATGGATGGAAAGCAGAAGCTGCTTAATGCAGACAAATCCAAGAGTGTTGAGCTCGGAGACAAACAAAAATTAGATAATTCCTAACTTGACTGGGAGGTTTCGTTGACATGTGTTAGAGAATCTTTATTAATGCTAAATATCTTTAATATACTCAAATTTTAGCTTTTTATTTGTGAGTGTGTGGTTCTATTATTTTTCAAGCATGAACTAATAGTATAAATATTTTAAAACTATATAGTATTTTTTGTTGCAATTTTCCTAAAACATTGTGAAAATAAGTAGTTTGAGTTTTATTTGCAGTACATTGTTTTGACTTTTGCCCATCCTTCATTGGTTATGCTATGAGAACATGGGCTTTAATTTTAGTTTTCAACACTTTTACAGTATTTTTTTTTGAAGTTGATGAAAGATCAACCCCACAGCTCCCAAGAATCACCTGCATGCAAACACCTATCACAAAAAGAGAGAAGCAAAAGCTATGGAGGCAAGAATTCCTAGATCCACAAATGAGACATTCTTAATGAGCAAAAATAGAGATTTCTTTTATAAAAAGTGCATGAATAAATTATAAAGATACCAATCCTTGTAAAAGGAGATCAAAACCCTAACAAGTAAAACCTAGGTTGCATGATAATAATTAATAAAAGAATTAATTATTATATTCCTAAAGTTTAGCTTAAGTAAACTAGAGATAATAAGTGACTTAATAATTAAATAAATATGATTTAATTAATAATAAAATAATGTATTACTCTAACAGCTCCCCCCCCCCAAACAAAGATAAACTTAAGAAGTAGCTAAAAACCTAGAAACCACTACAGAAAGTAAATTTGGGTCCCAGCAACAAGGCTTGATGATGTACCCAAACACAACCAAATCTCTAAAAAGAGGAGAAATAGAGAAAACAACATGGGAAAAACCCTACTCCAAAAAGAGATAGAAATAATGCTAAAAAGAACTAGTGAAGGACTAAAGAAGCCTCCAAACTAGGGAATGTCCCAAAAAATAAGAACAAAAAATGATCATGAAGAACACCACTAAAGTAGGAAGCTACAAACACTATCAAACTATTAATCTGAAGAGCCTCCCCTATATAGAACATGACCAAGAAGAGAAGAATAAGTCTGAAGAGTTGATCAATCAAAGATAGAAGGTATCTTAATGGCCTCCAAAAATAGGAATGAAATAATGCATATATGGTAAATGATCCATCTCAACAAAATGCATAGGTATCCAGCCACTATAATTGCCTAGTACATGGGATCAAATACTAAATACATAGCTCACTCCATCAAACCAAGAAATAAATAGAACTAACATAACCCCCCTATAATGTTGAGAGGTAAGACATGAACATTGAAACTGAATGCAATATCTCCTACAAAAAGAACTAGAAACATCGAGAGTGCAAAAGAAGTACAAACACCTATAATGGCACATGACATCGACACATCATGAGGCTAATATCATGGAAGGAACACTCACTTGACAAAAGAAGATGGAAAATATGGCCAACATGAAACCTCCAAAGGAACTTTATAATGTAGTGTGAGTACAACAAAACACAAAGATTTGCAAGATCCTGAAATGCAATAGAGTGGCACTTTATTTCAGTGCATTTGCAAAAATACTACAAAAGGATGTCAACAAAGATCAAAAGAGATACAAGGCTGATACAAGAGATAGTACAACCCATGAAAAATCATCTGAATCAACAAAATCAATCTCTTGACCTAAAACAACCAAGATATCTACCAGAATGCAAAAGAGCAAAAAATTGAATGGCATGTGCTTGGAGCAAAATCTAGAAAATAGAATGTCACAAGGTATGTCTCCTAGAGTGCAAAATAGAACCTCTCACTTTGACTACATAAACTAGAAATCAAAGAGCATCACAAGTCCAAAGAAACTACACCATCATGATGGGCTCAAAATCAACTTTTTGACAATATCGCGTTTGTGAAAAATGAAGTCTGGATGAGCAAGTTGTGGCCAAAAAACCATAAGTGGGTCAAAATAGAGCGGGAAGAGAAAAATAAAAAAAATCATTGCCTCGAGAAGTGTGCCCTATAATGCCATAAATTACCTCAAGAAGTGTGCTAGTATATGCCAAAAACTATCTTAGGAAGCCTACAAATTCTAGATCAAAAATTACCTCAAGATGTGTGTTGATCTGTACCAAAATTGCCTCAGAAAGCATGTCAGTTCCATACTAGAAATTGTCTCAATTTCTATGCCAAAAATCTCTTTTTTTGTACTAGAAAACCTCTATTTCTATGCCAATAAAAATCTTGATTTATGTGCCGAAAAATCTTTAAAACATTGCCTCAGGAATTGTGCTCAGTCTAGGAGCAATTATTTTTCTTTTTTGCCTTAGATTCCAACTGTGTCCAAATTGGACAAATTTAAAATGAAAATAGGGGTTTTTGGGCACTCTAAGCTCAATGGTGAGGTATGTTTGTGGTCAAAGTGCACCAAAAAGGGTGACCCCTCATATCCAATACAAAAAAATCTAAAAAATGAAATCCTTTGAAAGAAAAAGCACAGATCTGAAAGCCAAGCCAAACTTTTGATAAACAAAATAGGGGCATGAAGATCTAGAGCTCTAATATCATGTTGAATTTGATGAAAGATCAACCCAACAGCTCCCAAGAAACACCTACATGCAAACACCTGTCATAGAAAGAGAGAAGCAAAATCTATGGAGGCTAGAATTCCCATATCCATAGATGAGATATTCTTAATGAGTAAAAAGAGAGATTGATATTATCAAAAGTGAATGAATAAATTTCAAAGAGATCAATCCTTATAAAAAGAGATCAAAACTCTAACAGGAGAAACCTAGGTTTCGTGATAATAATTAATAAAAGAATTAATTATTATATGCCTAAAGTTTAGCTTAAGTAAAATAGAGATAATAAGTGACTTATTAATATAAATCAATATGATTTAATTAATAATAAAATACTTTATTGGTATAACAATTTTTATTTCTAATGATTTTTTTGCTTTTGATAGTGAAGTTAAAGATCAATGTCATGTCTAAAAATTAGGACAAAAATACATATTTTTTTTAAAATACTAATATTAATTAAGTTAACCAATGCTATGCATATAAACTATGTGTGTCTAAAAATTTACAAAATGAAATGTGTCTCTTAAGAGTTTAAGTGTGAGGGGCATCGTGATCAATCATTAGTCACATAGTTGTCCGACCATCATGGTTGAGTTTTTTCCTCTCTCTAGGGTTTTTCCTAACCCTTAAAGTTTAATTTTATAAGTTTTCAAGTTAACCATTGAACCACAGTACTTAATTTAAACTTAATACCTTGATTGCATTGAATATATAGTAAACATTTACCAACCCTGACATCTAATTACATGAATTAGGTTGATAGGGTAAACCTAGGTTTACTATGAGTTAACATTAATTAACATTAATTAATTAATCTCACTAGAAAAAGTTCCAATTAAATTACGTATGTTTAATACATTATTATGTCATCTTAATCATTAATTTAATATATAACCCATTAAATTAGTTAATACAATTAATTCTCTTTCATAAAGTATTTAGCAAATATTTGATATTGTCTTAAGAAGGAAACCCATTAAAATTTTTTAATATAATAGGCTATGTATCAATTAAATGTTACCATAATAGCAAAGGGTTCATTTAGATTAATTTATAATTTTCTACATAATGCAAATAACTAATAAATCCACTAAAGCTCAATTATTTCAAGAATGCCCCTAGGACTAAAGTTGATCCAATTAACATTTTAAAATGCATCGAATCATAAAAGAAGGTCATATCAAGAAATTAAATGAATGAGATTTAAACATTAAAATAAATCCTAAGTTACTCTTGAAAATAATAATAAGGAAAGACCCAACAAAAAACGTCAACATGTGTAAAAAAATTAATAACATTAAAATAAAAGAAAAAGGTTGTTTTCTCTCTAATACACATTTTGCCCTAATTAGGGCAGCATTGTCTTTATGAAGGGAAACCCTTTTTGAAAACTCAATTATTTATTCTTTTGTCTCCTCAAGTTTTCCACCCCTAAACCTAATTTTGGATTAGACTTAGGGTTTTGAGCCATGGAAATAACTTTTTCCTTTCTACCCTCATAGTTCTTAGGGTTTTCTTTTTGGTCGGTTCTCTATTGCTTGATATTCTTTGCAAGTTTATGAAACCCAAAAAACAATGGAAGAAATGAGGGTAAACCCTCAAGATTTACTTTGTTTTATTTTGTTTTATTTATTTAAATGTTGTTTTTATTATCTTCTTTGTTTTCTTATTGCTTGATCATTTCCCTAGGTTGTGACCCTATTGAACACCTTTCATGACAAACTATGTTATTTTATTTTTTTATAGAGTAGGCACGACTTGTGTTTCTCCATCATAGGGTGAAAACATTCATATTCTAACAATGGTGACATTATTTAATGTTTATAACAGTGGGAGGAAGTTCTGTTTTTTTATAAATCATTTTGTATGCATGCCTCCATGTCATATGACATGGCAAAGCATTGAGTTTATTTTAGGGGGGTTTTGTTTTTAATCACACACGTGGGGTATATTTCCCCATATCGCAATTGCTCCACACTCACTATGAGTAGGCTTCTATGGGGCTATGTCTCCTCTTTTTGGGTTGGTTCGAACTTTCTTTGTGGGTCGTGTTTGGCCTACCCGTGCAAGCTGAGGGCCTCGACCCTGGGATGCCTTCCATTTCAAACATTCTAGTATTATTTGATTAACTATATTATTTTAATAAATAATAGTCTATTATTTACAAATTTTTAGAAAGAATATATATTCTAATCTAATCTATAAATAACACCGTAAATATACTTAACTACATTTAGCAATCTTTTCTTAACTACAAACAAAAACAAATTTACTTTCAACAATTGCTACATAGATCTAGAATTGATAGAACTTTCAGTAGTAACATTATACACATAATCTGATTTCTTTGAATAAAAAATTCTCTACATTTACAAGTTGGTAACTACACTATTAAATAGAATTTTTAATATCTATTATTTAGTTTTTAAACACCTAATGACAACCTATTAATAAAAACCTTATGGGAATGTTTTTTTTTTTAAATCAATACAACATAAAGATATTACCAACTTTTATGAACATAAATGCTTAACATTTATTTCATAACCTAAAGGAATATTAAATCTTTTACATCTATAAGTTTAAACTGAAAATATGTGAATATATCATTTATTTTAGTACATACTAACGATAATTTATTCTTACCTATTTCCTTACAAGCTACAAATTTTCAATATGATTTTCTTTTAAACAAGTAACATGAACAGAAAATACAAATAAGTGGTAGAATCTCCCACACATTTATACAAAAAAGAAATTATCTGAACAAGGGAAACTCTGACAACAACATTGTCTTCCACTCCCAAGCTTTAGCAACCACTTTAAACTTACAATACATTATTCTAGCCCATACAAAACTCACCTCCCAGTCTAGGCCCTTATAGAGCCACCCTGAAATAAGAGAACTAGATCCCAAACAGGTATACACACATACCACAAAAAAATGCATTAAAAAATCTACATTTTAATACTTACAAAACACCCATACCCAAGCTTCACAAAAGACCCTCAATGATCGTTAAATGGGGTAAAGGTGGACAACACAAGATGAGAAATGTCAAGAATAAGAGTAATATTTATAATGCAACAAAATATTTCTCCTTTCTATTACATACAAACACAACTCTTATGCCCCCACTAAAAAGGCATTTTAGCCATACTCCTCTTATGCCCCTCATTAACATAGTGGCACAAGGAGCCTAAACATCCTTATTTTTATCCCTCTCCTCCTTGAAGAGATGCTCTGCACTCAAATTTGTCCCCAAACCCTTCACCCCAAGTCCATCTCAACCTTTTAAGGAAGAGAATGCCCTTGAACTCCCTTAACTTTACAAAAATACAAGAAAATACAACTACAAAGAAACAAACTTCATATACATTTATTTTCAACAACTATAAATTTCTACATGGAAAACAAGAAATATGTACGAGAAATAAAATGGGATCAACCTTACTCCAAGCAATGGACAAATGAAAGTTGAGTAGAGCTCCCTTCCTTCCAATCCTTGCTAAAAAAATCTAATAACATCTAGAATGTCTCTAAAATTGGAGAGTGTGTGAACAACTTAGCCAAAAATAGAGGATTCCTCTAAAAAGGTACTACACCTTTCTCACAAATGTCTTGGGGAAATAATGAGTCCTCATTTGTTCCTCTTCCCAAACTCTTACAGGTTTCTAAAATTAGGAACAAAAATGGTGTCTAGGAAAAGGTAAAAGGTTTCCTACACCAAAATGGATGGTTGTCTATCCAAGACCATGCTCCCAAAAGCTAATTTGTGACCATCTTGAAAACTCAACTTTTGAGAGGCCTCCCAAGTCATCTATGACTTGTCATAGAACTAAAAAATGACCTTTTCCCATAGTTATATCAAGTGGGTTTGCTAAAAATGATTTAAACTTAACCCTAGGTATCTATTTAACTCCTCAAACCCCCACTTAAAGTATACATATGGGTTCTAGTGATTTGGCCCAACCTAAGGCTCTCTAATCAAGTGTGTCACATGTGGATTCCATGATGGTACTATGGTCAAGATAGGTTACATATATTTCTAAATGGACATGTCATTGCCACATATACACAACACATGTGTCAAGTGACACCACAAGGACACATCACAACACACATGGCATGTCCACTAAGAAATGCACATTTACACATTACAAATACCAATTCAACATGCATGAAAGCATTCACATTTACGAATAAAATATGTTTATATACAAGGCTTTTCCTCTTCATTAAACACAACCTTGGCTTAATTGTTTCACATAAGTTTGATCCTATTTCTCCAAATTTAGATGTATATAATTTCTTACATGTCTCAATTCAAATATCAATATTCTAAGAAATCACATATATACATACAATGTAAAGAAATCACAACATCCACATAATTCAACCATTTCAATTTGATCTACTATTTTCCAATGTGCAAAATACAACATAACTAATTCATATTAAAAAATATAATCACATCATATTAGATTGATTTACCATTTTCAAAATCATCTATATATAAGATATTTGTCACAATGTAACATCCCTTCAATTTAATCAATCACAATGAAGTCACTAATTTTATCATCATGAGATAATCATCAAATGATAAGGTGTATAACCATCAAATAAGTGAGATATTAAATATGCATACATAAATATTTTCAACATAAGTTTAGTTAGTCAATTATAAAGTAAAAGCATTACATCATATGCTATCAATCCTTCTCAATATAGTTTTAATCCATAAAACATCAATATAAGGTGTAAAATAATGAGTCTAAAATAAAAATGTATCAGATGTCATGGTGGGTTTAGGGTGGGGCCACACACCCTCCCCCATGTATGTTACTCCTTCTAGAGTTCATAAAAAATATGGGGTTATTGTGCCCTCATTTGTGTTATGTCCTCCCATGAAGTTGCAACATCATCATAACAATCCCACTGGACCCTAACCTAGTCCATCTCTTCCCTCAAAGTGTGAATGCCCAACATGCTAAGATGTGAATGCACTCCAATGCTAGTTGCATGTCTGATTCCAACTGTAAAGCATCCAATATATGATATAAGACTCATCATAAATGTACTTCCTCAAAACAAATATATGAAATATGTCGTGAATATGTGACATGATAAATGACAAGGCTAGATGGTAAGCAACTAATCCTATTGTCTCCAAAATCTCAAAAGGTCCTACAAAGTGAGGTGCAAGATTAGAACCATTTCCACAATGGATCAGGATCTTATGTTGTTGCACTCTCAATAAATCTTGATCACCAACCAAATCACTCTAATCTATTTACCCTTTTCATATTTGTGTACTTATTCTACCTATCTTATGCCTCTTTGAGATGTTTCCTAATCATAATTACCTGGTGCTCCATATCTTGAGCAAGCTATGGACTAATAGAAATTATATCCTCCACATAATCACAACTCAAAGGAGTCCTACAAGGTCTTCCATATAATGCTTAAAAGGGTGGCATTCCTAGGATGTACGGCACCCATTATTGTAGGTAAACTTGACCAAGTGTAGATACTCCTCCCATCTCAACTAGTGATCCATACCATACATATGAAGCATATCCTCTAGTGCCTTGTTAACCCACTCTATCTTCCCATCCATTTCTAGATGATAAGAAATGCTAAGGTTGGGCTCAATGCCCAATATTTCCACCTATTCCCTCCAAAAAGAAAATGTGAAAAGAGAGTCCCTATCAGATATGATCCTACAAGGCATGCCATGGAGTTTGACTATATCTTGTAAGAATACATGTACCGTTATTGGATCTATGTAGGTAGTGTGCATGGGTGAAAGTGAATCACTTTGGTCAACTTTCCAATTATCACCATTGTGTGGACCTATACCAACTAGGTCAATGTGGATGGTTAAGAGGCACTTAAAATTTTTAAAGGGTTTGGTTTGACAGAGAGCACATCCTGAGGATTCCATGGATAAGGGATATATGGTCTACTAGACCATGGTTTACATTAGTGAATATCTTCCCAAGTTTGCATCAAAGATCCATGTAGATCACATTTGGGATCCAAATTCCATGAATAAATTCAAAGGGGAATACTTGATGGGGAAAGGTAGATTGAGGAAAGTGAGGGGTAATAATAAGATGTTATGGTAGTTAATTATTTGTTATCCATCATCAATATAATTTGTTTATAACTGGTTTATTTATTTTATATAGTTTCTCATGAGTGTGATGCACTTCATTTATATATTGCAAACAATCTTGATTGGATGATGGTATGGATTGAACGATCTCAACAAAATAGTCACTCATTAACATGGGAAGTTGTTTCTTCATTGGTTAAAGAAGTTCAACATAATGGAGATCCCCATGTTACACCAATGGTAATTGATCTAGCAAATGGTTTAAGAGGTGGAAAGGTACTATAAGTTAATCTATCATGACCCATTTGATTAATATCAACTCAAGGATAAATGCATAATTTTGACATGTTTGAAAAATAACAGGTCAAGCACCACAGATCTATCTACTATAATGGCCATAAATTTTGCATTAAAATGGTGGACAAGACTAAGAGAACTTGTAATTCTAGGATAACTACAATGTTTGAGGTCACCAATACTTTCTCTAGAAATGACATGCATCCTCAACAATCTGAAAATAGATACTATGGCATTTTGGATAATATAATTGAGTGTGACTTTAATTCCTTCAAACAAGTTCTATTTGATATCAAATGGTACAAGCTATGACTGAATCAAAATGATCCTGATAGAACTGTTATTAAACATAATAATGGATTTATAATGATTAATACAAGGTCATTTGAGCTAGTTGGAAATGAGCCCTATGTTCTTCCGAGCCAATGTGAGCAAGTGTTTTATTTTGGTGTTCCACATAAACTAGGTTGGTCATTTTTCATTGGACATGATCCAAGAGGAAGAAAAATAAAGTATAATGTGATTAAAGAAGAATATGATGATGATGGCAAAGATGAAGGAGGAGATGATGATGCTAATGATGGTGGAGATGAAGAAGGAGATGATGATGGTGGTGGTGGTGAAGATGTGATGATGGTGGTGGTGAAGATGTGATGATGATGGTGGTGGTGGTGGTGGCAGCGGCGAAGATGATGGTGTGGTGATGGTGATGGTAATGGTGATGCTGATGCTGATGGTGATGGTGATGATGATGATGATGATGACAACAATGACGATGGTCATAGTGGCGATCATGATGTTGATGATGGTCATTCTGATGATTTTGATGATGATGGCGATAATGATGATGTTCATGATGATGAGATGGATGAAGAAGATGATCAATGACATGATCAATGGAAATGTATTAGGTGTTGATTACTTATAATATGTTTTTTGTAGAGGTAACCAATAGAAAAATATACAATGTTATGTTTTTTGCAATGTATGCATATTGTTCATGTTATGTTCTATTCATAATTTGTAGCATAAGTATCATGTAATTTGTAACTAACTTAAGAAAAAAGATTTACATATGCAGGAAACTATGCCCCTTTAATGAGGATCATACAAAGTGACATGGATCGGGAGGTATAAGTTTATTACATGCTTGCTTTCTCTTTACCTTCGAAATTAACTTTAGGCAAACTTCATCAATATTAGCCTAATTTATAGCAAAATATTTCACTCCTTCAACTATATATCTCATTTGATAGGCTCCAGGTACCACCAAACAGGTATCTATCATACTTGTCTTCCTCAAGTGAGGGAAATGCAAGAATAGAAGAGGATAGTGAGACATGTAGTAGGTCTACAAAAGAGAGACAAACTAGAGGGCAAAATATTAGAAGAAAATTCAATAAATGCATGTAATTTTTCCTTGCTCAAGGGGGGTCATGTTCTTATGATGATGAGACAAAGGGTGACATCAAGGTTCCCTTAAGGTACACACATCTGGAGAAAGAATGGGTACCCAAGGAATTACCTCCAATTAACACTTTTTTTGTGTTAATGAGAGGATATAGCGCATAGCTCCATCATCACTACATGGTTTGGGCCTATTTTCCATGGATGGCATAAAGGTCAACTGTAACAAGGTTTTTGAATTGATGAAGTATGTAGGACCTTGTTACAATTACAAAAATTGGATGCAGATAGTTCAATATAAAAAAGTATGCGTAGGTATGCATTGTCAGCAAATTATCTACAATGGAAAGAAAATGATCAAAGTAAAAGACTTGTTGTGTACATTGATGGAAGGCCAAAAGCAATAGGGAACATTGTAGGTTTTATAAATAGTATACATCCTAGGTCAATTAATAAGCAACCTAATTGCATTTTCCAAGCACGTGAAGGAAATCATGTTTTTGTATGTGTGATAAAATCATTAAGTTTAGGGGAAGAGTTGCTAATAGATTAAAATTTGAATCACATAGATACAAATAAAGTTACTATCATGGGACTTGTAAGTACTATATATGTAAAATTTAAACTAATTACTTCCAATTAGAACTCTAATATACAATATTCCATTTTAATAATAATTTTTTTCCTAAGTGGACCATTCCTTTGATTATGTTGATGTTTTTATATATATTCTTTGTCACAAGGTGACATGGCTGATCCATCAAATGACAGAGGCAAGGATGTTGCTCCATGCCTTCTCTAGCATAGGTAAACCTTCTGTATAAAGATTAATGCAATTGTAATTTTACAAAATGTCAAATTATTATGTTACTTTCATGAAGTTTTTGGACTTGTTTTGATTGTTTTACTGATATTTTTTGTTACAATTTGATTCATAGGGAAAGGGAAAGGAACATATTGCACAACAATAATTACTTGCTACTATGCCAGCCATTATATTATGTGATGATGATATCACATATAGCAATGACCTTGTTAGCCTATGTAAAAAGACCTTGAGGAATGTTAGTGTGCAAATTCGTGGGCTTGTGATGGATCTAGATCCAACAGAAGAGAAAGAGGCCACAAGAAATGACTTGTGTCATAGAGCACATTATTTGGAAGTAACAATGAGTCTTTTGCTAGGACAATAGTTCAATAAAGCTTTATGTTGTATACTAATTTATGGACCATGAACCACAATATGCATGTTTTGTTATAGGATTTTTTGAGACCACACTGAGTTCTTTCACCTAATGAGGGTACCAGTGTATGTCCTACAAGTATGTGATTTCAATTCTCAATCATCAAAATGGACATTATTTTCTTCATGATTATTATTGACAATTATATATTATTGTTGTCATGTTCACTCTTCTCCTTTACTTAACCACTTATATTCATTCTTCGATACTTAGGATTGATATAATCTATTATCCATACACTATAATTGATACTCATTCCTAATATGTTATCTTAGCTATTTGTGGAAAACTCATATATCTTTTCTAATTATAATTGTTGAACCTTTATGATGATATAGTCTTAAATGTATATCCTCTTGACCAATTCTATGTCCATGAGCTTGTGATGATATGATTCTGATATCTGTGTTGTACATAATAGTTGGTTTGAAACTTTATATCATTGCCTCTAGTATGATTCCATTGTCATTGTCATAAAAACTTACAAATCCATATAAATTTGTTTATGAATATCTTTTTCATTACAAGCTCCTCAATAATAATGCCCTTGATGTAATGTCTTCTTTCATTAAAACTTGAGAAATAGGTACAAATAACTTACAAAACTCAATTGCAAGAGACTTCTTTCCTTAAAGTATCAAATAACACTTAAAACTAATAATGATTGATGTAAGAAAAATAGTCTATGGTGCCACTTTTAAATTATTGTTCTTATGTTATACAATTGATATGATATATGAGAGCAATGCCACTACTATCTCTGATATAAAAATTAGGTATATGTAAGATGATTTTGGTCTATATATCTACACTTAGTCCAATGCAACAATGTTAAGATTATCTCTATTGTTTCTGATATGACTGATAACAATTATGCAAGGATGATCTTTAATTTGAACTCTGCGACTAATGAGATGGGTAGTTGTCTCTAATATGACAATATAAGTAAGTTGTAATCTATTCCTACTCTCACTATAATTACTATCACTCATAGTGATGCATTTTCTATTCTTCATCTATTGATGAAAACTTGCAAGTGTTCTCAATGATGCTATTGTTGTGCTTGATTTTGATCCTTAAACATATGCAATTATCTTTCAAATATTACTTATTGTGATATGATGATCTAATGCTCCTGATATATTGCTATAGGACTAGTTCTACTTATAGTGGTGTAATGCTTACCCTCAACTTAATAATATTTATTTGGAATGACTCATGGGTGGAGAGTTTCTCTTGATAGCAATGTTATTGTTATTTATTATTTATTATTAAATTATATTAGAGGAAAATAAGGGACATGAAAAATACATTTTACACACACACACACACACACACATATATATACCTAGACCACACCTTAGAGATCGCATAAGATAATGATCCAACTAGATCAATCGCATACTAAAATAACAAGAGAATTGTCCAAATAAATAGGAATAGAAAACATAAAGGTAAATATTTTTGGGTCATATATATGATTATTTTTTAAGTGCTGATAATTTCCATATACCTACTTCCACGAGGCTGGCCAACACTCTAAGATTGTTGACTACAGGATCGGCAACAAGGAGCATGCAAACATCCACTCCTATTGTAACTAGAACTGATAAGTTCTTGTTTTGCTACATTTTTTTGTGTTAAATATAATAATATTTGTACTTTCTTCTTCATTTGAGTATATTATGACATTGATTAACTTTGTGCGGGGACAGGTACACCTTCTCATGGTGATGATAGAACTGATATCAGTACTAATAATAATTTACCATCCTTTCTTGGAGCAACCCATGTTACTTGTACTAGATCATTGGAGGCATCATTGGTGATGGCCAAGAAAGATATGATTCCCTTAAAATTGCCTAAGCTTCCAAGTACTTTAAAATTGTAATTATTTAGAGTGTA
The DNA here is from genome assembly GCA_028749045.1 of Cupressus sempervirens. Classification (NCBI taxonomy): domain Eukaryota; kingdom Viridiplantae; phylum Streptophyta; class Pinopsida; order Cupressales; family Cupressaceae; genus Cupressus; species Cupressus sempervirens. Next base: position 574,516,861 of record CM053792.1, on the reverse strand, counting down.
ATTGTAGTTTACTTATTCATAACTCATTTTTGACTAATGATGTGGTGATGATTTTGCAAGAAATGATCTTTTTTTTGAAACTTTTTATCATTTAACATTGAAGATATTTGGGCCCACATTATGTAAAAGGTAGATAGCTTGATATAATTGGTTGCTACATTTTTCCATTCATTCATTTATTGTAATATATTTAACATACATAGGTTGAACTAATTTTTTTATGTAACAATTTTGTTTTTTGTTGAAAGCTAGACTGAGAAAGCCCCTGAATAAAAATATCATCTCATAAAAATTATGGAGGAGTTCTTTGGTCAAAATATTTAGAATAGAGCCCAACTTCTAAAAAAATCTTGCAAACATCTAAAGACTTTGAGAGACTAGTACAAAAGGGCTCTAAAGATCAACCCAAAGTAGGAGCATCCTCCTATGGTGCCACAGTTGGAGTGGAATGAAATCATTGAAGATGCAGAAGAGAAGAGACTAAGGGATAAAGGAATTAACCCACCACCTGGAAAAAATGGGTATGTGTCTCAGAAACTTTAGTCTCTCATCTATTCCATCCTTCCAAGAGAATCTTCAACATCTCATGAATGCATACCAACCTTCAAACACACATGCACACCATAACCAGGCCTCTATCACATTTTTTTTCAAGAATGTTGATTCATTATTTTTGCTTGCAACAATAGTTAACATGTTAATTCGTGGTCAACTCTTCACAAGGAGTAATGGTTATGATTCAAACCCATAAGATAATTATCAATACAACCAAGAAATAATTAACACCTTCCCTAATCCCCATATAGTGAGAATCATACAATCAATGTATTCTTCACTCTGATTTTGCATAGTATTTACTATCTAACAGTGAGTGGTGAGGCCTTTTTCCATAACCCAAAGATGTTATCCACACCTATAATATCAACAGTAGCTCTATATATTCATTGCCACATATAAGAAACTTAATAATCACCATAACCTTGAGACAAAGGAGGAGATAATAATATTGCAATCAAAATACCAATATATCAACAATATTTCACAAAAAATGACTAATTTATCATACAAACTTTTACACCCTTCTCTTTGTCTTTCTAACTCCACATATCCTCTCCTCTCTGCTATATGAGATTACATTTTTTAATACAAAAACATGACCTTTCACCTCCTATAAGATCTCATCCAAGATGGATGACTTTCCATCTTCCAAAACTTATCATTTTTAAAAACAAATGCTAACAGCAACTCTTTTTTTATAGTTTACATATTTTATTCATTTGTAGATTTATACAATATGACATATTTCTAGAAGTGTGTTTGTGGATTTATATAATCTAACATATTTCAAAGTTTACATATATAGGCTACAAGACACATCAAAGGCAACACAAGCTAGGAAAGAGAAGGTTGGTCAACACCATCTTGGCTCTGGTGGATATATGAAAATTCGCTCATGCCTTGTAAGTAGTGGTAAATGAAATTTCATATTAAAAAAATTTTAATAAAATTACAAATAAGAAATACATTAATTATTGATGATATTATGGAAAAAATGTAGGGCATTGAATTTAATCTAGCACCCATAGAAAAGGACAAATAAATTGGCTTCAAGCAAGGCTACAAAGCAACGATTTCTCGCCACTGCACAGATTCCAGTGACCAAAAAGGTATAGAATATTCTGGTGCAGCAGTTGACACATAGGTAAATAGGCCAAATGAATAATAATAGTAATTGAGAAATTCATGACAAATAATCTATTTGATTCTAATTTCAAACAATGATAACAATGTGTGCATGACATTTCACTATAGCCTACTACTCCTGGCACAAATCTTACTCATGATGATGACGGCACGGATCCTACACATGACAAAGACCTCAATGTGCATCATAATGATATATGTACATATTCAATTTCTATTGAAAATCAATCATGTAATTATTAATAAAATTTAACATCTTAAATTGTAATTGGTGTAACCTTTATGTGATAATTTTTTAGTATGCAGACCGTGATGTTAGTGTTGAGCATGTTGAGGTTGGGGTTGAACAAAATGTGACATTAGACGATGTGGCACTATCAGGTAGAGAAAAATCCATGTTGTGTTCTTTAGATTAATGAAATACTTATAACATTAAAAAAAAGTTTAGAATTAAACCCATTTATTTCTTATTGCAAGGGCACATCAACCTTGTCCTTGATGAAAGAAGAGGAAGCCTCATGTCATAAGATCAGAACCACAAGAGCCATAGGGTGCTGAAGATAGTAGGATGTGCCTATTAGCCTTTATCTTCAAAAAAAAAACTTAAAAAAATGAATAAATGAATGTTAAAAACCTTGTTTGATGATGAATGTGTTGATGGATTCTTATGAATGTTGCTTATTAATGGATTTTTATGATGATAAATGTTGCTTATTAATGGATTTTTATTAATTTTTCTTATTGATGATGAATGTTGATGGATTTTTATGAATGTTTATGAATTTAATGTCATGTTATTGAATATTGTTATGTGATTATAATGATTGACGTGTTCATGAATTGTTGATGAATATTTATATGTATTAATTAATTGTATGTCATGTTAATGTATGTGATGTGATTATAATGATTCAATGATATACTTCTAAAATGAATGAACAAAATATTTACTTAGTTTTTAATGGGGAATTTAGAGTGATTATAGGGGGGGAGAAGCCAAATGAGCTTCCACCTTCGCATGGTTGGCTTTGTTAAGTAGAGAATATAAAAAGATTCTCGAAACCAAGTGAAGCTCAAACTAAACCTATTAAAAGCATTTTAGTTACAACTTATTTTTGGATCATGTCATTATTGTCTTTCACATGCATTATTATCATTATTGTTGATCATGGGGATGCTCTAACTTTGAAGTCTCCAACATGGTACTTACTTTTAGTGGATCAACATAGCAGGTTCCATGTCAACACCTTAAAATGAACTTAACATAAGTACTATGAATTACAACATGTTGCTTTCTCTATAAGTTGTATGTAGATTATGATTTATTAATGATTACCAATTGCTTCTCTAGTAGAAAAGGACAACATGTTGCTTTCTCTATAAGTTGTATGTAGACATGGAGCTATTCTCACAAGAGATTGTGTATCACATTTGTCCACCAAGGAGGAGAAAGTATTTGATTGTCAATATTAAGGTATATTAATCTTCTAAGTTTATTGGCTTCAGGTTTCTTATACTATCTTTGTTACTGTCAATATCTTATGAGACTCTCTATAAGTACAAGCTATGAATCTATACAAGTCAAATGAAGGTGAATGAATGTAGATCATAGCATGAAAGACTTTGAGATTGGAGGGGTATGAGAGCATTAGGCACCACAAACCATAGAGTTTATTTAGTTGATACCAAGAGATTCTTCCAAGTTTTAATTTATTATCATCCTTATTTTTCCAAAAATAAAAAAGAAACCCTGAGATCCCTGTTCTCTCCAAGCTCCTTAAAGTCTGTCATAGAAAAAATTATGCCTATATTAAGAGAAAAATGTCAAAAATTCTACAGGTTGTGAAGATAGTAGCATGCCTTTGTTAGTCTACAAAAAGTGTGCATCATTACTTTATTGTAGTTATTGTCATAACTAGTGGCAATGATATATAATGATGTTTATTTTCTATTTTCCACAATGGTGTTGTATATCATGAAAACATTTGATTATTTGTCATGGAATGACCCTATGAAGTAACTTGCCACTGTCATTTTCTAAAAGCACTCTCATATTCAAAGCCCTCCTTGATATGCTTTGACATAAATGGACTTATTTTGTCATAGTTCTCTAATTCAATCTTGTTTATTGCCAGCATGTGCATTATTCACATATATTGATGATTGACATGGTACATTGAAAATGTGTTCAAAAGTCTCCACTAGTGGACTTGGAAAATGCAGTCGTAAAATCAGCCTTTGAGCACAAAACTATGACTCTAGTTTCTCATTCAAAGATATGGCTTTTCAATGACGATCAATTCAGTTAGTGTCAAAGGATAAGTTTTTTTTTAAACTCTAACTACCGTCAATATTTCAATGCTTATTGTCGTCAATTGTATAAGCAACCCATCGAAACATCTCTACAAGTCATCATTATTTCGGCGTATCCTACCATCGAGAGTATGATAGACCCGTCGAATCATCTCTCATGGTTTTCGATAGTTCAACGAATCTTGTTGTAGATGATGTGCAATACCCATCAAACCATCTCTCACAATCATCGATATTTTGACATTCCGAACTAGTTGTCTAACACCACCATGTGACAATTATGGCAATAATTTTTGACAAAAAAAAATTTCGATACATTGACACCCGTCTTGTACATCAAACTTTTGACTCCATTTTAGCAACAGTAGTTTTTGACATTTTTGAGTCACAATTTCGACAGACGCACCGTGTGTCGAAAAATAGGTCCAAATTTACTAGTGTCTAAATGATTTTCCCAAGAGGCCAATAAAGTTTCAAATTCAAAGTGGATTTTTACCCTAAGGTATTTTCCACTAGAAATATTGTGTAATTTTTTTATTTTTCATATCTTGTTCATATTTCATAACTATATGTTCCATTGTAAAAAGATAAAAATAACATGTTTAAAGTAACCATTGATTCTACCTCCCTACCTCAATGTTTTTTGTATTCCAACAAGTGTTATCATAAAAAGGTTCCCTAAATCAAACTTAACAACTTTTGGTAGATTGGTTGAGTGGAATACTTATCTACAATGGATCTAGATAATTCTTGAAAGGTACCTATTTTTGATAGATCAGATTATGCTTTTTGGGAAATTATGATGCAAACATACTTGTTAGAAATTAATGTTGATGATTGGACTTTAGTTTCTAATGGTTATAATGTTATTAATTCTTTACCTATAGACCTTGATGAAAAGAGGAAGTTTGAAATTGATATGAAAGCTAATTTTTCTATATTTAATAGCTTATCTAAAGATGTGTTTGTTAAGGTAATGCATTGCATATTTTTTAATAAGAAATATGAGATAATTAAAAAACACCTATCATGGTAATGATAGAGTTAAAGAAGCCAAGATACAACATTTGAAAGAAATATTGTGAAGACCTTAGGATGGGTGATGTTGAAATGGTAGAAGATTGTCTCCTTAAGATAGTTAGAACTGCAAGTGGTATTAGAGGACTTGGTGGAAAACTAATGATATATGTGTTGTAAAGAAAGTTTTAATATGTGTTGTAAAGAAAGTTTTAACATCTCTTCTTGATAAATTTGATTCCAAGATATATTCCACAGAATTAACAAGATATATTAAGTATAGAAGGGAATATTTTCATGGATAACTTGTAGCTTATGAAATGGTTAGTCAGTAAGGTTGTTTCAATGGATATGGTAAATAAAACTATGATAACCATTATGATAATGAATGTGCTCCTATGATTAGGATGTTGAGAGAATGTGGAAGATTAATGTACTATTAGATGATGTATTGGATGAGTTCATACTCATAATAATTGAATTCAAAAAAGTATTATATTGAGGGTCAATGGACAAAAATTGCATGACCTTGAAATATGTATTGAAGAGTTAAGAATTGGTTGTTTTATGTTAATGATTGGATAGAATATTATAATGCAATTATAGAATGATAATGTTTAACCATTACAATGATTAATTAGTTGCTTATCGGTGCCTTATTTTTATGAGATATGTAGCATGTCTCCTTTGATAGGATTGAGAAACCTATCATAATTCTATATTAAAGATTGATTGAATGGGTAAAAATGTTGATTGAGCTAGCAAATATGCCTCTAACCTATTGTGAAGTTTTATGGATTGGATCAATAGGATCCTAGGAGAATGAGTGTTATGCAAATTATTCTAGCAAAGGATGCAAATTATTCTAAAAACCCAAAAATTTTATCATTTAATTCAAAATCAAAGTTGTATTAATCTATTTCTCACTATCATGGAATGCCTAGATCTTGGGTGACTATATTATTCAAAAAATCCTACACAAAAAAAGCATTATATGTCAAATATCATAGGTTATTTAAATGAATTTTTGGGTCTTGGGCCTACATGGGATCTTAGAACAATAGGAATTGAACAAATCCCAACTTGGTATATCTTTTTCCTGGTGAAACTCATTAGCATAACCAATAAGGCTGGTACAACAATTTTATTTATATATCATTATTATCTACAAACTCATCAATTCTAATGTTTGCACTTTCAATCATTATGCTAGTCACCTTGTTCAAACATTTGTAAGTTTTGCTCCTAGTAGAATAACCTAGGAATATACCTTCATCACCTTTAGAATCAAACTTTCCATTCCTTTCATCTTTATGAATATAGCACCTATTTCTAAAATTTTTGAAATAACTTACATTTGATGTATGACCATACCAGAGTTGATATGATGTCTTGTTTATTTCTTTCCTTAACTAAACTCAATTCCTCGATAATGCTATTAGCATAGCTTATAATGGTAGAATTTTTGGGGAATCGGTATAGAATTTAAATTGTAATACCAACATTATTGGTTATGCCAATGAATTTCATCAAGAAAAGCTATGAAAATGGGGTAAATAATTTATATATTTAAATATCATCGGCATAGCTTATGACGATAACATTATTGGGCAGTCGATATATAAATAAAATTGTTCTACTAGTCTTATTAGTTATGTTGATGAATTTCATCGAGAAACACTACTTCAATAGGGTAAACATTTTTTTTTAAATATCATCGACATAGATTATAATGATAGGATTATCAAGGAATCCATATAGAAATAAGATTTTCATATTGACCTTATTGGTTATGCCAATGAATATCATCGAGAAAATCTATGTCGATAAGGTAAACAATGTTTTTATTAAATATTAGTAGAATAGCTTATAACAATAGCATTATCCAAGCATCAGTATAGAAATAAAAAATATATATTGACCTTATTGGTTATGCTAATGAATTTTATTAGGAAAAGCTATGCCAATAAGGGTAGATGAAAAAAAATTAAAATACAATTTTAATTTTTGTTAGGTGTCTATCACTATCTTGACAAACCAAGTTCATTGAAATTCTAAATAACCTCATCATAGCATAGATCAAATTTTTATATCTACAGAAATAAAAATTACATGCAAATATAACCAATATCAGAAAATAATAGAACGTACAAAAGAGAACACAAGACACAAAGATTTAACATGGTTCACCCAAACCCTAAGCTATGTCCACCAACAACAAGTCCAATAATATTATTATCCAATGATTACAATCCAAAATCTCTTATAGCTCAATACCACCACAAGAAGATACAATATCACCATACATTATGAAATGCCTAACCTTGATCCATTTTATACAAGCTTTTTTCACTTACAAAATTAGTGCTAGAATAAGTCATCCAATAGAAAAATAGTAGTTGATGCCTTTTACAATATATAGTCATTTTTGGCTTTGGGGATGCAGCCCCCAAAAATCCCTACATGGGCATTGCCCCTTGACACCACCCTGTATTGCGATAGGGAGGCTACCATAGGAGCTTGCAAGGGTGCTGCCCCCAAACCCCCGTAGAAATAATCTGGGGAGAAACTGTGTCAAATAAACCACCACAAGAAGATACAATATCACCATACATTATGAAATGCCTAACCTTGAGCCATTTTATACAAGCTTTTTTCACTTACAAAATTAGTGCTAGAATAAGTCATCCAATAGAAAAATAGCAGTTGATGCCTTTTACAATATATAGTCATTTTTGGCTTTGGGGACGCAGCCCCCAAAAATCCCTACATGGGCATTGCCCCTTGACACCACCCTGTATTGCGATAGGGAGGCTACCATAGGACCTTGCAAGGGTGCTGCCCCCAAACCCCCGTAGAAATAATCTGGGGAGAAACTGTGTTGAATAAACCTCTAAGTCTAATTAGGATCCACATCACAAAATCTCCCACTTGGAGACTGATTAGACTTCACAACAATAACCTCCCACTTAGAGACTGATCATAGCACTGCTAAACTTGTAGATCCCACTAGAATATCAAACCACCCTTGACTTTATTGATCTTTTATTTTGTTTAGTCTAGAAGACCAACAGAAGTTGAAGAGGATTTTAGCATCTCCCTTGTTACTACCTTGGTAAACATATATGTTGGATTATCATCTATATGTATCTTCTCCAGCTTTAATTGTCCATCATCCAAAACTGACCAAATGAAATTGTACCACAATTGTATGTGTTTTGTTTTTGAATGCAGAGCATAATTCTTCACAAGACGAATGACACTCAAGCTATCTGTGAATAAACAATTATCCCTCTTTGGGTGTTCCAATTATTCCATGACGAATTGAAGCCTTATCACCTCCTTGGATGCCTCTGTAGCAGAAACATACTCTGCCTCTGTAGTGGATAAAGCATTAACCTTCTATAACTAAAAAATCAAACTTACTACTGTCCCACCAATAGTAGATACATAACTTGTAGCACTCCACCTAGTATCAATATCCCCTACCAAATCTGAGTCAACATAGCCCTATAAATTAGTAGTAGAGCCCCCAAAATGTAAACACTTATTGGATGTTCCTCCCAAATATCTGAGAATCCATTTAACTGCATTCCAATGCTTAATTCTTGGATAACTCATATACCTGCTAATGACTCCTACTGCATGTGCAATATCTAACCTTGTGCATACCATAGCATACATAATGCTTCCTACAACATGAAGCATAAGATACCTTGGACATCTTAGTCTCCTCTTTTTGTATCTTTGGATACATCTCCTTAGTCAATTTCAAATGACCAAGTAAAGGTATGCTAACAACTTTAGCATTCTCCATAGAGAAACATTGCAACACCTTCACAATATAATGAGCCTGAGATAATGTCAATTTTCTATTTTTCCTATCTCTCCAAATTTCCATACCAAGGATTTTCTTTGTTGCCCCCAAATCCTTCATAGCAAATGAATGTGATGACTGTTCTTTTAACCCCTTAATGTGATCCATGTTAGACCCAGCTACAAGCATATCATCAACATATAAACATAAAATAATGTAGTTGTCATCATCTAACCTCTTAAAGTAAACACAATGATATAAATGACAACTATTGTATCCATGCTCATGCATAGAACTGACAAATTTCATATACCATTGTTGAGGTGCTTTCTTCAAGCCATATAAACTTTTCTTCAATCTGCACACTTGATTCTCCTTACCTTGGACCTCAAATTCCTATGGTTGTGCCATATATATCTCTTCATCCAAATCACCATGAAGAAAGGTCGTTTTAACATAAAGTTGCTCCAAATGCAAATCTTTAGTAGCCACAATACTTAAAATAGTACAAATAGAAGTCATTTTAACAACAAGAGAAGATATCTCATCAAAATCAATGCACTTTTTCTATGCAAATCCTTTTGCAACTAACCTGGCTTTAAATATTTTCTTACCTCCATCCTCTTCTTTCAACCTATAAACCCTTTTATTCTTTAAATCCCTTTTACCTATAGGTAACTTGTATAAATCCCATGTCTTATTTTTTAGCAAAGAGTTTTTTTCTTCTCTCATTAAAAACTCCCACTAAATCTTTATATCCACCTGCACAGCTTCATCATAACACTTAGGTTCACCAGCATCAGTTAATAAAATAGTGTACAAAGAGGGAGAAAATCTTTTTGGAGCTCTACTTAACCTTTTTGACCATTTAACATTCACTAGGGTGTGTGGTATTTTTTGTTACAGATGTTGCAAATCATGAGGAGTTGTTGGAACAACATCTTTTTGAGTATCATCCAACACTACATAATCATCTTCTTTATTTTCATGTTGTTGCAATAGATCTTTGTACACCACTTTCTCATTGAATATGACATCCCTACTTCTTGCAATTTTAGGATTTTCAAAATCCCAAAGCCTATAACCAAATTCATCAATTCCATATCCAAAAAATACACATTTCTTTGACTTAGCTTCCAGCTTGGTTCTATTTTCATAATCTATATGTGCAAATGCTTCACAACCAAAGGTTTTGAGAAAAGAATAACTCACCTTCTTACCAGTCCATCCTTCCTCTGAAATACCATAGCTCAAATGAGTAGAGGTACCTCTATTAATCAAATATATAGTAGTATTGATAGCTTCCACCCACATGTTTAAGGGCAACCCAACATGCAATCTCATGCTCCTTGCACACTCCATTATTGTCCTATTCATGCGTTCAGCCACTCCATTTTCCTATGGAGTCCTTGCAATAGTTTTCTATCTATGAATACCATTAGTGGAGAAATAATCTTCAAATTCATGACTGCAATACTCACCACCATTATCGAATTTGAGACATTTTATCTTTTTAACAGTCTTATTCTCAACCAAGCATTTCCATTTCTTAAAAGTTTAAAATACATCAAATTTTTGTCTAAGGAAATTAACCCCTACTTTTCTAGTTGCATCATCAATAAATGTGACATAATAATGAGACACTGAGGGAAGATACTTGAGTTGGTCCCCATACATCTATATGCACAAATTCTAATTTCTCATTATTATTATTTTCCTTCCCACTCTTCACAAAACTCACTCTCTTTTGTTTTCCATTAACACAACTTTCATAGAAATCCATATAACACATTTTAGACCTAGTAAAACTTTCTTTGAATGAATAATTTCATACCTTTCTCACTCATGTGTCAAATTATGTGGTGTCATAGCACTGTATCAAAATCTACAACATTTGTTTGTTCTCTCTGCTCAATTGCAGTAACTATTCTTGAACATTCATTTTTCTCTACAATAATCAAAGTAGAAGGAATAGTGATGCAGAGGGATCAAGGTTTTAAACCAAACAATCTTTTGTTAAGGTCTACGCTTGAATCTTCCAAATATTCTTGTTCCTTGTCTCTTTCTCCAATACAAACCTCCAAGGCTTCTCCACCAACTTGCCTCCTAGGTATAGTTGATTTGATATGGATTCAACTCTCTTCCAAGGCATTAGTCTAACTAGTCCTCCTCTTCCTAAAACCCTAACCCCTATTGAGGATCATAACCTTCCTCTACCTTGGAGTCTAATAACCAAGTAGATACTCTCCATAGCCTTCTTGATCTCACTTCCCACTTCTAGTCACAACAAAACACCAAGAAATTCCAAACTCTTCTCATAAGCCAATTAGACCTATTATCTATTAGGTCTTGTGACCCTATTTTACTCCTATTCTTCAAATTCTCCCATACAGCCCCAAAAATCAACTTAGGAATCTAGTAGCTATTCTCTAGCACACCAAGAATCCAAACTTGTAAGGCTCTATGACACCCACAACCCCAATTACTACCAAGCCCTAGTTTTCAGCCTTAACATTTGGCCTCCAATCCAATTAGTAAACAAAAATCCCTCCAAATCCTCCAGCTTCACATCAAGCCTCCATTCCTTTTTCATATTCAACCTAACATCCTAGGGCTTCTATGAATGGCACTAGTTTGCCTCAACATGATCATGGGTGTGCCCTGCATTGACATTTGTAAAACTATCCTGGCTCATTGATTCCCAACAACCAACCTAGGGCTTTAGTTTTTGACTTGGAATCACATCAAAAAAATGAAAAATGAAAATGAAATGTTATTTACATCTTCTAACCTATCACCCCCTTGGTTTCATGCATTTTTCACCATGGATGATTAGGTTAAAGGTATTTTTGTGCAAACAACACTATGAACTGATACACAGGCCAATCAGCAAACAAAAAACTTTTAACTTGAAAACCCTAATGCTCTAGTACCAAAATGAATATGGAAAAGAACCAATAAAAAATAATCTACCAAAAATATGAACTAGATCTACTATGCCAATATGTATAAGGTCATATTACTGCATGAAAACACGAAGAAACCCTGCAGAGATGGAAGTACAGTACTATCTCATGTGTAAAACTTGATAGTAATTCTTCCAACCCTTCAAAACATGACCTACCCTGATCATATACCCAATCATGGGTAATTAAAACCTCCAAACTGATAAATGCACTTTTTTGCAAAAATTGCAAAGTTGCTCAAGCAACTTTTTTTACAAAAATTGCAAAGTTGCTCAAGCAACTTTTTTTGCAATTTGCAATTTTGGAGCAATTTTTTGCTCACAAGACTTTGTGGCCAAATGGGTCCACCTAGGACCATCCTAAGACCTTAGATAGAATACATAGGACCTATTTGGCTAATAAAAGACCCTATTTACTCATCCCTTCCCATATTTTCCCTATTGAGCAACTTTGGCTGAATTAGCAATTTTTGAGCAATTGAGACCTAGTGAGCATATTAGCTCTTACAATTGGAGTAATTGTCTTCCAAGAACATGTGGAATTTATTGAACACACTCTCACACCTAACCAACTAACAAAACTCTTAATCACACCAAAAACTCAATTTTAGGGAGGTTCCCTGCACCATACTCCCCTAGGACAAAGAACTCAAGTCCCTTGAGTTAGGAGGTCTTCAATGGTGACCCGATGTTTCAAAATGTCTACTTTAGTCATCCAAGTGGCCTTAGCATCTAGTAGTCCCTTCCATTTCACCAAGTAGTTCTTGTAGGTACCCTTCCTGGTCTTCTTGATCACCTTAGAATCCAATATGCATTGTAATTGTAAATGTTGGAGTGTGGGTAAGTCTTGTACCCAGTTAGCCCCTTCCACATCTGCAAGAGTATGGCGGTTAGCAGCTGCATGACTGCCCTTATATGGAAATAAATCACACACACTAAAAATAGGAGATATGCTAATGTCTGGAGGAGGTTCTACTTCATAGACATTGTTGCCATATTTGTGGAGGATTTTCAAAGGCCCTATCTTTTTCATCAGTAGCTTAGATAGATGGCCTTTGGGTAGCCTCTCTTTTCTAAGGTAGGCAAGGACCAAATCCCCCACTTTGAACTTCAATTCCCTCCTTGTCTTATCTGCCCTTGTTTTATACTTGGCCATATGGTTTTGTAATATCTCCTTCACTTGGTCATGTAGCTCTTTCATTTGTTCAGCAAATGACTCCACTTGGGCACTCCTTTTGTCATGTAGGCTAAGATCCCTTAACTCCAAGGTCCCCCTAGGGTAAGCTCCATACACAATTTCAAATGGGCTCCTTCTAGTGCTCCTGTTGATGGAATCATTGTAAGTAAATTATGTCTATCCTATAACATGATCCCATGATTGATCATGTTGTTTGGTTAAACACCTCAATAGATTGCCCAAAGATTTGTTCACCACCTTTGTTTTCCCATTAGATTGAGGATGGTAAGCTAAAGAGAATGACAAATTAGTCCCCAACATCTTCCAGAGAGTCCTCCAAAAGTTCCCTATGAATTTAGTGTCCCTATCACTCATAATGTTAAGTGGAAAACCATGAATCCTCACTATTTCCCTAAAGAATAGTCCTACAATATGTGAAGCATCATTTGTTTATTTGCATGGAATGAAGTGTTCCATCTTGCTAAAATGGTCTATAATCAAAAACACACTATCATGCCCTCTAGGTGTTCTAGGAAGTCCTAAAAAAAGTCTATACTCAAGCACTCTCATGGTCTCTGTGGTATGGTGAGTGGTTGGTATAATCCTGCATTATTGATATGTCCTTTAGGTCTCTAACATACATGGAATTGCTCCAAAAACTTCCTTACATCAGTCTGTAACCTAGGCCAATGATAGTACCTAGAAACCTGCTCCAATATTTTGTCTATTCCAAAATGTCCTCCCAAGTTGCTTTGATGCATTTCCTTGAGGATATTCTCCCTCATAGAACATTGAGGAATGCACAATAGATGTCCCTCAAAAAATAAACCTTCCTACAACATATACTCAATAAAATCAGTTTTAAAACCTTGTTGAAATTTGACACATACCTCATATGCTTCTTTGAAATCCTTGTCCTCTTTATAGAGGTCACTTAGATCCTTCATTCCCACACTTTGCAAATGAATCTCTTGGATGGATAGAACTCTTCTATTAAGAGCATCAACAACATTTTTTCTCACACATTTCTTATGTTTGATTACAAAGGTGAATGCTTTCAAGTATTTCACCCATTTGAGATGTCTTTAATTCAATTTATCTTGCCCATTAAGAAAAATAAGGGCATGATTATCTTTATAAACCACAAATTCCTTTGGAAGGAGGTAATCCTCCACTTCTTCAAGGCTTGCACCATTGCATATAACTCCAAATCATAGGTGGAGTACCTCTGTTTGCCTCATTTAGCTTCTCTAAGAAGAATGCCACATTATGACCCTCATGGCTTAGAACTACCCCAATGGCTAGCTTACTAGCATCACATTCCACCACAAACAACTAATTGAAATCAGGAAACCTTAGAGTAGGCAATTCTGCTATCCTATTCTTCAAAATTTCAAATCCCCTATCTGGTACTTCTATCCATTTTAATTGACATTTCATTCCCCCCTTGATGGTGTTCAATATAGGTGCACATATATGGTTGAAACCTCTTACAAACTTCTTATAGTAGGATTCTAACTGGAAACTTCTAACATCCCTTATACACTTGGGAGTTGGCCATTCTAGGATGGATTTGACCTTATAAGGATCCATCTTGAGACATCCGTTAGCAACAACAAAACCAAGGTACACTAGTTCAGTTTTTAGGAACTCACATTTGTCTTGATTGATCATAAACTTCTCTTTGTGTAGCCTCCTCAATACCATCTCCAAGTGCTTTGTATGCTCCTTCTTGGACTTGCTAAAGATTAAAATGTCATCTAAATACACAATTACAAATTTACCAGTAAATTTAGCTAGCAACTCATTCATTAGTCTCATAAAGGTACTTGGAGCATTGGATAGGCCAAATGGCAATACTAGCAACTCATATAGCCCTTCATTTGTCTTGAAAGTTATTTTCCACTCATCACCAAGCCTCATTTTGATTTGATGATATCCTAACTTTAAATCCACCTTGGAGTAGTAGCACGAGCATCCTTAGTTGTCAAACATGTCCTCAACCCTTGGCATAGGAAATCTATATCTGATGATGATTTTATTTATTGCTCTAGAGTTCGCACACATCCTCCACTTGCCATCTTTCTTGGGTGCAAGGACTATAGGGCTACATAAGGACTCAAACTTTTCCTTTTGAGCCCTTTCTCCAAAAAATATTAAATTTCTTTTTCTATCTTTGCATTTTGGCTTGGTGTCATCTTGTAGGTTGCCTTGTTAGGTAGGTTTGCCCCTGGTATTAGGTCTATTTGATGACTCACTTTCCTCATAGGTGGTAGTGCACTAGGCATACCATTATCCACTATCTCATGGTACTTCTCCAACAAATGTTACACTTATTGAGGTATACTAACTTTCCCTTGGTTTCTTCCTTTTGCTTTACAATCACTGCACAACATACCCCTTTCTCCTTCTTCATGACCTTTAAAAAATCTTTGCCACTCAATAACATTATTTCCATTTTTCTTATCCTCACTAGGTTCCACCAAAAGTTCCATTTGATACTTCCTAATTTGTTTGGTTATAACATAACTATTCCTCGCACCATCATGGATGGCATTTACATCATATTTCCACGGATGCCCCAACAAGAGATGGCATGCATCCATAGGCATTATGTCACATAGGACCTTGTCCTTGTATTCCCTAATCTCAAACTCCACCAAGGCCTATTTATCCACCATGACTTGTTGATCTTTTCTCAACCATGAAACCTTGTATGATGTGGCATGGGGTACTCTCCTAAGTTTCAACTTGTCCACCATTTCAGTAGATACTATGTTTTCAATGGAACTTGAATCCACTATTACCTTGCAAATCTTTCCATGCAACCTATAAGTTGTTCTAAACAAACTTTTCCTCTGTGGTGGTTCAATCACACTAGGTACCTTCAACTAGGTCCTCCTTAGCATCATATTTTCACCATCTACTACTGGTCATACCTTAGAGATAGGTAATGTGACACTTTAATTGACATCCTTTTGCACTAGTTGAATCCTCCTTTCTCCCATGGATGAAGAAGAAGCTTTCTCCAAACATATGCCCATTGTATGTTCCACTTGATTACAATTGTAACATCTGATAGTGAAAATAGTGCTACCCTTGCCTTGTGACTTGAATTTTCCCCTTGGTGGTCCCCTTACTTTGAATCCTCCTCTTTGTGATGATCCCCTATACCGGTTGTTCCCACTATTGTCAATAAATGGTGTTTCATTAGTCCTATTAGGACTTTGTGCTCTTCCAAAGTTACCTCTGCCTCTGAACTCTCTGTTATTGCCTCTTCCTCTTTGATATGATTCACTCCTCCTTTTAGCCTTTTCCTCTACTCTCAAGGCCATTTGGAATTGTTTATGCATACTATCTAGAGCCATCATGGTGATCTCATCTTGGATCCCCTGTCTTAAGCCATTAAGGTATCTAGCTACCTTTTCCACCTCTTTCTCTTATCTTCTAGCCCTAAGGCTCAACCTATTAAACTCTTCAGTGTAAGCACTTACTGTCATGTCTCTCTGCCTCAAATTCTGCAACTTTTGATACATTTGGATCTCATAGTCAGTAGGCAAGAATTGAGCTTTAATTTTGATCTTCATTCTCTCCCATGACAATATCTTCTTCTTCCCTGCTACTACCCTATCATATTGCATCATGTTCCACCAAACCAATGTTGATCCTTTGAGTCTAACTTTGGCATAACTGGCCCTTTTCTCCTCTCACACCTCCTTGTAGTCAAATTGGTTATCATGGCTTCTAACAAATCTAGAAACTCATCCCCATTCAAGCTACCACTATAGTAAGGGATGTGCTCCATATTATCCTTGTTAAGAGACTTGAAGGCTTCCAAAAATACCTTCTTGTCTTGATCTACCTCCTCCTTATTGTCTATTGTCTCCACTATGGGGCCTTCATCTTCCTCGTCACTTTCATCTCCCCATTTTGTGATCTTTTTCTTGTTATTGGTCTCTATGTGGTTGGCCTTATCAAATAGGTCCTTGACCAAGTCCACTATGGCACCCTTGCTCATTGCCTTGGGCAGCATATTGTCAACTTCATGACTTCCTTAACTTCCTTCTTTGTTAGCCATGTACCAACCTGAAACCTAGCTCTGATACCACTTTGATGCAGAGGGCTTAAGTTTATAAACCAAACAACCTTTGGTTAAGGTCTAATCTTGAATCTTCCAAATATTCTTTTTCCTTGTCTCTTTCTTCAATAAAAGCCTCCAAGGCTTCTCCACCAACTTGCCTCCTAGGTATAGTTGATTTGATATGGATTCAACTCTCTTCTAAGGCACTAGTCCAACTAGTCCTTCTCCTCCTAAAACCATAACCCCTCCTTAGGATCTTAACCTTCCTCTACCCTAGATTCTATTGACCAAGTAGATACTCTTCATGGTCTTCCTAATCTCACTTGTCACTTATGGTCACAACAAAACACCAAGAAATTCCAAAATCTTCTCATAAGCTAATTAGACCTATTGTTTATTAGGTCTA
Source organism: Cupressus sempervirens (assembly GCA_028749045.1). Lineage (NCBI taxonomy): Eukaryota > Viridiplantae > Streptophyta > Pinopsida > Cupressales > Cupressaceae > Cupressus > Cupressus sempervirens. The sequence continues at coordinate 574,499,381 of CM053792.1, read as the reverse complement.
GTGACAATATTTTACTCTTATTCTTCAAATTCTCCCATAAAACCCCAAAAACCAACTTAGGAATCAGGTAGCTATCCCCTAGCACACCAAGAATCCAAACTTACAAGGCTCTATGACACCCAATACCTCAATTAGTACCAAGCCCTAGCTTTCAGCCTTAACATTTGGCCTCCACTCTAGTCAGTGAACAAAAATCCCTCCAACTCCTCCATATTCACATAAAGCCTCTATTACTTTTCATATTCAACCTGACATCCTAGGGCTTCTAGCAATGGCACTATTTCACCTCAGCATGATCATGGGTGTGCTTTGCATTGACATTTGTAAAATTGTCCTGGCTCACTAATTCCCAACAGTCAGCCTAGGGATTTAGTTTTTGATTTCGAATCCCATAAAAAAAATACAAAACAAAAAGGAAACATTATGTACATCTTATAACCTATCACAACCCTTGGTTTCGTGCATTTTCCATTGTGGGTGATCAGGTTAGAGGCATCTTTGTGCAAACAACACTATGAACTGATACACAGGCTAGTCAGCAAACAAAAACTTGTAACTTACAAACCCTATCACTCTGGTACCAAAAAGAATATGGAAAAAAAGCATTAAAAACTAATCTACCAAAAACATGAATTGGATCTACTATGTCAATCCGTACAAGGCCATACTAATGCATGAAAACACAAAGAAACCCTACAGAGATGTTTGCAGAATAGTGTCTCACATGTAAATCTTGATGGTAATTCTTAAAACCCTTCAAAACATGACCTAACCTACTCATATACCCAATAATGGGTAGTTACATCCTCCAAAACTGATAATTTCACTTTTTTTTGCAAAAATTGCAAAAGTTGCTCAAGCAGCTTTATTTGTAATTTGCAATTTTGGAGCAACTTTTTGCTCACAAGACGTTGTGGCCAAATGGGTCAACCTAGGACCATCCTAGGACCTTAGATAGAATATATAGGACCTATTTGGATAATCAAAGACCCTATTTTCTCATCCCTTCCCATATTTTCCCTATTGAGCAACTTTGGCTCAATGAGCAATTTTTGAGCAATTGAGACCTAGTGAGCATGTTAGCTCTTACAATTGGAGTAGTTGTCTTCCAAGGACATGTGAAATTTATTGAACACACTCTCACACCTAACCAGCTAACCAAACTCTCAATCACACCAAAAACTCAATTTTAGGAAGGTGCCCTACACCAAACAATATGACCTGTACAAAGATATAAGGTGCCTACTTTCACACCTTTTGCTACTACAAGGGAACCTTTTGAAACCTTCCATTTTTTATCATTAAAAGTAACTACACAACCCTCATCACCAATTTTCCTTGCTGAAAGTAAATTCCTACTCATTCTTTGAACATGTCTCACCTCATGTAGTAGCCAATGATTCTCATCCTACAACTTAATCTTAACTTTTCCCTTTCGAACAAGCTAACACAATTTATTATTCCCCAAATAAACAAGCCCAAAATCCCCTTGGACATAATGAATAAAATAACCTCTATGAGGTGTAGCATGAAATGAAGCACCAGAGTCTAAAACTCATTAATCATCAACACTTTCTAAAGAAAGAAGAAAAATATCCTCTTTGGATTTGTTACTTACCATATTTTCCTCCTTGTTCCCTTCTAGTTTATCTCCTTCATTGTTCTTTCAAGTCTAGCAATCTTTCTACTTATGCCCTGGCTTCCCACAGTACCAACAATCTCTTGGTCCTCTAGATTGAGACCTCTTCCTCTTTTACTTTCCTCTTGATTTCCCACAATTTCCTAAATTACTTCCTCTCTTAGTCGTTCTGCCTCTACTTTGTGTGGTCAAACCATTTCCTGATGTAGATCCACCTAAGGTTTTCCTATGAGTTTCTTTGCTCAGGATAACATCAATCACATCATCAAATTTTAAGGTATTAGATCCAGAATTAGAATTACTCATAGCCATTCTAGCTTTCTAGCCAAGAACATAAAATCAAGAGAGCCATAATTTCTTCATCAAAATTGGCATTCACGGAAGACAACTGACTAGTAATAGTATTAAACTCATTTAAATGATTTGCAATAGATCCACCTTTTGTCATCTTCATATTAAATAAATGCTTCATGAGTAAAACCTTATTTGAAGCAGAGGGCTTTCCATACAATTTTTGTAGGGTTTGCATCAACTCTTTCATCATCTTTGTTTTTGTAATGTTAAATATCATCAATGGTGACAGGCATAATCAAATTCTTCCAAGTGCCTTTCTATCTAAAATCTCCTAGTCCTTGTTTGTCATAGTTCCCTATTTCTTTATTTTTCCTTCCAATGGCTTCCATAAATCCTTCTGATAAAGATAGTCTTCCATTTCCATCTTCCATAACTAAAAGTTCTGCCCATTAAACTTCTCAACCTTTAGCTTACCCTCACCTTCCATCACTCCCACTCAATCATGAGACCTTCCTTTAGAGGATCGCAAAAACAAATGACGACTGTCTGGGCTAAAAAAAAAAATCATTTGGCTTCCTGCAAAGGATCCCAAAAAAAAATGATAACGTTCTGGCTAAAAAAATGATGATAGTCTGGGCTTAAAAAAAAGATGACCGTCTGGCTCTGATACTACTTGTTAGGAGTAACCATGGACAAAAATAATAGTTAAATGCAAATATAACCAATATCATAAAATAATAGACCACACAAAAGAGAACACAAGACACAAAGACTTAATGTGGTTCACCCAATCCCTGGGCCATGTCCACCAATAGTAACTCCAATAATTTTATTATCCAATGAGTACAATCTGTAATCCCTTACAGCTCAATGCTGCCATAAGAAGCTACAATATCACCATACATTATGAAATCCTTAACCTTAAGCCATTTTATACAAGCTTTTTCGGCTTACAAAATTAGGGCTAGAATAAGTCATCCAATAGAAAAATAGCAGTCCATGCCTTTTACAATATAAGGTCATTTTTGGCTTCACCTGGAAGCACACCCAGGGCATGTCTCCATGACCCCACAGGGGCGCTCCCCCCAAACCCCTGTAGAATAATCTAGGGAGAAATTGTGCCAAATAAACCTCCAAGTTAGATTAGGCTCCACATTACAACATTTATGAAATTCCTTTTCGTCACAAGTATCATCATAATTTTGATGAACCCCATCATAGTACTAATAATGTTGCTTTATGTATGATGTTTGTTTTTTCATATGTATAGAAACCTTGTTGGTACCTATGTTTGGTCTTCTCAACAGAATCTTGATGAAAGAGATAGAGTTGTAGTTTCTTTTCCAATGACCAAAAGCCCTCCTTACATAGATTTTTCTAGATGTATATGTCTTTGTCAGGAATTTTGATGAAAAATTTGTGACAAGTGTCTTTTCCAATAATTAATTGAAGTTTTACAATCGCTTGTCAAAATTTTGATGAATTCTCATCTGAAATTTACCCCAAATGTGTCAAGGCTCAAAAGAGAACTTGAGAAAATGATGCAAAAACAAGACCCAAGACCTCTTTAATAGGAAAAACTAATGAATGACATCATTTTCATGAAACTAAGATCACAAAGTTAACAAATACTAGCAACTTTAAGACCTAAACCAATCACCATAAAATAAAGGGCCCATAGACCATGAAGGTGTTGGACATGCAAAGATCAACCAATCTAAACCTTTGAAACTGCAAGACAATTCTACAAACCAAGAAAAACCTCCAAATACATGACTTATAGAGATCTACATGTCTGCCATTTTGAGGGCAATTTGAACAAGACAAAGGGAATTCATAACTAGTTGAAGCGTTAGAGCTTCCCAACTTCAACATCTTCACAAGTCAACAAAACCTAGGGACTTATAAGGAAAAATAAGAAAACTAACAAAAACTAAAAAAATCCATGATTAGCTGGCACTAAAGTTGACAATCGGGAACACTTAGGAGTGAACAGAATTTGACAATCATCAAAGTGAAATCAATGATAATATGAAAACCCAAGGCAAAAAAATGAAGAAAAAGGGGTCCCCATTTTTGCAAGTGTTTGAAATAGGGTGTGTGTTGTGAAACCACAAAATCAAGAAAAATGTTATTAATTCCCTTTGATCATGTATGTAATTAGTGCAAAAAAGAATTTATTGATAAATTTCCTATAAAATTTGCTAATCCATGGAAGTTTCTTGCTTAAAGAATACTCTTTAGAGAAGGCTAATTAATAATAGTTTTTATTTATTTTTGGATCCATTTTCAAACCATTACTAGAAACCCAAAAACCCAGATAGTTATTCCTTTATGAAACTACACTTATTTAAAATTCATCGTTAACTTTTCCTCTTTCAACCTTTTGTAGGACTCACTATTCTAACATGTTACGAGTGACCTTATTTTATCTAATGGAAAATACCAACTAAATATACAATCATAAACTTACCAAGATAGGGTTTCAAAACTTTATTCATCAACCTCATGAAAGTGTTGGGTGCATTTGTCAATCCAAGCTAGATCACTGACTATTTGTATAATCCATTTTTTTCCTTGAATGTAGTTTTCCATTCGTCTCATTATCTTGTCCTTATTTAATGATAACTTCTCTCCACAATAACTCTAGTGAAGTATATGCTCCACTCAATTAATCCATCAAATCATCCATTCTTGGCGATAGGGACTAGTACTTAACTATTATCGTGTTTATTTCACTTGAATGCATACATATTTAAAGCTTCATCTTTCTCTGGTAGTAAAATTGTTGGAACTACACATAGAATTAGACTTTCTCTAATCATCCCATGATTAAGTAACTATTTCACTTTTCTATTGATCTCCTATTTTATTTTGGTGACATTCTATATGTTTCTTTTCTTGGAAAACTTGCTTTAGGAATCAAGTCAATGCAATTAGTAATACTTCTCATTGGTGATAATTCATTCAACAACTCTTTCATTAAAATTTCTACATATCACCCCAAAATATCTTACACTTCTTTTGCAATGTCTTATTTTTCCTCTTCTATTACAACCACTACAAATTTTGGAATCATGACAAAACATGTTTTCTCCTTATTAAAATCTCTTAAAAATTATTTTCCAAAAACCAAACACAACTTTTCTTCATCTTCTACTCTACTCTTCAATGGGTTTAAAATGTATTGTTCTCCATCCTTCTTGATTGCCTAAGTATTCCCTTTACTGTCATGAATAATATTCTTATCAAATTTTCATGGTTTATCCAAGAGAATATGATACACGTCTATTCACATAATGTTAAGATTAGATTAATAAGTTGTTTTCTTATTAACTCTATTTTGCTTAAGCTAAACTTTAGGCATATAATAATTAATTATTTTAATAATTATTATCATGCAACCTTGGTTTTACCTTTTAGGGTTTTGATATCCTTTATAAGGATAGATCTTTGTTTGTAATTTACAAACACACTTTTTGATTAATAGCAATTTCTCTTTTTGCTTATCAAAAATGTCTCCTCTTTTATAGATCTGTGAATTCCAACCTCCATAGCTTTTTCTCCTCTCTTTCTATGATAGGTGTTAGCATGTAGTGATTCTTAGGAGCTATAGAGTTGATCTTTCCTCAAATTCAACATGGTATAAGAGCACCATACTTTAATGCCCCTATTCTATTCATGAGAGTTTTTCGAGTTGGTTTTCAAATCTAGTTTTGTAAAGGATTTTTTTAGTGGATCTATGAAACTTTTATTTCTAGACAGTTTGAACCCAAATAGCATCACCATTCAACTCAGAGCACCCAAAAACCTCCATTTCCATATAAAATGTCCCATTTGGACAAATTTACTTCTGGAGCAAAAAAGTTGCACCTAGATTGAACAACATGGGTAAGCAAATTGAGATGATAAATTTTTTTCCCTTTCCAAAAAATAATTCAGAAGCAATATTTTTTTGTTTAATTTTAAAAATATTTTTTTCTCTACCTTCTTCAAAAGCCTCATACAGGAAGGCTTTTTTTTAATAGAAAGTTGGAATCAATTTTTATATAGGGTACCCACTAGTACCTTCCCTGCATACAAAGGTTGAAGGAAGGCATGTTTGTTACCAATCAGACCCATGCACAAAATAGGGTATGCTCTCCTACACATCACTTTTTTTGGAGTGTGTTTTTCAAAGGTAAGGCCTTTTACAGGTCTTTGGAGACCCTACCACCTTACTTAGGTCCTTCTGCCATGGTGACCCACCAACACAAGTCTTGTCAAGCACATGGAATTTTGGGCACTTTTTATCAATTTGCAAGCTTAGGCAAGCCTACTTTTTGGAAATTTAATGACCAAATTTTTTAAAAAGCTTTGCCTAACACTTCCTTTGCTTTGTACCTGAACCTATGGTACATGTTGATCATACAACCCAACTTGGGTTCCTAGTTATGTCAACACTCTAACAGTGCCTTGGAAGGCACTTTTTTTGGATATCCATGCATTTTTAAGTTTGTAATTTTTTATGGCCTGCACTAGCTTTTTTGACCAACTGCATGTGTGCAATTTTAGGTGCCCCTTGACCTGCAGGGTCCGTAGAACCTGTGATCAATACCTCCAATGTGGCCTTCTTCCCACACTTCACCTAATAATAGTGTACCCAGGCCCTCGCGCCTTAGTTTTTACAAGGCCCCCATGTCATGTTTTATCTATGAAGGAGACATTATTTAAAAAGGTGGAGCGCATTTTTATAGGCCCCTCAAACCCCATGTCATTTGTCTTGGGCCATACATGAGCTCCAATCCACACTCTTCATGCAAATTATAGGAATATTCCTTCCAACCATATGCATTTATGGAGGGAGTTACATTTTTGGTAGTTTCTTAGGTATAACAGGTAGTTTTTTCCTGTTCGATGGTTTATTCCACATTTGGTGGTTTTAAGGATTGTTTCTCCATTTTTTGGCAATTTTCCATATCTGCAAATGGTGATATTTTTAATACTACAATTTTTTTGCCATAGGCATTTTTTTTTACCATCTGCGATTTTGTGTTTGGCAAAGGCGATTTATATGGACACACATTTTTTTTACCACATGGTGATTCTTTATAGCCCTTGGTATTTTTATCGCCATCGACTCTCTTCTTCTTTTCTAACATTCTGGCTCAATTCTAACATTGTTTGTCAGCCAAGACACTTTTTTTAGTGAGGGGGGATTTTTTTTGGCATTTTTTTGCCACAATGATCAAATGGCCATCAAATTTAGGCCCATCATTTGCTAACTTCAACACCATGTTAGCACATGCATCATCACTCCTACTTGCTCTTTAGGCTCTTTTTGCACGTACTTGTGGATTTTTTACCATATCTTACTCATTTGGCTCCATTTTTCAAAAACGAGATATCATTAGAAAGCTAGTTTTGAGCTCGTCATATTGGTGTACGTAATTTTTAGTTTTCATGCTTTATTAATGGTTTTATTTGTCAAAATTATGAGTTATATTCTACACTTTGGGAGACATATCATTTATCAGGGCATTTTTTTGGTGAGGGGGATTTTTTTGGCATTTTTTGCCATGAAGGTCAAATGGTCATCAAATTTATGCACACCATTCACTAATATCAGTGCCATGTCAACACTATATCATCACATGTTTTCCCTTCTAGCTCTATTTGGACCTACTATCACATTTTTTTCTCATACCTTGGGCATACAAACTCCATTTTATGCAAATGCGATATCACCAAAAAGTTGGTTCTGAGCCTATCATAGTAGTACATGTATTTTTTAGTTTTGATGTTTTTAATGACTTTTTTCACTCTCAAAGTCAAGAGTTCTATTTTTCACTCCATAAGACATATCTTGAGCATACGATCTCCCATTTGGGAATTCTTTATATCACTTCAAAGGTCTTTTTGTACTCTTTCTAGTGATGTTGGTTATTTTTCTAGATTCTTCTTTAGGCACATTCATTTCATTTTTTTTTTGTATTTTTGCATTCTAGTAGATATATTGATGTTTTAGGTCCAGGGATCGACTTTTTTGCTTTAGATGATTCATCATGGGTTGTGTTATCTATTGTATCAACCTTATGTCTTTTCGGGTCTTTGTAGACATCTATTGCATGTTATTTTGTAAACACGCTAAGATAAAGTTCCATATTCCTTAAGTATTTGTTTAAGAGAAACTTTATATTTATATTAATAAAAAGTTGGTTCAAAAAGGAATTCCGGTGAAAAGAACTAGAAAGAAAAACTCTAGTTATTGCCTATTACAAAAATAAATGCAGAAAGAGAAAAATTGCATTATGAGAGTACAACTATGAACATTCACCACACAAAAAAAACTTGGTGCTAAAACCCCAAAACAAAACCCAAACCCAATACAAACATGTTGTTGGATACAATTGATTAATTGTGTGTTGTCTTTGATGTTACACAAATGTCATATCAGTTGACAATCAGTGCATGCCAAGCTCACTTGGTCAGTGAAGATAGTTTTCCTTGTCTACCAAGCATTCCTGAGTTTACTCTGTACAGAAGGTAGTATCTACCGAGCTCACTCAAGCATCGAAGGAAGTTATGTAGAAAAGAGTGTTAACCAAGCTCACTCGGTTAACAAAGGGAAAGTTGAACAGAGTCAGTAATAACTGAGTTCACTTGGTTACCAAAGGGATTTTGTAAGTTCATAGTGTTAACCAAGCTTCTGTTGGTTAACACAGGAAATTGCTTCAGGATCAATTTCTACTGAGATGGGTCGGCTACCAAAGGATTTTCTTATTTTGGCATGTAAAACTTAATTTTTTTACCTATTGATTCTAGTCGACTAAGGTGATGAATATTGATTTGTATTTGAGCCAACTTGACAATCTGGAAGGTATAAGTAAAAGGTCAAGTTGTGATTTCAAAGTGTGTGATATGCAAGTTGGATGAGTTGAAAGAAATAAGAAGAGATGAAGCAAACTTGAAGGATAAGCAGGTATCCTTGTGGAGCAAAAAAGTGTTATTCGATCAAGAAGGATCAAGTATGAACCAGAGCAGAGATCTATAATCAGCAATTTAGTTGCATCACAATCAGGTCATTTCATTGTTACTCTCTAACCATTATAGCAGTGATCTAAAATCTCTTAACAAAGTTGGTTTAATAGCCATTTGTAAATCCTCTAACAAGGTGTCAATTCCATTGAATTGTTTCAAGACCTTTCACAAGGCCACTCCTAACATGGTGATTAAATCCTTTAATAGGGTCACACCTAACAATGTGTTTTGTAGCCTTTAACAGGGTTTGCTCCTAACAGGGCTCACTTCAGAAGAGTGAAAAATAGTAACTAGTTACATTTGGTGGTTTTTCCCAAATTGGGTCTCCATGTTAAATCTTGGTGTCTTATGTGTTCATGTTATTTCTTTCATGCTTGCAATTAATTACTGATAACATCTTAAGATCTACTAAATTAATACACACTCTGCATTTATCGAGTTACAATAATTTTTGTATGTTTACCGAGTATCAACAGTAATCAGTTTTATTAGTCTGGATTTTAATTGACATCTAAGAGATTTGGGATTTATTTTAGTAGTAATTGATTCACCCCTCCCCTCTCAGTTACTCCTCTTATATTTCTAACACATGCTCCAAAAGGGAAGAGCCATTTGAAATATGTCATCCCCAACCCTTACATTATATCCCACCCACATAATGAATTAACATTATAATTACAAGAGGATCTCGAAGCTTTAAAGAAAACCAAGAAGGAACTAAAAATGACCCAATGTAAAAGAGAGCACCAACGGGTTGAGCCCATAAGAACATGTCATAAAAGGAATCGTTCAAAATCTTGAACCAAGAAGTCAAAAATCAATCCAAAATAATTTCAACTAATATCCAAAATAGAGTACACCATCTAAACATGGAAAACCATATAAAAAATCAAACCTACAAGGTCCAACAAAAATGTCCAATCCTGTAGAAGTCATAATCAAGAAAACCAAAACAAAACATAGTTTTGTACGATAAACCAACCCATTTAAAAATTGGGCATCATTAATGAAATAGAGAACTAGAGCACGTGTAATTGCCTTTGAAAAAAATGGCAACCCATAGGAACCATCAAAGCATGGCTAAGAGAATGACCAAAAATAGAAAAACCATTTTTAAAAAACCACAGGTTTGTCCATAATGAACTTTAAACAACAAATTTTCACTAAAAAACATGTTAAAGATCAATCAGTATCCATATGTTCTCAAAAATCCAAAAAAAAATCAACATCCATATCAACATCATTAAATGATAGCCAAGGAGGAGGAGCTAGGTAGATTATGCCCATAGAGTGTAATCATAAATATCATGAAAAGAAGGTTGCGTATGTAGCTGATAAAAAACTCCTCTAAAGCAATAGGAGAGGAGACCTTGTGATTATGATCATGAAACATAATATGCTAAAAGGCCTCAATTTTTGAGACAGCTTTGTTCCTCGTAAAATCATCAAAAAGATAGCTATTCAACACCCCTACTAATGCTATAAGATTCCTAATGAATAGAAGTAATTAATAATAAATAAGTCACAAAAACCAAATAGCATGTAGCTCTCAACTTAATACCAAAACAAACTATAAAAAGAAGACAACTAAAAACTTTGGCTCAATGCAAGTGGGTGAAGACAGGTAAGGATTAAAAAACTTAATAGTTTTTAAGGGAAATAATCTCTACAAGTTTAGGATAAAGGTGAGGGTCAAAAGGAGATAAAGTAGAATCAATATTGATCTCATCTACACCCATATCTACTAAATAACCAGCAAGCAAGTTACCTTCACGATAAACATGAGATATGTAACACTTAGGGAAAGTATCTAAGATACTCCAAACTTGATGGAGAATATACTGGATTGACCAATTGAAGATGCAACATTTAACACACACATTAATAATAATCGCAGAATCACCTTCAATATGCAAAGATGAAATATTTAAATATTTGGCAAGAACAAGTCCATTAAGAAAGGCTAAGGCTTCAGCCTTATTATTAGTACCTGAGGTGGTAGAGAAAGACTTAACTACAATAACCAAACCTTTATGATTTCTAATGACAATACCCATAATTGATTTTCATGGATTACCATGAGATGCTCCATCAAATTTTAGTTTAAATTGATCAGTTATTAGAGGAGACAACTTTATTTGAGACCTAATCAAAGGGGCCAAAGATGGACATACAGGGGTCAGAAATGAGGGGAATAAGAGACCCTTCCAATGTGGGACAATAAAATTATCCCAAGATGTGAAAAGATGATGGCCCTTAAACTTACCTATATTAGCATTGACAGTTTCCACAATACGCCTCTCAAGTCTGCCAATAACCTTTTGCAGATTGTATGAAACAAGACTAAAAATTCTCTTGTTCCATTCCCACAAAATGGACCATATAACCAAAGTCAGGATACACTTCCATAACGAGGAAAACATCAATTTATAAAAATGATTTGGCCAAAATTGGAATAAGTCCCAAAGCATGCTTGGTAAAGGCATAGGATAGTTAAGTTTTTTAAGCACAAAGTGCCAACATACCTAAGAAAAAGGACAATTTATAAGAATATGATCTGCAAATTCTAATTACTAATTACATAAGACACATTGAGAAATATTACATTATTTAACCTCTATAATCTATCACTAGTAAGAATCTGCTTTTGAAGAGCTAACCATACAAAACATCTAGTCTTAGGTAGAACTGAGCTATTCCAACAAAACATAATTGCTTGATGCTTCCTTTGATTATTATGATTATTTTTTAATGCAATTCAACCTTTCTTGATTGAGTACATCCCACCATTATATGGAGCCCAAAAGAGACAATCTAGTTTATGTGAAAGAAAAAATTCCCCTTTCTGAAAGAATCTACTTAAAAGCAATTGCAAAATTAAGAGGAATAGGAAGAGTGGTAAGATCCTTCTAGACTACCTTTCATGAATAAAGATGAATAGCCAACACATAATCAACAAAAGATGGTCCCCAATAACCTATGACTAACTTCATAATGTCTCAAAGGGAATCAATAGAAGTAAGCGAAGGGTAACTATTCCATGAATCCAACCAAAAATTCACTTTCTCCTCATTATTGACTACCCATGAAACAAAGGAAGTGATAAGATCTCTAGCAAACATCATGAAATTCCAAATAACCAACCCCTTAGGGGGATCCCTACTAGTAATAATCCTAGAAGGATCCATGCAGTCCAAGTATGTTTTCTTAAAGTAAACGACACCACTTCAAAGATGGCTTAGTATACATTTGCCTTACCAAATTAGCTCCAAAGGCCTTATTTCTATCATACACATTATGTAAACCTACCCCTCCGCTCCCCCCCCCCACCCCCAAACCTTGAAGGTTGTAGTCATATATGATAAAGATACCAATGGTATCTTCTTTTCCACATTCATATTTGCATTCCATAAGAAATTTCTAATTAATTTTTCAATCTAGAGAATGATCCCTTTCGAAGCTTGTGAAATAGAAAATAATAATTGGGAATAGCAAAAAGAACAACCTTAATAAGTGTTGAGTTGTCATTTTGCACGATGCTTAACGACAAGAATCATTTTGAACTCCTCTCTTAAGAAGTTAATTTGGGATTAACTTCAAGGGTCTAGGCAATCTTGCGACCTACTGAAATCTACTTAGTAGAAGATAATGTGAGTGTTCATGAGGAGGCCTTTTCTGGTTTGACCAATTTCATATAAGATATTGAATCTGCTTGCTATCTCAAAAAGTTACCACACAAAAATAAATATATTTTTCTATTTTTCTATTTATAATGAATGCAATTTTTAACTATGCAACTATATCAATTCCTAAATTAACCAAGTGTTTGCAAAAGAAAATAACAAAGATAGGGTAACAAGAAGTTTAAGCAAATGACTTGAAAAGTAAATCCCTAATGAACATAAGCCATAGAAACAACACATCTATGAGTTAAGCCTTTGAAAAGATTGGTAGGTAACTAATGAAAATAGAAGCAGGGCTTCCTTAATTCCACTGATGCAATCGTCAATGGGAATTCAGTAATCATAAGATGTTTCACTTTTCATTAGATCGCAAGGCCACAAAAAGTTTGTTCATGTGAGACAAAAAGCTATGTATGAATAGTAGGTGATTTCTTCTCCAACTAAGTACATCAACAAAATTTGTAAACATGTGACAAACACTAGAATTAAAAGATTGCTCAATCAAAATAACACAACAAAACCATTGGCTCCATTACACTCCATGAATATACATCTACAAAATATAACATACTTCAGCAAGAATCACTACACTCAGAATGAGAGCACCAATAGCATATATTCTTGCATGAAAATAATGGCCTGGAATACATATTTAATTCCTCAATTTATAGGCAATCATCTCCTCAATTTGTGTTGAGAGTGAGAGATTCCTTTATGCAAATATATGCTTAAAACTAATAAAATAAATCTAAATATATACAAACTAACTCTCTAGGAGGTGTTAAGTGGGACTCCACCCTTGTTTATATCATTTAATGGGTGCATGAGCCTTTACATGTCTTAAAGCAAAGAGAGCATGAAAATAAGAAGAAGGAAGTCGTCAGATGATTTAGGAGTTTCTGGAGATGCCAAAAAGAGAAGCTCAACCTTCTCTGGATGTTTGTAGGAGTTAAACTATTGTTAGAATGTGTTTCCAATGCATGGAAAGTTCTAAATTTGGAATTGGCAGTTAACTATCGGTGCACCTTTGACTTCTTCAAAAAAATTTGGTGCACCTTGCGCACCTTTGGAAAAGTGCACCTTAGCGGCTAACTTACAAAATGCAAAATTTTCCCCCAAGTGTCAAAATTGAAATTCTAGCTTCTAGGTTTTCTTCCCCTTTATACCAAAGCTATGTTTGGATATTTGCTCTTGAATTTCTCTATGATCTCCATCACTTGGGTTTGTATCTGGAAAATCCAAAGAGTCATACTTATCTTTTACTATTTTTCAATAGTTGCCCACTTCTATGCGAGTCTCCGCAAAGTCTTCACACTTTACATCCAATTCTAGCAATGCCTCCTCCGTCTTAAATTCTTGTCTAATGTCTTCATCAATTGAAGCTTCTTCAAAGATCTTCAGAAATTGTTTGCACAGACAAGAGTTTATCTCTTGACTCATCTTCAAAAATGTTAAGGCAAGCATCGTTGTAATACTTCTCAGCTTACAAAATCTACTCTTGGGTTTGATCCTTGAGGTTATGAATATCCACATGTAATGTCTCCATTACTTTATTACCAACAGGAATATTTTTGATCCAATCATCTATCTTATCTAATTCATCCCCTATATATACATCCATAAGCATATGATACCTTTTCCCCTTTATTGACTGTAACATTTGAAGGTTTTTACCCCAGGTATGTACCTCGTCCATCAATCCAAAATCCTAGTTTAGTATAACAACTAGCATGTCTGCATTATTCTGCATATGGTGCAATAATTTAATTTTTCCTCGTATTATCTGCACACCTTTTTCCTCAAAAATTTCCCTCTATTGTTGACACACCTTCAAAAATGGATCCAATTGTACAACTGCATTCTCCTTCTTGTCAAGTGTCGCACCTAGAGTTTCCTTAGGATGATTAGGGTCCAAATGACCAACCACTTCATTCAAATAGCTTCCTAGAAGCTCATTCTATTTTTAGAGTCTCAACAATTTAGACTCATCTTTTTCCAAGTGGTTAAATACTTCTTTAATTCCTGTGGTGAACATCAATTTAGTCGTGTCTACAGTTGGCTTTCCCAACAAGACCTCTTTAATTTGATAATCTTTTGTGGTCAGATATTTAGTATCTATGTTTAGAGGAGGGATGACAATGTGAGCGAACAAGTCTTGATTTTGGTTCCTCATAATAAAGGCCAATGTACGTGCATCACCCTTAGGTAACTCAAGTTTCTCGAGGACTTCAACTAATTCTCTCATTCCCTCATCCTCACTATAATACAGTTACCTTTTATGCCTAACCATCATCTCTTTACTCAACCATCTTGGAGTAGTTTCCATCGAAGACTTATACTTAGATGAAGAGGGGGTTTTCTTTGTTAGACCCTTTCCCTTATCGCTCCTCTCTGGAGTCCTTTCTTTCTGTGAAGAATCTAGATCAAGCATCCCTATGTCTATTGAGTCCACAGTCCTTACCTCTGTATCTTGAGAAGTTTATTGAGGTTCTTCATATATTTTCCCCTCTTCTAATACTTCATCGATAGGTCTTTGTTGTGGCTCCTCTACCTACATAGCTTGTACTTGCTCTTCATTAATAAGAGAGAGAGGAGTGGTTGAAACTTTATCCACTAAAATTAAATCTTGATCTGGTGATAGTGGAGCACCTAGAGGTCCTTGTGGAGAAGATGGAAATTGACTCCAATCTTCTCCCAAAGGCTGATTCATTGGTGTATCCCTTATCTTGTTGCCTATGAGTTTAGTACCTACAGGCATGAAGTCAAAATATTACATTTTAAAGACATCAATCCCTTGGTCCTCTTGTTCATCAATCCATTGCTGTAACTCATCCTTTGAAGTTTTAACCTGAATAGGTTGTGTAGGAATAGATGGTGATGTTATAGTGGAAATCCTTCTTTATTTTGCCTTAGTAGACTTGGCTAGACAAGTCCTTTGACTCAAGGGAAGGTTATCCTCTTCATCTTCTTCATCCTCTTCAGCTTCTTTAGGAATGGTTTTTGGGACTAAAGGAATAGGAATAGCCTTACTTTGCACTTTCTGTCTTCTAGTCCTTTTAATTGGAGTCTTAACCTTTTTCCTCTTAGGAGCTGATGGAGAGGCTTTCTCTTCATGAACCTGTGGGGACACCTCTTGTGCTTCCTCTTCAGGTCCCTATCCCTTTGTGGATTATCTTGAGCTTGAGTGACTTATTAGGCTTGAGTTGCCTCCTAGGCTTGAGTCCCTACAACTTTGGGCTCAGCTCGCTAAGGAGAAACTCTTTTCCTTTTATTCTTTCCTTTTTGTGCTTTGAAGTATCCAACTTCCTTATCATGCTGATAGACCATTTCCAACCTAATTGGAGATTGGCCTATGAATGTTGGTACTATAACTTTCACCCCTCTTCCCTTTACCAGGTAGGTTGTGGTCTGTAAGACTAGTGTTTCAAGAACCAGGTCCAACTTGAATGACTTCTTAATCCATTCCTTTGTCAACTAGATGATATGCCTTGCCCTATGATTGATATCAACATTTTCTTCTCTATCAATGTTTGCATTCATGATCGGTCGATTGTATATCTTATCTCAATTATACAAGGGATCTAAGACCTCTTTAGTGTCATGTTGAATAATCTTCAATGAGATCTTTATTTTCAAGGCACTACCTACCAAATAAAGAGTCATCCTACAATAATCCCTTATCCAGATATCATAGTCATCTACTGCATGCATGTAATGATCCTCTATGTCATCCTTATGTTTATATTATCTTCCTGCCAAGTATTGAACTCTGCCAATATTGTCAAAACATGGACAAGGGGAGTTATAATCCTCCAAGGGACACTGATCCCATTCTGACTCAAAATTCATAATATCTTGCTTCTGCTTGACACCAAACAAACCTATGGTGATGGGCTATACCTAGGTCTTCTTATGTTGTTTTGTTACTCTGTCATATGCAGATATCATGCCATCTCTAGCAAAATGAGTCTATCACATAGATACCTAGGGAGCTTCTTAGGATTTATAGTTGTACCTACTACCCTTAAGTAAGTCCATGTCTTGAATTGGATGTAGTAGGCGCCTATTTCTGCAATTCTTGTTTCTACCTCTACTGATACCCATTTTGCATAATCACCTTCAATGCATCAGATGATTGCAAAAATGAAAGCATTGTTCACTATCCTGTATTTTTACTCTAATCTGACAAGTTTTTCTTCAATAGTTGGGGGTATAACACATAACGCCAGGCATCAACATCTTGCATGCTACCCCTCTTAAACAACCCTGGGTAGTCTACAGTCCTTGTTGCTAATAAATATACCAAATATGAAATATAGAATTTGGGGTCAGTTTTAACTATCACCAGCTATTCATCTAGATTCTCACTAAGTATTGTGGCCCAGTCAAGTGACATTTTGGTCATTCTGATGGTCTCAAGGAAATGTGCCATCCAAATGTTCAAGTGCCCTACTATCGATAGACCCATAATCCTACTTAATAGCACAATGGAATATCTAATATCATCCTTTATATACCCTCTGTTCATGTCAACTTTTCCATCTTTTCTTCTCGCAGGTGTCCTATCAATCAAATATGATGATTTAATCATTTATGTAGCTTTTTGTTCATGATCCCTGTACCAGCTTTTTGCTTGATGATAAGTCAACCTAATGTACTAATCTTCCCTTTGAAGATGGAATACTTTCTTGATGTTCTTTGGTCTCAGATCTAGGACAATCTCTCATGTTATGCTTTTCACCACTCTCTCTTCTGATACATAATTCTTTGCTAAGGCCATAATCAATTTTGAAGATTGTACCGATACAGGGTGTGCAACCACATTTACTAATCCTGATCTAATAAGTGTAGAAATCAGTGGGGATCTCTCGTTTGGTTTGTTTGTTGAGTACTAAGAATGCATTCTAGTCAATATGACCCAATTTAGTGTCTTGAATCTTTGAATGTGCATTTTGGAAGTGTGATTTCATTTGTACACCCTAAAACTTGAAGACAACTAGTTTTGGAGCAATCTTTGATGTGAGTGAGGACAAAGAGGAAGCCATTTTATCTACAGAACACATAAATGCATTAGTTTGGAAGGTGGAAAATATAATCCTAAACAAACCCTAATCAAAAAAAATTCTGACCTAGAACCCTAAAACTCATTAAAATACCTTAAAACCTCATTTTACACTCTGGTATGCAAGTTTTTGGCACACCTTGCACACCTTGAAGGTGCGCTAGGTGCACCTTTTCACACTTAGCAAGCTTTAATAATGAAGAGTGCAAACATGAGCACCACATGCGCACCCATTTCCTTACTGATGTGCCTTACTATATACAAAACTAGGGTACGGACATGCACACCTTGTGGCCTAATCTCTGTAGATTTATCCCTTGAAACCAAAATGGTGTGCAGTTGCACACCTTGGAAAAGTGGGCAACTACGCACCATTGTGATAATGCCTCAGCTTAGGTTTTGTAAGGTGCGCATATGCACACCTTACACTTAGGCGTTAGGTGTTTGTTTTTTAAGATTTGTGAAATACAGGTGTGCACCTTGCACACCTTGGATAGGTGTCTTTTAACTTGGTGTGTGCATGTGCAAGTTTGAAGATAGTCCACCTCTATAGGTGTAGAGATGCATTCTTGGAGGTCTCAAAGGTGAAAATGATTGTAGAAGAGGGGTGAGGCCCCAAGCTTTTATAGGCCCGAGAAGGAGCCTATGCAAGTGCACATTTCCAAAGGGAAGTGCTCTTGCATTAAGGCATCTAGAACATAAGCGCACCTTAAAAGGTATGCTAGGTGCACTAGTGTACACCTTTCCCTCTTAAAATCACCTCTACACTTAACATCCTTAGTTTCTAACAACTAGGTTTTCAAGTAGAGGGCCAAACTAGACAAAATCATTAAAAAAAAGCCTAAAAAGACTCAGACCCTAGGTTAGGGGTCTAGGAAAGAAAAAATAAATGACTAGGGGGTCCCAATTTCTAGGAGAAATGGGGTTTGCGTTGTGAAACCACAATAATAAGGACTATCCTACTAGATAAATATAACCATCCAACTTTCCATATTTCAATTATATTCTTAATCTGATCAATCATTGCTTTCCAATAACAAGGTTTATTGGAACCTAGAAAGAAAGGAACACCAAGATAGAATGAAGGGAGTTGTTCAAGTGGGAAGCCTATTAAATTGACAATTTTCTATGAGACATAAGGAGGGGAATCAATGATATAGATTTAGACTTATGAGCATTTATGCATTTCCCAGAGACCTGGGCATAAAGATCTAGAATTCACTTAATTTGCTTGGCTTCATGAATAGAGGCATAACCAAAAAGTAGTGTATCATCTACAAAAAGAGAATGGGTAAAAGAGATTGAAGTGCCAACAATGTCAACAACCTTCCCAGATCCTTGTTGATCACTAAGGGTGACAATTTTTCTAAAAGCCTCAACCATAATGATAAACAAAAAAAGGGGATAAAGGGTCTCCTTCACAAACCCCCTACTAGGAGGTAAGAAAACTAGTCGAAGAACCATTGACTAAAACTAAGAAATAAGCACAAAAAATGCATGATTTAACCCATTTGCAACACCTATTGGAAAAATCAAATTTATGAAGGACTTTTATAAGAAAATACCAGTTGAGCCTGTAATAGGCCTTCATCATGTCTAGTTTAACTGAAATATTGGTATATTATGTTTATTAATGGAATGAAGAGTCTCATCATAAATTAGTGCCCCTTCAACGATCTCCTGAGTAGGTACAAAACCCCCCATGTTCTAGAGAAATTGTCTTAGAGATAAGGGGTTGCA
This sequence comes from Cupressus sempervirens, assembly GCA_028749045.1. NCBI lineage: Eukaryota > Viridiplantae > Streptophyta > Pinopsida > Cupressales > Cupressaceae > Cupressus > Cupressus sempervirens. The sequence goes on along the minus strand of CM053792.1, from coordinate 574,479,943 downwards.
GTGAAGATAAATGGCTTTAGTGATGATTTTGTAGATAGTTTTACATAAAGAGATGAGGCAAAAATCCACAAAGGAGTGAAGAAAAATGACTTTTGGTGTAATAGAAATGTTAATGGTATTGAAAATTTTCAACATTGAAACATTTTTTCTAGCCTCTTCAAGAACATCTAATAAATCAAAACAAATAACCTCCCAACACTTTTGAAAAAATAAAGTTATAAAGCCATCGGGGCCAGTCACTTTGTTTGGTGGTATTGAGAAGACCACATTTCAAATCTCAACTAAACTGAAGGAAGTCATTAAATCCTTATTATCTTGATCTAATAATGAGGAATAACATTTAGTAATTCGTTAACATCCTCTATCATGGGAGGAGGTGAAGGAAGAGGGGAAAGAAGATTAGGACCAAAAAAAAACCTAACCACCTCATTTTGAATACCTAAAGCATTGGTTTCCAAGTTGCCTTCTTCATCATGAATGGGTAAAATAGTATTACTAGCCCTTTTCATCTTAGCAGACATATGAAAGAATCTTGTATTCTGGTCACCTTGTTGTAACCATAACTTCCTCAATTTTTGTCTTCGATACTCCTCTTCTCTACTACACAACTCAACTCATTCCTCTTGCAATTGCTTTTGGAAAAAATGCATATCAGTAGTTAGACCATGAGATATAACATATTGATTAATATCTACCAACTTCTCCTCAACCAACTTTTTTCCCTCAAAAGTATTTTTAAAAAAATGCTTATTCTAAAGCTTGATAAGGCATTTCACATATTGCATCTATTTATTGAATTGGAACATCTTAGTACCAGGTTCTAAAGGAGCAATTGTCTACCATTATTTTAAAAGACTATGAAAAAAAGGATGTCAAAACCAAACAGTTTCAAATTTAAAAGATGACTTAAAGAAGGAAGAGGTAGAACCTGAAGATGGTATGATAGATAAATTAATAAGAAAGTGATTGGATTAAGAATATGGAAAAATGTCAGATGAAACATTAACAATTTCCATCTTTCATGAATTATAGCATAAGATCCTATCTAACCTAACAACTATCTAGTGGAAGGCCAACCTCTTATTTGACCAGGTGAAAGAACCTGAACTAGGATGAACATCAAACAAGGCATTGTTAGAAACAAAGTCATTAAAATATTGTACAACCCTAGAAGATGTGATAATACCACCAATATTATCCTAAGCATGTAGAATGGAATTGAAATCCCCAACAATAATGACCCAATCAAGTAAAAGAGTTTGAATGATATTAGAGTAACCTAAAGATTGTGTTTATCGGATACATAAGTTGGGCCATAGACATTAAAAGATGGAAAGACAAATCAAAATGTTGAATGTTCAAAAGTTGCCAATGGATCCCTTATTGAAGTAAGAAATGTTTAACATAATTATAATGCCACAAAATAGCAAGGCCCCAAGAAACACCTTCATTGGGGACATGTATAGATTGCCATGATTTCCAACAGCCCACTGTTTAAAAAGAAATTGAGTAGAAAGTTTAGTTTCTTGTCAAAGAACTATGTCCATTTGTAGAGAGTCAAGACACTACTTGACTCCACTTCTCTTGTCAGAGGCATTAATGCCTCTAACATTCCAAGACAATATCTTCATAACTAACAAGGAGAACACTTAGTCCTCCTTTTCAAATATCTTTTGAGAGAAGAAAAACTTCTATCTAGGGTAGACTAAAGACCATCATCAATCTCTTGTTTAGTTTTCATTGCATTAGGTGGATGACCTCTAGGCTTAGATTCTTTCATAATAATTTGAGGGGAAACTATGGTCTACATGACAAATAACTTCTATGAGAAATCAAATTCAGATTTCAAACATTTTGGGTTAATAGCTTGAGGTTCATCATTCATGGCAGAAGGAGGATCAAGAAGAGAATGAATAGGCAATTGGTTGTGGGCAAGAATTTGATCCTGATCAAAAGGAATGTTATCATTATCCTCTTAGAATTAGGGTCCCAAATATAAAAAAGGTGATGGGGAACTGGAACTGAACCTTCTTCAGCTAAAATGTGCAAATGCTCCTCACTAAATTTTGTGAAGATAGAGGTATCTTGAACACCCGAGACTAACTGATCATTGAACATAAGATCATAAACCACAAAATCCAAATTAAAAGAGTCATTTGTATTTACATAAACCTTGTGAAACTTAGTTCTATCTTGAGACCCTATGGCATTTGGAAAAGAATGAGAGCTTTGACCATGAGAAAGCAAAGAAATAAAAAATGGTATAATCTATTTTTAAAAAAGGTACCAAATCGTAAAATGACATTAAAAGAGAATTAACTTATAATTGGACTTAGGAACAATCGACTACAATGAATGAGCCATTTGGATCGTATCATCAGATCATGGAATAGAAAATTATGATTGAAAATTATGTTCAGAATAAAGATTCTTGTGAAAAAAAGGGGTTAATGTAAGAGAAGTGGTTAGGGGAACAAGATATCGGAGTATCTAAAATAAAAGTGTTAGATTGTAGAATATCCATGGGGGATCTAGGATGAGTAGCAAAAATATATTTATGAGGATAAGAGTATGGTCTTTGCAAACAACAAGTTGAGAACAACTAGGATAAACACAGTAATTAGTATTATGGTCTAAGAAATATGCTCAATTGACCACTGCTTTAGCATCTTGAATAATTATATCCTTCTTCCATTAAGACCATGAAGAATTTAGAGTAATAGTAGATGGAAAGGGTTTCAAAATATTTAATGGAGCATAGACCCTTATTGGCAAATGAGGTTCCTCAAATGGTACTAAATCATGTTTAAGAAAAATACCAATCTTATTAGCAAAAAATTCAATTGTTTTCAAATCCCTGTATTCAAGAGGAAAACATGGAAGTTGTAACCAAAGGGAAATAAAACCACATGCATATTGATCTACTTTGAAATTTAGAACCCAAAACATATAATAGATGCCCACATCATTACAAAACCAATTTTTAATACGATGAACATTATCTCTATCCGTGGTGGATTTAAAAATAGAAAAAAAAAATAGGGAATCATGATCAATATAAAAAATATCAGAATCCCATACCACTGTTATTTTTCTCATACTAGTAAAGATGGAGTTGGGAGAAAAGCCCAAATCTTACAAATCAATGTTGATTCCTTCATATAAGAGAATTGGGATTGAAGCATACCATCTGGTAGTTGCAAAATGAGATTATGCATATCAACCTCTGTGGATGATTTGTGTGGAGTATGTGACATTCATGGCACCTTAGGCACATTCCTATTTGGCTTCTTTCTCCAAACTTTTGAAGTCCATAGGAGAGAGGGTTCCTGCATTTGTTATCTTCTGGTAAAGGTAAATTATTTGGAGAGAATAAGAAGGTAGGAGATCGTATCGAAACAAAATTAGGCCAAGTAACATAAGATGAAAGATTAAGGTTAGAACCCCCAATAGTTTTTCCATGGATGGAAAAATCATGAATCAGATGAAGGGGACCAGAGTAGATATTAAAAATTAGATGAAAATGAGATCTATTTCTGTTATGCTCACCCAAGAATTGCTCATTAGTGACCTTACAATTTTGAAAGAGAGCATGACACTTATGGAAATTATCAAATCTATAGCCATAGTTTACAAATCTACCATTTTGTGTACCATTGAAACCTTGTTGACATCTATCAAAATTTCTAAATTGATGCCTATGATTTATAGATATGTTAGGTCGCATGGTATTGAAACCTTGATGAGCATCTTTTGTTGGATGTGGTCCTTGGTTCAAAACAAAATTCTTAATCCTGTTGTTAACCATGAATTGGGAAGTCTCCATCTAGAGCTTTTTCATGGACATCTCCTCCTACGTATGACCTTGAATTTCCTACTACCCTTTAGTCTATCCAAAATCCACTTGCTCTCAAGATGCCACATTAAACTACTTGTGAAAATCTACTAGAGTTTTCTCTTGACCTTACTTCATCTTTCCAAGACACCTTAGATATTATAAATTTCTACTAGGAATAGGCCGAAGCCAATAATGTTCTTTAACCCTTGGTTGTAAGCACCACAAGCAAGAAGCCCCACTATATCACCAAGGGTCAAAGTCAACAACTCTCAATTAAGAACCATAGTAGAGAGAAACCCTGTGGAGGCTTTAACCTTGGTTGTAGGCACTATAGGAAAGAATCCTGACCATTTCACCAAAGGCACAAACCTCTTCCTTCTATATTTTCATTTCAATTATTTTGCCTTTTTTTGCCTTCTGATTCGAGCAGTGGCATATGAGGACACTCATATATATATTATTATATTCTAGGGATTCATTAGATATTGTGCCTTATTGTACATGGACTACTCTGATTAAAGTGCCATTAGGGTTGATATTTTTCCTTTGTTTTCCATCTTTCTTTGTTAGTGGGTTTTTGTTTTGACATTAGCCTCATGACATGTCTGAGATTAATCACCTCAGGACACACATATGTATTCTTTTGTGCATCTTGATCACAGTTCCTTGACATGGAGTTCTATTGCCTCATTTTTCTAGTTGCCTATCACCTCACGCTTGTTTGCATTAGGTGGGTGGAGGTGGGGTTCTTAGGATTTTTTTTTCAATAGAGTGAGCTATGTATTCAGTATTTGTTCCTATGTACTAGGCAGATGCAGTGGCTAGGTATCTATGCATTTTGGTGAGAGGGATCATTTACCATATAGATAGTCTTCTTTTTGTTCCTACATTGGATGCAACCTTCCATGTTTGATTGATTAGATCTTCAGGCTTTGCTGTTTTATGCCACACATATCTTACAATTCAATCATTTTGCTTTGTGTGCCTCTTGATTCGAGTAGTGTCTCCTAAGAGCACTCATGTAGATTATAGTCTTCTCTACCGAGTCAAGTTATATTTTAGTGGATGCTCTTTAGATCAGCAGTTACTTTTCGAAAGAGCTTTGCAACTTCTTATGGTTCACTTGTATTTTGCATGATCATCCTTTTGTTCCTATCTTCTAGGACATTCTTTAGTTTGGAGGCTTTTGTAGTCTTTCACTAGTTCTTTCTACATTATTTCCATCTCTTATTGGATTAGGGTTTTTCCCATAACGTTTTATCCATTTCTCCTCTTAACCGAGATTTGGTTGTGTTTGGGTACCTCGTCAAGCTTTGTTTTTAGGACCCAAATTTACTTTTAGTAATAGTTTGTAGGTTTTTAGCTAATCCTTGAGTTTATCTTAAGGAGGGGTGTTAGAGTAATAAGGTGTTTTCTTATTAACTATATTTTTATTAAGCTAAACTTTAGGCATATAATAATTAATTCTTTTATTACTTATTATCATGCAACCTAGGTTTTACCTTTTAGGGTTTTGATCCCATTTATAAGGATGGATATCTCTTTGTAATTTACAAACAAACTTTTTGATTAATAACAATTTCTCTTTTTGCTCATCAAGAATGTCTCCTCTTATGGATCTATGAATTCCAACCTCCATATCTTTTTATCCTCTCTTTCTATGTTAGGTGTTTTCATATAGTGATTCTTGGGAGCTTTTAGTTCATCTTTCCTCAAGTTCAACAGTCACAGATAAATTCATCCTTAAATCTTCAAATTTGAAAATAAATAAATTTTGTTTACTAATATGTGATGGTATTTTTGTATCCAAGAGACTCTATATGTGATGCAAGATCAACTTAACCATTTTGTTGTGAAATGTAATTAGTTGATGTAATAAATTCTAAAGGCAACAAATGTTGTGGGATTGAGCCTACCTGGACCCATTTTGTTTGTAACCATGATTGATGGACTTAGTCAATTTTGGGGTCTTGAGCACCAAGGGTGGTCATATTGTAAATATTTCTTAGGAAGGGTGTTCCAAAGTGTATTATGAGTTTGGGATGGTTCATATTTTTTTTCATACACTTAGGAGAAGATTTGAGCATTATAAGTGAAAAATTGCAAAGTTGTAACTTTGCAAGTTTTTGCAAAATATTGCAAGAATGAAGCTTCAAGCTTGGAAATCAGTTGAGAATGGTCACAACTGATACAAGAGAATATATGAGGCCTTGTAAACTATTTTAAAAGTTTTTTTCATCAATCAAGGCTAGAAACAAGTTTTGGTGTTGTGTTTTTACTTTGTATTTCTTCTCAGCTAGCTAGTTTTCACATTGCAAGTCTTGGTACATTGATTAGTTTTATTGTATAACTCATTAAAACTTAAAGATCAATGTTTTAGATTTCTTTTGCACTTGGTTAGAATTCCTAATGTTCTTTTTGTAAAGAGAATCATGGTTTTGAATTCACACAGGCTTAAAACCCTTATAACCTAGGGTTTTGTACTTAAAATGAGTTTTCCCTAGCATTCCACGGTCAAACTTCAATATCTCTTCCTAGAATGATAGGAATGCTTCTATATTTTTTCTTTTCTTTTCTTTTCTTTTCTTTTTTTTGAGAGGGAGGGGTGGGGGGAGGGACAACTTTCCAATGTTGATTCTCTATTTTTGCAATGATGCCCTATTCTGATCACTAGGTAGTGGTAAGCCACGAAGAGAGAAAGATAAGTTGAATACAATGAGCAATGGATTGAATAGTGGAAACTAAGAGTAGATTGAGATTCCTTAGACATGTACAAACCCCATTCATGTTCCTATACTTCAATATAACTAAACTAGTGAAGGTTTATAGGTATTTTTTGTACAACTTAAACGTTTCTTAATAAGTCTAAAATTGCTCAATTTGGGTTTAGGGCCTTAAAGGTAAAAGCCAAGTACAATTCCTAGATATTGTGTAGATATCCCAAATGGGTGATATAAACTACAATTTTTTGTTGGGTTTGTTCAGGTTGTTGTCACGTTTGAAGCCAAATACTTGATAGGCGAGGATAATTGTATTAGGCCTATTAGATCTTCCTCCAACAACTTGGATAACTAGTGGATTTGAGCATAACCCATTTCACCATTGCCTAAATGCAATGTAACAAGACTACCTAGATGTCATGAAGGGTGTAATAACATTTAGATCCTTTTTGGTAGGGGAATTGTGTCATTAGTCCTTTGGAAGGAGTACTTGGTTAGGTCACTAAGGCTGTGAAAAGTTTACAACCTAGTAGCAAGTGGATTGTCTAAATAGAAACATTGGGAAGGTTTTAAAAAGTCCTTAGTGGGTTCCTAGGAAGGCCACTGGAGCCATAATCATTGGATAGTTAGTGAAACCTAATTAGCTAGTTAGGCCTTAGGGAAAAACATAAGTTCATAAGTTCCTCTGCATCATATTGGTATCAGAGCCAATATCGGTGTGATCAGTTTGGTTTATGTCATACACTCAAGACTCAGTATTTCCAGACATGTTTGAGGCTAGCATAATATCTCCCAAAGCAATGAATCTAGAGGAAATTATGCAATTGGTGCAAGAAATGATCATTGAAACTCAAGAGCAAGAATTTAAGAAAGCCAAGGAGAAGAAAAAAAGCAAAGTTAATTGAATGGGGCGATATAACAAATGATAAGGAAGAAGAGAGACCCACAATAGAGGTGATTATATCTCCAAAGTTAGCCAAAGAATAATAGGTATTTATGAATGTCTTTAAATCCATAAGTAAAGATGATTTTTATGGGTTACCTATCTTTAGTAGTAATTTAAATGGAGAATAATTGTTAGATTGGATGGATGCAATGAACAATCATTTTGATTATAAATAAGTGTCAAATGAGAAGAAGGTCAGTGTTGCAAAAGCTAAATTGAAGGGGCCAACCTTAGTATGATGGAACATAATGCAAGAGGAAAGACTATAAGTTGGGAAGAAAAAGATCAGTTATTGGGAAAGAATGTAGATGAGATTGAAGACCCAGTTCATGCATGTAAACTATGAAGTGAAAATGCATAAGAGGTGACAAAACCTAAAGCAAAGAGAGTTGGATGTGAAAGCTTACACAAAAGAATTTCAAAAGCTTAGTTTTAGAGATAGGAAGTAAGAAAATGAAGTGGAGATACTAGCTAGGTATTTGAATGGCCTGGGATAAAAAATTTAGGATAAGATAAGCATCTTATCCCCTAATACAATCCATAAATACTTTAAATTATCATTGAGGGCTGAAGACAAAATCAAAAGAAGAGGAAAAAAAAAAGACAAAGAAGTAGAGATGGTATAGGTTAGATAGGAAGAGGAACTTTAGGTAGATGTGATGTGCCTATCAGAGGTGGAGAAACCACACTAATTGAGGGTAGTGGAGAAAGTAGTAGCATAGGAGGATCTTATAGAGGAAGCTATAAAGGAAACAATGATTCTAGAGGCCAGTTTGGAAACCAAAGTAGGAGTGCTAATGTATTCACTAGGAAGTGTTATATTTCCAATCAAGTTAGTTACACCATGAGAAGATGTCCTACAAGGGCTTCTAGTTATTAGGCAAGAGAAAGGAGAACCCAATTGGTTCAAGAGGAAGATAGTTACCATGTAGGTTCACCAGTAGGGAAAATATGACCCCTCATGGAAGGTGAAAACGTAACACTTAGAAGAACATTGTTGAAGGTTCCACAATATAAGGAACCCCCAAAAGGAAGACTCTATTTAGAATCACATGTGAGTCTCACGATAAGATGTATAAGGTCATAGTTGATTTTGGTTCTACTAAATATCGTAGCTTTAGAAATTGCAGAGAAGTTGAAGTTGAAGAGACTATCTCATACTAATCCTTACAAAGTGTCATGACTCAATAAGGGTTAAAGGTCCTCGTGGATGAATAGAATTTGGTCTCTTGAGATAGGGGATTATAGGGATGACGTGTTATGTGATATAATACCTATGGATGTCTTCCATCTATTATTAGTTTGTCCATAGAAGTATGATGTTAAGGTAATACAAGATGGGGAAACAAATCTTACATGATAACTAAAGAGCATAGGAAATACCAAATGGATCTTTTTTATGATTAGGGAGAAGATAAACATGTTGGGTCTAATGTTATGTTGCTTACTGGTAAGGAGTTTCTCAAAGTATGAAAAGAAAAGGTGTCTATGGTAATGGTATTATGGTGAAACCCAAATAAGTAGAAAATATTGAGACTAAACTTGAGGTTCCTGGAGAAGTCTAAAAGTTATTGGATCAGTATAAGGATATTATAGTCAAGGAGATCATTAATATTTTGCCTCTTATGAGACATAATAGTCATCAAATAGACATAATATTAGGAGCTACTCTACCTAATAAATTTTCCTACGAGATGACACTTGCTCAAAATGAGGAAATATGGAAATGAGTGAAAGAACTATTGGATAAAGGAATTATAAGAAAGATTTTAAGCCCTTGTGCAATTCCTGCAATTTACTATGCAAGAAAGATGGTAAGTGAACGATGTGTACTGATTCAAGGGTCATAAACAAGATCATAATTAGATACAAGTTTCCTATGCCTAGGATAGATGATTTCATGAACTACTTGGATGGAGCATGTTATTTCTCTAAGGTGGATTTGAAATTAAGATATCATCAAATAAGGATTTGACCAAGGGATGAGTGGATGAAAAATTTCAAATCCAATGAAGGGTTGTATAAATGTTTGGTGTTTCCTTTTCAGCTCACAAATGCACCCAACACCTTTATGCACCTTATGAATGAGGTTCTTGTTGAATTCATTGGAAAATTTGTGATAGTGTATCCTAGTAAAATTTTGATTTTAATAAGATTGAGGAACATCTCAAGCCCTTGAATATGATTCTCAAGAAGTTTCATCAATAAAAGTTGATGATCAACTTGGAAAAGAATGATTTTCTTAAAAATGAACCAGTATATCTTGGTTTTGTGGTATCATAAAGTTGTTTGAAAATGGACCCCTCTAAGGTAGAGGCCATCCTTAATTGGCCAACTCCAAAATCAATAGGGGATGCAAGGAGTTTGCATGAATTATCTTCATTTTATAGGAAGTTTATAAGGAATTTCAATCATATATGTGCCCCTACCCTTAGTACCATCAAAGGTAGAGTCAACTGTCACTTTTCTTAGATTGATAAGGCTAATGACAATTTTGTGAGTTTGAAGAAGAAAGCTACAAAATTACTTTCTTTGAGGTTACTTGATTTTAACCAAGTGTTTACAATAGAGTGTGATTCTAGTAAGTTGAACACATGAGCAATATTAAGTTAGGAGGATGATCATCTGTGATTCATTTTAGAGAAACTTAATGAGGTTAAACAAAAGTAGTCAACCTATGACCTAGAGTTGTATGCAATGGTACAAGACTTAAAGAAATGGAGGCATTATATGTTTCCTAAAGAGTTTATTATCTGCATTGATAATCATGCCCTTAACTTTTTGAATAGGTGAGATAAGTTAAATAAAAGACACCTAAAGTGGGCAGAGTAATTGCAAGCTTATACTTTCATCAATAAGCATAAGAAGGGTATACCAAACAAGGTGGTAGATGCCTTGAGAAAAAGGGTCCTTAATATACATGAAATGCTATTACAAAGTGCAGGGTTAGAAGCTTTGAAAGACCTATATAAGGAAGACAAAGATTTTGTAGATGCCTAAAACATTTGTTCTCAATCCACTAATGCTTTGCATGATGATTATTCTTATTTCATTTTGTTGGATGGATTATTTTTTAAAGGACATTTGTTGTGCATTCATCAATGTGTAACGAAGAAAAATATAATCAAAGAAAATCATCGATGCAGTCTTGGAGGGCACTTTGGCCTAGACAAGACCCTATAATATGTAACAAGATTCTATCATTGGCCTAAGGTACATAGCAATGTCAAGAATTTTGTGGAATAATGCTCAATTTGTCAAGGGCAAAGGGTACATCATATAATGCAGGTCTCTACCAAATATAGGCTATTCCTACTAGGCCTTGAGAATGTCTTAGCATTGACCTTTTTTTTTAGGATTGCCAAAAATAGTTAGGATATTTGACACTGTAATGTTGTAGTGGATAGATTCGGTAAAGTGGCACATTTGATTCATTGTAGAAGTACAAAAGATGCTTCATACATAGGTGTATTCTTCAAGGAAATTGTTGGAATTTATAAGCTTCCCCTCAGTATTGTTAGTGATAGACTCCAAGTTTGTAGGTCATTTTTGGAGAGCCTTGTGGAAAAGGTTAGGAACTAATTTGTCATTCTCATGGTCCTATCATCCACTGTCTGATGGTTAGATTGAAGTGGTAAACAAATAATTGGGAAACTTCTTAAGGAGTCTAAAAAATATGGACAAGTATGGGAATTAGTTATTGGTTAAGGAAAATATGCATATGATGACTTAGTCAATAAGAATACTAGCAATATTCCTTTTGAAATTGTTTATGGATGACATCCCAGGGGTATAATGGAACTCATACATCTAAGTACAATGGACAAGAGAAGATCCTTAGGAGAAACCTTAACAATTTTTTTATATATATAAATACATGAATATGCAAAGAAGAACTTGCAACAGAGTGCAAAGAAATAGAAACATCAAGTAGATAGAGCAAGGAGCGAAACACATTTTAAAATAGTTGATCTAGTGATGGCCTAATTGAGGAAAGAAAGGTTACCTAAAGGAAAACCTATAAAACTAGTCATGAACAAGATATGACCATTGAAGATAGTGAATAAGTTTGGCAACAATGAAAGTGAGGTGGAATTACCCCCTAATCTAGACATTTCACCTATTTTCAATGTAAGTGACCTTTATCAATTCAAAGTGAATGTAACAAATACAAGGCAACATGATGCAATAATGACTGAAACAAATTGAGTAAAAGATCCACCTCCTATCCAACCATTATAGTTAGAATGCATTTTATATTGTAAGTTCATTAAGAAGACTAGAAAATGGGTCTATAGAGAATATACAGTAAAATGGGCTACCTTACTTGAGGTAGAAGCTACATGGTTGACAAAAGCATACATCATAAAATATGGAACCACTATTCAAGACCTATCCACTCAAGGGACTCGAGTCTTTCCCACCTCAAGAGTATGGTGAAAGAGAAGCTTAACCATTTTGTTGTGAAATGTAATTAGTTAATTTAATAAGGCCCAAAGGCAACAAATCAGATGGGATTGAGCATACTTGGACCCATTTTGTTCATAAGCCTTGATTGATAAACTTGGTCAATTTTGGGGTCTTGAACCACCAAGGTTGGCCATATTGTAAATCTTTCTTAGGAAGGGTGTTCCAAGGTGTATTAGGAGTTTGGGATGGTTCATAGTTGATTTGGTATGATTAGGTAAAGCTTTGAGCATTAGAAGTGCAAAATTGTAAAGTTGCTCAAAAGTTGCAACTTTGCAACTTTTTGCAAAATGTTGCAAGAATGCAAATTCAAGCCTAAAAATCAGTAGGGAACTAGAAAAAAATGCAAGAGCATATATGAGGCCTTGAAATTTATTTTTGAAGCTAGTTGGATCAATCAAGGCAAGAAACAAGTTTTGCTACTCTGTTTTTACTTTATTTTTCTTTTCAGCCAGCTAGTTTTTGTATTGCAAGTCCTAGTACATTGATTAGTTTTACTATGTGACTCTTTGGAACTTAAATCTTAGTGTTTTATCTATATTTTTCACTTGTTGTAAGTCTCAAATTTCTTTGTGTAAAGAGAGTTGTGGTTTTGAATTCACATAGGCTTGGAACCCTTAAAACCCAGGGTTTTGTAGTTAAAATGAGTTTTCCCTAGCATTCCACCACCATAATTCAATATGCCTTATTGGAATGATAGGAATGCCTATATTGTTTTTGGGCTTGGCAAGATTGATTCTCTATTTTTGCAATGATGCCCTAGGCTGATCATTAGGTAGTGGTGAGCCAAGAAGCTAAGAGAAAGAAAGGTTGAATACAATGAAAAATGGATTGAATGGTGGATTCCAAGGATAGATTGGGATTCCTTAGACACGTCTAGATCCTATTATAGGGCTCAAGCTTCAAGATAATTGAATTGGTGAAGGTTTATAGGCATTGTTTGTACAATTTCTTAATAAGCCCTCAATTGCTCAATTTGGGTTTAGGGCAAGGCCTTAAAGGTAAAACCCAATTACAATTCCTGTATATTGTGTGGAACTCTGAGATGGGTGTTAGAAACTATAATTTTTTGTTAGGTTTATTTAGGTGGTTGTCACATTAGAAGCCATATACTTGATAGAGAGGGCTAATTATATTAAGCCTACTAGGTCTTCTTATAACAACTTGGATAACCAGTGGATTTGCATAGAACCCATTTCACTATAGCCTAAATGAAATGTAACAAGACTACCTATATTCACGAAGGGTATAATAACATTGAGATCCTTTTTGGCAGGGAAATTATGGTAGTACTCCTTTGGAAGGAGTACTTGGTTAGGTCGTCGAAGTTGTGAAAGATTTACAACCTAGTAGCTAATGGATTGTTTGAATAGAAACCTTGGGAAGATTTACACAATTCCTTAGGAGGTCCTTGGGAAGGCCATTGGAGTCATAACCATTAGATAATTAGTGTGACCTAATTGTCTAGTTGAGCCTTATTTAGAACAAACTATAAGTTCCTCTGCATCAATATGGGCTAGGATGCTTAATTCTTTTCAAATTCAGATTACTCACCACTTCCTTGTAAATAATATTATTAGTTCTCGTACTAGGTATAATGACTTCATAACACTTTCCATTCACCTTTCATCTCATTCAAAATATATATTTCTTTAGATTAGCTTTGCTTTCCCCTTTTTTGGATTCAACAACACTTGTTGTATCATAAATAAATTTCCATCATTAGGGTCTTCTTCTTTCTTGGTGGTCACCTCCTTTATATTTTAGCTTGTGCTACATTCATTATTGCCTCTGTTCCCTTATCTCCCTCTTGCTAAATTTGCAAACTTTTAAATGCTCAATGACCCATTTCTCCATGTTAAAAACACATAATGTTGAGATCTCTTCTAGCTCTTTTAAATGACCATCTTCCATGACAAAAAATCTCCTCTTCCTCTTGTAAAGTCTCTCATATTCCTTTACCTTGTTGTATGCTTGTATTTGATGTGCTAACTTCTTCTTGTATATTTGAAAAGCTTTGATCATTGTTTGGTTTTCCCCTTCTATGCAAAAATATGCCTATTCTCGAAGAATTATTGTTTTGCCTCATATTGGTTTGATCTTTTTCCTTTAAGGCATATTGATATTCTCCCCTCTATACTATGCATATTCATCAAACTTATTTCATCTTGGATGGATAGATGTGAACCATTCAAATATCTTGCAACTTGCTCAAAATCTTCTTCAACTTGACCAACTTAAGCCTAACCAATAAGATTCTTTGGTACACTTATATACACTACTTTCTTTTTGCCTTAAATTTGGTAGTTTCTTTACCAAATTAATTTGGTAATTTGCTGGTAATTTTTTTCATTAATTTTATGTCACCATTTTATTCTAGGTTTTAATTTGATCCATTCCCATTTGTTGGCCAACCATCAACAAATGCTCTCACCATAGAGACGCATGCCATATTAGCTTTGTGCATACACATTTCATCTTCTAGTCTTCTTTGTATTTTCATATTCAAATCATTTGTCTATCTCAGTGATCCAATATAACAATTCTTCAACATTTAGTCCTCCTCATAAGTTGATGGATCAAATCAAGGTCTGGAATTTACTTTAGCAATTGTTTTAATGAATCTCTCTTCTCATAGATCAAATCTTGACCTTTTCACCCCTTCATCTCCTTCAGTAGATTTCTCTTCTTCTTCATCCTCTCCGATATATTCATTGTGTCCATTTGTGCAATAACGTCACTTATTGTCTCTCTCACTGTCTTTACTGTATAAGCCCTTAGTATTTATGCAATCTCATGCTCCAAGCCTCTTGATCCTCTACCTCTACAACCCCATCCTTACAAGCCATTTTAGCCACCTTAGGCAATTTACAAGTTCACTCATTAATGCAACTAAACTTTATGTGATGCTAATTTATTCAAATCTTCAGTCCAAATGAGTAGTAGCCAAATACCAACACAAATATACTTCTGATAATATTCAAAATGACAAAATTCAGATTTTGTTGATATTATTATAGTTTATTTACATTCTCTATTTCAGTTTGACCAAAGTCTTTGTTTTTCTATTCTAGAAACAACATTGGTTTATATAGTTGCTTATTAAATTTCTTCCTTACTTGACACCTTGTCTTGAAGAACTCTACTCTTTGTTTGAGCCTACACATTTCTAAGACACTCAACACAAAATTTATGTTTTTATCTTCTAAAAGAGTGAAGTCTTTCTCAATTCAGAATCATTCTCTAATCCCAATCATTCAAAATTTATGTTTTCTTTAGATTTTTTTATTGATTATTTTGTCCAGTTCTCCCTTGATTGTCCAACTCCCTTACTTTTCCTTCACTACTATCGTATCTCCTCACACCTCCTCTCACAATTTCAATTTCTCATTTTTAAATTTTAATTTTAATTTTTTTTTTTCTTTCACATGGATTAATGGAGAAGCAATTCATTCCATGTTCCCACAATTCTCACAAGCAACAGTTACAAGAGTTTAATGGAAACACAAATCTATTTTATCTTGCTTGTAAATAAAATACTTTCATTCATTCCCAACATAAAAAATAGTGTAGCAATAACTTTTTATAATGAAAATAGAAGACGACAAAATGAAGGCAAAATAAAATGAAAGACATACAAACAACTAATTAAACCATATAACTCATCCATCCAAATGTTCTCCTAGTGATGATATGTTCCTTGATTAAGCAGTCCACTAAAATTCAAACTTTGAAAAGTATCAGATAAGAAATGAGACCAAAATCATATCCCAACACAATTTTGAAACAATAAAAGAAATATCACTATAACAACTTTGAAAAATCATGTAATATTAAAAAACAACAATATAACTAAATATTTTGAAAGAATCACATGAATATCAATATAAATTCATGTTCTAAAAATAAAAATAAATGTATTAATATTTTCTTGGATGATGGCAAGGAACTCCTCCCATTGTGACCTCAAAAATATTTGCTCCCTTTTTGACTAGTTTGTCCCACTTTTATATATTTAAAATAGGCACGTGCCAGTCAACTCATTTATGAATGTTGAGAACATAAAGAAAAAACAGGAGAGCAGAGAGGCTGTATGAATTGACTACTATTTCAGATTAATTACTAAATTAAGGGATAATCTAAGAATACAATATTATTTATGAGTTGTTAGGCTAATTTCACCAATTTCAGCCCCACTTATATAAAATAAGTTAAACAGAAAATACAACAGAAAGCTCATTAGATAAAAAAAATTAATTTTCAATGTAACAATTCCCTTTGCTATCTTTATATTTTTTTAACTGCAATAATTTTTTTTATCTGTAATTTTTTTGCTATCATGGCATTCCGGGTTCTGGTGTTTCTTGGCTTGGACAGATTGCGAGATTCTCTGAGACCAGACCTTTCGCTGGAGTAACATTCGGAATGTTCGTGGTATTTTTGAGGTGAAGAAGACTCGAATCACTCCAAAGGAGCAAGTATTGCAGGACTTTCAGGATCCGGGATTTACGAATCACTGAAGAGGGTGCTGATTTCATGGAAGTTTATGTAACTTTTGTCTATGTTTTATTAATTGAAGTAGTTGCCGGCCATGGAGGTGGGCTAGCCGTGAAATGCTGATCGGATGAAAATTAGGCCGCGTGTGAACTATTTTGAAGCTCAGGGTTTAATTTTTATGGCTTCCGCAAAATGGCGGTTAATTGCACGAAAAAATTATCCGAGGGCTTAGTCAATGCTCAATGCCGAGAGAATTCCTTAAAATATGGATATATTTTCGATTGTGCGATATTTGGATAGATTTTCTCTTTGAGTAGGTTTAGACGGTTTGGCGCTGTGTTGCTGTTGTTTTGTCCAGTAAATGCTGAGAACATTCTTACCTTCCGTAAGTTTAATATTGTGGTTTTTTATTATCTGAAGATTTTTGCGTAGATGGGTAAATTCGCTTTGCTGCGTGTTTTCCACTGTAGAACTTTGCAAATCAACATTTTAGGTCATCTAGTTTACGACATTGTCAGGTTAATCTTGTGCATTGCCATCTAATGGGTGTCTTTGCACTAAATGCATGAATTTTTTCGATAAAATTGAGCTATTGATGCCTTGGAACCTGATGAAATTTTGGATACGTAGGAAAAAATTGAACCTCTTTTGATCTGTGTGCATGGAAGCAGATGTTCGAGATAAAGGGGTTCAGAGAAACCATTTCCTTCATATCCGAAACTTGGCATGAAATGAGACTTACTTATGGAGAATGAGCGAAATTATAAACTTTCAGAAGAGAATTGTTGGAGTGAGTAGGGTGAATTCTGACAGGTAGCCGCATGGCAGATCTATCCCGTAATGGCCCAGTTGAACGGGACATCGAGCAGGTATGCCTTGGATTCTCCTTACATTCTTGAACCTATTATCTGTATTCTAAAATGTAGCTGCACAAAGGCTCTTGGTGCAAACCAAGATCTCTATTCTCTATGTTTTGTCAGTTGCTAATTATTAACTTTTTTTTTCCAGAGATTATACTCGCCTAGAGAGAATTTTTGAAAACCAGTTGCTTAAGATTTGTATGAGAAGTACGTAAGATTAACAAGCTCACCTAAGTTAACAACTACGATTATATGTAAATCCCGTATATTCCCCACAAATTAGGCTATAATATATATCACTCGTTTATTGACGAAAGGATCTGGTAACTATTCTACTCTTGTATATGTATTCTTTGTCTATTGCAAATAAATGAATAATGTCAGTTTCCACAGTTGTGCGAGAATTGGGAAATGGGCACAAGTACGTGCCAAAAAAAGATGCATTTATCTTAGGATCGACAGAGCTAGAATTTTCAAACATTCAGGCTTGACTTTTACCCTAGTAACCAAAATTTATGCAGTTGTGATGTTGAAAATGATGTGTTGGAGCTGCCCGAAACATAACCTTATTTAGTTCGAGTCCATCAAAATGCATTAACTGTAATTTAATGAAATAAAATTGTGATTGTAATATTTAATCGAATTGTTTATGCTAAGTCACACTCATGTCAAATTTGTGAGCTCGATACTAAGTTTGAATTGGACAACATTTATAAACAGAGTTGTTGATGCGTGTTGGTTGGAGTTGTGTAAATTTTACTACGATGCCTATAAGCTATAAAATCTCGAGGCAGCTATCTTGAATCTTGATATTTAAGCCGTAACAAAATGGTTTGACCTAGCAATCAGGTTTTCTGGGCCATTAATCACAATTACAACACCACTAAAATTTATGCATCTGTAGTGGGCACACGCAAATAACAGGCAAATGCGTTGAGCAAGAGGAATAAAAAATTGGTGTCACATGCTTTGTCAATTTAAATCCTCTTTGATTCTTTTTGTTTCAGTAGGAACAATAGTAGGCTGTGGCACGTTAAATTTCTGCATGTCAAATCTCTCTTACAGTATATGCTTGGATTCCTAAGAATGAATGAATGAATGAATGAAGGAATTAAATTTTAAAATAACATTCACAAGATCAACAGTCTAAGGAACCCAGATCTTCATGTTCTTCTTGATATCTGCTCTACAGTTATGAATCATTATAAAGAAACTAGCAGTGTTGTGTAGCCTTTCCTCTTTAAAAAATTGGTATAAACAAGCCTCCTTCAAGCTGTTCTCCTACTGTTTCTTGACAACTTCGAAAGCAACACACTAAAAAATGAAGTGACATTCAGTTTCATCAACACCTTTCTTACAGAAAACATATGTTCTTTCTTCGCAAGCCTTTTTGGGCACCGTCCATCTACCTGTTTCGCACCTTAGATGACGAGACCCTGTTAGGAGTTAGGTCACTAACAATCTTGTCTTACCCGTAATTGCCACTCGTAAGTAGTATTTCTCATCGTGATCCCAAGTGCGGTTGAACTCTTGCACATAGTGGGCTTTTTTCTGCCCCATTTGCTTTGTCCACATGGCAGCCCTGATTTTTTCTAACACAAATCTTTTTATCTCTTCATTAGTATTGGGAAACCTTTGCAAGTCAATGTTCCAGTTACTCAATGATTCCTTGTTTCGTTTCATCCACGTCTTCTTTCCATGAACAAGTCTCTCCCCTTCAACCAGCTTGCACCAGTGGTGTTTATCCACATTTTCCACTTCATTTAGATAGCTTAACAAATGGATAATTGCTGAAGTTTCCTTCAGAAACATATTTGCTTCAGCCAAGAGGAACTCATAGGGAACATTGGTTTGACTCTAAGGCTACTAGTGATAAGATGATTTTATATTCTTTCAGTTTGTTTCCACTTGTGGCTTGACTCCCCCAGACCTCACAACCATAGAGGACAGTAAATGTAAATGTAACCAACAGACGAAAAAGAGTTCTTTTTCTCCAATCCCATAGGTCTGCTTACTACATCTGTTTTGCAGCAATTAAGAAGCCTCCAACCCATTGTATCTGTTTTGTTCTACAAGTCTCCCAACTCAGCCTGTTGTGTGTTAAAACTATAACTACGATCATCATACTGGTCTGACTGTGCAGATTGCGTAGATTCATTTTTCATGTAATACTGTCTGAAGGCTTATTAACACATTGCACCTTGTCTAGGCATGATTGGCAATTTATTGTGATGAGTTTATGTTAGCATTAACCTTAACTAAATTTAGTTATTTTTGTTTGTTAAACTATATCTCCTTCTAGGCGCTGATTATGAGAGAGCATTGTGGGCCGACCTAGATAAATGTCCCTTTAAGGGGCACGCCCTTTGGTTATGGTATATGAGTAAGGTGTAGTTGTAGTTAAAGAGCACACAATAGAATATCAAGTCTGCTCCTTTAAGCAACTCTGCCACAAATTGAATACTTGCTGAGACAAATATATTTCAGAATCATAATTAATATTAACATCTCATTTCAAGGTCAGATAGAAGGAAGATCAGAACAGCAACCATACAGAAAGGCATTATCTCAGAACTGATTACTTAGAATTTGTAGAAACTTTACATATGAAGATCAATTCTCTAGGATTTGTACTCCTCCACAATCTGCATCCCAAGAAGATTGCATTTATACAAATTTTGAAATACATTGAGGACTGTTTTGATACTTTGATAGTGTAGATTTTCTGAAGTAAAGGGGAATATGAATATAATCCACTATAAGGTAACTTAATAAAGGTAGTAATAGGTACCTTAGTCCTCAATCCTATACATAGGCTAGGCTTTATGCATGCAAAGTATAAGGTAAATGAAGTTGTAGTACACCAAAATTTAATCCTCTTTAATTCAGTTTGTTTCAGTTGGAACAGTGTTATTTATGGCATACCAAATTTCTCTTATAGTACAAGTCTGGATTCCTAAGAAGAATATGTTTATATGAATTTTGAAATACATTGAGCATTATTTTGATACTTTGACCTCACTATTGCCACTTTTCTCCCTGATCAATAATTCTGCAGGCAATAACTGCACTGAAAAAAGGGGCATACTTGCTGAAGTATGGACGAAGGGGGAAGCCAAAGTTCTGTCCTTTCAGGCTTTCTAATGTAAGGTTTTATTTTGATGACACTTGTTTGATCAGTTATATGATCTGCAAAATTAGGCACGGGGTATTATGTTTAAAAAAAACCCCAATTGATGAACTATATATTTAATGCCTCCTGACATCCTCTTGTTCTTTCCTAAATTCTTACACATTTTAATGAGTTACATAAATATGTACACTTATATTCATGTTTTAAATGGGCAAACATAGTATATCAAGCTAAATTGGGTTTAGGAAGTTAACTTTTATGAAAGCAATCCTATGTGGGCATATTCTGGTACTTAGTGACCGAAAACCTTCTTTGCTTTTTATAAGGCATATAATTGCTGTTCTTGATAGTTTATATATGATTGAATCTATGGTGGATGTGAGTCAAGACAGTTTGATAGGAACAATGGGACTTGTCAACTAAGCAAAGTATTCTAGAAAATACAGCTAGAGGGTGGCTATAGTATTCTAGAAAATACCTGCATTTGCCCTGCTAGAGGGTGGCTATAGTATACAGCATTTAACTGAGTTAATATAATAGAAGTCCCTATTACATATCTAGAATGTACAACACCAGACTTGAAATCAAAAACTACATTAGTTTGAACAATATCAGATACTAGTTTATATCAACAACTGACTATTACTTATCAAAATGCACCATGTACAACACCAGCTGTGAAATCAAATACTTGTCAACTAAGGAAAGTATTCTAGAAAATACCTGCATTTGCCCTGCTAGAGGGTGGCTATAGTATACAGCATTTAACTGAGTTAATATAATAGAAGTCCCTATTACATATCTAGAATGTACAACACCAGACTTGAAATCAAAAACTACATTAGTTTGAACAATATCAGATACTAGTTTATATCAACAACTGACTATTACTTATCAAAATGCACCATGTACAACACCAGCTGTGAAATCAAAGACTACGTCAACACATTTTAACAATATCAGATACTAGATTATATCAACTCAACAATATCAGACACTAGTTTATATCAAGAACTCAGTTGTTGATATAAACTAGTATCTGATATTATTGAAACTTGTGAATGTAGTTTTTGATTTCACGTCTGGTGTGGGACATGGGGGGTGTTCTTGATATAAAGTAGTATCTGTTATTGTTGAAACTTGTAAATGCAGTTTTTGATTTCACGTCTGGTGTGGTACATGGTGGGTGCATCTTGATATGTAATAGTGGCTTTTATTATATTAAAGGATATACATCTTCTTTGTTGATATAAACTAGTGTCTGACATTGTTGAAACTTGTGAATGTAGTTTTTGATCTTGTGTCTGCTGTTGTACATGGTGCATCTTGTTATGCAATAGAGGCTTTTCTTATTTTAACTCAATTAAATGCTGTGTACTATAGCCATCCTCTAGCAGGACAGATTCTGAATGTGGGTTTTGCATGACTGCTCCATTTCCTTTTCTAGAATGCTTTTCAATATATATTTAATCTCTTTCCTGTCAATAAGAAATGCCAACTTTTACATAATGAAATCATATAATGAATAGCAATTTGGTGCGAAATTCAACTATTATAGTCTTTTTAAAAGTTTTTTACATTAATGTTGCTGTTTTTCTCTACCAACCATGGTTCTTTTTAACTAATAAAATCCTCATGTATGCTGATAAAATCCTATTTAGATATGTAAGTAGATTTTGTTGATCTTTATCTAAAAATACAAGATTTACAGTGATTATTGAGTAATATTGGTGCACAACATCTGTGAATGGAGATTTATTATTGTGGCAAGTCATTGCACAAATTTTTGTCCATGGAATTGGAAAAAGTGTTTAAATTTCATGCTAAGGCGCTTCCATCAATCGTGCTTAAAGAAGAGATGCTTACAATTTTCTAAAAACTGACAATGAATGGAAACCTACACAACAAAATTGGAAAAGTTGATAAAAAATCTGAATTCGGATCTATATATTTTTTATTCTTTCTGAAATTCACAGTTTTCTTGGAGTTACACTATTGCTGTAATCAGATTGAAATATTTGAGAAACAGTGAAGCAAGAACACAGTGCTAAAATTATTGCAGATTTGCAGCAGTTTTTGAGTAGATTTGTGAAGGAATTGGCATCAGAAAAAACTCTCTTGAGAAGGTATAGGAGGCAACACAG
Source organism: Cupressus sempervirens (assembly GCA_028749045.1). Classification (NCBI taxonomy): domain Eukaryota; kingdom Viridiplantae; phylum Streptophyta; class Pinopsida; order Cupressales; family Cupressaceae; genus Cupressus; species Cupressus sempervirens. Next base: position 574,457,338 of record CM053792.1, on the reverse strand, counting down.
GCCCAATCTAGGAGCACTATGTTGGTCAAAGCTGGTCACAATCAATTCATTCAGAATCTTCTGCTCAATTTATTCCAGCCAAAAACAGATATTGTTATGCACCTATAATAATTGTAACCAGGTAAATCGAAAAGGTCCACTAACCAGCCAAACAAGTATACAATCGAGATCATCATTACCTGAAAGTCTCAAATGGAAGGTGAAAAGAACAGAAAGGAAGATGTTATCTCAATGTCCGTAGATGACCAAAAGTAGTTCAATGGGACTAAAGGTTACAGCAGTTAATGATAGAAAGTTCTAGTAAGAGACAACCCTAGAATCAAAATAATAAAAATACATTAGATAAAGCAAACTTATAAAGTAGCGTGCTGCTAACAAATAGCAATGAAGGCAGAGCAAAAATGTTAAATCTGTAACTTTGATTACCATACTGATCTGATTGTGCAGATCGCACAGATCTTATCTTGCATGAAATGCCTTATGAAGGTCTATATATAAATTGCTCCTTGTTGAGGCGTGATCGGCGTCTCCTTTGAGATGATTGTGTTTAAGTATTAACTTAACTAATCGTAGTTAAGTTTGATTACAAACCAATACCTCCTTTGAGCACCGATTATGAGAATGCAATTGTGGGTTGACCTAGATAGGGTAATGTCCTGTCAAGGGACTTGCGCTTTGGTTAACGTATTTATACAGGGTGTGGTCATAGTTAAAGGACACACAAATAACAATAGTCTGCTCCTTGAACAGTACTGCCCTAGACAAATACTTGCTGAGGATAAACATTTCCAGAATTATATTTATCACTTCACTCAAGTCTGGTTATTGAAGATCATCTGCAGCAAGCATCATAGAAGAAGGTATTATTAAAGTCTGATTTATGGCAGAACTTGCAAAAACTTTACATGGTATCAGAGCTCTGGTAGTCGAACCTAGGCTCTGCAAATTAAACAATCAGATTTTAATAACTAGCAACATCCTTCTATCTTCAACGGCGAGCACAATCAGACTTGAGGACAGATTTGATGGGAAAGAACACTTTGTTACTTGGAAATTCAGAATTATGATGATTCTTGAAGACAATAATGTGAAACAGTTTGTTGATTCAGCATCCAAGCAATCTAATGTTGAACTTAATAAAACTATCTGGAGTAAAGGAAATAGGAAAGCCATGCAAATCATATTAGATGGAGTGAAAAATGAAATAGTACCTATGCTAATGAAACATCAAACAACATTTAATATGATGAATGCATTATTAAATGTATATGAAGTTAACAATGCGACTAGAACCCTTGCACTAGAAAGGCAACTAAATCATATACAGATAAAGGAGGCAAAATCTATGAATTCTTACTTTCTAAGGGTCGCTAGTCTAAGAGATGAACTTGCAAGTATAGATGACCATAATTGAAGACGAGGAACTAACACTTTATTCGCACAAGGAGTAAGTGCTAGAGACAATCTTCTTGACTTCAATAGACTCAAGGGAGATTGCCTTCAAGAAGAATCTAGAAAACTTAAGAAAGGGGGAAGTTGAAAACTAAAGGTGAAGAACTTCATGTTCTCAACACAAATTCCTATAAAGGTGAGAAGAAGCACTTGAAGAAGAAGAAAGTAATCAAAAGAATGAGAAACCTAAGAAAGATCTATTAAAAAATAAAATGTGTTAAATGTGAAAAATTTGGACACTTCAAATCTAATTGCCTTGAGAATACAAAGCAACAAGTAAACTGTACGAACATTACTAGGAAGGAAGATAACTATGATCCTGAGAATCGTGTATTGTATTCTGCACTATTAAATGAAGTATCAAGCAAAACATGGGTGATTGATAGTGGATCATCTCGACACATTATAGGATACAAAGAAGCACTAGACTCTTTATCAGAAGAAGTTGATGGCGAAGTTACCATCGGTGACAATTCAGCTCATTCAGTTAAAAGAATTGGGAACTGCACCTTGAAATTGAAATCGGGTAGTTCTTTACATCTCAAAGGAGTACTCTATGTACTAGGAATAAAAAGGAATCTAATCTCTGTTACAACACTTGAAGGTAATGGACATAATGTTGCGTTCATGGACGGTATAGTAATGACCTAGTCTATGAACTCTTCATTTAAGAAATCAAAGGTGATTGGTCAAAGAAAGGGATACTTGTATGAATTAAATACAGATTCTAGTCAACCTATTCAAGCCTTAATTCATGAAGCTGCTGATATAAACGAAATATGACAGAAGGTTAGGACATCTAAATTTCAAAACCTTATCGACTATGGAGAAGATGGTCATTGGTTTACTTAAGTTGAATAAAGATCATTCAAGCATATGCAAAGGATGCGCTCTGGGGAAGAACACCAAAATTCCATTTCATGATAGCACTAGAAAAACTAACAATGTTTTGGAATTAATCCACTCAGATTTATGTGGACTTATGTCTGTTCCTTCTCTTGGAGGATTTTGGTACTATATACTTTTTATAGATGACTTCTCTAGGAAAACTTGGATTTACTTCTTAAAGTGAAAAGAATAAGAAGAAATCCTTAAGAGATCTAAAGAATTCAAAACCTTCACTGAAAACTTATCAAGACACAAAATCAAAACTCTTAGGACTGATAATGGAAGGGAATATACTTCAGATTTGTTTAAAGAGTTTTGTAAAGAAGTAGGAATTAAGAGGGAATATATTGTTCTTTATAACCTGCAACAAAACAAGGTAGCAGAATGGAAGAATAGAACAATTATAGAAGCAACAAAAGCTATGATATTTGATCAAAATTTAGAATATTATCTTTGGGCAGAAGCCTCTTGTACTGTTGTGTATATTCAAAATAGAAGTCCTCATTCCTACCTTAGAGATAAAACTCCTAAAGAAGTCTTTACTAAGGTTAAACCTAATATAAGCCATCTTAGGATATTTGGATGCGCAGTATATATACATGATCCAAAGGAAAAAAGAACTAAGTTAGAACCCTCCAGGAGGAAAGTTATTTTTGTCGGGTATAGTGAAACATCTAAAGCATATAGGATTTTCATGCCTGGTTAAAAAAACATTAAACTTAGTAGGGATGTAATATTTGAAGAAGATTTAGCATTCAAAAGAGCCCTAGTTTCTGGAGAACCCTCTCCCTTACCTAGTTTTGAAGAAAATACCGAATCTGAGTTTTAGAGGGAGAACATTGAAGAAAATTGAAGATGAAATTCAAAATCTTAATCTTGAGGAAACTCAAAATCCAAAGAAAAGACCACTTTGGGCCATTAAGACAGTATAGGAAGCACAAGACTTCGTTGCAACATTTGTAACCTTCAGAGAGAGCAAAAGACCCAAAAGATTTTCTAGTTATGCAACAAACATGAGTGATTTATCTAAATCAGAGCCAACCAATGTTGTAGATGCTATTAAACGTACAACTTGGAAGGAAGCTATGACGAAAGAATACCAATTCATTATTAAGAATGATGTTTGGGAAATTGTTCCTAGAGTTGAAGGAAAATCCGTTGTTTCTTTTATGTGGATATTTAAAATCAAGAATGTTGCTAACGGGAGCATTTTAAAATATAAAGCCAGATTTGTAGCTAGGGGATTCTCTTGGAAAGAGGGAATTGATTATGAAGAAACTTTTGCTTCTTTTGCCAGATACACCTATTTAAGAGCAGTCCTAGCTATTGCAGCATTGAAGGGATGGAAAGTAGATCAGATGGATGTAAAAACAACATTTCTAAATGGAAAAATTATAGAAGAGGTATATTTGGGGCAACTTGAAGGATTTGAAACTCATAACCCTAAAGTTTTTGTTTGCAGGCTTAAGAAAGCTCTCGATGGGCTTAAATAGGCTCCAAGGGCCTGTTATGAAAGAATTGATAAGTATCTCACCAACTTAGGATTCTCCAAGAATGAAGCTGATCCAAATCTATATTATAAAAGGGATAAAGATGATATGGTAATTTTGATACTATATGTTTACTAATAACAGGTGATGATCATCTTATAGATCAATGCAAGAAAGATCTAATCCGAGAATTTGAAATGAAAGATTTAGGACTCTTTTCATTACTTCCTAGGACTGGAAGTATGGCAGAATTCTGATAGCATCATACTTAATCAAGGAAAGCATACATTAGACATCTTGAAGAGATTTGGAATATGGAACTGCAGGCCTTTGTCTTCTCCAATGGAGACTAATCTACATAAACTTAAGGAAGCAGCAGCAAAATCACCTTCCATAGATTCTACTCTTTACAGATAGATAATTGGGTCTCTTATGTACTTGGTAAATACAAGACTTGATAATTGCTATGCTCTTAATGTCTTAAGTTAGTTTATGTGTGAACCAAAGGAGATTCACCTAGTTGAAGTTAAACACATTATGAGATACTTACAAGACACTCTCAACTTTGGGCTCAAATATGAGAAAGTTGACTTGGATTTTACATGGATTCATAGACTCAGATTGGGGTGGAAGTATTAATGATAGAAAAAGCACTTTAGGATGCTGTTTCAGTTTAGGATCAGCAATGATATCATGGATATGCAGAAAGTAGTCATCAGTAGCACAAAGTTCCACAGAAGCTGAATACATTGCAGCAGCAATGGCCTCTCTAGAAGCAGTTTGGCTTAGGAAGTTACTTGTGGGATTATTTGGTCAACTCATGAATCCTACTATTATTCATTGTAATAATTAGAGTTCCATCAAATTTTCTGTAAATCTAGTTTTCCATGACAGGTCCAAGCATATTGAAACTCCTTAACATTATGTAAGAGATATGTTTATAGGAATATTGTAAAATTATAATACATTTGCGTTGTAGATCAGACAACAGATATTCTTACCAAACCTCTCTCTCGAGTGAAGATAGATCACTTCAGGAAAAGACTTGGTATGGTTGAATTATAAAATATTTGTATTTTTTAAATTATTAATAAAATGATTTTTATTGTCAGGCTATTGACTGTTATGGGCTTCACCATATGTATTCATTATTTAAGAGGTGACAATCTCTGAGATAATGAACACTTGTATAAAAGACATTATGAGAGATTACGATCTCTTAGATAATGTGTTGAACAATAGAGAACTACTGTCAGATCTAGATGAGTTTAAGATCATTATTGTGATGTAGATATTTCTATGTCTATGAGTCACAATTTGGAAAAATGAAGAATTTAATTATTCTTCAGATTTTATCTTGTGTTCTGGTAGATCTTAAACTCAGGATCATGTTGTGATACAGGACAGTCAGTACCTATGAGTCACAACTTGAATAAATGAAGAATTTAATCATTCTTCGGGTTTTATCCTATATATTGTATGCTTTGAAATACTGTTATCACTAGTATCAGTGATAAGTCATATCATAGGTATAGTAATATGACATAGTATTATGTGTTCAAAGATACCACATGCTGAGAAGATTTAGATAGAAATAGAGTATCAATCTATGCTTATTTATTGTAATTGATGATGCTAGATATGTTATCTCTCAGTATAATTATCAAGTTAAGAGGGAGTGTTAAATCTGTAACTTTGATTACCATATGATTTGATTGTGCAAATCGCACAGATCTTATCTTGCATGAAATGCCTTTTGAAGGCCTATAAATAAATTTCTCCTTGTCTAGGCATGATCAACGTCTCCTTTGAGATGATTGTGTTTAAGTATTAACTTCACTAATCTTAGTAAAGTTTGATTACAACAAACCAATACCTCCTTTGAGTGCCGATTATGAGAATGCAATTGTTGGTCGACCTCAATAGGGTCATGTCCCTTCAAGGGACTTGCCCTTTGGTTGACGTATTTATATAGAGTGTGGTTGTAGTTAAAGGATACACAAATAAGAATAGTCTGCTCCTTGAACAATACTGCCCTAGACAAATACTTGTTGAGATAAAACATTTCCAGAATTATATTTATCACTTCACTCAAGTTTGGTTATTGAAGATCATCTGTAGCGAGCATCATAGAAGAAGGTATTATTAAAGTCTGATTATAGCAGAACTTGTAGAAACTTTACAAAAAATTCCAAAAGCTTGTGCTTGTAAAGATGGGAAGAAGACCTTATTGAATTTTTCTGTGTGTCCAAAGTGTTTGAGCCATAATTTGTCACCGTAAGATAATATTTGCCAGGAAGTATCCAGGTTGGAAGGCTATGCTGGGATAGCATAGGGGAAAATGAAGCATTTCCTTTAGAAAATCTCCTAACATCCAAGGCCTTTGTAGCGCCCATAATAAAAAGAAGCGTATGATATGAGTTTGCTCCTGTGGTTTTGGGGGTAGTTGGAAAGAAGCATATCCATGTTGTTTGAATGTGGTTGAGTCATGATGATGGGAATGGGCTGAGCCATGATACTGAGATAGAAGATTATGATGATCAGATTATGGTATATGATGGAGTTTATGTATAGCTATTGTATAAGGACCCAAGATATCTTTGATCTGCATACAAGTAGAATCTTAGCGAGGAATAGATTACAAATTATCAAGTGTAGCTAGGAGGAAGAGGCAATGAGGATAAAATATGGCTGTCAACTTGCAGCCCATAGTGTCCTTATTATGCAAACAATTTGATATCACAAAATGCTATATGATATACTGTGTATATAGATCCATATCACACACAAGAGATAGCTCCATCAGAGCAAAGTAAATATGATTCTTTATTTTCTTCCATGCTTATAGGAGAATCCTTCTCATATAGTTCAATTGCAGTCCTAACTGGGTTCAGTATTGCGTCCCTGTAGAAGAGAAAGAGTAGGACTTTGGGTTTATCGATATCCTCAGATGATCACAAATGGCATTTCAAAGATAGTTTCTCTCTGTACCTTCCATGGTTTGTCTAACATGACCATCATACAGAGTACAAAGACCTACATTGCCTCATGAATTGTGAGTGTGTTGTTTACACCAATCAAACTGTTTGGCTCCTGATGATGTGTGCTATCTTGTATGGTGTTAATTCCAGAATTAGGTTGGTCTACATTATAACGAAGTAATTGGAAAATATTTGCTTGTTATTAATAGTGATCAAGAGATCGATTTATACAAGAGACTGAATGATGTTTCCTTAAGAAACAATCGTAAAGAATAAAAACATTCTATTCTAGAAATAGAAAACTAAATATTAGAAACATTCTAACATTTACAGAAAAATTACAATAGATAACCATTAGATACAAATTAGAGATAATAGGAACTATCTATTATCGTAATACCCTTCCTTAATGGTTAATCTATCCAGAGCACGAAGCTATTAAAAAGCGTAAAAGGCAGATTTTGTCTGCTCAAGGGGCTCCACAATGTTCGCGGTGGGCTTCAACCAAATTGCTTAGATAGGGCCCAAACTTCATGTGCTCAAACTTGTGGCAATAGTTGCATTGAATGTTTTTCTTCGGGGAGTGTTCTGAAGCTGGAGCAAAGGACCTCTTCTGAGAAGATTGCTGATGGTACTATCACTCCAAAACTTTGTAGTTGAGCATAATGCTCCAAAATTTTGTAGATGAGCATAATGCTCCAAAACAAACTGCAAAAGGTCATGATTTTTAGGAGAAAATTGAAAAAACCCGACATGATTTTTGGGGTAAAAAATCAGTCAAAAGTTAAAACCCAATATGATTTTTGAGGTGAAAAATCAATCAAAACTTGACAAGACAAAGCTTCATTTTTTTAGGAAAACGGTAAAACCCAACAAATAATTTTTGAGGATTAAATTAAAAACCCACAAAGGAATCCCACACAACTTTGCGAATTATAGAATCATAAATTTTCAAGGGAAAATTTATAGAAACCCATAAGAAATTTTTTTAGGAAAAATAAAATTAAAACCTATTATAATTTTTTTATGAAAACCCACCAGAATTCTTAGGGGAGGCAAAACACGAGACTTTGCATGGTAAAGCAGCACATGCAAACAACATGCAAGTACATGCAACAAACATGCAAGTGCATGCAACAAACATGCAACCCTCAAAAAGTAGAGACCTAAAAAATTTGAAGGGTGACTCAGAAGAGAGCTCGAAAAACCTAGAAAAAATATGTTGTCAGTTTCTGGATTGACTGGCTCAAAAATTGAGGCACAAAAATCGAGGCACCTAGAAAAATCTAATGACTACCCAGTTGAGCTCGTGAAAAACCAAGGGTTGGACATTAGAAATTTTTTCCGAACCTGAAAATTAGGGTTTTGAACAAAAACGGCCCCTGCTGCAAAAAATGGCAGAAATATGTAGAAAAAAAAGACGGATCTGGACAACAATGGGTTGCAGAACCAAACCAGAAGTTGGCGGATTCAGATCTCTCAGAATGGAAACCCTAGTTGGATTATAGAGAGAGTTGGAAGCAAATATGCATGTTAATAAATTTGAAAATAAAAGGCAGATAATTTCAACCAAGAAATTATAATTATTTTTGAAAAAATTTAGAGTATTGGCTCTGCTACCATAGTATGAAGTAATTGGAAAATATTTGCTTGTTATTAACAATGATCAAGAGATCAATTTACACAAGAGACTGAACGATGTTTCTTTAAAAAACAATCATAAAAAACAGAGACATTCCTTAAAAAACAATCATAAAGAACATAAACATTCTATTTTAGAAACAAAAAACTAAATATTAGAAACATTCTAATATTTGCAAAAAATTACAACAAATAACCATTAAATACTAAACAGAGATAATAGAAACTATCTATTATCGTAATATACATTGCACATAGCTTGCTGGGTGGCACTCCTTGAAACATTCTCGCTCATTCTTCTAGATAATTGTGTGCCCTAGACTGATTTGGAGTGCCCTATTAAGCAGATTTTTGTCATTAAAGCTCTCAACCAAAATAGTAAAACTAGAAAATACTCTTTCCTCCATTCCATTACCTGCACTGCATTCATTCTAGTACCATCATCTAGTATCAACTGCTTTTCATCAAGTGCTTGAGGTTAGGTCATTAGTGTGCCCAGCATAGGAATTATGGGCATTCTCGAGGTCTTAGCAATCTAGAAATTTTCCCTTCTGACCCCAAAATATCCTCTTCAATCCATGGACATAACAGGTGAAAAAACTTAGTCATAATCAACACATCTAATATAGTTTCAACTAAGTTTTTTAGAAGTGGACTCAAGTCAGTTGCAACTTGCATATAGCTAATAATGTTTTTTTGATTGGAAGAACAGTATGTTTCCTATTGCTTCTCAAGTCATCTTTTGCAGCTGCCTCCATTGTGGTGATTTGCCAGTTGGGATGCTTTTTCTTGTGATATTGCTATCAGGATTTAACTATGTAATTTTGAGTCAAACTCATTGACCCATATTTCATGAATAGTGATTCAACATGAATCCATCTCTCATGAGAATAAATGGAACACTCAGCACTCATTGGATCTAGGTGATGCTCATAGGGGTGAAGCACCGGGACTTCTCGGGAGGTCACCCATCCCAGTACTACTCCAGCCTGAGCGCGCTTAACTACAGAGTTTCCTCCATGCTTTTTCTTGTTAAGTGTAGGTTTCCATGTTATCTTGGCTTGTTGTAGGAAATTCTTCTTTGTTCTTTTAGTCAATAAGAATTTCTTCAATCACCACCTTCCTGTCGAGAATATGATGACAGTTCATCATTAGAAGCTTGAGGCACTCCATCTGTTGCCTTGTTTAGCTCTGTTGCATAGTCTGGTTGTCTGTGTGCCACTGGATATGATTTCTCTAGATGAAGATGCACTGCCAGTGGAGGGTTATTTCAGTTCCATTTTCTCCCATCTCTTGGGAAATGCCATAGAGTGTGCCATTTATATTGGCCAAAGATATGGTCAATGAGGAGTTGGAAGGTATTTCTTTTTAGGTTTGACATGTCTCGGCATTACTGCAACGTCTGGCATATAGAATTGGCTTCAAAGGCATGTTATTCAAGGTTGGGGTGGTGATGAATTGCATGCTCACCTATCTGCAAGGGCTTGGCGTGGTCAAACTGGGACATAATTCATTACTGAACATTCAGGAGGGGTTAAATTTTTTCTAAGATTTGTGCCATATTCACCTGGAGACTTGTAATCTGATCACTGGGACTTGGCACTTGTCAAAAATACATTCCTTTCCCAGATACAGCTGTGGGACATCTCCTGACATCTGGTTGCTTTAGATGAAGTTTCTTTGCATCTGTATACATTTCAAGGAAGCATCCCTTGAAAATTTGGAAACTTCCCATACAGGTTTTTCAGTTATATAAGTACTCAATTTTTTTCTCAAGTGTTGACATTTGGTTGACATGAGCTAAAAGAGCTAAGAAAACACACTAATAGATTTGTAAGTTTCAAATTTTGCATGAAAGTTTATGATTGTTTTTTTTAGCAGAAATTTTTCTTATGAAATATCAAAGATTTACCATTATGAAGTTTCTTACAACAACTCTAGTTTTTTCTTAGCTGTTGACATTTGCTGACATAAGCTAAAAGAACTAAATAAATACACTAATAGGTGTGTAATTTTCTATTTTTGGCCTGACAATTTGCAAACGTTGTTGTAGCAGAAAATTTTCTTTTGAAATGCCAAAGATGTACTAGCACAAAGAGAAACAGTAACAAGGCACAAGATGTTTACATGCATGTACTAGCACAAAGAGAAACATTAATAAGGCATAAGATGTTTACATGCACCAAAGTTTAAAAAGTTGATTGAAGATAAAGTAATCTTTGAGAATTCCCTTATCATGATTTTAGAATATTATAATTTGAATCCTTCTTGTCTCCTATTCCAGGTGATTGTGGCTCAAAACATTGCCGTTTTTTGTCCTAATGATGATTATCAAGTATTAACATAAATAAATTTTTGATTTCTAGTCTTATATTTTAAAATGTTAGTTTGAAAAACAAAAACTTGACTTTTGATATTCTTTAAAGTTGCATAGGCATTCTATGATTTTTTTCCTAAATATAATTGTATCCATGAGAATATTTTTATTTATGTTGTCTCCAAGTACCTGTCTCCCTTTCTTTTTGAAAAACGGTGTACCAGCACCAGTCCATGTTTCTCCCCTTTTTGTACTGGTTCCCCTCTCCTGGTATCAATGGTTTGAGGTTAGCATACTTTTAAAATCTTAATTACGAGAAAGGGAAAGAGTTCTGAACCTTTTTGTGAGAAGAGCACTTTTGTTGTAATGTTGTAATCAAATTGTTATGATTATCTGTTAAACAGTATCACTAATTAATAATCATTAGATCATTTACAAACACACACACACATATGTGTTGTTAGAAGCCAAATCATTTTAATGGTTATTAATCAATGATAATTATTGATCATAACTATATCACCAAATTGAATCAATGATCATAATGCATAAGTATCAATTAATATTGATTTAATGATATTAATGTCACTAATTAATAATCATTAGATCATTTACAAACACACACACACATATGTGTTGTTAGAAGCCAAATCATTTTAATGGTTATTAATCAATGATAATTATTGATCATAACTATATCACCAAATTGAATCAATGATCATAATGCATAAGTATCAATTAATATTGATTTAATGATATTAATGTGTCTCCAAGTACCTGTCTCCTTTTCTTTTTGAAAAACGGTGTACTGGCACCAGTCCATGTTTCTCCCCTTTTTGTACTGGTTCCCCTCTCCTGGTATTGATGGTTTGAGGTTAGCATACTTTAAAATCTTAATTATGAGAAAGGGAAAGAGTGTCGAACCTTTTTGTGAGGAGCACTTTTGTGTTAATGTTGCAGCTTTGGTCAGATTAGTTTAATAAAATTGTTATGATTATCTGTTAAACATTATCACTAATTAATAATCATTAGATCATTTACAAACACACACACACTCACATATGTATTGTTGTAGGCCAAATCTATCTAATGGTTACTAATCAATGATAATTATTGATCATAACTATATCACCAAATTGAATCAATGATCATAATTCTTAAGTATCAATTACTATTGATTTAATGATATTAATGTGTCTCAATATATATTCCAAGATTGGGTTATATATTCCCTGCAACTCAATTAATTGTCAACACTGATTATCATCATATGGAATCGGCATAAATTAATGAGTGTAGACACTATTGAAACGGTGTATATAATAAATGGCAAGCTGTTGTGACTCGGTAAATTCAGGATTATTGGGCATGTTCATGAAGGGACATGCCTTCTAGATTTACATAAATATATAATCAGATCTGCATTTGGAACATACATACATACAAAAACAGTATTACTACAAGTTGCAAATTCGTATTTCTATATAAGCATCTCACATTCAAGCAAATGTAAAATACACTTACAGGTTGGCAGCCACATATACTTGTACAAATCTACATGAGAAAATAAATCAGTCAGATCTTCAAGGAGATCTTTGTGAGATTAGATTCAGCAGATCAAGCATACAAATTTTAAAAAGGTATTATATTTGATCCTAGTTCCTTAACATGGTATCAGAGCCTATTTAAAAATAATACCAAGATCAAATATGAATTAATACAGAAAATCTAATACATCATCAAAAAGGAAATATCAATCATGGTGAACAGATTAGATTTGAAGATAGACTTCAGGGTGCCACAAACTTTGTCTCATAGAAACTCAGAATAATAATGGCACTTAGAGAACAAGAATTAGACTCATTTGTGGAAAATACTGCACCTATACTAGAGGATGAGAATGAGAAAATTCAATGGAAAAAGAACAACAATGAAGCCATGAAGATCCTAGTAGATGCAGTAAAAGATCATATAGTTCTTCTAAAATTGGACACTGCACATGCCATGTTTACCTTCCTAGAAAACATGTATGAGATAAACAATACCAGTTGAGCTCTCGCACTGAAACAACAACTGTGTCACGTAAAAATGAACAAGGGTAAGTCTATTACATTGTATTTTATAAGAATAACTGAGTTGAGAGACCAATTATCTACAATTCAACATATAATTGACAACAAAGACCTAAAAGTGTTGGCTCTCAACGGACTTCCCGCATCCATGGAATTGTTTATTCAAGGGTAAGTGCTCAATCCAAACTTCCAAAATTTACCGTTTAAAAACTTATTGTATTCAAGAAGAATGGAGACTAATTGCGAGAGGGATTAGAGTAAATAGTTCTAGTGGGAGAGATTCAAGTATTTAATACAAATTCACACAAAGGGAAGGAAAGGAAACCTTAAACAAAAGAAAGGAAAAGGCAACAATAAACATTCATACAAAAGAGAGGACATGTCTAAGGTTGCAGTGCTATAGATGTGACAAGTATGGACATATTGCTGTAAAATGCTTGGAAAGAATCCAGAATCAAGCCTCACTAGTAGAAGTCAAGGATACAGAAGAAATGGTATTCTTTTCAGCATTATCAAGTGATTTAATGACCAACATAAGATACTTGGGTCATTGACAGTTGGACATCCCATCATATAACCGGATTTAAGGAACAACTGGATAGCCATGAAGAAAATTCAAATGAAGAAGTCACTATTGGAGATAACTCCTACCTTGTGAAAGGAATTGGGGCCTGCACAAAAAATCCGGAGTTTTCCTACAATTAACTGGAGTACTATTTGTACAGGCATCAAAAGAAATCTAGTATCCATCTCAGCCCCAAAAGACAAAGGGTATCGTATCACCGTCTTGGATGGGAAAGTTCTCACCTGGTTGAAGAACTCAAGCATCAAGAATGCATATACAATGGGAGTTTGTACAAACTTTGTAATGTTCAAACCCAATCCTTAACCCATGATGTTTCCACTACAAACAAAATATGGCATAGAAAGTTAGGACATCTTCACTTCCGTGCCCTACCTTACATAGAAAAACTTGTTACAGGATTACCCAAATCAAAACCAGAACATATTTAAAGGTTGTGCCTTAGGTAAGAACTCTAAGGGGAGTTTTCATTATAGTGAGCACAAATCAAAAAATGTACTTGAACTTATCCTAACCGATTTATGTGAACCAATTGCAGTACCCTCCTTAGGGAAATTTTTGTACTAAGTTATTTTTGTTGATGACAACTCCAGGAAATTTTGGATTTATTTTCTAAAAGTTAAAGAATCAAATGAAGTACTAGCAAAATTCAAAGAATTTAAAGCCTTAGTTGAAAACACGATTGGGAAAAGAATCAAAACATTAAGGCTAGATAATGAGGGAAAGTATATCTCCAAAAACTTTAAAGAATTTTGTAATAGTAATGGGATTAATAGGGAGTATAGTGTTCCATATAACCCTCAACAAAATGTAGTAGTTGCTAAAGCTATGATGCATGATCAAAACCTTCACACCTCATTTTGGGCAGAAGCCTCTAATACTACAGTTTACATACAAACCAAATGTCCTCTGTCTAGTCTTGACAATATAACTCCTGAAGAAGCTTTTACTGGAAACAAGCCTGACTTAAGTCACTTAAGAATATTTGTTTGCCTAGTCTATTTGCACATTCTTAAATAGAAAAGATCGAAACTAGAGCCATAAGGAAAGAAAGGTTTATTTGTTTGATATAGTGAATCATCTAAAGCCTATAGGATATATGTTCCCAGTTAAAAATAATTGAAGTTAGTAGAGATGTAACTTTTGAAGAAGACATTGCATTCAAAACATTTAAAAACATTAATGAGACTAATGATGAGTTACCTCAAGAAACGGAAGAGGATCCTAGTATTGAACTTCAGAGGGAGATACTTGTAGAAAATATGAACCTATGAAATCTACTCCTAAAACTCTTGAACTTGCTAATAATAGAAAAAGACCACTCGGGGAAAGGAATGTAATTGAAGAAGCAAAAAACTATGTTGCACCTAAGGGCACATTTAGAGAAAACAAGAATCAAGAGGTTACTCAAATTATGTTGCCCTTATGAATAAACTCATTAAGTTTGAGCCGCCAAATATTGAGGAAACACTAAAACATCAAGTTTGGAAGGATGCCATGGTTGAAGAATATCAATTCATTCTGAAGAATGACGTTAGGGACATGGTGCCGAGGTCTAAAGTAAAATTGTCTCCCCCAGATGGCTATTTAAAATCATACATGCAATAGATGGAAGTACTAAAAAACACAAAGCTAGATTTGTTTCCAGAGGTTTCTCCCAAAAGGCAATAATTGATTACAAAGAAACTTTTATCCTAGTTGCTCAATATACTTCAATAAGGACTATAATTGCTATTACGGCCTCAAAAAGATGGAAAATACACCAGATGGATGTAAAGACTGCATGTTCGAATGGTATCATAGAAGAGGAAGTATACCTAGAGCAACTTGAAGGGTTTATTATTCATGATAGTACTTCTCATGTTTGCAGATTGAAGAAGGCTCTCTATGGCCTTAAACAAGCCCCGAAAGCATGGTATGAAAGGATAGACAATTACCTCACCAAATTGGGATTCTCCAAAAATGCAGTAGATAATAACCTCCACTTCTATGTTAATCCTCGTTCTTTATGTTGATGATTTGGTAATTACAGGTGAAGATATTCTCATTACCAAATACAAACAAGATCTTGCTTTTGAATTTGATATGATGGACATGGGTCTCCTGCATTATATCCTGGGACTAGAAGTATGACAAGAAGAAAATTGTATCATTCTAAATCAAGGTAGATACACTATTGATATTCCAAACAGATTTAGAATGATGGAGTCAAATGGACAAGAAACCTGTGTCTACACCTATGGAAACAAATCTACATAAACTAAAAGATGTAGCCTTTGATTCAGAATTAGCTGATCCTACTCTCTATTGACAGATAATTGGATCCATGATGACATTTGTTATGCAACAAATGCTCTTAGTCAGTTCATGTGTGAACCCAGGAAAAAACATTTTGTAGCAGCAAAATATATCATGAGGTATCTACGTGGAACTATTGGATTAGGAATTAAATATGGTAATGTAGATATGCGTCTATATGGATAGTCCGACCCAAATTGGGCTAGTAGTGTTGTTGATTGAAAAAGCAGCTCAAGGTTCTATTTCATCTTAGGATTTGCCATGATATCCTGGTTTAATAGAACACAATCTTCAGTTATACAAAGTTCTACAAAAGTCAAGTACATTACAATTGCAGCATCCATGGGAGCTCGAGAAATAGTATGGTTGAGTAAACTACTGGTATGATTGTTTGGACAATCCATGGACCCTCTATTATACTCTGTGATAATCAGAGTTGTATAAAACTTTTAGTGAATTCATCATTCCATAACAGACCAAAACACATTGAGATATCCTATCATTATATTAGGGATATGGTGGAAAGAAATGTCATAAAACTGAGACACATTAGCACAAACGAGAAAACTGCTGACATTCTACCAAGCCCCTCTCAAAATTAAAAGTGGATCACTTTAGAGGTAAACTTGGTATGATATAAATGTAATTACATTTTATGAGGTTCAGTCTTAGTTAAGTTTTAATGTTCAAAGATATCTATGTCTCTACTCTTTTCTTATCATGCGAGTCATTACATGTAAAAACTCTATGTATGCTTTGATAGAAATGTCAGTGTCAATTGAAAAATGTTGTTGGGTTTCTTGTTTTTATTAGAATTAATTTTCAGAATACATTAAAAAGCGCAAGAGGAATGCTAACAACACAACTTCAGCATTATTCATAATTTTATGTAGAAAAGAAATTCAAAGAGCATATGTCGAATTCCACCAATTTATTGAGTAAGGAACCTGATTTCCTTATAGCTTAATTCGATGTGCTTGCTGGCTGAAAGGGAAGACCAGAATATGAGTCCCACGGCAGCTCCTCAACACACGTCTCCAAGGATATCCACAAATGCAGGCTGAAGACACTGTCAAACCCTCCGTAGTTATTGCGAAATGCCCCCATAGCACATTGCGGTTGGAAGAGGAAAGATGTCCAGCTAGTCACAAATCACAAGCTAATAATTCCGAGTGCCGCCTAGTACAATTCCTCTTGGCACAAATAAACTTCAGCAATTCATAGCCTTGGAGTCAAGCTGATAGGAATCTCAAACGCCAACCTCAACAGTCACCAAATTCCTCAAAACTTCATCAAATCGATTGCCAGTATGCAGCATAATACAATCGATTTCCTTCAAAAGATCAATCTCCATAGCCACAGTGATTACAATAAGGAGACTTGGCAAATTGTTTATAACAACACAATTTGTAATGAAATTACCAGAACAATCTCCCAAACATAGGAAACACAGATAGGAGATTTAGATAGTGAAATCACCATACATTAGCAGTGACTTCAAACATTAGAAACTTCAGAGACCCTTATACATCAGCAAGGGCATATGGCTAAGAACCTAGGAAAAAGCCACAAACACACAAAATCAAATATATAATCAAGCGAATGTTTTACTCATCAAATGGGCTCATATTTATAATCTCCACATGGCACAAAGTTTTCCAAATGAACTTCACTTAAGAAGCTTCCCACACACAACATTTAAAACATAATAGAGTGCTATTATAAACTAATTATTAATTGCTTTTGGCTTTGAAAATGACCTTTTCCACCATAACTTCAAATTCTGACATGTAAGGCCATTGTTTCTTGTTCCCATGATTTAAAAATTTTCGTCCCAGTTCCAACGAGCTATGATACTGAGGTGACCAACCAACAACACTATCAAAAAGAGCAACCTCAACGTATTTATATGAATAATAATAATAATTCACTTGTCTTGCAAAAGCAATTGAAGAGGATCCTGATGATGAATGAACTTGATGGAGTGACTTACTATAAATAGATGCTCCCTCCAAGATTCTTGGAGCTCAAACTGGAAGCTCAAAATAAAAACTGAGAGCATCCTCCAACTCCTTTAACTCAACTGAGCTCATTGGAACCAACATATTGAGTTACTATAAATAGTAAGTCCCTCAAACAGAGCCAAAATACACCTTAGGTTGCTGGAAAGCCTATAAACACACAACTAAGACCCTCAAATCCCACTATTAGCTCAGGAGGGTCGCGATGGTGAACTAACTTAGCCAACTGCAGGAACCTGCTAAAAATGGGGACATTACATTACATGATTCTCTGGAAACATCAAGAAAGGTGATGACCTTTCATTGATGTTTGATTGTGGTTACTATTGTAAGGTGACAATGTTAACCTGCTATCATGATGGATGTCATATGTATGATATCTATGGAGATCATGATAGTACATCTCTTATAACTAGGTAGTGTTCATACTAGTATAAGTTATATCGCTGAGATATGGCATGGTGGATACCATGAGACGTAGTATCATTGGAGACACCATGTACATGTATTTTCTTTGGTAGGCATATGAGACTTGATGCCAATACATATACCAAAGAAACTAAAGTATGGTGAATATCTTATGGTTGATATTCTTGGAAGTACCATACTTTGATGATACTGTAGGCTAACATCTAAATGATGGATATATGTTGCTATCGCTTAACATACTATGGTTAATATATATCATATTGAGATGATATTCCTCTCTCACAATTCAAGAGCATTGTAACATACCCTACTAATTTTGCCTTAAATTTTTCAATTTTTGATTCAATGACATTTTGTCAAATAGTTGGTGTGCAAAGTCTGATTTGAAATTTTCTGAGTTCTTGTTTAGATGTTAAAATGCTTCTCTACCAAACAAATGACAATATGATATGAAGAATAGCAAGGACAAATATCTTGGCACTTGAACACTACTACAAATATGCAATGTAAAGAGTTCTTATGGACTGATCCTGAATGTCACATACAGTTATCCTCTATTCAAGATATACAAACTTCATACAGCTGTGTACAAAAAATGACTAAATTTATAATGCAATGACTGTTACACAGTGACTGAATATGCAAACCCCTTTACAATTATGACACCCATACATTCATCTAACTATTATAATTGGGTGTAGAAGAACCTGGAAATGATACGATTGCTGTTGATCGAAATTTGATGATGAATGTCCAGTTTAGCAACCCCCGAATTGTCCTTGGTGCAGGTCCATACTCTGTCCAGGAGCAGACTGTACAGTACGGCACTGTATGGAAAATATATATTAACTTTTGCTGCAACAATGGCTGCCGAAAATGACCTGTTCTGAAATGCCCAGGCTCTAGCAATGCAACAAAGTCGGAAGCATGTGATTTGGACTAGGAACGATGGACTTATGACCTCCAATGTGCTTCCAGGCAGACTCGCGAATTCACCAGTTTGGTACCAAATTTATAAATGAATGTTGTCCTCAAAAGGATGCTGACCAGGCACTACCCCAAACTAGTTCAATGAATCTCAAGACCATCTATTTCAATGGTGTCAAGATTTCTAGCTTGAAGGGATTTCGTCCTTCAAACTATTGAGAAATAACCTCCAGAATATTATCCAATTTCTTTGATATTTCTAAGCCTGCTGAAAGAGAGCTATCCTCTTTCTTTTAATCCTTCCTCACTAGAACTATGCTTCCGTCTTGCCAATGTGGGATAGTATTTTTTCCCTTTTACAAAAGCCCATGTATGTACTCTAAAGGGAGATCTTGATTTTTAATAAAGTGACTTTATGAAACATTATAATATTTAATTTAAATAGTCACTTTATTGTTATAACTTCAAACATTAAAATAATATACCAAATAAACTCGGAATCCCACATATAATAGCTCATCAGAAAGAGCTCAACAAAATGCATCACATCGTGTCACTGAAAATTGAAGGCACTGCATCCCCTGTTGGCTTACTAAAAATAGTAAGTCTTTCTAAAAACCCAACAAACGAACTCCATTTGGCATGTAATTAAATTTGTCTAGGCCAAATAATCTTAGGATCCCTTTTTAAGTCCTAGTTAGCCCTTGGGATCATAAAAAATGGGCTAACGACAACATACATCCAGACTGGCTAAGTGGGGGACATTACAGTCCACCCCTCTTGAAATTGCTTGTCCCCAAGCAATCCCAACTTAGGATGCTGAAGAATTTCCTCGGCCTCCCATGTCGCATCCTCAACTGGTAGGTTCCTCCACTTCACTAGGTACTCCCTGATAGTCCGCCTACGAAGCACCCTCTCCTTGGAGTCAAGTATAGCCTTGGGAACCAAGATAAGCTTCCCCTCATCATCAAGAGGTGGCAATACTACTGA
Organism: Cupressus sempervirens; assembly: GCA_028749045.1. NCBI lineage: Eukaryota > Viridiplantae > Streptophyta > Pinopsida > Cupressales > Cupressaceae > Cupressus > Cupressus sempervirens. The sequence goes on along the minus strand of CM053792.1, from coordinate 574,437,249 downwards.
AGGCACCACATTGTGCCCCAATGCCTTCTTAAGGCGTGACACATGGAACGCATTATGCACTTTATTGTCTGCAGGCAACTCCAACTCATAAGCTACTTCGCCCACTCTCCTGATTACTTTGAATGGTCCATAGTAGCGTGGTTTCAATTTCTCTACTCCACTCTTCTTGAGAGAGGATTGTCTATACGGCTGTAACATGAGGTACACCATGTCTCCTACCTCAAAAGACCTCTCAATCCTATGCTGATCGGCATATTGCTTCTGCTGATTTTGTGCCTTTTGCAAATTTTTCTTCAAGGATCGCATAATGTCCTGACACTCTTGCAAAAGATCCTTGGCCTTAGACACCCTACTGTCCCCAAATAACAAATCCAAAAAATTAGGAGCATCATACTTGTACAGTGCCATGAAAGGGGACATTTGAATAGACATATGGAAAGAGGTGTTATAGTAGTACTCCCCCAGATGTAGTCACTTCACCCAAGCCTTCTGCTGTCTTGCAGTGTAGTTTCGAAGGTACCCCTTAACCCATTTGTTAACTATCTCTGTCTGCCCATCAGTTTGGGGGTGGTAATTGGTACTCGGAGTGAGCTCTGTTCCACATAACTTGAACAACTCTTGCCAAAAGTGGCTCATAAACCTGTTGTCTTTGTCGCTGACTATGCTCCATGGCATCCCATGTAATCTAAATACCTCTCGAAAGAATAGCTCTGTTGTCTGTGCGGTTGAATATGTAGACGAAATTGCAAAGAAATGTGCAAATTTTGTCAATCTGTCTACCACAACAAAAATACAATCCCAACCCTGTGCCTTTGGAGGGCCTGTGATAAAATCCATGGAAATGCTATCCCACTTCTTCTCTGGTATAGGTAGGGGCTGTAGTAATTTGCCTGGAAAGGAATGTTCTTGTTTGTTCTACTGACACACTGGGCACTCCCTAACGAACTGTAGCACTTCAGACTTGAGCCCCTTCCAAGTGAAGTGCTCTCTCACCTGTCGATATGTCTTAAAGAATCTTGGATGTCCGGCTAATGGTGAATCATGAAATGCTATCAAGATCTTTTGCTTCATAGCAGACCCAGGTACCAAATAAATCCTCCCCTTGTAAATGATCAGATCATTTACAACAGTATATCGACTATCCTGAATAGCCCTCTCAATAACGCTAGATGCCCAACTATCCTTGGCATACTCTGCCAATATTATCTCTCTCCAATCATCCATGACTATCCCAACAACAAGCGAATGAGGCCTCCTGGATAAAGCATTTGCGACAATATTTTTCTTCCCTTTGACATAGACTATGTCAAAATCATAGGCCTGTAACTTACTCACCCATTTCTGTTGCCTGTCATTAAGATCCTTTTGTCCAAGGAAATGTTTCAAGCTATTATGATCTGTTTTTACTGTGAATCGGCTTCCTACTAAGTACTGCTTGAACTTAGCTAGCGCGTGCATGATTGCTAGCATTTCTTTGTCATAAATGCTGTAAGTTCTTTCAACACCTCGTAATTTTTTGCTTTCATATGCGATGGGATGTTTGTCCTGCATGAGGAAAGCTCCTATGCCTTCTCTCGAGGCATCACACTGTAGCTCAAAAGGCCTGGTGGAATTTGGAATGGCTAAAACAGGACATGAACTCATAAGCTCCTTGAACCTGTCAAAACAATCCTGAGCCCTCTCCAACCACTCAAAACTGTCTCTTCATGTCAAGTTTGTAAGTGGAGCTGCTGTTTGTAAGAATCCTTTCACAAATCTGCGGTAGAACCCACAAAGCCTGAGAAATCCCTTGAGCTGTGTAGTGTTCCTCGGTGGTGGCCAATCCAAAATGGCCCTGATCTTGTCTGGGTTAACCCGAACACTTCTTGCACTGATAATATGCCCTAGATAGAGCAACTCTGTCATCCCGAACTCGCATTTACTCATCTTAGCATATAATGACTCCCTCTCTAGAATACTGAGCACTGTATCAATATGCTTCAAATGTTCCTCCCAAGTACGGCTGTATATCAGTATATCATCAAAAAATATCAACACAAACTTCCTCAACTGATCTCTGAACACTCTATTCATACAGGACTAGAAAGTAGCGGGAGCATTAGTCAACCCGAAAGGCATGACTAAGAACTCAAAATGTCCATAGTGGCACCTAAAAGTTGTCTTCTCCACAGCCACCTCTCTAACTCGTATCTGGTGGTAGCTGGATCTCAAATCAATCTTAGAGAAGTAGCATGCACCGTGCAATTCATCAATAAGCTCATCAATGCGCGGAATGGGGTATTGGTTCTTGATTGTTTTCTTGTTCAGCTCCCTATAATCTATGCACATCCTCATTGTACCATCCTTCTTCTTCATCAATACTACTGAAGAAGTGAAAGGACTCTTGCTTGGCCGTATGTGCCCCATGTCAATCAACTCCTTGATTGCCTTTTCTATTTCATCCTTATATCTCTTTGGATGGCAGTTAGGTGTGATGATAACTAGCTTAGCCTCTTCCTCTAACTCAATAACATGCTCGATTCCCCTATCTGAGGGTCTCCCTGGAGGTATCTCACTAAACACCTTAGTATATTTGGTTATTAGTTCTTGCACATTAGGTGGATGCTCTTGTTCATGCTGCTTTGTCATCTCAGGCATTGCTCTAAACTCTGCTGCCCACTGCACCTGATCATGTCTAAAGAAACTTTGCATCCGCTTGAGTGACACCACTCGAAGTCTCCCATTTGACAAACCTCTGAGCACTATCTTCTTACCATTCGCCTCAAACCTCATTTCCGTTTTTTGGAGGTTAAATGTAAACTCTTTTAGAGACTTCATCCAATTCATCCCAAGTACCATATCCTGATCACCAATGTTGACCACAAAGAAATCTCCCACCATGTCATAATCTCCTAAACGAAGCTGCAAGTTGGAGATTTTCTTGGTACAGTCAATCTTGAAGCCATCGACAACCATCACCTTAAATCCCCTATGCTCTTTTGTATGTAACCCTCTACGTGACACAAACTTCTCATCAATGAAGTTATGTGTTGCCCTTGTATCAATGAGTGCCACAAATCTCTGTCCATCCAAAGTCCCTCTAACTCTGAAAGTGACGGTCTCCTGTATACTGGACAACTGAGCTAACGTGCTATCACTACGTGCTTCCTCATGTGAAGAATGATCATCATCTCCATCTGATTCTAATGACTGTTCTGAATCTCCATCTACTGACTCTTCGGCTGAAAAGTACTCCATCTGCTTAGCTTTTGCCTTCAACGGACACTTATGTGACAAATCCCAAGGCTCCCTGCAATGAAAACAAAGCTTCTTCTTCTTGAGATCATTAAGTGTCTCATTGTCCAACCTCTTACTTTCCTCCTTAGGTGGCTGAGCCTCTCTATGAAAAGGTTTCCTGTCCTTATCTTTCCTCGAAGGGAAACTCTTTGCCTGGAATTTATTTTTGGAAGCTGAAGAGGAATCCATGTCACGAGCTTTCTTAATGGCTTCTTGCAAAGTGGGAGGGTTGAGAGCTTTAATCCACCCTCTCAATGGATCAGCTAACCCATCCATAAATAGAACTAGTATCCTCCGTTCAGATACATCTGTTACTAACACTGCAAGTTTTTGAAACTCTGAAATGTATGGTTCCAATGATCCCCACTGTTTAAGCTGAGCTAACTCCTTGAAATGGAGTTCTGGATCCTTCCTATCAAAACTTTCAATCAGTCTCTCCATAAACTCCACATATGAGGTAATGTGTGCATGACCCATAGTGACCATACCATGATGCCACCACTCGTGTGCTAACCCATCTAGATGAATTGCTGCGTACTTAATAGCTTCTTCCTCAGGCATAGGGTTTAATTGAAAGTATGTGTCAAACTTTTGAACCCAAGCTCTTGCTGTAGACTTCCCCGAGCCATCATAATATGGTAACTGAAGTTTCCCTACTTTCTTTCGTAGCTCATAGCTCTGGTTCCTATCTTGTGCACATGGCATATGTTTCATCTGCACATCCATATACTCCCTAAAGGTAATTGCAGCAGTAAAATATGAACCTCCGACTTCCCAATCTCTCCTCAACTGGTCTTGTATATCAGTGATCTGGGGCTCTGGTATGGGCTGCTCTGGGGCTCTAGGAGGAAATCTGGGAATCATGGGCCTCAAACTCACTGTCCTAGCTTGCTGGGGTGCATGACCGAAATTGTTCCTAACTTGTTCACCTCCATTATATGTCCCATCCTGATTATTCTTGTTCTGATTATTACCATTTTGATTATTTCCTCCACCCATGTTAGCAGTCAACCCCATTTGACGAGCCATCATCTGCATCATAAGCTCCAATCTCTGATTCTGTTCCTGTGCCCTCTGTTCTGCTAATCGCTGTCCCTGTGCCAAGGTCTCTAATAACTTTAAGAATCTTTCCTCTCTAGGATCCCCAGCATTTCTGTCTCCCATATTGCGAATAACTTGTTCACCTGTATCAATATGATCCTCTAAATTTCCCTGTTCCTCTTGTCCTATGTTTAGATGAGCCTTGGTTCTTCTTAAATTATAGTGACGAGTTAAAGGTTGAACACTCCAATCTGTCATATCACCACCTGTTCATTGTGTTTGTACTCGCTAGGATGGCAGGATAAACAAGCTTTGATACCACTGTAACATACCCTACTAATTCTGCCTTAAATTTTTCAATTTTTGATTCAACGACATTTTGTCAAACAGTTGGTGTGCAAAGTCTGATTTGGAATTTTCTGAGTTCTTGTTCAGATGTTAAAATGCTTCTCTACCAAACAAATGACAATATGATTTGAAGAATAGCAAGGACAAATATCTTGGCACTTGAACACTACTACAAATATGCAATGTAAAGAGTTCTTATGGACTGATCACGAATGTCACATACACTTATCCTCTATTCAAGATATAAAAACTTCATACAGCTGTGTACAAAAAATGACTAAATTTATAATGCAATGACTGTTCCACAGTGACTGAATATGCAAACCCCTTTACAATTATGACACCCATACATTCATCTAACTATTATAATCAGGTGTAGAAGAACCTGGAAATGATACAATTGCTGTTGATCGAAATTTGATGATGAATGTCCAGTTTAGCAACCCTCAAACTGTCCTTGGTGCAGGTCCGTACTCTGTCCAGGAGCAGGCCGTACAGTACGACACTGTATGAAAAATATAAACTAATTTTTGCTGCAACAATGGCTGCCGAGAATGACCTGTTCTGAAACGCCCAGGCTCTAGCAATGCAACAAAGTCGGAAGCATGTGATTTGGACCAGGAATGATGGACTTATGACCTCCAATGTGCTTCTAGGCAGACTCATGAATTCACTAGTTTGGTACCAAATTTGTAAATGAATGTTGTCCTCAAAAGGATGCTAACTAGGCACTACCCCAAACCAGTTCATTGAATCTCAAGGCCATCTATTTCAATAGCACCAAGATTTCCAGCTTGAAGGGATTTCGTCCTTCAAACTATTGAGAAATAACTTCCAGAATATTATCCAATTTCTTTGATATTTCCAAGCCTGCCGAAAGAGAGCTATCCTCTTTCTTTTAATCCTTCCTCACTAGAACTATGCTTCCGTCTTGCCAATGTGGGATATTATTTTTTCCCTTTTACAAAAGCCCATTTATGTACTCTAAAGGGAGATCTTGATTTTTAATAAAGTGACTTTATGAAACATTATAATATTTAATTTAAATAGTCACTTTATTGTTATAACTTCAAACATTAAAATAATATACCAAATAAACTCGGAATCCCACATATAATAGCTCATCGGAAAGAGCTTAACAAAATGCATCACATCGTGTCACTGAAAATTGAAGGCACTGCATCCCCTGTTGGCTTACTAAAAATAGTAAGTCTTTCTGAAAACCCAACAAACGAACTCCATTTGGCATGTAATTAAATTTGTCTAGGCCAAATAACCTCAGGATCCCTTTAAGTCCTAGTTAGCCCTTGGGACCATAAAAAATGGGCTAATGACAACATACATCCAGAGTGGCTAAGTGGGGGACATTACAAGCACAATGTGTTGATCATAAAACCTATTCTCCCTAGCTAGGAGGGAGTGTTAATGTTGTAGCTTCGGTCAGATTAGTTTGATCAAATTGTTATGATTATTTGTTAAACATTATCACTAATTAATATTCACTAGATCATTTACACAAACATGCATATAAAACTACGTGTTTATATATATATATATATATATATATATATATATATATATATATATATATATATATATATATATATATATATATATATATATATATATATATATATATATATGTATGTATGTATGTATGTATATACGTATATATGTTGTTGTAGGCCAAATCTATCTAATGGATATTAATCACTGATAATTATTGATAATACCTATATTGACCAAATTGAATCAATGATCGTAATCCATATGTATCAATTACTATCGATTTAATGATATTAATGTGTCTCAATATATATTCCAAGATCAGGTTATATATTCCTGCAATTCAATTAATTGTCAACTCTGATTATCATCATATGGTATCGGCATAAATTAATGAGTTTAGGAGCTGTATTGAATTGATGTATATTGTAAATTACAAGCTGTTATGAATCGGTAACTTCAGGGATTAGTGGGCATGTTCATGTAGGGTCATGTCCCCATGTGGCTTGGGCCACGTAGATCATGATATCTATGGAGATCATGATAGTACATCTCTTATAACTAGGTAGTGTTCATACTAGTACAAGTTATATTACCGAGATACGGCATGGTGGATGTAATGAGACATAGTATCATTGAAGACACCATATGCAGAAATTTTCTTTGGTAGACATTACAAGACTTGATGCCAATGCATATACCAAAGAAACTAAAGTATGGTGAATATTAAATGGTTGATATTCTTGGAAGTACCATACCTTGATGATACCGTAAGGTAACATTTAAATGATGGATATATGTTGCCATTCTTTAACATACCATGGTTAATATATATCATATTGAGATGACATTCCTCTCTCACAATCCAGGAGCACAACGTGTTGATCATACAAACTATCCTCCCTAGCTAGGAGGGAGTGTTAATGTTGGAGCTTCGGTCAGATTAGTTTGATCAAATTGTTGTGATTAATTGTTAAACATTACCACTAATTAATAATCATTAGATCATTTACACACACATATGCAAAACTAATTGTTTATATATATATATATATATTGTTGTAGGCCAAATCTATATAATGGTTATTAATCAATGATAATTATTGATCATAAGTATATTGACCAAACTGAATCAATGATCATAATCCATATGTATCAATTACTATCGATTTAATGATATTAATGTTTCTCAATATATATTCCAAGATCAGGTTATATATTCCCTGCAATTCAATTAATTGTCAAAACTGATTATCATAATATGGCATCGGCATAAATTAATGAGTTTAGGAGCTGTATTGAAATGACTTATATAATAAATGACAAGCTGTTGTGAATCAGTAACTTCAGGGATTACCTGGCATGTCCATGTAGGGACATGTCCCTATGTGGCTTGGACCACGTAGAGACATGTCTCTGCATTGGACGTGCTTTCTAGACTTATATAAATATATAATCAGATCTACACTTGGAACATAAATACATTCAAAACAGTATAATTACAACTTGCAGAAATCTTATTTATATATAAGCTTCTCATATTCAAGCAAATATAATACACACTTACAGGTTGGCAGCCACATATACCTGTACAAATCTGCATGAGAAATTAAATTAGTCAGATCATCAAGGAGATCTCTCTGAGATTAGATTCAGCAAATCAAGCATACAAATTTAAAAAAAAAAGGAATTATATTTGATATTAATTCCTTAACATTTTGGATCTGTTAAATCTCCAGAATATACCTGTCCATTTCCTTTTGCATCATGAAGAGAAGCTTCTTTATTTTAATCTTTGGCTGCTGTGATTGATTTCTGTTTGTTATGCATTTGGTGCTTTACATCATTGTTTTGTCTTTTGAACTCTGATGTAGATTTTGAGTTGCTTAAGTGTAATTTGTAGATATAATCTGCATTCCTTTTTATTGGAAATGACAAAACTGTAAGCCTTATTCTACTTTGCATCAGTTTTTCTCTCTATGTTCTTTTTTGGAGACAGCAGGTTGGAAATGCTCGTGTTTTCCTTTGGATTTATTGCATGTATGCAATATTTTCTCAGACCTAAGTGATGTAGGACAAAATCTTTAATACTGGTGCCATTGCTGTATTAAACATATTGTGGATTATTGATTTGAATGAGCCGAGTCAACATGCATATCATGAACTTCTTTGTTGCTCCACATACATGCACTTTTCCAGTTTGATAATTTAAAATCAAGGGATTGTCATCCCTGCCAATAGCTGCCTATCAACTCATAAACAACTGATTAATACTTTCCTTGAAGTTTTTTGACTGCTGATGATGTCTTGAAGACATCAAGTATCCACAATCCATTAGATATGTTTAGAGCTGTTTCTGGATTAGTTTGTATGGTAGTTTTTGCAACAAACGTTTGGATCATGGTCAGTGATCTATAATCAAGATGAATGAGTGCCAATGAGAACAAAATGAGTGAGTAGCAGACCAGGTTGACTCAAAAGAGGAGAAAAATGGGGAGGAGACAAAAGGAATGAGGTAAGAGAAACAAAATAATGAAATAAAAATGGAAACGATTGAAAAGAGCCAATAAAAGAAAAAGGAACAAATGAATACCATTGAATCTTGGTTTGAGCTTAAGATTGGAAATTATCAAATTTGGAGCTCACTCAAAGGATGAATGGGTGATTATTTTGCAGCAATCTTTCCAGTGATGTGTAAACTTGCAAGAATATTCCTCAACTAACTCTCAAACTATGTATATTAGAGTTTGACTGTAATTGGCTGAATACAATTAGCATACAGATGAGCAAGTGGCTGGATGCAATTAGCACGCAAATGAAATCCAACAGATAGCGATACTGTCATGAAACAAGTTTACCTTGACAAAATCCCTTGTGGTAAAAACTCCATCAACATGTGAATATCATAGTTCCAAGAATCACGGCGATTCATGCGATTCACGCGATTCGGCGATTCGATTCAAGCCAAACGATTTTTTGTGAATCGGTGAATCGAATCAGCGATAAAGGGTTTATGAAATAAGTTACTCACTAAATTTCAAGGGTTTTTTAAATTTTCCGATTCATGGCCGATTCGATTCCGATTCATGGCCGATTCACGATTTGATTCGGCCTTGCCGATTCCGATCCGATTCCGATTCTTGTTACTTTGGTGAATATATACATATGTATGCCAATCACAATTATATTGATCTCCAGCGCTTAGGCTCACAGAAGAGCTCTCAAACAAACAGAAAATGCTCTTGAGACCATTTACAATACCCCTAAAACAATAGACTCCCGCTGCTTTATGCAATAATTGGAAAATCATGAGAAGAACTAGTTTTAACTACACAACACCCAAACCAGTTTTTTATATTCTGAAAAACACATTTTCTACATCAGATTTATATTAGTTCTTCAACATTTTGGAAGGTTTAATGACAATACAAATCAGAGAGGAATGTGAATTATTGAGAAAAAGGAACATAATCAGATGTACACAACTTGTCATGAAGAACTCAGCACTATTGCTTGGAGGCGATTGCACATTTTCTGCAGTGTTCTACTATCCACCATGATAAATGGTAGATTCTCTGTGGCATGGTATAATTCACCTTGGTATATGGGGCATTTTCTGTTGTATTTGATGTTTTTAGCCGCCTACACCAAATGATGGTTTTGTGAAAATGGGGGAATTCTCAGTTTCTCTTTCTTCTTGTTAATTGAACGCTGCACATGGATGTCTATACCACCCTGTTTATGTGAGAACACAACAACATACAAAATCAAATACTAAGAATTCCAAGACGAAATACCTAATTTCCAACTCTCTTGAATAAAGATGTTCATATGCTAAACAATGCAGATAGATTGTGGGATCAAATGAGGCAACATCAAGGTTCCGTCTCAATTGTGGACTTCACTCAGTTTTAATGATATGATATGCTGGTAATCACAAAGGGACTTATACTACTCATTCAATGGATACAAACTTAACTTCTTCAAACACTTCCAATCAAATAACTTGAAAGGAATTAAAAGCTATCTAATTCTAAGAATGTAAGACAATGCTGATGATTGGGTGAGCCTCTAACCAATCCTTGCTTCACCAAATCAACTATGCACAGCAGGGTGGTAGCTTCTAAGGATGCAGGAATGCTTTTCACATTGTTAATATTCATCCAAATACCCTATGAAGGTGCAATTTAAATGAACATCTCCAATAGAAGTTAAACACTTGCAACTAAGGCCTTGACTAACCTTACACCTTTACTTACAACCAGCAAGTAACAAAAGGTATGGACTCTAGCTTCACCATTGATCATCATTCAACAATATCTTCCATCCAATCTACTTGTACTTCTACTTAACATGAAATGAAATCTAAATGAGGAACTAAAGAAGCCATGCAACACTCCAAAGCAACATGAAGTAATCCACCATGAAAATCAACAATGAATCATCAATTGCTTTGATAGCATTATGGCAACAATCTCATCAAAGTCTTCTCCTACACTACTTGTATTGCTAGCAAGCTAACTTCTCTCTAGTCTCCTAATCTCTTAACTCTCTACGAATGAGAAGCCCTTGGCCTTTTATAGTTGTTCAACGACAATGAAGGGCTAAATAAATTCAATGTCGAGGGATAAGATTTATCCCTACAAACCTAATTAGCGTTGTGCCCCTTTCAACAAATTACATGAAGGCACAATTCTGTGGGCCAATAAGAAAATTACAATGCTTTTGAGAGGTAATGAGAAAATTGTACACTACGCATAATATGATTGAATGTTGTAAGTTTGTAACTAGAATTTTCTCATTGGTAGAAGACACATAGGCACCACCTCAACATCCTTATCCTGTCCACTTGATAAGATCCTTTGGTGTTGATAAAATATCTCTTGATACTCAACATTGCCAAGCCTTAAATTGTGATGGCATACTCTCAAATTTCTTCATCTTCTCCAATCTTCTCCATCTTCGTTCTTACAAATTTTCTCACTGCCTTGATTTGGACTTGCAAACTTGAATCTTTTGAATTTCTTGAAGTAGTGAAGTCTTCATGTAGCTGGAGCCTTCAAGATGAGATTGGATTTTTGAGGAAATTCAAGTTATTGACAACTTTCCTTGACTTGCAGGTTTTCCTTCTTTGACTCCATCTTGATCTCGATTTTCAACTTCCTCTTTTTTTTTGATAATCTTATTTGAACTTTCTTCTCATTGGAGGTCCTCAAGCCTCTTCTTGCTTGAAGTTTTGAGCTTGACCTTGTAGTATCCACACCCTTCAAGGCTCTTTGAACAATTCACCTTGCACGATGAGAGAGAAATTATATTAATGGAACGAAAGAAATCTGAATGCTTTCATAAAAGTCAACATCAAACCAAAGAAGCAAAATGGATTTTCTTTACCAAAAGACCAAATTTCCCTTCCTCTTGCAAATTTTTAAGTGAAACTATGCTAAAATCTGGAAAATAAATGAGTTTTCAATACACATCATACCCAGATTTTGATTTTCTTACCCTCCTTGTTTGTGATTTTGGAAGATAAATCTGTCCTAAAGTTCCAAATTTTTTCCCTTTGATGTTTCAAAATGTTTGATAATCAGATGATCTGCTGTCTTCTCAAAATAACTCTCTCTCTCTCTCTCTCTCTCTTCCCCCCTCAATAGTTATCACTGCCAAATAGGTAGTTTACTGCCCCATCAAGAAATTTTTTCTGCTCAGCTACGAGAAAGATCACTGCTAATAAGCAGAGGCAAATTTGTTTGTGAATGATGTGAAGTGAATAAATCTTGCCTCATACATATAAGTGACCAAAGGTTGGAAAGGACATGTCCAATAGAGAGCCAACTTGGCCATCTTGGACCAATAAAAGCCTTTTAATTAAATCTTTTCATCACCCTGATTGACCTTGTTTATGGATGAAGTTCAATTTAAATTTGCTTCTTCTCAAGCACATAAATCGTCCATGTGGCCTCAGCTTGCCTAACTTTGGGGTATCAAATTTCCCTTGTCTATCTTAATTGAAATCACTGTTTTTATTTTGGGACGATTGAGATGATTTTTTTTCAAGTTTTAGGCTGAATCTCCATTGCAGAGACTTTGGCTTTAGAGGACAAATATTGGGCGGAATTCCTGGGCTTAGAGGAATTCCTCCAAGCCATGAATTGGTTCAGATCACCCCTTGATGCATTTGAGTTGCCATTGATGAAGCAAAAAGGAAATTTGTTTCCTACTTCCTTCATAATGCAAATTGATCTCCTTGTCATTCATTTTGCAGCCAATCCTGAGACATGGCGAAGATTTGAGGATTGAAAATTCTCTTTCATGAAAAGGCCCACCTTAAAATAAAGGCGTTATCCCATTACCAAACCCACAAGACTTAGCAAATTTCGTCATTTTGAGGGGCTAGGAAGTGTTCTGTTTTGTCAAGCATCCGTTTTCCTCATTGAGTTCATGGCGGAAATCCTAGGTTTAGAGGAATTGCGACTTACATATGCGAATGAGTTCATGGCTGAGGTTTCAGAATTAGAGAATTTTGAATTTTGAACAGTAGGTTGAGCATCCATTTCATATCGATAATTTGCTAAGGCATCTGCGTTAAAGTCGGATAAGCACTTGTAATAGTCTGATCTTCCACCATTTTTTGCTCGAAAACTTGATCTCACCTTCTAATTTTGTCCAAATTTCATCTTCAATTCTCAACATTAACTTCACCACACCATTGGAATTGATCAACTTCACAACTCTTTTGGGTTTAGAGAAGTTCCTTAGGGCAGAATTCCTTGGAAGAGAGGAATTCTACCAGCTTTATATGCCTGGCCTTGATCACACTTTTCAATCTGCCCTTAACATTTGTCTTTGAACCTCTTCACCTGCTACTTTTGCCTCCTTAATTAATTATCGATCTCCTTCTCTTGAGCACTTGATTTGCATCAAGATTTGTTTTCTTTATTAAGGCAGAGTTGTTTTTTTTTTGGTGGGGCGAGGAATAATCTTGGGCAAAATTTTTGGGCTGAGAGGAATTTCACCATCCTTCCATGCCTTCGCTTGTTCAAAAAATCTGATTACTAAGCCTCTCCACATTGTTATTCTCAGTCTCCCATTGCCACTTTTCAATCCGCACAACTTGGGTGGTCGATTTAATGAGGGAAACCAAGTTTTTCATTGGGAGAATTTTTTGTAGCTGAGGAAAGATTAAGGGTGGAATTCCTTGGAAGAGAGGAATCCCACCACCCTTCACGTGCCTTGTGTTTTCTCTTGACTGGAGGTTTTAGAATCAGCCCAAGAAATTCCTAGACTGAGAGGAATTCCGCCATTCTTGCTGTCTTCATCTAGACTTTAGTCAATTTTCAGCTCAGTGGGCCAAGTGATTTCGATAAAATATAACATTCGAGTATAAGTTACATTTATACTTTAAGTAATATTTTATATAAATAGTGTAAGTATGTTTGATATAGGTTTCAGCTTCATAGGAGTTATAACAATGATTCTAGATTTTGGGAGTTTTCAATCAAAAAATTCCAGACTTGGCCAAATTTCAGGATTTAAGAGACCTTCAACAATATTACGTCCAACAACCCTTATGGATTTTCTAAGGTCCAATTGAAGCTAGAATAAGGATTTCCTAAAGTTTATAACTCATTTAATCCAAAATCCCTTGACTTCTACTCCATATCCTTGATAGGCTTAGCCAAACTCTTGCTCACATTCTCTGATAGACTTGACCACCCAACAGGCCAGTGTTGCCCAGACTAACCTCTTCGACTTGAAGACTTAAAAACTACCACCAAGCTAACACCACATAAAAGCACCTAAGACCACTATTCGTACACCAAAGTGAAATGAGGGGGTCCCCATTTGCAATGAGATGATGGTATGAAAACCTAACAACACCCCCAACAATTTTCTCACATCAAAGAGGTAGACCATTGTCCCAAAACATGTCAAGAAGTACAAAAGTCTCAAATCCATTTTCAGATCATCTAGATGTAAGATTTTGATTAAACCCATTATAATACCATCATGTACATCGTTTGTTTCTGTTTTCCTTCGAAAATATTTTATGGTGAGGACTTGATGAAGGAATGATTAACCTTGGTTAGAATCAACACTCCTTAAACTCATCCTATGAACTTAGGTTTTTACCTTTTCTGAATGCGAGATCTTTGATTTTTAGAGTGCCTTTGTTTCAAGCTAATCGTTATCTTTTCATATTTCTTTACCTAGATGTGATTTCTTTATTAATCTAATTTCAAAGAAGTCACATCTAGGGTTTTATTTGAAACCAAACATCTCTATTGTAGTTTGTTTTGACTGTGAGGATGCAATGCTGGTGCAAAACTAGGTTTTATGATTGACTTACTTTCAACTTTTATCATTATCATTTGTACACTGTATTGCCATTGGTTCCACCTGCCACATGTGTCTCTGTCATAAAATCTTCTTCTCAGATTCTTCATGCCACACTCTTTTCCCACAGTATCCACATCTTACAGTTATCGCAACTCTTCTTTCTGGACATCAGGTGGCAACAAAAAAGACAAATTGAAATTTATTTTGATATACACAGTCACTTGGCATCCAACTCAACATATTTCCATCTCGACGGCTTGCTAAAATAAACCTTTGCAATTAATCTTTGTCAATGTTGGTACTTGCAATGAAGCATAGCTATAGTTGAGTCAGAATTAGGTTAGGTTAGTATAAAGGTTCAAGCAAAATCCAAGTTGAATAAAGTGGTTTTAAAGTTTTCCTTATATCCATTAAGTTATTGCACTCAAAAAGTGCACATAACTTTGTGATTTTATTCAAGCGCAAAACTTTCTTGGATACGGTGAAATATTTCAATCCAATTAAATAACCTAAGAACTTTTATTTTTTTGATCAATCAAGGGCTGAGGCTGAAGTATTTGTATTGATAATTAGCAATTTACATATCATATTTACAGTAGATAGTCCCACTTCCATCAACAGTCCTAAAAAGGCAAGAACAGATCTGCACTGCAAGCCTAAATGATCCACTTTAAGAGCAGAGGGCTTTAACTACTACAACATTTAAACTGTCAAATACAGGCAATTGTCTTTGTAATATTTGAAAATCCTTTTTTGAGGAGACCTTCTTAGTATAAAATTTCTATAACTAATTGTAATTAGAAATGTGCAATGAGGCAGCATCTAACCAAAATGAAATTGCAAACTGAGAGGCTTTATTTGCAAAATAAACTGGGGATGATAATGATCCTCTGGAGACTAAAGGACACGTTTGAGAAATGAAGGAAAATGGCCATAGGACCACTTGCTTTGTGAGGAGCTCTGACTGTTTCCATCTTGAGCTGGACTAACAATGAACCTGCTTCATTTCTGGATCCTTGAAAATTCCTTCCTTCAACCATTCAAAAAGAGCCTATGCTTCTGCTACCCAGTGTGTAGACCAATCTTCAATATCCTCTGGTTCTGGACGTTCACTGCCTGCAATTGTCAGTAAAATGTGCTCCATTTTAACCACCAAGGAGTCCTGAACTCTCTCAGTAATCTGTAACCCTGACTTCATATATTCACATATGACTTTCATTTAATTTGTTCACTTTCATGAGAAAATCTATGTTCTGTCTAATGGCAAATCTTCTTGCTTTGGAAGGAAGCATATCTAGAATGACTAAGATTGGATATCTTCGAAGGGCTTACCATTTAAGATAGTCACCATATAATTATCCAGTAGGGGAATAGTAAGATTGACATCAGTATTTGATTTCTTAACACCATGTTTAATGTTTCCAGAAAAACTTTCTTGAGAACCTTTCGACGCCAACATGTAACAAAGTGGCAATGAAAAGAGCAGAGAAAACTGTATTTGCCCTATATTTTAAAATAAGCTAGGAACTTTTATTAAGATAAAAAAACCTTAATCTTGCAAGGTAGGACCATAGGTGACATCAGTTCTTTCTACGCTTCTCACCCATTAGGAGGAAAAAAGGTAAAAGAAACTTGATAATTTTGCAGTAAATTGTTTGGATAACACAATATTAAATCCCATATGATTTTTTTGTCATGTCCCATAAGCTAGCTTTGAAAAATTCAACATCTGTTAGAGCAATACAAACAATTTTCTAATATAACATGATTAGAACCTAGGTTAGATATGAGTTAGGTACCCAAAGAAACATATGCATTAAGCTACTGAAGTTAAACCATATTCGAAAGTTTCCATGTGTTTTTTATGGTTATCTTGCCCAAAAGTGATTGTCTTAAATGTAACACTATAATAGACCACAGCTAGAACTTGAGTGTGTTGGATCAAATGCAGTTGGCTTGCATACTACTAGACTTTAAACATGTTTATACTTGAAATTTACTTATATAATTGAAAGCTGTGGCCTTAAATTGTACATTGACCATCATTTGGCCAAGAATGCTTCAATCATCTTACACCAATTTGTTGAACTACATTCATTTAGTATTAGAATTAGGATATGAGCCAATCTTTTATCGGTCTTGGGTTCTTGCTTAAAAGTGTGGAATGAAGAATTGGAGCTTTAGGAAAAGATACATGTCCTGAACCTTTCTCTGTATTTCTTGTTGAATTTTCCCTTTGACTTGTAATTGTGAATGCCACATTCACATTATATGCAAATTTATTTCTCTTTTTGGATAACAGATTGGACATAGCTTGATATTTTTCTGTTTCCTTAGTATCTCAATGATAAATATTCTGTGGGTGGACTTTATTCAATGGTCATTTCTCTGCATTGAAAGCCCTCACTCTGCAATTTTCAACCATGCTTGTATCAGTAGACACTTTGTCAACATGCTTGTTTCAGTTGTAGCCATTTGACTTATAGTGGGATACATAGTTCACATTTTCTCAATTACTTTGTTTACAGATTGTATTTTTAATTTATGTATTCAGTCCTTAATTCATCAGGTTCAGCAATTATTTCTTTTAGCATTGTTAAGAACTAAGACTTAAGGTTTTGGTCAAGTATTGGTGATTTTGGTAGGATCTTTACTTCCAAATGACCTTCAAATGTCATTTCAAATTCTTGAACTTATTCAGAGCTAGTGGTTTGACGCATGGTAATTCTATATTTAAGTTGTTTTGATAATCGCCACAAAAATATTAGCAGCCTATGTACTTATCTTCTTAGCCTCCAACTTGTTGAGTAGGATCTCTATTTTTTCATCATTATTAATTGTTTGATTTTATAATAATTGTGGAGCTGCTAGTGCCCTAAGACTGGTATTTAGATGTCAGTATTTTGGAATTGGTGGTAAGGTTTGGGAACCTTTTGCTCAATTTATCATTTATCATTTTAGATAATAATGAACAATCTACCTCCTTAAATTTATCATTTTAGATAATATTGAACAATCTACCTCCTTAAATTTATGCTCAATTTTGTCTCTTTCATGCCTTTGCAGGACGAGTCACTTTTGATATGGTATTCAGGTAAGGAGGAGAAGCACCTGAAGCTAAGCCATGTATCAAGAATTGTACCTGGGCAGCGCACTGTGAGCTTCCTCTTAGTCTTTTATTTACAACTTTTTTTCTCCTGTTTTGATGTGTGATATTGGTGTCAATGATACTGACAAAGAAATGTAAAAAAATGGAAGTGAATGATGAAACATGTTCCATCAAGTCAGCATTACCAGCATTTTCCTGTTTGGCTAATTGTAGTATTGTTATGGTCTTTTCCTTTATTTCATAAACAAATGTCTTTCATTGCCTTTTCAAACAAGTGTTAAAAGATTTTTAAAATTGGATCAGAACCATAGGACGGCTATTTTAATCTGTTGCAAGTGCAACCTTTGTATAGACCAGACAAAACTATGGCAAAATATCTGCCAAATTTGAAAATCAAGAACAGTTTTTTTTCCCTTTGACTTCTTTTATTTGAATTTTCTAGCCACATTCTTCTATTTTTAACATATACTATGCCACTTACAAGACTGGTTCTCGTTTCTATTTTGACTTGAGTGCTTTTGAAGTACTCCAAAAATATATATAACTTATATGCTATGTTGTATGATTAAGTGGCTTAGCTTTTTATATGTCTTCTTCATTTGATTAGTTGCTACTTGCCATGGGATATTTCTAATCCACTTCATTAGTCAATTGTGCCTTCTTCATTTGATTAGTTGCCATGTCATATTTCTGATCTACTTCATTTGTCAATTGCATGGAATGGTGCTTGAGAAAATAATTATCTACTTAATGAATGTCATTGGCCAAAATCAAGATGTTGATATAATTCTGTAATGGTTTTGTTGGAAGCATGAATGCTGATGATACTTCTATGGGAGAGTATTGTAGAAACATGATTAAATCATTATCATGATGATATGTTACATTCATGACTGTGTTTGTCATTGATGTCAACATAGCAGTTTTTTGTGGTATCTGACAGAAGAACAACGGTAAAGAACAAGTTGGTATGGATAGATAGTTGAGCATTTTCACTAAGCAAGGTTAAAGGGAGATAACCTCGGAAGTATAAGATATTAATTTTGGAAGAAGTTATGCAAGTTTCGGTGAGGACTGTTCTGAGATAGAGTTTAGAGAAGTATGTTTTGGTAAACTTGTTATATCTCTTAGCAGAGTTGTTATTCTAAGAAGCCGAAGTTAAAGATCTGAAGAAGACATTCTGGAGATGACGTAGCTAAGCGCGCTCGTCATAATGTTACACGTACGGAAAGTTATTCAAGTTACAAGGTGAAAGATTAAAGTTATCACTAAGTGTGACGTGTTCTTAATGAACTCCTATAATAATTAATTGAGAAGGTGTAATAGCTGACTCAGGGAATTGTTTTATGGATTTGGTATAAAGGAAGGACATTTTCCTTTGTTATCTATGATTATATACGAAATGGATTAATGATTGCAAGAAGCATGAAGAGCGGAATGCGAAGTTAAACAGAGCAGAGCGAAGGTGAAGAGAACTTCGTTGCCGAGGTTTTGTTATGAGATCCAAAGTTTGATATTTGGATTCGAGGTTCGTGACTTGGTCTACAAGGTCTGACAGTGATTGGTCCGGTTGACAGGACAAAGGAAAGGAGTTAAAGTACAATATAGACAATTGTTCTACAAAGAATAGTTGAGAGATTAGTTGGACAGTGAGTTCAGTGGTCTTGCCCTAGAAGCTGTTTGGATAGTGGGTCCTTCTACCTTCCACAACTCCTAACAAGGTTGGAATCTCCTAACAGGGATTCAAAGTCTCCTAACAAGGACTCATATGTACTAAATGTTGTAATAGACTCCTAACAAGGTCCCTATTTATATTAGTACATAATCTTGCGGGCATCATTCCCACTAGGGTTTTCCCTTTGATCAAGGGTTTCCCTAGTTAACAAATCTGGTGTAATTGTGTACGTGCATTTTAGTATGGTTGTTGGTGGTTGTTTACTTTGATTGAATGGTTAAGATTATTTAAGATTGATAATTATTGGATAATTGATTCATCCCCCCCTTTCAGTTATCTTGGTGGACTATTGTTTGTAACAGAGTTTTCTTAGGAACCACATGGGTTGAGCCAAAAGGCATGTTTGCTTCACCTAGTTTGGGTTGTAAAATGAATCCTAATTTTGTAGGAAGAGTTTGTTTAGATGGTCTCATAATTAGGAGCCCCATAACTATGTCGACCCACTTGGCCCCACAATTCCTACTATGGCTATGATTTTACAACCTTTAGAGCAAATTGTGGCAGTATCAAAGGCATTTTCTCAACAATTCATTAGCATTGTTTCACAGACTTCTTTATAGATTAGTTTTATCATCTCAACAATGTTTAGGCATGGGTGGATATATAATCACAATGATCTCCACACCTGAAAATTGGAGTAGCTGATAGTAGCCTCTTCTGCATTTGTTAAGGGGTCAGGACCTGATATTTGAAGAATGGTAAGACAAAAATATAGCAATTGTGATAGGATGGAGTGCAGGTACATGCCTCTTCAAGTCTTGAAGTATCTCAAGAGTATTCAACTAGTATATAACATTTATAACTGAAGCGATGTTCCCTTAGTGGTACATCAGATGACTAGCAACTGTGACCAAGTCCCTGATGCAATAATAAGAACCAAGTGGTCTTTTTATGGTTTTGCTTCTTTCTCTTGAATCTGCTTCATTTTAGCTCAAAATTAAATACAGGATTAATTATTAGAGTGTAAGAGATTCTGCTACTGATTTTGTTAGTAGCTCCTCTTCCAGGTATATCAAAAACATTGCTAGGTAATAACCAGAAATTCGATGTACATACATTCACTTTGGTTCCAACAGCCAAAATAGAATGCATGCATTCTCTTTGGATCTAGTAGTCATAACAGTTTTCATGTCTCATCACCCGTTTCTTCTCACAAATACATACATTCACTTTGGTTCCAACAGCCAAAATAGAGTGCATGCATTCTCTTCGGATCTAGTCGTCATAACAGTTTTTATGTCTCATCACTTGTTTCTTCTCACAAAAAATGTCAATTATGTTTTGGTATAATTCTTGTTTGTCAATTACACTCAATATTAATAATATATAATTTTATAATTTTTTATTATAAAAGAAGAAAAATGAATAATTAATAAATAATAAAGCTGATATAATATAAGATTAATAATAATAAATATATATACAATAAATTAATATATAATATTGTTATATAATAAAAAAATTATATAAATATTAACAGTATTAACATTAAATTTTAATGTAATTTCATTCGCTAATATTAATAAAAATGGATAAATTCTTATATAATATTCTAATATATTATTATATAATTTACCTTCAAAACAAGTTCTAAACATTATAAAATATATTACTATATAATTTACTATAATTAATCATATATTATACTATTATAATTTAACTGCAAAGTTTCGCGAAACATGACAATGTTCACTTGAAAGAGCTTAGTATGAAGGGTTGCTTTCACCATATTGCATCTCCCTTTTTTTTAACTCCCACGGCCTCTTTGGCATCAAAGGGAATTTGAGTGGAGTGTTCCCATCGTTCTTTTGGACCGTAATGCTCTTCATTTGACCAAAAGGGGGAAGATTCTTTTGCGTCACTCTATGTCAAATTTCCCAAAATTGGACTTGACTCACACTTGGTAAGTCTGGCTTGACTCGTGACTCGACAAAGTGAAAAAACACTTGAAATTTAGAGATTTTAAAGTATTTACAGCTTGTTTCATGGACACATTCTAAATAAAGCTTATAGACACAATACCATCATCAAATAGAAGCTAATATGATCACATACATAAATATACATTGATCACATAAGTGTAAATGCAAATTGTAGCTAAAGGAAATAGAAAACTTAGATATATAAAATTTTAAATATTTTTAAATGTATATAAAACTCATCGAATATGAAATCCATGTCATCAAATATTTTAAACATTTGTGAAAACAAAAATAAGTCTATGGCTCTAACTCTAGCTCAACCTCAAAGAAGCCTACATCCCTCCTACATAGGCGTCTAAAGTAGGTCTTGGACGATTGAACAGCCATAGTCTATTTTTGTGAGACACCACTCAGACCTTCCGTTTTTACTCCTCAAGGGGTCCTAATATCATCCATAGTGATGGTATGGGTACCATTCAGGTGATTTGCATTCCTATTCATTAGAAACGTTCAAAATTCGTTGACATTCATATGCACAATGTCAAAGAACTTTTGAAACTCTAAAAAGGGAATGATTTGTAATAGCCAAATTCTCAAACATATAGAGTTTTCAAAAGCTTTTAACGAAAAAACAAAAAGCAAAGTCATTTAAATATAGACAACGAAAATAAACTAATTAACTTAAATGACCATCAACTAAGATTCTAAAATAGCGAGCTAAAAATAGCAAGAACCTAGGATACTAAAAATAGTCTAATACCCTCCCTTAATTTTCATTCTTTCAACTACACCAAGTTACCTCCTAAACATGACGAACTTTTCCAAACCGAGAGACTTAGTGAGGATGTCTGCAGTTTAGTTCTCAGTGAGGATATAATGCATCATCACGGATCTGTCTTTGACAAGCTGGCAGATGTAGTGACAATGAAGGTCAACTTGCTTATCCAGAAAACTGGTTTTTTGGCTAACTTCAGAACTCTTTGATTATCACAGAATAAGGTAGTAGCTCATGCTTGAGGCATGTGCGTGTTTACAAGCATCTGTTTAAGCTAAACTGCCTCACAAGCTGCCTTAAGTTCTTAATAGTTCCTCAATATTCAACTTTGGTAGAGGAGAGTGGTACTGACTGCTGCTTGTTTCTGGTCCATGTTACTGCACCTATGCCCAAACTGAAAACATACCTAGAAGCAGACTTTCTATTGTCAACAAAATCTGCCCAATGTTCAACCAATGAGCTGAGGATCTTGACTTCTGTTGTACAAAATGCCAAAATTAGGACTGCCCTTCACATAGCTTAGCACGCTTCACTGCAACCCAGTGTTCAATTTTTCAGGCTGTCGTGAAGCAACAGATATAGCTCACAGCACAACTAGTGTCAGGTCTAGTGTTAGGGACATAGATGAGGCTACCTACTAGTTGCCTGAATGTTGACTCATGAACCACTGGTGATTCTGATTTGGCTGAACATTTCGGCCCTTTCCCCATGGGTGTAGATGCGGGTTTGCAATCATGCCTCTATAATTTATCCAGCAAACTTTTAGCGTACTCTGACTGAGAAATGAAGAAGGATGTATCTATGTGCCAAACTTCTATGCCAAAATAATAATTGAGAAGTTCCAAATCTGTCATGTCAAATGCCTAGCACAAATTCTGTTTCACTCGCTCGAGCCAGATGTGCTGCACTACCAATAATGATCAAATCATCAACATAGATGACAAAAATAAGAATCTCTCCACTAGTGTGCTTGACATACAAATTAGAATCAAGAGGACTGTGTTGAATCTCCCTATCAATTAAATACTTATCAATCTTGATATATCATGGACAGGATGCCTGTTTGAGGCTATAGAGAGCTTTTACCAATTCGCAAACCTAATTTTCCTTACCAACAACTTGAAAACTTGGAGGTTCTGTCATCTATACTTCTTGCAGATTACCATTGAGAAAAGCACCCTGACATCCATTTGATGGATTCACCATCCAAACTAAGTTGAAAGGGTGAGGACAAGATGAATGGTACTCATTTTGGTAGTGCGAGCAAAGGTCTCCTCACAGTTGATGCCCTCTTGTAGAAATCCATTAGCTACTAACTGTGACGTGTACTTATCAAGTATTCCATTGGCCTCATACTTGACCTTATAGACCCTTTTGTAGCCAATGGGCTTCTTCCTTGGTGGAAGTTCAGACAACACCCAAGTGTTGTTTCTCATGAGACTCTAATGTTCGACAAGCATTGCTTGTTGCCATTCTGGTATGCTCTTAGCATCTGAATATGTTTGAGGCTTAAAAATACCGTGAATATTGGCCATAAGAAGCTCAATCTCTCCCACAAAGTGAAATTTGAACATTTCCTCTGCCAAAAACTTGTCGCCTCCTCCAAAGACCATTGAATCATAGAAATACGCTATGTGAACCAATTTCGACAATGTGTGAAATGCAGAGAGGCACCAAAGTCAAAGTACGAGGCAAATGGTGTCTCATGATTTGATGGACATGTGGCAATGAGTGCATATGAGGTAGGTTCCTTCTTATCAGAATGCACAACAACTTGCACCTTTTGGTTAGACTCTTCATGTGAAGATTGTGCAGCAGCCAATGCTTTCTTGGAATCTATCTTCATGGTGACCAAACTTGGGACAATAATTACATTGCTCCTTCTTTGAAGATGCTGAAGGTTTACTTGTCTCTTTTTTGCTATGCAGATTGAGGTTTACCTTTATTTTTGTCCAGGCTTTGTCTATTAAGGACGCCTATGCAAAAGAGGACGAACTAACACTGCCTCCAAAGGTTGTTTCCATTTATCTTACAACAAAAGCTTTTTGCATAGATCAAGAAACTTTTGATCAGCACTAATAGAAGTGAGATTGAGCATCTCAATGAAATGCTCGTAGGATTGGGGCAGGCTTAATAGCATAATGACTACAATATCTTCTTCTTCTATCTTGCGGCCAATAGGCTTGAGTTGGCCATGAATGTCCTTGGTTTTCATAAGATGGGCCTGGAGAGACATCTTCTTGTCCATCATGATAGAAAACAACATATTGTTTTAAAAGAAAGCACAACTCTTGTCAGACGTCTCATGAAAGTCCTTCAAGAGATCCTAGATCTCTTTAGCTATTTTCCCAAAAGGCACTTGAGTGAGTTGATCATTGGTAACAAAACATTTGATGAGCATGATGATTTCTCCGTTATGCTCATCAAATCTTTCCTGATCTGACCTTGTTTGAGTAGGACGTGTTTCTTTTCCTTGAACAATCTTATCAAGACACCTATATTCAAATATTGTCATCATGCACTGCTTCCAGGTGTTGTAATTATGGCTATTGAACCATTGACTTCCTTCCAATGTAATGTTGGTCAAATACACCATCACTAAAATGGAGGTTGCTGGTCAAGCCTCAAATAACACAAAAATCGAGGCAGATGTTGCATAATTCTGTAGACTGAACACACTGAAAATGTCAAAGAGAGCAGATTATAATGATCTTGGAAAAAATAGAAAAACTCTACTCGGGTTTAAGGGTTAAAAACCTTGTTTCAATAAAACGGCCAATTTCAAAAAAAATGTAGAAAACCCACAACTAAAAATTCTTGTTTTTGGATTAAGGTTTTATGGCTAAGGAAATGTGAGAAATAGGTATTGTGGCCATGATTTCTGGCTGAAAATGGCATACAAAGTCTCATTTTTATTTGGCCAAAAATCATTTACAGAACAGAAGTTGTGTGATTTTCATAGTGATTGCGGATTAGCAAATGGATAAAAGTTGTGGTGGTTGGAGCTCAAGAAATGATGGCCAAAAGATTGTGGAAATGGCAGAAAAAATTGCATCGCATAATAGTGAAAAATCGTGATAAAAATCGGTGTGCAAGCACAGTCTGAAGAAAAAGGAAACAACTTGGGCTGAAAAATGCGGTGATGACAACAAATAAAATTCTCGTGGATCAGAGGAAAATCATTGCCTAAGAATTTTGTCTTGAACAAAAAAACCCTTGACACATGTAAACGATAATTACCAGTTTGGAGTGAAATCTTGAAGTTTTCCAAACCAAATGGGCGTGACTTTTTCAGGAGATGCGCCTACCATCAATAAACTCTAGTTCGTGTTTGAAGTAGACTGCAAAAAACTAATTTTGAAATTGTATTAGGGAAAATCTTGCCCAAAAGACTTCACTGCTCTGATACCATGAAAGTCTAAAAACAGAATGCATTGTATTAACAAAATACCATAGTAACACGGGGTTGCATCCCCCCCTTTTTGCCCCACGTCCCAGAGACTTAAACGTACTCATCCCCTCGTCCCCAGTAGCGCCACCAGATTCCGCCACCTCCACCGAGGATTGGGGACATCCTGATGTTGACTATTTATAGATTCGACTATTTAAGTTTAATGTTCGATGTTCCAATTCAATGCAATGTTCAAGTATTTACTCTTTTACATCTTGAAATCTTATATTGCAATACATATATTCATAACTAGCATTTTAAGTACCCCATATATATATACACCCCCTCTCCTGTCCCTCGCTGCCGTCCCCCCGTCGTCCCCAAATTAAGATCCCTCTGTCCCCCTGTACCAGAAACTTGCCTCCCAGTTCTGCCATCCCCCCTTCCCTCAGGGCGGTGTAACTATGTAAAATACCCAAATTTATAGAGTTTATGAAAGCTTTTAGCAAAAAATCAAAAAGCAAATTCATCAAAATATCGATGACTATAATAAACTAATTAAGACAACCTAAATGACCATTAATTAAGACTCTAAAATAATGAGCTAAAAATAGCAAGAACCTAGGATACTAAAAACAGTCGAATAACTATTGCAATGAGGGAAGCTTGATTTCTTCTATATTCTATTATAACCCTACCTAACAGGTTTCTTGGCCAAAGCATGTCCCCAAAAATATGTTCCTCAGTCTTTAAGATTTCTTTTGCTTTCTGGAGTTGCAATAATGAAGTACGAGTAGCAGAATTCTGCTTGAAAAGTACACAGATCAATCTTAAAAGGTGGATGCAGGGCTTGTGTAATCTTAACTTTACTTTTTGTTGTATGTTGTTGGCCCTAAGGCCACCTACAATGATGTGTAAATTGTATTAGCTCAAATTTGCTCCATCATGCATCAATGATTTGGATGTACGTGTCTGTGTTTTTGTGTGTGTGTGTGAGAGAGAGAGAGATGTGTAATACACACACTAGTGCACCTAGTTGTTCATTGCACTGGTAGAGAGATACCAATATCAATATGTTTGTTTATTTGTTTTGAAAGGTTTTTCTGCCATAAGAAAATATTTGAAATACTAATATGCCCAACTGTGCTTTTCTGTGTTTTGCAGGCAATTTTCCATAGGTATCCACGGCCTGAAAAGGAGTATCAATCATTTTCACTAATATACAACAACAGATCTCTTGATTTGGTAAGGAGCTGTTTGTGTCTCAGCACCACTTTATGTTTATTGGTTCCGAAGTGTTACCATGACATTGTGTTTTCAAATACATTTCCAAAGTTCTAGGAATGCTTCTTTAACCTAAATTGAAAATGCCTTTACAATTTATGCTTTTTCCTCACCTTTCCAAATCTACATTATAGAAGGGCAATTATTTCAAAACAACTGAGCATTTGATTATTTCATATTTGCAGATATGCAAGGATAAAGAAGAAGCGGAAGTTTGGTTTGTTGGCCTGAAAGCACTGATTTCACGTGGCCACCATAGGAAATGGAAAACAGACTCAAAAAGTGATGGGGCGGCATCATCTGATGCAAACAGCCCCAGTACTTACACTCGAAGGAACTCCCCTCTTAGCTCCCCCTTTGGTAGTACAGATAGTATGCAGAAGGTCTGACTCAACCAGTTTGGATTTTGAAATTTTGGTCATTTATTTCCAAGTTTGATACAGCAAAAATTTACTGCCAAAGAAGTGTGTCTGTGGATACATTGTTTAAATCAGGTATTCATTGTTGATCAAAATGTTTTCTCAGGTTACCTGTTGGGGTCACATTTCTTTGTTTTGTCAATTCAGGATGGTGGAGATACAAATAGGAGTCCAAGTCCATATGGGAGTCCTTCTCGACATGGTTTAGAAAAAGTCTTTTCTGATGGAATATTATATACTGTACCTCCAAAAGGTTTCTTTCAGTCAGACTCTGTTGGTGGTTCTACATCTCTTAATTCAATGTCCTCAGAGGGAGGATCAGACAGCACCAATGGACATACAAGAAATGCGGTGATGGATGGTTTTAGGATTAGTCTCTCCAGTGCTGTAAGTTCATCAAGCCAAGGGTCAGGTCAAGATGATGGTGATGCATTGGGAGATGTCTTTATATGGGGAGAAGGTGCCGGGGATGGAGTTCTGGGAGGTGGTTTGCATAGAGTTGGAAATATCGCAGATCCAAAAATGGATGCACTTTTACCGAAAGCCTTAGAGTCAGCAGTGGTGCTTGATGTTCACAATATTGCTTGTGGTGGTAGGCATTCTGCTCTTGTTACAAAACAAGGGGAGGTTTTTTGTTGGGGCGAGGAGTCAGGAGGTCGACTTGGCCATGGAGTAGATGCAGATGTTTCTCAGCCTAAACTTGTTGATGCTCTTGCCCACACAAACATTGAACTAGTAGCTTGTGGAGAATATCATACATGCGCTGTCTCTCTATCAGGAGATCTGTACACATGGGGTGATGGGACACACAATTTTGGGCTTTTGGGACATGGGAATGAAGTGAGCCACTGGGTACCGAAAAAGGTAAATGGTCCTTTGGAAGGAATACATGTCTCTTCAATTTCATGTGGGCCTTGGCACACTGCTATAGTAACTTCGGCAGGTCAATTATTTACATTTGGGGATGGAACATTTGGCGTTTTGGGTCATGGAGATCGTAAGAGTGTTTCTTCACCTCGAGAAGTTGAATCTCTAAATGGATTACGGACTGTCAGAGCAGCTTGTGGAGTATGGCATACTGCCGCTGTTGTGGAAGTAATGGCTGGTTCTTCAAGCTCTAGCAACTGTTCATCTGGTAAGCTATTTACTTGGGGAGATGGGGATAAAGGGCGGCTTGGGCATGGCAATAGGGAGCCAAGACTTGTTCCAACCTGTGTGGCTGCACTTGTTGAACCAAATTTTCGTCAAGTAGCATGCGGGCATAGCCTTACAGTGGCCCTCACGACATCAGGTCATCTTTATACAATGGGTAGTAATGTTTATGGTCAGTTAGGAAATCCTCAAGCTGACGGGAAACTTCCAACACGTGTGGAAGGTAAGATTCGTAATGCATTTGTAGAGGATATAGCGTGTGGCGCATATCATGTTGCAGTTTTAACCTCAAAAACAGAAGTGTACACCTGGGGAAAGGGGGCAAATGGACGTTTAGGTCATGGTGATATCGAAGATAGGAATTCTCCCACACTTGTAGAAGCATTGAAAGATAAGCAAGTTAAAAGTGTTGTTTGTGGCTATAGTTTTACAGCAGCTATCTGCCTTCATAAGTGGTTATCAGGTGCTGATCACTCCATGTGTTCTGGTTGCCGGCTTCCATTTGGCTTCACAAGAAAACGTCACAATTGCTATAACTGTGGACTTGTTTTTTGCCATGCATGTAGTTCTAAGAAGTCACTCAAGGCTTCTCTTGCTCCAAATCCTAATAAGCCTTATCGTGTTTGTGATAATTGCTATATGAAGTTGAAGAAGGCAATTGAATCTGGTTCAATGTCTCTGAGTTTGGGGACTAGAAGAGGAGGGGCTAATCAGAATTTCAATGACAGTGGAGAGAAACATGAGAAGTTGGATGTTAAAACTCAGTTACAATTTTCCAGGTTCTCTAGCATGGAATCATTCAAACAATCTGAAAGTAGATCTTCCTCTAGAAGTAGGAAACTAGAATTGCATAGCAGCCGGGTGTCTCCAGTGCCAAATGGCAATTTGCAGATCGGAAACAGCAATCCTCAAAGATCCATGAATCCAGTATTTGGGTCATCAAAGAAAGCATTTTCTGCATCTGTTCCTGGTTCAAGAATTGTTTCTCGGGCAACATCACCAACTTCAAGACGTCCTAGTCCACCTCGTTCTGCGACACCAATTCCAACACTTGCAGGGCTAACTTCTCCTAAACTTTATGTTGATGATGCAACAAGGACAAGTGATGCATTAAGACAAGAAGTTGTTAAGCTGAGGTTGCAGGTGATTTGGTTTTGTATCTTATCTGACTAAACCAGTTACTGTAGGAAATAATGTATTCTTTACAGCTATATTTTTTCTAAGTGCAAAATACACACTCCATTAATAAATTCTTAAAATGAGTAAGGCTTATACAAGGGTCACGTGTCTTTGTTATAATTACTTCAGTTTTTAATTTTGTGTAATTCTAGAGGATGACTTGCCAAAACTTCAAATTTCTAGGTGGAAAACATAACTCGCAAAGCTCAGCTACAAGAAGTGGAGTTAGAACATAGTGCAAAGAAACTCAAGGAGGCTATTGCAGTAGCTGGAGAAGAAAGTGCCAAATGTAAAGCTGCCAAGGAAGTAATTAAGTCTCTCACTATGCAGGTGATGAATTAATATAGTTGTTATTTTTACATATTTCTTGCAATTAGGTCTAGTTTTCCTTGAATTATGCATCTTTCTATTGTATCGTTTTCTTGTATTCTTGTGTGCATTATTAAGTGCAAAGTGATCTTACAGCTCAGAGTTTCATGACAAAGAATTAGAATTTTAGCATTTGATTGATTGCAGGAATCAGATTAGAGTTGACTTAGAATGTGTTGTTAAATGAATCATTAAGCAAGGATTGGGCCTAAAGTATTGAATCATAAGTTGATATGAGCAAATTATGCTGAACATTCGATTATAATAAAGATTTTTAAGGAACATATGCTGTCCTCTCACACCAGGAATTTGATCTGATGAAGAATGGAACTCCCTATTTCCCTAGCCTGAATAGAAAACATCAAATCTTCGCTTTAGCTTCATGGCATTCTTTCAAAACCGTCTTGACTTCAATTTTCAGAAGTACTATACCAAAGAAAACAACCTGATTCCTAGGGAGGACTTGATAAAATTGTTTCATCAATATGCTCAGAAAATAAATCCTGTCTCTCCTTCCCAACGAAAGAAGGGAATGGGTGCTGCTTCTGAAAAAAAATCTGCCGAGGTTACACTTTTTCTTGGATGAAAAGGAATAGAGGCTTTGGTTTGTAACCTAAGAAGCTTTGATGTGTTGATTCAAGATAACCTATCCGACATTGAAAACACTTTGACTTTTGATTAAAGATAACTGAAGACTAGTAGGACCTGTTCACAATTTAGTGTTGACAAAATGCTACCAAATTGAATTTTTTCCCTACAGAAAGAAAAAGTTCAAGCTTTTTTACAATGCTCATAGTTTGTGAAGAAACATGAATTATTTGTGAAATCCTTCTCACTTGCTTTCAGTCCAATCGAAGGAAAAAGATCAAGTTTTTTTGTCCATGGTTTATGAAGAAACATGAATTATTCGTGAAACTGTTCTCACTTGCTTTGAGTCCAAAAGATGATCTCCACAGCGCAGTAGTGGTTGACTGTGGCTACCTCATCTTCCCTGTTAATTTTTGCAGGGATTTTCTCTGCAGACAATAAGAAATGCTATTGATGAATCCATCACAACCTCAGGATTCAAGGCAATTAGGGTGCATAACTATGTATGGATCTGTGTGGGTAATAAGTATATACATAGAAAATCCCCTATTGATAGTTGGAATTTGAGGCAATTGAATGCAACTAGCTCTTAGATTTTCAGCATATCCCTTTCGTCTGGTTGATCTTTCATAAAGATGGTCACCTGGCAGCTTAGTTGCTGAATTGTGAGACTTTTCGGGCGAGTCCGGGTACAAAATGTTTGGATTCTGAAATGAATCTTCTATGGGTACACATCTGGGATTTGTGTTTCTAAATTTCGAAATGTTTAGTGATTATAGTTTGATCTTTTAGATATTTTTAGACCTACACTGCTGATTAGCAAACTCTTATCTATCATGAGATTCTAGTTTGATCTTTTCGATACTGAAAACTGAATCTAAATTGGAATGATATGTTTCAAAAATTTGAAATTTGTAATGGTTTTGTTTAGCATATGTATTGGTATATGTCATTCTAAACTTAATTCTATTATTTAGCTGCATGTCTACACACACACACACACACACACACACGTATAGATAAGTATCTATGTGTGTGTGTGTGTAGGAATACTGAAAATGTACCCAACACCTCAAAAAAATAAATCTGCCACACAAGCATTTTGTACCCATGTACCCATACCTGTTCCCATTCCTGATTTGGCAACTTGCCCTTGCAGTAGTGCTGCTCCCCTTGGCAGCATTGGGACTAAGCAGTGAATGAATAGAGGGAAGAAATCTTGACCAAGAGAATAAGTAAAGACAGCATACCAAATTGAATTAACATTTTGAGAACATAAAAAGAACCAAGGCTCAAGCAAGGGTCAGTACGGAAATAAATAAATTTTGAAGAGGCCTTGTGAGAAGAAGATAACTGCAATGAAACAGCTAAATCAGTCTCTAACTCATCCAGAGCTCTTTACCACCAAGATAAGAAGAAGATGAATGGTATTTAGCTAAGTTACCAGATTCGCTCCTGGAAGGTGGAATTCAAAGTTGGTTCGCTGCCAAGTTGTATGTGGTTCGAATTTGCTCAAAATTCTGCCACAGTCAGATAAATTCGCTCAAAATTCTCTCAGAAGAACCCTGTAAGAATTTTGGACGAATTTGGAAGACTTTTGATTAGGACAGAGGATCCCAAAACAAATTTGGGTCGAATTTGACTGAAAACGCCATTTTTATTGACTTTTTTATAAAGATTTTTTGCCAACTTAGGTCTATTTGACCTTCCAACTCAAAAAGCGACCACTAGAAAGACCAAAAGGTGCATATGTGATTGAAAAGAAAAACTTCTTGCCTCCATTTGTGTATGATCTTATTTGTTGCTGCATAAATATATTAGGAAAAAATCTTGTACGGATGAACCCAAAATGAATCTGAACCGAACCCAATTTTCTTTTGGAGAAATTTAGAACCCGAATCTTGAATTCAATGCTTTGGAGATGTAGATCAGAAACTAAAAGTTGTGGAGAAAAGTAGCAGGAAAGGTCTCTGGATTAGGTCCAATTCACATTAGGGGTGGATACACTAGTATAAATCATTAAAGCCAAAATAAAAAAGGTTACAGAAATGCCAGATAGAGAGCAGTGCAATGATATTTATAACAAAACAATAAGATTCATCAGTTGGCGATTGCACTGAGTAACAAGAAGACTGCCAAATGAATAAGACAGACACCTGGCCACCGATCTGGTAAACCACTTTGTCTGAGATGGCTCTAGTGGAAATCATGCCTGTGTGTCATACCACCAAGTCAGTGCAATGCAGGTATTCTATTTTAGGTTTTATCCAAAATATTTCTGAGTAACTCTTTGTCATGTATCAAGATTCAAGATAGATGGAATGTGGTGACCAAAGATAGCTTCATCTTTCAAAGAGAAAAACAATGACTCAATGAACCCAAGTATGTAGCACTTTGTTACCAATTCTTTTGCTGGGAATGGTAGTAGTCTGTTATTGGTATGAATTCTAACAAAACTGCAATGCAAATGTTTATATTCAACTTTATGGAGGTAACAAACTAGCTAAATTGGATCCAAGCAAAGAAGGCACATAATGCTATATAATTATAGTGGATTTTATGCAATTAAGAACCCATAAGAGAAAACAAGGGGCTAGGGATTTAAGTTTTTAACTTCAGAACAGCAATGAGTCTGATATAGCTTATCATCAATAATTCTTTGATAGATAAATAATTATGCACGATGGCTCTTCGTGTGGTGCAATTTGAGAAAAAGTCTCCACTGCACAGTAGAAAAGTAGAGAATCCCCATCTGAGAGATCTAGCTAATAAGATCAAAATATTCATAGGTGCATGATCTGATACTATTAGATTACTCATCAATTATAATAATATAAACTTCAAGTTTCAATATAAAGAAAAAATATAAATATAAGTTTTAGGCTTCCAGGACAAAAACTCATAAGAGTTTGTTGCCATGGTGTGTGTGTTCTTGAATTAGATGGTGTTTTTGTGTCAACCTTAACAAGAGCCTCAACCATGTTATCATGTTCTGAATGCAATAAATCCTATACTAGTGGATTACCAGACTTGATTTCTACCTTGCAAAATGTTTGGATGTGTCATGAGTTTGCTTCCCATTGGTCTTAGGTTTGAATCTGGGACTCAGTTTCATCTAATGAACATGGTTTGTGGGTTACTGTGTTTATTCTTAGGGGAGTAGTCTTGCCTCAACTCACCGCTTCCTGATCCCAACTTGGCAGTAAGTTCAAGTAAGGTAGGCTGGGCAGTAGACTGGGTCATGGGGATACCCCTGGTGCAAAAGTAAAATATTATAGATTTTTTAAAATTTAAATTTTTTTGATAGAAAAGTCAGTTTAATGATCTTTTCCATGCCCTTCACAAATGTGTCATAAAAATTTTTCTTCACAACTTTTCTTTGGCTTTGTTGCGGTAAGCACTCTCCAATGAGCATGTGATTGGTGTTGGGTAATGTGGTTGTCATATCAACATTATAATTTCAGATCCAACATCAATTAAGCCTAAACCCTGGGTGATAAACTGTCTTGGATAAGACGTTACAGTTTCTCCAAACCGTACAGTCAACTATCACCAGCAAGACAAAGGTATTACATTTGATCAAGGAATGGGCAGATGTGTAAGCAGAAAATTTAATGAAGAAGACTTTTATTTCCATTAAGGAATGAATGAAATAGATTGATGGTATTGTTCTCATTGAAGCGATTAAATATGTACAGCAAGCTTATGAAGAAGATTGTTACATTGTACTGTCTTGTACAGTAATGAATCTGCAAGCAAAGACAATGACCTATTCACAAGTTGAATCAGGTGCATGATGGTAGGGTAGTAATGACATCATTTTCATGCTTTTTTAGCTGGCATGAGTATGATGGGTTATGGTTTTGCTCCCCATTGGTTTCATGTTTGTCTCCAAGGCTCGGTTTCACCTGATAAATGTAGTTTCTGTGAAACTATGTTTATCCCCAGGGGACTAGTCTTGCCCTGGCCTGCCATTCCTGACCCCAACTTAGTGGTAAGTAAGACCAAGGTAAGGTAGGCTGGGTCTGGGGATACCCCCGGTGCATAAGTAAAATATTATAAAATTTTTCAATGGAAAACTTAGTTTAATGATCTTTTCCATGCCCTTCACCATAATTACAATGCCCTGGGGGATGGGGGAATATCAGAACATGGGGACAAATTTCTAGGACGAGGGGCCAGAGGGACCATAATTTGGGGACAATAGGGGGACGGTGATGGGGGACATCGGGGTTGTATATAGTATACATGTGGTACTTAAAATGCTAGTTATGAAAAGATATTGCAATATAAGATATAACGATGTAAAAGAGAAAATACTTGAACATTACATTGAATGGGACCATCGAACATTGAACATAAATAGTTGAATAATCAAATAGTGAACATTGGGACGTACCCCCATCCTTGGCAAAGGTGGCAGAATCTAGTGTCTCCGCTGGGGACGGGGGAATGAAGTCCCCAAGTCTCTGGTGCATCCCAAAGGGGGGATGGGGGACGCGTCTCCGTGTTACTATGCCCTTCACAAATGTATCATAAAAAATGTTCAACTGTCATTTGGCTTTGCTGCAGTAAGCACTCCCCAGTGAACTTTCACTCATAAGCATGTGTTGGTGTTGGGTAGTGTGGTTTGTCATGTCCCCATTATTATGTCACACCCAGCATCGATTAAATTTAAACCCTAAGTCATAAATTGTCTTGGATAAGACTTCACAATTTCTCCAAACAATACAGCCATCTGTCAACAGCAAGACAAAGGTATTAAGCAAGGTTGCATAGGCATGGGGGTACTTGGGTACTACGAGTATGGGTACGGCTATTTTCCAAAAGAGGGGACTAGGTTACTTGGGTACATCAGTTTTTTTAATATAATTTAATATTTTATAGAAGATCTGAAAATAAGAGTCATGATAATGAATTTTTAAAACAAGAACATTGATAAATTTTGCAGATGTAATCTATTTTTTTCAGTTCCAGATTTGCAATATTATTGTAATAAATTAATAATATTATATGCTAGAAGTTTAGAAGCATAACAGAGAAGGTGAACTGTAAACATGAACAAGAAGATCATAAATCATATAACAATGACATATTGCAAATGATAAACTTCTGACTTGAACATTGATAAAGTTTACTGTTATTTAATATCGTATCAAAGTTTCAAACTGATTACATATTGAATTAAGCTTGATAAACAGCAAACTGATATGCAAACAAAAATAAGAAATCTTAAATCAAGGTTTTTATCTATGATGCTCTCCACTGAGTACTTGGGTATGTGTAGCAGTACCCGGTATGCATTTAAGGGGTATGGGTACGAGTACTTGTGTAACTATTTTATTAAGTTCGGTCAAGGAGTGGGCAGATGCATAAACAGTAAAAGAGTCTTGCCTCAATAGTAAACCAGCAAATCTAATGAAGAAGACACTCATTACCATTAACGAATGAATCATAGTACCATGGGTACATGTCCTCCCCCCTCTTTGCCCCACGTCCTGGCGACATGAATGGATTGGGGACTTGGGATTCTGTTCCCCCGTCCCTAGTGACACCACCAGAAACCACCACTTTTGCCAAACAATACAGCCATCTGTCAACAGCAAGACAAAGGTATTAAGCAAGGTTGCATAGGCATGGGGGTACTTGGGTACTACGAGTATGGGTACGGCTATTTTCCAAAAGAGGGGACTAGGTTACTTGGGTACATCAGTTTTTTTAATATAATTTAATATTTTATAGAAGATCTGAAAATAAGAGTCATGATAATGAATTTTTAAAACAAGAACATTGATAAATTTTGCAGATGTAATCTATTTTTTTCAGTTCCAGATTTGCAATATTATTGTAATAAATTAATAATATTATATGCTAGAAGTTTAGAAGCATAACAGAGAAGGTGAACTGTAAACATGAACAAGAAGATCATAAATCATATAACAATGACATATTGCAAATGATAAACTTCTGACTTGAACATTGATAAAGTTTACTGTTATTTAATATCGTATCAAAGTTTCAAACTGATTACATATTGAATTAAGCTTGATAAACAGCAAACTGATATGCAAACAAAAATAAGAAATCTTAAATCAAGGTTTTTATCTATGATGCTCTCCACTGAGTACTTGGGTATGTGTAGCAGTACCCGGTATGCATTTAAGGGGTATGGGTACGAGTACTTGTGTAACTATTTTATTAAGTTCGGTCAAGGAGTGGGCAGATGCATAAACAGTAAAAGAGTCTTGCCTCAATAGTAAACCAGCAAATCTAATGAAGAAGACACTCATTACCATTAACGAATGAATCATAGTACCATGGGTACATGTCCTCCCCCCTCTTTGCCCCACGTCCTGGCGACATGAATGGATTGGGGACTTGGGATTCTGTTCCCCCGTCCCTAGTGACACCACCAGAAACCACCACTTTTGCCGAGGATCAGGGGACATCCTAGTGTTGACTATTTGCTGATTTGACTATTTATGTTCAATGTACGATATTCCAATTCAATGCAATGTTCAAGTAGTTATTCGTTTACATCTTTATACCTTATATTGTAATACATCTTTTCATAACTAGCATTTTAAGCACCATATGTATAGTTTATACAACCCGTCCTGTCCCCTGCCACCATCCCCCTGCTGTCCCCCTACCGTCCCCAAATTAAGGTCCCCTTGTCCCCCCATCCTGGAAACTTGTCCCCCTGTCCCCTAGGGTGGTGTAACGATGGAATGAATGAAAGTGATTAATGGTATTATTATCATTGATGTGATAAGATATATACGGAAAGCTTATGAAGAAGATTGCTACATTGTACTGTCTTGGACATTAATGAATCTGCAAGCAAAGACAATGATTTATTCACAAGTTGATTCAGGTGCATGATAGTAGGGTAGTAATGATAACATTATAATGCTTTTTAGCTGGCATGAGTAGCAGAGTTTGGATGGGTCGTGGGTTTGCTCCCCACTGGTCTCAGGTCCGACTTCAAGGCTTGGTTTCACCTAATGAACATGGTTTGTGAGCAACTGGGCTTATTCCCAGGGGACCAGTCTTGCCCCAGCTTGCTCCTTCCTGACCACAACTTGGCAGTAAGTAAGACTGAGGTAAGGCAGCCTGGGCACTAGGCTGGTTCATGGGGATACCCCAGGTGCAGAAGTAAAATATAATTTAAAAAAAAATTAATTTATTTTGATTGAAAAATTACTTGATGATCTTTACCATGCCCTTCACAAATCTATCATAAGAAATGTTCTTCACAACTGTGCTTTGACGATGCTGCAGTATGGACTTTCCAGTGACCTTTCACTTTTAAGCATGTGCTTGGTGTCGGGTAATGTGGTTTGTCATGTCCACACTATAATGTCAGACCCAACATCGATTATGTCTATACCCTAGGTGAAAATTGTCTTGGATAAGACTTCACAATTTCTCCAGCAGTACATCCATCTGTCAACAAGACAAAGGTATTAAGTTCAATAAAGGAGTGGGCAGATGTTTTTGCCTCAATAGTAAAGTAGCAAATCTAACAAAGCAGACACGTATTACCATTAAGGATTGATGGTATTAGTGAAATTGATTAGATTAGATACATACAA
The DNA here is from genome assembly GCA_028749045.1 of Cupressus sempervirens. Lineage (NCBI taxonomy): Eukaryota > Viridiplantae > Streptophyta > Pinopsida > Cupressales > Cupressaceae > Cupressus > Cupressus sempervirens. The sequence continues at coordinate 574,399,220 of CM053792.1, read as the reverse complement.
CAAGCTTATGAAGAAGATTGTTACATTGTACTGTCTTGGACAGTAGTGAATCTGCAAGCAAAGATTATGATTTACTCACAGGCTGATTCAGTGCATGATGGTAGGGTAGTTGTGATTCGTAAATGATAATACTTGTTGCAGTGATCACATACCAAACGATTAACATGCTTGGCAGCAATAACAAACTAAATAGCGATTCTTTAAGAAAAGTTGTGAGTGTCAATAAATGAAAAGGCGCACTTGAGAAAAATAAGCATTTGCTAAATACAGTGGTGCAATCTGCGAAGGAAATAAGTTGTTATCAAGTGTTGTGATCAAGCATTGTATATGTTATTACGGCTCAAGCAACAATTAACACAAAGATGTGTCTCTAAAATAAGTATCTTTTTTCAAAAGGGCATGGCCTTGAATATTCAATGATATATTGTCCAAATGCACAAACACAATAGAGTTAGGCATTGAGCAGATGGAGGAGGAATTTTGATAAGAAAATGAAGGGGATTCAGATCAAACCACTATACATCCAACAGAAAATACATCGAGCATTAGTTAAAACACCTTATCAGGAATAACAGAGTTGGATATCCAACAAGGAGCAATCAGATCACATAACAAAAAGAGATTGCTTCAACAGTAGTGAGCAGTAATTAAAGAGGAAATCAATAACAGTTCCAGAACTCGAGTTACTATTGAACTCTAAACATCTCAGATGCTGTCATCAAACTCATATCCATTGGTATATCTATTATGCTAAACATAGTGTATCACGGGGGCTCACACCCACCTCCCAAACCTTGAATTACCCGTCCCCAAGACGTCCCTAGACCAGGTACTTGCGCACCCAAGTAGCCCCACCTCCGCCATTCCACAACCATGCTTCCGCTGGAGTGGGTACTTGGATTTCTATTTGAATTTTGTTTTTTGAATGTTTTTATTGGTTATATGATATGTTACCATGTTGAATGTTCAATTGTTCTAGTTGATGTTGCAGTTTTGATATGTTCAAGAATTTTAGTTTGGTATGTCCTACTGAAACATTGTTTAATAACAAGCATTTCAAGTTCTATATGTATAGTATACAACACCCCTCCTTGCCTTGTCCTCCCTTGGCCGTCCCTTGGCCGCCCCCTGTCGTCCCGGAAATGAGGCCCAGTTTCTCCCCATCCCAGAAACTCGTCCCAGTGTTCCCTCATCTCGACGTACCTCAGAATTGGGGTTACATTGGCTAAACATTGTTGTCCATCATGATTATTAAATAAACATATGTTTATATATATATATATATATATATATATATATATATATATATATATATATATATATATATATATATATATATATATATATAATGAATGGTGCTTAAGTCTGTATAAGATATATTGACTATTTTATAGTATCCGTTTTCTGGGTGATGAGGCGATATGGTGAAAATAAGTACAAGCCACCAAGTAGGAGGGCTGTAGTAGACATCCTTCTTTGGACTTGGGGTAGGGCTTTAGGCAGATCCAACATTTCTCTTCCTCCAAACCTTAAAATGTTTATGTAGCATTATTGATATTCTATAAATATGATGTGGTTTGCTAAACCCTAATTTAATAAATATGTATATGTATATGTGCATATTTGTATATATTTATGAGTGGAGGATTCAAGTCTTGGGGTACATCATTAAAGAGATATTTAGTTAGTAAGAGGTAACCCTAGCTCTAATTTGTTGCAATTGTGATTTTAGGGCAATTTCTAGGCAAATTAGAAGGGGACATCACACGGTTGATGAAATTAGTGATAAAGCACGTGACTACTATTTGAAATCCTTGATATTAGTGTTCTTTCTCATGATATTTTGAACTTGTAGGAAGATGTAATAGTATTTAATGATATTGCTTACATCTTCCACTATGTTCTTTATTCATCTTAGTTTCCATGTTTTCAAGAAGAAGGTCAAGCTTGTGGGTAGCATAAGCAATAAAACAACATAAGGTGCCCTGCCACTTGAAGTCTTTTGGTTGCTACATGTGTAATTGCATGGCAGTTACTATTTGGACAACACATTATGTTCCCACCGACATCACCACTTCATCCAAAAAGACTAACTATCTCTTGAAGCTAACAAAAAGTTAGAAGCACCCTCTCTTTGCTTGTTAGCGTTTTAATTTGCATTTGGCCAAACAAGACAAATTTGAATAATACATATGATAGAAATTTTCTTCAAATTAATAGGCAAAACTCCTAAAGATCTGATCAAACCTATGCTCACCCAAGTTTCGGGGATGACGATGTCAAGGGGCGCCATGACATTTTATGTTTCGCGGCCACCTTTTAGGCCATATTTTAGAGGACACGGGACAATTATTAAAAATTAAGGATTTTTTTAAAGATATAGAGGAAATTCCAAATCTTCATATCATAACTTTGATAAAGCACTTGGCATATATATTACATAAGTTTAATACATTGAAACTAGAGTTGAATTGATAGTTTCCTATGAGAATCGACAATGTGCAATAAATATCATATAAGAATAATATCAATTTGCCAAAGGCTCCAAGTTTCAACTATAAAATTATGAAAACATAGAAAATGTATGGTTGTCCCTAATCAGCACATGTAATTAATAGGTCTATCAAAATTAGAGCTCAAGTTTGAGTCTTAAATAGTGTACAGGGTCACCATAGGCAACACAAGCCCGAGCAATTCCTTCCGTGTCTCCTCATCGATTTTTATAGCATCTTTGGGATCAACATCTGGATGCAAGGTTAGGATTTGACAATCCTTAGGGGTGTGTTGATGATGTAGCTATAAAGCACTATATACAACCATTAACTTTTTTGATTGCCTAGAGGTAAGGTTGTTCCTCTTGATTGATTGGATGAAACTATGTGAACCAATTCCTCTCTATAATAGAGGAACTGACAATCTATGAAAGAAGAAGAATGACAAACCTTAACTTTAGTGTATTTTTTTCCATGGCACGCCCACCATCCAATAGGATTGGTTTGAGCTCACACGGCTTTATCCAACCTTGCCTTTTGATTTTTGAAAGGTGGAGGACATAGATTGACAAATGCAAGGATTGTGTGCAAAGTAATCTAGATTACTCTTCAGTTTGCATGTTTCAAAGGGCCTTTAAGAGCCTTTTTTTCGCCTCTTCATTATGATATGGTGGCAATCTTCCAAGCTTAACTACATACCATTTGGTATGAAGAGCATAGGCCACTATATGAAACAGGGTGTTTCTTAGTGGTCCACCATCGTGTCACAATTGGCTCTAAGATGCTCCCCATAAAATCCCAAAGTAGGGCGTTTGCTACAAAGTGCTTGCTTCATCTGCCCAAGCATGCTATCAAAGGTCTCATAGATCTATCCAAGGCTAGGAGGGTAACTCTCAACATATATAATTACTTGCACAATAGGCTCAATGAAGGAACAAACATACTAAGAAGTGCTAACAAGTTACAAAATTTGAAATATTCAAAACAAATGAAAATATTTTTACAAGTTAGAAACTTTATTAAATTGTTAAGTTAACATTTAAAAAAATTAAATAATAGAATATTCATTTTCTCAATTTATTGTTGACCACCAACCATCATCAAGGATTTTTCATTTCACACTTTTTCCTTTTGGTGTGCTTGCCTCTTGCAGTCTACACCGCTTTGCGTTGACCGCTATGAATAAAGCCTCTTGGACATCAAATATCCTCTCTATAAAAGCTGAAGAAGCTGGCATGTCTTGTGTCCATGGGCTTGAAGAATTCTTTGCTAAAAAATATCTTGAATAAAGCAATTGAAGTCTGATAGTTGCAAATGAACATTTGGGGACCCTTTGACACCACTACCTTCATCCAATCTATCTTCCCAATGCCCTTTAGGGTATTTTTCAATGTATGAACACACCTTGGAGTCCAAAGATCTTGTAAGCACTCTTTACCATCAATCCATCTAACTTGCACACATAGGCTGATTTGGTTACTACTTGTACAACATCAGAGGTCTATGCCATCTTGCAAAATGTGTGAAGTTGAAGGGTTGCATCCTTTCTTTTTTTTGAACAACCAATAGCTCTAGAAAATAAAAGCCAATTGAACTTGTTACAATAATATTAATGAGTTGCCGATGTTTGATATTGGTCCACCCATCCATGATGATGAAGCATCCATCCTTTATCCAAGTTTATCTCATATCTTCCATCAACACACTCACTTTGGATTATACTCTATCAAATAGGGTGGTGGGTAGCTTATCTTCATCACTTTACCACCTATCCACGGTAGATGATGATATCTCCTGTATAGCTTCCTATATATTTTCTTTTACAAATGGCAAATTCATTCTTTACTATCCCTTATGTTTGTTTTTTCTTATCCTTATCAACTTGTGATGCAAATTGTAATAGAGGTTTCTTGGAGTTAAATGGGCCTTCTGTATATTTTTTGAGGAGACTCTCCAACTTCCTAAAGAACTTCCAGTGGCTGACATATTTTAATGAGTTATACTTCTAGGTCTATTACATTCTGGCATTTAAACCTCAACCTACTCACTCTTACTGCTCTCACTTTTGCTCATGACTTTTTTGGTTTAAGAATTCAAAAGAGAGCTGCAAGTTCAAATAAAAGAACAAAAAAGCTCATAATGCCCTTCAAATGCTGTGAAAAAATTTAAAATAATTAAAAAAATGTGTTAAAGGTTCAATAGATTTGCCATTTCTGTAACTTGTAGTAGCACTTGTAGGTTTCTGTGTGTTTCAAGTTACCTTCTCAATGCATGCATATGATTTTAAGAGGCATGTCGTTGTAGAGTCATGTCTCTTAAACTCTCATTAGTTATCAGTAACATGTGCTTATTATCATGACTAAGAATGTGATAATAAATAATATTAATTTAATATATATATCTCATATATCTAATGTATGTATATATCTTCAAATGAGTTTTATCCGACTGAAACTACACTAACATTAACACTCCCTCTTAGTTAGGGAGGATAAACATAGGAACATATATTACATCATCACAATATCAAGAATGACAAGTTTTAAGGATATCTTTGATCAAAAGATATCCACCATTTAGATATCATCTCATGATATCAAGAGTAATGGCCTTAGAATATGAAGTCACATGATACTTGCCAAGTACTCAAATAATGTCCATAGATAATGTATCCTCAATAATACTTACCATAAAAACATTCATGGTTTGTTTAAGTAACTTAATCCACCATGCAAGTTTTAATCTATCATGATCTGTCTTAGACATCATAGGATGTCCATCACAATAGAAGGCCATGGGTTGTTTAAGGATTTTAATCCACCTTGCCAGGTATCATCTATCATGATTTGCTTAGACATCATAAAATGTCCATCAAAATAGAAGGCCATCGTCTGCTTAAGAACTTAATCCACCTTGCAAGTTATCATCTATCATGATCTGGTTAGACTTCATAAGATGTCCATCATAATCAAAGATTAAATTTTATATATATATATCTTCAAATGAGTTTTATCCGACTGAAACTATACTAGCATTAATGTTCCCTCTTAGTTAGGGAGGATAAATGCATGAACATATATTACCTCATCACAATATCAAGAATGACAAATTTTAAGGATATCTTTGATCAAAAGATATCTACCATTTAGGTATCATCTCAAGATATCAAGAGTAATGACCTTAGAATATCAAGTCACATGATATTCACCAAGTATATAAATAATGTCCATAGATAATGTATCCTCAATAATACTTACCATAGAAACATTCATAGTCTGTTTAAGGAACTTTATCCACCATGCAAGATATAATCTATCATGATCAGTCTTAGACATCATAGGATGTCCATCACAATAGAAGGCCATGGGTTGTTTAAGGATCTTAATCCACCTTGCCAGGTATCATCTATCACGATTTGCTTAGACATCATAAAACGTCCATCAAAATAGAAGGCCATCCTCTGCTTAAAGAACTTAATCCACCATGCAAGTTATCATCTATCACAACTTGTTTAGAAATCATAAGATGTCCATCGTAATAGAAGATTAAGTTATTGAAAGATTTTCACCTTTCAATAACTTTTGCAAATTCAAGTGATAATCATTTGCAAGTCATCACTTCCTCATTATCTACATAGTGGTCAGACCCTTTAAGATCATGCAGTCACACATGAATTTTCAGACTCCTTTTGAATATCAAATCTTCTGTCCTCCTCATCCAATGTTGCCTCTGATGAAGTGTTAGATTTCCTCTTAATTTGATATCAATCTTCCTTTTCTTGCAAGAGCATCCTTGGAGATAAAGGAAAAGATCAAGCCAAATAGTTCTTATAGTATGTATAAAATTACAAATAAGAGACTACAATGAGTATATAAATGAAATACTTAAGGATAATAGATACTTATCTGTACAAGTTGCTCCAATGAAGGTCCATATGCATTAAATAAACTGGTGCATATGATTTAAATCACTTAATCCAATTTAGACGATAGTCGTCTCACAATTTTTGGTAATAGACATCTCTAATGCCTTTTATGCAAATTTGCCTCCTCATCAAACAAATCATGACACTTAATGTATATTGCCCATTAATAAATCAAACTTTACAAATTACTCTTTAACTGTTGAGTTTTGTTAACAAATGTAATTGCTGCCATCTCAACTCACGCCTCCACATTTTACTCTTTGAATGATATCCCTTCCATACATGGCATATCAATGATGGATTTCTGAAGCATATACATAACGTTGAAACATTTGCCTTCTCTCGACTGCTATTATCACTTCCATTATGGTCAAACTGGTTCCCTTCATCGTATCGTCTTTATTATAATAAATTTGACTTTATTGAAAGACTCTCCTCGTACCCTGGGAGTGTTGTTCATGATGACCGAGACGGTGTCCACTTTCCTTATAGAGGGTATCAATGCCTCAATTTACGGTTTGCATTTCAATATGGGGCCTTGCCAACTCAATCACTCACATGTATGTTTCATTCCGCTTTCGCTGGATCCCACGCTTGAGTCCACGTCTTCATATCCTTGTACGATCTATTTTTGTTGATATTAACTATGGTTGGTTCTTCCGATAAATACCAATGTGTTCTTTCCTTCTTGTTACTACCCGCCGTTGTCTTCTTGTGGACTTCGATTTTTAATCTTATTTACACTGCGGTGGTAATTGTTGTTTAACCCTTTCGACTAAGGGCCATGCCTCCGATGTTGGATTTAGTTCTCTGCTTCTAATGAAATCCTTATTCCTTGTTCGAGGAGTTTTGTATTCGGCAAAATTTCTTTCCTCTTTTGTTTTGGTGCTCATGGGCACACACTGTTGCTGGCAGAGGAGTTTCATAGTTGAATATTTTTCTTCATACAACTAGAGCCAACAACCATGGATGTATCTCTTATTCCGTTGGTGAAATTTGAGTCTCTCGAGGAACTCCTTAGCATAAACAAATTCATTTGTCATGGGTGCAAATGAAACTAAGTAGTAGATTTACAACTTTCCTACGTTTTGTGTCCTGAAACTTGTTGACGATTTATACAAGATCTGATTTTATTTGGAAATCACTTGAAGACTTTCTCAAAATGCTAATTGTTGACACAATTTACTGAAATCATCTCTGAATTCATTCCTTATTTGCGGGAGTTGTCAAAATTTGTGATTTGCTTGAGAAATTCCCCTAGGTCTGCCAAGGTTTGCACCTATGCCCACCCTGAAAATTTTATTTTTCCCACGTGTTGATCTACCTTCAAATCGTTAGGCTCTATAGAAGGAACTTGCTCTAATACCATGTTAAGGTTTAATAGATTTGTCATTGCTATAACTTGTAATAGTACTTGTAGATGTCTGTCTGTTTCAAGTTACCTTCTCATATGTATATGATATTAAGAGACATGTCTCTTCAACTCTCATTAGTTATCAATAACATTTGCTTATTATCATGATTAATAATGTGATAATAAATTTTATATATATATATATATATATATATATATATATATATATATATATATAAGGAGTTAAGTATATACCTCATATATACCTCATATATACAACACACACACACACACACACACACACACATATCTTCAAATGAGTTTTATTCGACTAAAACTACACTAACATTAGCACAATCCAATTTGTTTTTATAAAAAACAAATGTAAAATGAAGAATTTACTTGTAATGTAGTGGATTTGATGCCCTGGCCTCCTCTTTCGATTGTTGTTCTCTCCTCTTTCACCTTTTGCTCTTCAATACAAGTTTGCAAGTATTATAATGACAGAGTTTTTGTGTTTTTGTTTATTTGATAGGGGAAATGGGTCTGGGTTTTTTTTTTAGTGGTGGCAAGGGGACTCGGGGTCCTTCCTTTGGGGCCCACATATCCCCCACCATTTTCAATTTAAGAATGTCCTGTCTCAAAAGAATATGTCAAATTGTTTTTGGGCTGTAAGGAATGGATAGCCGTTATTGTTTTATGGGGGCGACTAGTTGACCTTTGTTGTCCCCTTTCCATTTTGGCATGTTCTGAGGATTTTTTGTTTTTTTTGATATTGATTGGAGCTGGGGAGCTTTCATAGGCATCCCCAAAACATCTTCATGGGGTGGGGGTATGAGGGCAGGGTACGTGTCCTGAGGGAGGATTGGGTTAATTCTCAAGAGCTATACTGAAATAGTCAAGAATTAACTATCAAGTACAAATAAAGACAACATTATGATAGCTAAAGTAGAGGTTGGTGTTTGTCGCAAACAATGATTAGAAAGAATGACATAGATGAATCCTAATTGCTGTCTAAATGAAAAACCAATACATTAACATCAACAAGATATGATCAAATTGATAAACATCACGAGATTTCATGAAGGAAATAGTAACATCGTCTGAAACTACAATTTAAATAAATAGATTTAACCAATACAAACTATGCCTAAAAATAATCTACCGTTGATTTACTTCTATAAACTTACAAACATTTAGTGAAATAATAATAAAATTGCTATAAAAAAGAGGAAAAAAGAATACTTCAAAGCAATCTAATTCTAACACAATTTATTAAAATACAAAATAAACTCTATATGTTCTTTTAACCCTTCGTGGAGACCACTTGTTTTACTACGCCTTTTTGGTCTTTTGATGGAGTTTTTAGTGGCAATTGCCAATCGACAGTTTTTAGTGTGTCCCTTGTGAGGTGCAATTTTAGTTGGTTTGCCACTTTTTGGTCATGTTCAGAACTTTTGAATGGCTTGTAACTCTAAAATTGTATCCCAGGTTGACTTTCTTGACAAGAAAATGCAAATTAGTGGTGCGAATTTGACAATGTATTGTAGTGATTATTGTGCAGTAAGTGTATATGGAAACAATAAAATCTGTTAGAGATTACAAAATAAACAATGTTACATGAGGCTGAGGGGATGTTGGGATGTGGGACAAAGGGCCTAAGTTTTGGGACATCGTGAGGCAGCAAGGGGGACATGGCGAGTGGGCAATGGTGCCATATGTACTATATCCTATACATATAGTCCTTGAAATACTAGTTGTGTTAAAAAATGTATACAAAACAAAATGGCAAAATTGCAAATGCTAAATACTTGAACATTGAATATCAATTGAATACTAAATGAAATTTTACTCTGACAAATAAAATTGTTGAATCTGCAAATGGAAGATTTCTAGTATTTCAAAAATATCATAAAGATGAATACAATGAGTAGAGTATTCAAGATGAAAAGCATACATGAAGTAATATTTGGGAAGACTAATGGCAAGAGTGCAAACAATGACTTTGTATTATGCAAACACAACCTTTATTGTACTACAAAAATCAATTGGGGGTCTAGTGGAGTCAAGGGGCAGCACCTCTTGTAGGTGGTTGGGTGTAGTGCAATTAGTGCCCCACACAGGGTCTATGGTAGTGCTTGGGCAAGTGCCTCCATCACCAAAACCAAATCAACTCCTTGGAACCACACAAAACTTTACAGTGTGCATCATTATTTTGATTTTTTAAGATGCCAAAAACAATGCTCATAATGCTTGAAAATAGAGATCTCTCAATGTTTAACCAATATGTTAAAAATCTGATCAAGCTGAGGGGCCTAGATGGGACCCACCATAAATTAGGGTTCAAATGGAACCCTAAAAACAATTAAATTTTTTGTAATTTAAAAGAAGTCAATTTATGGGTTGTTCTTCACCCAGTAATGTGTAGACATCCATGGGACGTCTAGGTGTAACCACATTCTGGCAGCAGCATGGTGTCCCTATGTTTTAGTGGCAGCTGGGTGATGCTTGAGCAATGGTGGTGGTGGGGGCGGGGAGGGAGAGGGTGGGGACACCATCTCTCCATCCTTGGCATGTAGGGGTCTAAGGGCCGAAATACATCACAGTGTAACACTAAAAATAAACAAAGGAAAATGTACATGTATTTTCTTACTAATCTTTTTCGTGTAGAGGAGCTAGTGGTTAGTTTACAAATTCTTTAGCGAATCGTTAGTTTATAATATTTTGGGGGAGAAATAAGATAAGATAATTTTATTAGTATCCAACGAATGGCCACAAAGGGTCAAAGGTTGTGTCATAAGGTTTGTCGAATTTTTGGCTCCAAGTTCGAAATTTGGCGAACCTAAAAAAATATTAAAAAATTCGTATAAGTTTGTCCTAAATTTGTCGTTTATGAAACCTTGAGTGCAAGTAAGTCTGTGTGCAGGTCACAAGTCGTTGTTTCTAAACCATGAATCCATGTACAGTCACAGGGGAGTTTGTGTAATGTTGGTTAGGTTGTGGGTTATCTTCTTTCCCATCTGCTTTCAACATCTCTTGAACGAATGACGTCTACTTTCCTTGTACAAACTTCATACCCCGCGAATGATGTCCGAGAAAACTTCGCTTTCGTTCCTCCCTTAGACTGTTTGGGGCACGATTATGATTTGTAATGTTTTGATATTATTTAGGTTTAATCTTATTTAATAGTTTTGAATTTTTATTATAGCATGTTTAATGTTTTAAGATTATTTCATTTTAGGTTTGCTTGATATTTATAATTATTTTTGTTATTATTAGTTCTTAATATATTATTGTTATGAATTTTGTATTATTTATCAAATATTAAAACATGTCAATATTATTTTATATTATATAATAATAAATAGTCAATACTTATAATTAAACATGTCAATACTTATATTATTTTATATCATTTATCAATTATTAAAACATATAATAATAGAAATAGTATATATTTGTATTTTTTTAAAATTACATTGGACAAATTTAATGTTGATTTTTAATAGATTTTTTTGACTTGTCGAACTTCATTTGAACTTCATAGCCATCGAACTTGAACTTGAATTCGAACCTTGTGACTTAGGTCAAAGGGACTGCAGAAAGAACCAAAGGGGCCAGCCCACGACATGGATAGCAAACAGTATCTGAAAGAAGACAAGAACAAAACAAGGCGGTGGGGCCCCTCTAAGAATCTTGAGCAACAATGAAGAACTTCAACACTTAAGGATAAACCGCAAAGCTGGATGGAGCTCTAAACTGCCTCAGAGTAGTCCTGGAAGATGAAAGACTGCTGCTCATAAAGAGAGACAGAGAGAGAGAATTTCCCGTATGATAATGTAGAACAAACACAAAATTGCAAAAGCTAGAATAATGTATGTAGAATATGCAAATCTCAAATTTCAGAATTGGTTAGAGTGAAAGAATTGAAAAAGGAAACAATGTCTCAACTGCAGCGATCTGTCTAGATGCTATCTTTTTGATCATCATAGGTGTAACATGTCTCAAACAATCAAAGTGGATCGTCGAGGTCATCCAATTTGGGTCCAAATTCTACCACTCGCATGGAGTCTTGGAATGCACTATTGAAGGTGGATATATGCAATTTTTGATGGCAAGGGTGAAATTAAATTAATTTTAATGAATCAAATGCAGTTTTTTTTCATGTGCATCAAATCCCAAGTGTGCAAAAAGTGACAATGGCTTCCTTTTATCTAGAATTAGACCAGTTCATTTGGCTTTGCTGGCTTTGTGCACAGAAGAAGGGGTTTCTCTATATCAATTGGTTAGTTTTTACTGATGAATTGCAGCTGCACTTTTACAATAGCGTGACAGAGAGTTATTTTACTCAATTATTTTCAGCAGTTCCAGGATCTAGTGTTGCAAATGACAACTAGCACAAATAAAAAATTGAATAAATTGTTTCTTGGCGGGCTTAGGGTCACATACAACATAAGATGTGCCTTTTAAACCCAAATCCTATATATGAGTCTTTTATCATGGCATAGAGGGTAGAGGAAAAGCTTTTAGCTCCTAGAAGTAAGGAATTCACCAGCAACAAAGATGTGGAGATTCCTATAGCTATACAATCATCCCTTCAACCTACTAGATTGACTCCATAAATAATTGAAGAAAAAATGGCCGAAGGATTATGCTTGAAGTGTAATGACAGTTATGGTAGAGGAAATAAATATTTTGAGAAGTTGTTGTATATTGATGGCACCAATGATTAAGGAGAGGCAGTAGCGGTTGTGGAAGACTCATAAGATGTTTAACCATCTCTTGCCATGCATTGATAAGTGCTAGCACCTGCTGAACCCTTAGGTCCCTGTTTGGTTGCAGGATTTGGGCTGTAATAGGAATATATAAATACCCGCATTCACCAATTCGACGTTCGTTTGCAAAATACAAAATTGGAAATAGAATTCGCCTATCCTAATTTGACCCCAAAATGAGCTTAGCGGAATTCCTAAAAAAAGATGGAATATGAGTAGATTATTCTTATTCCAGTTTTTAATAAACCCAATTTGATGGGTTATCGGGTCCGTAATCTTGCTGTTTGATTGTATTTTTCCACTCAAATGCATTTTTGGACTATTTTCTCTATACATTATAAGATATAAACTAGGTCAGCATTATTTAATGTTTAATATGTGTTTTTTTTTGTTGGTTTTTGGTGATCACTGCAAATGTATTTGCATTGCCTCTTATGGTATATGTTTTCCAATGGCAGCAATATCACTCTTATTTTATATTAAGGCAGAGACATGTCTAACATAATAACAAATGATTATTTTATATATATATATATATATATATATATATATATTTTTTTTTTTTTTTACTGCACTTAAGTCTCATAGTTTATCCAACTGAAGCTAGCAAACATCAACACTCCCTCTTAGCTAGGGAGGATAAACATGTGACCATATATTACCTTAATGTAATATAAAGATATTGGGAGTAATGACCTCTTGAATGTCAGCTCATTTGACATTCACCACGTACTCTTTGAGCAATGGTCTCCTAAATGTTGAGTTGCAAGATATTCATCAAGTACTGTGAGTAATGGCCTCTTGAATGTCAACTCATTTGATATTCACCAAGTACTCTATGTAATGGCCTCCTGAACATCAATTTGCATAACATTCACCATGTACTCAAAATGTTCATAAGATATGTGCACGCACATTCTCATAATGCCTACCATAGGAACATCCACCATGCAAAGTATAACCTATCATGATCTGTGTAGACATCGTAAGATATCCATCATAATAGAAAATTAAGTTATTGTAAGATCGTCATCTTTCAATAACTTCTACAAATGCAAGTGATAATCATTTGGAAGTCATCATTTTCTCATGATGTACACAAGGGGTAGGCCCATTAAATCATGCAATCACACACATGATACAAAAAGTTTACATGAAGTTAAAACTCCCTCTTATTCTGATATTATCAAGATCTTCAAAGATCAACTGAAACAAATCCTCTATTTGCTCTTTCAAATGGATGCGTAAAACTCTCTCTGAACCTCAATCTTTTGAGCTCCTTTACCTTTGAAGAAGTGTCAGACTCCCTCTGAATCTAATAACAATCTCCCTTTTCCTGCAATAACATTCTCGGAGGAAAAGATTAAGGCAAACAATACTTATGATTCAAATACGAATATTAGTAGTTTAACTCATACTTGTTACTTACAACAACATAAATATATTTGTCATTACTAATATGATTCAAATTATAATTCTCAATTGTATAAATACATATATATATGTATCTATACATACATGCATACATATATATAATTTATTATCAAAGATACTCCCACTTATAATATCCATATGATATTAAAAATAAATGAATATTTAAGATGTGATTTTATCGATAAAATATACCTCTATACTTGGTGCCAGAGGCCTCTACCTCTTATATCCATATGCCTCGTCCACATTTAATATATATCAATGGTCCATTTAAGATATGGTGGTCTTAATCTTAACTTTGCATGTTTATGTCCTTATTTGTCAATAATAATTCGCCTTTGTTTCTATTGAGTCTTGATGGGTTCGGGTACCCAATGTCTGTAATGGGACCCCCATATGTCTTTAGCACTATGATGATATTAATCTCAACATTTTTCATCACAAGTAGTCATATTTATTTCTTGTTCAATTGCATAGCTGGCTTCATGTTCATCGTCAACCCTTATCTTATCATCCATGATTTCCCTTCATTACCATTCCCATGCTTGTGGTGACGTGGCATGTGGACCCTTATTTGGCAGATAAATCTCTAGCGGTTTCTTTGTTGACTGCTCCATAAATTTTATTGCTTTGAATGACATCCCTTCCATATATCCTATTTGAGGATCCTTGCGTAGCTTTTTACTAATAAATGTTCACCACATTATGTTTTATTGAGAGCTTTGAATGACATCCCTTCCATATCTCCTATTCAAGGATCCTTGCATAGCTTTTTCCTAATAAATTTCCACTACACTATGTTTTATTGAGATTGGTTGCAGGGTGTGTGCTAGTCATAAGAGGTCTTTTATATCTACGTTGATTATGTCTTCCTCCCTATTTCCTCCTTACACATGGCAACGTTGGCACTTTGTTTCATTACAGTCAGTTTTATATTCTCCCTTTGAACAGTTCTACTCACTATGTCTGTTATTTTACTCGTTGCTGCTTATTATAAACTCATGCTCCACATCATTGATCTGCAAAAGCGGAGCAATGTGAGTCCTCGTAGTTTGAAGGCTGCCCCGTCCCAGTTTGGTTTCAGCCTAAACCAGACATCCATGGTGGAAGACAACGAGCAATCACAGAGCCCTGTCGTGGCCTTCCTGGAACACAGAGCACGGCAGCAGTGCCATTGCCCGTTCTCAGCAACTTCTAGTCCTCACAACTTGCAGGCATCAGCAAGAAGATTGCTCTCATTTTCCGCTGACTCAGAGTCCATGCGGTTGTCATCTAGTTGATACTATTCCTTCCTCATCAATGCATTGATTATTTCTACAGTTGATATGTATTGCATCTCTGTTTTTCTTACATTTGCAACCTTGCTCTGATACCATGTTGGTTCACGGTGATCGCGCTGCAAATGTATTTGCATTGGCTCTTATGGTATATGTTTTCCAATGACAGCGATATCACTCTTATTTACATTGAGGAGGAGACATGGAGAGACATTTGTAATATAATAACAAATGATTATTTAATTTATATATATATATATAGAGAGAGAGAGAGAGAGAGAGAGAGAGAGAGAGAGAGAGATTTCTGCACTTAAGTCTCATAGTTTATCCAACTGAAGCTACCAAACCCAACATTTTTAAATGACAAAAAATACTAATATCAGATTTCATATCTTTTCTAAACTTTCATAAAATTATCTTTACAAATAAATCTTGTGTTTAGTCTTATAATTAAAACTATGTTGAAAGATCAATTTCAATTTAAATATCATATTAATGATCTTGCCTTATTTGTATTTTTTATTTTCTTTAATATATTTAAAAATAAAATGATTTTAGTTTTAATCTTATACTCATTAAAATAATTTGATTTAATTTAGAATTAAATTTATAATATAAAATATAATGTCCTTTGAATTTTGATGAATTTCAAAGGTTGTGTATATGTTTCACTTATAAAGTCAATTTAAAAATATAATAAAGGCTAATTAATATAATTTGGCCTTTTGAAAAATTAATAAAAATACCAGTTTTTATATAAAAAAATCGTGTTTATTTAAAATATTACCAAAAAAAAAAAAAAATAAAAAAAAAAAATTTAAAACAAAACTTCTTCCAATTCCTATTTCAATTGTTGCAACCAAACATATAATAGGCATCTTTCGACTCCTCTTCCAGGTCAACCAAACAGGTCGAAATGATATTCCAGGACTTATTCTAAGAATGCACGAATACCAGAAGAGAGTATTCCAGCATAGATGAATTCTGCATTTGGCAATTCTCGCAGCCAAACAGGCCCTTAAGGTACTAAGTTGCCTTAATTAACTGAAGGTAACAGTATTGATTGCCTAAGGGAATTGTTTCACTTACCCAACCACAAAATTTTGGATTATGATTGTAGATTTGAGGTAATATTTTTTAGAGAAATGCTATAGTAATAAACACACGATAGCAGACTATATGCCTTATTTTCCTATGTTTGCTATCCTCATAGCTGAAGTAGATGTCATTTTGGGAGCTCATTTGTGACTACCTTAGGAACAATTCAGATGAACTTCGATGTGTTGTTCATATGTTTTCACTTAGAGAGTAAAACATGCAAACGAAAAGGGTGGTATGCAAAAGTATCCATAGATGGTAAGCTTTCACCAATTGCAAAAGATGCTTCACAAGGGAGTAGATAGGGTGTGGCTCAATTATACCCATTGGAAGTGCAACATTCAAATGGTCCTATGTCATCAAAACTACAAGCTATTTTGAGGGATAGGCCAAAAGGATTGCATTCTAGAAGAAATCTTGATAGGTCATTCAACTAATGCTAGGGTACTATCTACCATCCTTCCTTCACCTCTTTAAAATGTTCACCAAAAGTTTAGAGTATTGGAAGGGGTACATTCGACATCAACAAGAGATACTCTCTAGTTTCAAAATGAACAAGACAGGTGCATGGTTGATCAATGCTGAGAATTGGCTTCTTTGAATAGAGGGGGGCATGCTACTCTCTTAAACCATTGCTTGTACTGCTATATATGTAGCAGTCTTATGGCCAGCATAACCTTTAGATTTTAAGTAAACATTTTAATAGTCTTATTCAAGTAGTTAAGTTGGCATATGTGTCATTCAAGGCATAAATATGCTATATATAGAGGCTACCCTTAAATTATGATCAGTATATTGTGAGTTGTGTTCTCGTTGGAGACTAGAGGTTTCCCCTTTTGGCATGGCATATTATCTAAGTTGTCGGTTCAGGTTCGGTTTGAAGTTCGAGAACCGGTTCGCAAGTGTAACAAACAATTTTTCATAGCAAAACAAAGATGATTTAAACAGAGTTTTACCCAACAAATTATTGAACAAATAATTGAATTCCTTTTCATAGGACATTAACTGTTTTAACTATCAACGATAAACTGAAATAACCATGTTCAACTGAGATAACTATATCAATGATCAACTGTAATAACCATATTAACGATTAACTGAAAATAACTGTACCAATGATTAACTGAAATAACTAGAATAACGATTAACTGAAATAATTGTATCAATGGTCAATTGAAATAACCAGAATAACGATTAACTGGAAATAACTAGAGTAATGATTAATTGAAATAACTGAATTTAATTATAATATAATAATGATTAACTATCATTTTCTACATACAAGTAAAACAAATGCTTAACATGAAAAGAAGAAAAGGAAACATACAAGTATTATCCGATGAGTCTTTAGTTGGTTGTGCAAGCCTTGGCTTTCGGTAAGAGGAGAAGCATTGACTTAGGCTTAACCTCCCAACCTCAGACCATACTTATCCCCACACAATCTATTGAATTAGAAAGGCCCTCCCTACCTCGGGATTGGGCTTGGGATACTTTTAGTCCAGCCACCCGAGCATTCTGGTGTTTAGAATGTCCGCACAGTTATGGACAAACATGTCTGAATAACTAGCACCACTGACATCAAGTGATCTTAGATGGAAAACATGCCTTTAAACGACCTTGGCCAAGGTTTTTTTGATGGGTTCAACGACCTGATCACCACCGCTCGACTTGACAACAGGGGAACAACAATAGGGACAAGCATGAGCTATTAAGTAAATGTATTTAGTTTTTATTCTATCATATATGATTTCTTTTTCATGTCTTTTTAAATTCCATCTCACCTCTTCGCCTTTTCCATAGCTATACAGTTGGTGAGTCCTTGGTGCTCGGATTCTTAGAACAATTAACTCTGTTTGTTGATTCTCGACTGAATCATGAATTTTATATGTTTCCAGCTTTTCACAATTTGTGATTTGAAAGAGTATGTTCTTTAAGACTTGCAGAAAATATCATTTGGTTCTGATTATCAATGACATAAATAAAATACGATTCTGTGTCATGGATACTTTACTACTATTTTGATAACAACTCTTTAAATGAGTCAATTAATGATACTTAAGCATGACGAATATATTATAGCTGCCTATGCTAAGAAGTTCGTTATATAGTAGTAGCTGATAAATAAATTCATAAATTACTTGAGGTTGATGGACCACATAACTTGATATAATTCTGGAAATGTTTGAAGCCCTGCCAAATGCTAATGATTCAGTTCTCTCTCTGAACGATCTCCAGGCGAAATCCACAAGGTGATTTACAGTCACGTTTTCAGCAAGGAAAGAATATAATTTTAAAAAATAGAGAAGAGATTGGCAACGCTAAAATAAATAGAGGTATATCAGATGGTATTGTAGGGATTCCGTAGGGTAGATGGAAGTCGGCTTGGAAAGATAGAAGTCGGGTGCCTGGAAATAATATAAAAGGTGGATACTTGGAGAAATAGAAGTCAGGTGTTTGGAAGAAATAGATGTCCTCTGCCTCTCACTCTTGACTTCTAATAAAAAGGGTAACATGACTCCTTGGCTTCTAAGAAGCCGTAACATAAAGAATATCTTGGCTCTTGAACACCAAAAAAAATGCCAAGAGTTACAATCGGTTTCAAATAAGAAAGAAAAGAATAGAAGGATGGAAGAATATTTGGAGGTTAAAAATCGCAAAATATTATGGTTTATATCTATCTACGTACACGTAGATATATTTGTGAGGTGACATCATTATATTACAAAGAAAATAATATTATGGTGTCACTTTATATTTATATCTATGTGTACGCACATAGGTATATATTAAAATAATATGGTGAAAGATTATTCAAAATCCTTTGAGGTACATATTATATATTAATTAAATAATTTTATGTTTTAAATTGTTTATTTAATAGCTCATGCTGGTCCTTTAGTTGTATCTTGAAGTTCAAGTTGCTAGGTCCTTATCAAGGCAATTTAAGGTCATACCTGTCAATCCTGATGACTGGACTAAGCTAGTATCCCATTTCGTTGATCCCATTTAGCAATGCTTCCCCCCTTCATCTTCTTCTGCAATCACCTGTGCAATACTTCCACGATAATAACAAGTGCCATAATAATTTTCATATAAACATTTAAAAGAATTTAATTATTAACCATAATTCCAAAATCAAGCAACTGCTAAATATTACATGACAAATAATGGATAACAACCATCCTCATTAATAGTTAATACAACGGATATAAATGACTACCTACTTCACATGATTATGAGAGAAAAATCCATTCAATCTAACGGCTATGAGCAAATTTAAAATTAGGTAAAAAATTGGGATTTAACAGCAAGTTCGACAAAATTTTGGAAAGGGGTTTGGGTTTGTTTGGGTTCATTGGTACAAAAATATGTTCAAAAAAAAAAAAAAAAAAAAAAAAAAAAAATATATATATATATATATATATATGCACATTTTTATGAAGCATGAGTTAAAATTAGAATGTAGCATAGTACCATAACCACATTTAAACAACAAAAACTTTAAAACATCATAAATAGTATGTTGATGTGAGTTTTTGTACCACTACATAACATATTAGTAATTGAATATTTGATACGGAGTATTGAACATACAATTCCTCTCTTGAAAAGTTATTGCTTATGGGATATGAGAATAACTCCAATGTTCCTTACACTGGTGGATACTCACTCGTTTTATTGATGTGATTTGCTGATAATCACGTAGGCGGCCTTATGCAAATTGTTGAGGATGACTTGAACTTTGGTGGGATGCTGGAGATGGTGATTCGGTGTGAGTGCTAGATGATGTTGGTGGGAAAATGATGGTGGTGGAGTGTGAATGGTTCTTACGACTAGTATCTTTCTAACTTTCTTCTCCTAAATTCTAAGTCCAAAACTTCTTGCTACCCTACTCCTACTCCTATGGATGGAAGACTAGCAAATGGACTTGGATCAAACCTAATGAAAGTAAACCAGTAGCTCCACCTTCACAGATGCAATGATTCAAAGGAAAATAAATCAGTTTGCCACAGAAGGCTTCCCAACAAGTCGCTAGGATGCTAGTGGTCTAGTATTGATCCCTATCAAACATCTACTAATGCTACCATACAATTATCCATCTACTTTGCTCTTACTTCACAACTTGAAATGCAACCAACTTTAACAACTTGAAAAGCAAATTTTACTCTAACTATTTGGAAGTAGAAACCATTCAATAATACCAAAGGCTCTTAATCACCATGCAAGTCACAACAATGAGAAAGAAATAGCGAATTTTGGCATTATTTTTGCAACAATTTTCTTCGACCATTACAAATGAGAGCAAATGGCCTTATATAGAGGCCAAAATTACAACTGATGGTAGAGATCAAAAGTAAAATCAACAATCTAGATTGGATCCTAGAAACCCTAATTAGGGTTGCCACCCCATTGGCCAATGAGAAGACGTCACCTCGTCAATGGACCAATGGAAAAAGCGGAAAAGTGGCAACCAATGAGAAGGCACCAAAATGATGGCCAATCAGAAATAGACACTTGTCCTACCCTAGAAGAAAGAGAAATTGCCACTTGGGCTTACATCAAATGATTTTCTAATATAAATCTACCTTTTTCTTTCATTCTTTTAGCTGAGGCAATGAACCTAGCTAGCCTTTCATTGACTTCCTCCATGGGAGGGCAAGGTGTATGCTTTATCTTGAGCTCAGCCGATTTCATCATGTTGTTTGCTGCCTGTAGTGTCTTCTCATATGTTTTTGCAAAACTAATAGAGGCATTGAGGGAGGCAAGGGTGCCCAAATGTTTCTTCTTGATGGCAACTTTCCCAACTCATCCAATCTTGATCCAAGCTTTGTTTCATTGATGTCCTCTCCTCTAATATCTTCAAAATCAAGTGCTGCTCCGATGTCGCTCATCATGGTTGTAATGGAAGTGTCGACGCCTGGGTTGTGATTGCAACCGTCTTCTGTATCTCCTCTTTGCCAAGGGGGATTGTCCTTCCTTTAGTCTGTCCTTTACCTGTATCATGTTTACTTTATTGACATTGGTAATGGTTATTCGCTTGATTTTCGAGAAGAAAGTTGTTTTGGGCATCATATCCTCTTTGTCTTTCTTAGTGTTTGTTCCCTTAGGATTCTTGCTTGCACTACCATCCTCCATCTCGTCGCCCTATTACGGGGTGGTAAAATGGTGGACAATGAATGCAAGAAGAACCAAGGGAGACAATATCTAGACAAGAATGAAAGAAAGAAGTTAGCTTAAGGACCCCTTTCAACTCTAAATGATTAAAAGTCACCTATACCAATAGCCAGATCTTTCTTTTGGAATTTAGGACCAGATTATGAAAATTTCAAATCCCTTGAAAATCAGAATTTTAATCCTTTGGAATTGTCCACCATTTGCCGAAAAAAAAATCAGACCTTTGATCACACTAATCTCCTAGAAACAAAATCACCCAAACTAGGGCAAAAATCGCAGCTTCCAAGCAAAAATCAGAATTTTCAAAAATCATCCAACAATGGAAAGTCTCCAATCTGCCCTAGGGAAGCCACCATGCATGAGAATTTGGCCCTAGAAAAATCACCAAGATGAAGGTGCTTGAATATGACGGATTTTTCTACCTTTGGATACGGAAAATTGCCTAAAAAAAGTGCAGATCTGCCCTCTAAAAATCACCAAACATGGGGGAGCAGCTTCAAATTTTCTTTAAAAACTTGCCAACACAATGTCCATCTGCCCTAGCTGAAAGAAAAATCGCCCAAAAGATGCCAATCTGCCTTAGGAAAAACGCCAAAGAAGAGAGAAAAATATGCTCTTAGCCAAATTGCCTAAGCACCAAAGAGGAGTGAGGAATGAGGAAATGAGAAAAAGAGTTTTCTCTTATACCCAACTTGCTCATCCTCCCTAGCTGGCCGACTGGGACTCTGGGAGCAAAAATAAATAAATTAGAACACAAGACATGGCCCCCAACCCAAAATTAACTTTGCCAGGATGAAATTTACTTTTTTTAAATTGCCAGTTAGACCAAAATTGGAAAAAGAAAATAAATAATGCCTTGGAGATGCTAAATGTTTCTATTTAATGATGATTTAGCAATTAATATGTCATTAAAATTATATTTTGGCTAGAAAAAAGCCATTTTTCAATATTAAATTACTAGTTTCATTAAAGGCTTAGAAAAAAATTTTCAAGACAATTTAATCTATTTAATGCCAATTTTTGCAATTCAATTCAAATCGATTTTGCTAAGCAATTTTAATTTTTGACAAAAATAAAATCATCTCTAGAGTCTAAAATCGATTTTGCAATTTGATTTCATCTTCACAAAAGAAAATTTTTTCCTCACCAAAGAATTTCAAGATTTTCCAAAAAATTCAAATCTAACAAAATTTCATTTTTTGAAAATTATTGAAATTTACACAATTATATCCAAATTTTCGAAAGAAATCCTCTAAGTACAAATTTACAATTTTATCCTGCCAAGCATTGCTTTTTGAAATTTTGTCCGGCCTAAGGATGAAATTAGTTGTTTTGGGAAATCAAGTTGAAAGCGGGTGAGAATAAACCTAGCCCTCTCTCTCTTTGGCCCTAAAGGTATCCGAGACTTAAAATTCG
The DNA here is from genome assembly GCA_028749045.1 of Cupressus sempervirens. Taxonomy (NCBI): domain Eukaryota; kingdom Viridiplantae; phylum Streptophyta; class Pinopsida; order Cupressales; family Cupressaceae; genus Cupressus; species Cupressus sempervirens. The sequence goes on along the minus strand of CM053792.1, from coordinate 574,376,274 downwards.
CAAACATCAAATCGAAATTGTTGGACAACTCAAAAATTTGCCAGGGCAATTAAAAAAGGCGGTCCCCAAAATTTTGGGGCGATGGTGTGAAAACCTCACAACATCTGGCGACTCCACGGGTGAAATGTTCCTGAACGTTTCAAGGACAGAATAATTTAGAACAAAAATCTCAGGATGGCTTACCCGAAAACCTACTTAAGGATGAGCACTCAACAAGGGAAAGAACTTTCTAGTTGAACCTAAGCATCTTGACCATAAGTTACCCACGTGTGTGCAAATGATTTATTCCGTGCTCAACAAGAACTTGATACTCTCTCAGATCCATCAAACTTAGCCTATTATAATATCCTTACTTCAAAAGCAACCTGGATAGAGCCTTGCTGCTAGTTAGGCGTCTATAGCCCCGACGGAGTTATCGCTGTGGCATCACAATCATGGTTCTACCTTTAGTGATTATTTTTATAGCACTAGTAGAGATGATTGCACACCCTTGAACCAAATTTCATCTTTATTTTCCACTTTGATATTTCCTTTTCTCTTTTCTCATGATATTTTCTCTTTTTTTCTTTTCTTTTCACTCTTTTGTTTGGTTTGCAGGCAATGAAGCTTGCGGAGGGTTTGGAAGACCACAGTGGCGCTGAAGCAGGTGTATGATTTTTACTAAGTCCAATTTCACTTCAAGACATCAAGAACTCAGAGCAATTAAGTGTGAGTAGAATGTTGTAACCATGCTAGAGATAACTTAAGAACCTCTATTGAGTCTAACTCAAATTTAGTACAAGTCCTACCATAGACCAACGACTAAGCACATCCTTGAACCTCTGAACCTCGTTAAATATACTCAAGAAATGAACAAGACAGACTTCGTTTTGTCACCAAAAATGTAAAATCTACATACCTCGCCAACAAGTGATAACCTGGACCCCCCCTTTGCACTTGCAAAGGCCCAAAACCAAAACTACTATCGACTAAGGGAGGCCTAAAAAAATCCAAGTCAAATGACTTGATGCCAATCAAACTCAAGCTCCCTCACAACACCTAAACTAAACAACTAAAAGAAAACTATTCTAAACAATAGAACGAGAAACTACTCTAAACAACTGAAAGGGAAACTACTCTAAACAACTGAAAGGGAAGCTAATCTAACCCCTGGGCCAAATGGTCCAAAACAAACTCTACTCTAAAGAACAGAAAAACAAACAAACTACTAACTGAAAGCAAACCTATTCTAACTGTGTACCAAAAGGGCTCTGGATGGAGTCCTAGGCTTGGAAATAATGCTTGAGGAATTGCCCATTGACAAGCAATGGGACATCCTCGCCAGTGAGTGTCTTAAGTCTAAATGCATTATCTTCGATGATCTCGAATATTTGGAAAGGACCCTTCCATAGTTTATCGAATTTATTGCGTTGTCCTTTCCTTTCATGGGCTTCATCCCACCAAAGTCCAAGTCATCCTCAACAATTTGCGTAAGGCCGCCTATGTGATTACTAGCAAATCACGTCGATAAAACTGAGTGAGTATCCACAAGTGTAAGGAGCATTGGAGTTATTCTCATATCCCATGAGCAATAACTTTTCAAGAGAGGAATTGTATGTTTGATACTCTGTATCGGATATTCAATTACTAATATGTTATGTAGTGGTACAAAAACTCGCATCAACACAGTAAAATATCATAGTGATCATACCATCATGTAGTAACATGGTTCAATCAACTTCAACATCAAAGATTCAAAACATTTAAAATATCAAGTTCAAGTATCATTGTTTAACTAATGGAATGAAAATCTATTAATATTCTTAGTTCTAAGTTTTTAAATGTTCATCTTCTTCTAAATATTCATCTTCTTCTTCTCCACCTCCGGTATTACTTGCACTAAGGCCAATGGGATCAGCAATAGAATCAACAATGGTATTGACATCAAAGCCATCAAAATCATCAGTTGTAAGCCGAGCAGTGGAAGCATCCAAGTCCGCAATCTCTGCACCTATATCCCACTTCTTTGTCTCTCTTTCTTTGTATTCTTGACTCTTGTGCGAAAGAAGGTGCAAGTTGTTATGCACAAATACCAAGTTCTTTGCTTTTTTTGATCGCAACCTATTGCGCTTCACCGAGTGGATGAAAGAATAGGTGCTCCAATTTCTTTCTGATGCAGAGGAACTAGCAACCTATAAAGACAACATAGGGTAAGCAATTAAAAAAGAATTAATTCAATCTTATAAAAAATTAAAAATCACTCTCTAGTCATGATTCTTTTGAAGATAAAGTGAGCTAATTTTTTAAAAATAAAACTTACTTGTAATATAACTTTGATTCCAAAGGGCTGCAATTTTTGGAGTTTTTGGCCATGGAGGTACCACCAACCATGAGCATCCTTCTTGAACCGATGACGAAGAGCATCATTACTTAGACCTCTAGCATTGACAAACTCTATGAACTCATCCATGATTACATCTCTCATATCATCATCAGGAAATATTCTTCTAAATGCTGCCTAGTACTTGTCAGACACTTCCATATCTCTATATGGTGGGTAGTCACAATACAGTGAGCTATAGTATTTGGGGGTCAAGGCATATGCAAGTAAATGTAATGGAGTGGTCATTTTATTCCATCTTTCATCAATAATTTTTTTCACTTGTTTGAAAAAGGTCTCTTGCGGATCTTGCTCCTCATTTTTTAACTTGCTTGATCTTCTCAATCATTGAATCTATGCCATCATAGATCTCTCCAAGGAAAGGGCTATCCATGTCAGTGTACCTAAGCATGTTCATAATGGGCTTGGTGATCTTAAGGAGATATTCCACACGTTCCCACCATGACTCAGCCAATAGCCTATCCTTTATTTTGTTTGCCCTTTTAGTGTTCTTTTGCCTCCATACACCCCAATTGTGGCTGATTACCATATACCTTGAAGTGCATCTTTTACTTGCACAAGTCATCTTAAGAACTATTAGATACATATTTTAGAGAAAAGTCTACACATTGCACAAATAAAATATGAAAAATCTGAAATTGTCAAATATTAAAAATTATTTTACTAAATTCAAATTGAGTTCAAGTTCATTTACCTTCAATAGCTCCAATTTTGAGTAGTTCTTGAAAAGAGATTGAGTTATGTGGTGGTTTGTGACAAACATTTGTATGTCCTCAGCCTCTTCATACACTGTTTTGATCCACTCAATTTGGTTCCCAATCTTTTGTAGCATAAGATTGAGTGAATGGACTGCACAAGGTGTCCAAAAGATATGTTGATATCGTGATTCAACCAACAAACTTGCTGCTCTACAATTCTTTGCGTTGTCTGTTATGACTTGGACAACGTTTCTTGCACCCACTTGTTCAATGGCTCCAATTAAGATATCAGCAATAAATGACCCATCTTTTACTTTGCCCTCACAATCCACCGCTTTCATAAACATTGCCCCTTTATGGGACACCGCAAGGACATTGATCAAGGGATAGTTCCTGGAATCCTTCCAGCCATCTGAAACAATTGTCACCCTTGTCTCAGCCCATGAGTCCCTTATGGGCTTCAATTGATTTTCAAATTTTCAATCCGTTGGACCTCGTCATCCAACAAGGTGGTGCACACTTTCTCATACCTGGGGCTACAATACCCTTTTGGAGCTTCATTGGCACCCCTCAACACGTCCTTCCAAAATGGAGAGCAAACAACATTAAAGGACAACCCAGTTGCATATAGGCATCTTCCCACCTTAATGTCAACAATTTCTCGACCCTTATTTTGAAAAATAATTTCTAGTGGCCCCTTTCTTTTGTGTACAATGGGGACAAATTCAATGTCAGTGTCCACTGCGGTACTAAAGAAGGGGTGATCTTGTACTATAACTTCTAAGGGGGCCTGCATTCCCTTTGTTCTTTTACTTTTATTGCTAGTGAGTTTTGTTGCCTTGCGTCTTTCTCTCTCTTTTGCTGCCTCGTGCTCTTCAATATATTTTAACATAGTTTGATTTGGTTTAGGGGCACCTTTTTTGCCAAGGCATTTCTTGACTCTTCTTCCAATGTAACCACATATATGACCTACCACACGATAATAAGAACTATTTCTTTCTACACCACATCCCTGACATCTCCAACAGAATGCACCACCTTCTAGAAGGGGTTTTATAATGTCTACATACTTCCATAGAGGAGAATCAGAGTTGTGTTCCATTCTTTGTTCGGTCTTGCCTATTGATGAAGAGGTAGATGACATTCTTTTCCCTATTGCAAAAAAATAGATACATTTTCATAATTTATATGCAAGAAAATGACAAATTTTGGAATAATGGAAAAGATTCAAGAACATATGAAGATTGAAAGAGAAATAGAAAAATGAAAAAACTAGAACAAAAACAATAGCAAATAGAATAAGATCTTACCTTTTCCAGCCATTGCAAGCTTACAAATGTGTATGAATGATACACAAACACTTGAAGAACGCCAACAAATCAATCTTCAAACTCCTCGCACAACCAGATGCTTAAAAACTTATGTATTCTCCCTTAAAACAAAATAACCTATTTAGAAACATAAAATGACAATGAGAGGGAACAAAACCAATTAATAACACCTTTTTAGGTTTTATGGACGCCAAAAAATTATAAAAAATTGCTAACTAAACACTTTCCAGCTGTCCATCTTTGCGGGTTCGATTTTTTTAAGGTGGTTTTGCCTAGGTTCGAACCCAGTTTGAACTACATCGAACTAGGTGTGAAAAAAAAGGACCCTGGTCGAACCAAGTGCGAATTGGACCCGAACTTTGAACCGGTTCGAACTTAAATTGGTGAGGTACCCGTGCAACTTAGCATATTATTCTCAATACCGTCAAGTATTTGTTGCATATTTCAAATTACATTATTCTCATGGACAAGGTATTAACTTAGTTTGTAACATATCTTCTTGTGCTTTTCCTTCTACCGAATCATATGGAGGTTCATGGGAGCTATTTGTAGAGAGGAATAAAAGGTTAATACTAACATCTCCTGACTGCCTAATGATTAATCTAAATGGTCAAACCAAGGAGGAAAGAGGAGTAAACATAAGAGATCAATTTATTTTGAGTTGAAGTGATTGCAATGAAACTGTCAGGAGATACAGTCTAAACCAACTTTTTCTCTGTTCATGAATGTTCAAACAAATAACTCCTTCCATGCTCCTACAACAACAAAAAATCAAGGAAGGGTTACATAAAAAGATAAATTGTCGTGCTTTTATTTGACCTTTTAACTAGGATACTAACAAATGGGATTGTTCTATGATTGATACATTGTTTGCATAAAGGGAAATTGTATTTCTTGCCAACTATGGCTTAACTAATATTAATCAATGCAATGATTGTAGCATGCCAACTTTGCCTATGGCAATCCTTGTGTACTAAAGTTGTCTAATGTATGAAACAAGATAAACCTTGGTTATGGCTTCAATTGTGATGATGCAGAAATTTGCAATAAGGGATATGTATTTAGTAGGTTTTATGTCATTATTCATCATTGGTCTGTTTTTTCTTAGAGTTATGGGTTGATGAGGGTTTTGGGGCAACACCCCAAGGGTTGAGTGAGAACATCCCTTGCGAGGGTCTGCGGTAACATGCCTAGTGTGGTTAAGGGGTAGTGCCTTTTGTAGGGGTTTGAGAATATCCAAGGGCGTGTTCTGCCCAAATGAAGACCTTTTTAAACTACACAGACCTGCATGGTACACAATTTTATTTTTTGTAAATCCTATTTGGGCATGTCATATACGAGACAAGCATTGAAAGGTAGTAATTAAAAAAAAAAAAAGTAACTAAAAATGTCTGAATCTACTTTGTTGGATTTGCCTAGAATTAATGCTTCTTGCAACTGGACAACTCTAGCAAGTTGTCAGTGGTCAAGTTTTCCAAACTTGTCAAAAGGGTTACTTTTCTCCGCATTCTTTGAGTCTAGGCAAATCCTTGTGTGTCTTGTAACACTTGTTCTAACTTCCTAGTCCACATCAAATCCCCACATTTCTCTAGATTGCTTTCTACTCACCAGATCTTCTTAGAATGACATCAATGACTCAACTTGATTTATGCAACTACTCCAAGAGGATTTTCCTGCCTAAAAGTAGTTGTGCACCCTAAGGGTGTGTCATGTTCCCTATTTTCCTCCAATAGATTTTAAAAATAAAATAAAACATAACAAAATGAATAAATAAAGTGCAATATAATTTAGTATTCAATTAACTAATTTAATTTATATACTAATTAATACAATAGAATATTATAAGAAAATAAATAAATAAAAATATGTAATTGATTTGAGGAAGCTAAATATATATATATATATATATATATATATATATATATATATATATATATATATATATATAGTTTAATAAACAATAAATATAATATTAATTAGACAAATTATATAATGTAATAATTTACATGACCAAATATTATTATTAAAAACACTAATTGAAATAGTTATAAATAAACGAAAAGCCTAATAAAGGGATGTGACTTCTCTAGCATCACTTCACCATGGAATATATATGGGAATAGTTGGAGATTCAATGTGGGGAGAGAGAAACAAAATAAATGGAAGGGAAGATGGAATTCGAAGGTATCGATAGCAGAATGATAGAGGGGAGAATGTGAATTATCGTAAATCTTATTTGGAGAAAACAGATCAGACGACGATGAATAGTTATATTCAACGATTTTTACTTCCGTTGATTGGCTCCTTGCGATCATGGGCAGTGAGGGAAACATTCAAACTTAATTCAATTGCAAAGAGAGCACTGATCAAAAGGCAGATCATACTAGAAACCATGAAGGGAGGAATCTGTTGGCAACCATTTTTCCAAGCCAGCAACATCCATTATCAAGGAAGAGGATTGGAATAAATGGGGAGTGTATAAATCGTTATCTGTGAACACTTTGGAGGGACTTAGGAACGACGAGCAAAGGAACCAATCAGGGTATATCCACTACTGGATACAAATGAATCACAGAATGACACTTAAGAAATACATCAGTTTATCAGTGTTAGGAGACATGCCCCTAAAAGGAACCCTATCGTACAAAATCTTTGTAGATTGGAGTATATATAAGTTCTGCCTAATCATATACTATGTACCGCTGGAATTATATATGTAGAAGACCGGTATAGACCAGATTCCGCAGGAGGAACGATTATTAGATTTGGTATCACAGGTAGCAAATATATATGAGATTTAGAGGAAGAAACATCATTTCTAATTCATAAGGAACAATCAGATGATAGTCATTTGCATATGAGGGCTCATAAAATAATAAGCAGTAGAGGGTAGGGGATCCAATGGGCTTTCTACAGCCTGAAGTGATATAGGATTTATACAGTAACCCCATCAGACATCCATCTAGTGGAGAGCATCATATTGGGAAGTAGTGACGATCATTGAACCTTAGTCACGTAGATGATATAATAGTGCATGAAGGTCACCTCATATATATTGAAGTCACAAACTAATTCAACAGATGATAACTTCTAGAAATCAGTGATAAGATATCTATTGAAAGTCTAATCAAATACTAAAGCTAAATGACCATAAAAGGTGTTCATAAACCAACAACTTGTAAGGAGGGGATGGAAAAATAGAAATTCAATAAGGAACGACATGAAGTTAAGAAAAAATAAAATGAAATCTTTTCAAGTCTGGATCCAATCAACATCATACATATACAAATTCAAATGAGAAGACATATTCATCAATTCATTATAAAATGTCTAATTGAATAAAGAAGAAATCCAGATTAACCAGGGACATTACAGTGTGTTGGTCTACATGCAGTGCCAATGGTAGATACTGAAGAAGTCCATTCCATAATTAATAGTGGTTGAGTTTTAGATGAGGGTGATCTTTAGGCAAGCTATATATCATGAATTATGCAGATTCCATGGAATTTCTCGTCTTGCAGAGCACAGTATTTTATCTTGTTCTTTTGACAACCAAGAATAAATATATAAGCTCATTTTTTTGGCTGAAGGATTGGTTATTTTTGGCATCCTTGAATACTAAGTTCCAAGGAACGTTTAGGGTTTCAATGTATGGCCAACTTCCTAGAAAGCAACATTTTGTAATGCCAAGGTCTCAATGTTTTGAATGATGTTAGTTAGTGAGTTTTCCCTTGTCTGCTTGTAGGTCATTAAGGGAATTCTATTTGACAAATTGTCATAACTTACTAATTTGAGTTTTATTTTGTTTCATTCATTGGTATGATTATAATAAGGATTAGTGAATGCCGTAGCATTCTAATGCAATGCAAGCTTTGTAAACAGTCTCTTTTTTATTATTACTAAGTATGTCTAGTTGTCTGATATCATATGTTTGGTGTATATATGCATAGTTCATATACTATTGTGATTTCAAAATGTTGTTTCTCATTGTAAATTGTGGCTCTATGACCCAATTGATTGGACACCTATCTTGGAGGTTTATGATTGACCATGCATGCAAAATGAAAACATCTTTCAGCAATGGTCTGTTAGTAGGGTTAATAGTTGTATGCACATCATGATAAAATGATTTGCCTAGGGAAGCATTTATAGAAAGCAATAAAAGATCTTATCCTACGGAGTCAAGTTTTGCATACATTCATCTTTTGGCCGGGCAATGATGATTTCTCATCAACTTAAAAAGAGGTTTAATGTGCAATAGTTTGTCTTTGGCCTATTGACAATTTCGTGGGCCAAGCAAAGATTGGGTACTTGTGCAATAATGTTTATCTTCAATTGTGATCAATCCTACTGAGGATACCTCCAGAGACACCCTCCTGCGTTTAACTGAGCCTGAAGCAAAGGAGAGCATACTCACTCTCAGAAATTGTCCTTATTTCACTCACATTTTGTTAATGAGCTGATCAAACCCCTTCAGGATGACATTTCCTTGGCCCTCAAGAAGATTGATTCCTGCAGGACTGTGAGTACCAATTATAGGAACCAAGAATGGCAATCCCCTGAAGAAACACTGAAACCTTGACAATTCACCAATTATGGTGACTTGAATATGAAAACTTTTCTGTGGTAATCTGTTCATAAATCCCTAGCTGATATGCAACTTTGAATGCCGTATGTATCAAGTGATCAAAGATTCAGTGAATCTGCCATTCTGATTGCTGTTTCTGTCTTTTGACTGATGAAATTATTGGGGAAGACCCCCCACAATACTGTTGCAAAGCTGATAAGATTATAAGTGATGTCAAATAGCCCCAAAAATTAGTTAAAGAAATGGTTAAACATACCCATTGAAAGCCTAAAATGTCTAAAGATCATTTTTATACTGCGGACAACCGAGTTTAATAGGAGATGAGTCTGCTTGAAGAATGGAATTGTGAATGTTTATTCACACAAAGCATCTGATACTTCTGCTTCTGAACTTCATCAAACAACACTCAATTTCCTTTTACATTTATCACTCCCCACTATATCTGATCTTTACTTTGATGAGGACACATATACATATTGACTGAATCTTTTGTTATGAGGACTGGCTTGCATGTTCTATAGGGCACATCATATATCCTGCTTCGGTGTTTAATAATGACAATCTATTTACCTCATTGTTTGGCGCATGCCTATGTGTCCTGCTGTATGTTTATTAACTCTAAAATCTCTGACCCCTTACCTGAACATGCATTGATCAATAGCATTACATGTTGTCTCTGCCAATCAACTTCGAAAATCCTACTTTTATGTCTACCAGCTTGTATTCCATTTGTTTGCATATTTTTGTTTTTTCTGAACTTTGTGTTTACACTCACAGAGGCACGCACTTCCATGCTAGGTTGAATTTTTTAGAATTTCACCTCCATGTATACTATTGCATGCCAGGGAACTAGCTTACAGATATTAACGTAAAATAAATTTTATTCCCCTTGTATGGTGCATGCCAGATAGGACACGCATGTTTTGTTTTGGACTTAGTGTTTCTCTTATTTAAGGTGCATTCATGGTACATGTACTTACAACTTTCATCAGAAAACTTCCCGTCAAATGTGTGTGCAATCATGTATAGCTATGCATGATTTTCTTTATTTTTCAAAACTCACTTTCCTCTCTAACACAACACACACCATCCAGAAAGGCTACAGTTTTTGTTAGGTCAAAAATATGTTTCACCTCTTAATAACATTCTTTTTGTAGGTATTGGAAAAATTGTCTAATCAAAACTTGCTTTCTTTACTTGTAGCACTCTAGACCATCCTCTTGTGCTTTGTTGCAAAATATGTTACATCTTAGAGAGAGGCATGCTCAATCTAATGCTGCTACAGATGAAGAAACTTGTCCTTTCTTTCAATAAGCATGGTATACTTCATTCGCAATCTTGAATTGCCATTAATCATCAGCCCTTCATTTGGCATTCTTCATCCTACTGAGGTGCAACTTCTTGTCCTGATGAGTCTTCATAACATTGTCACCAACTGGATTCTGTTCTTCAGTCTAGTGAATGCATTTCAGAGCTTATTTTCATGTCCCTTGAAGAAAAGAAAGATGACAAAAACAATATAGAATGTGTGGGTATTCAACTTTTTCATTCTTTTTGTGTGGCTACAACATCTTCAAGAGGTCAAGGCAATGAGTGGCACAAGTGGTCCAAAAAAGTATTGGATTCCTTCTCCTAAAGGAGTATATCCCTATTTGCACATATGTTGCATTATCTATACCCACTTCGGACATCTTTAACGTTATATTCAAAATTTCTAATTCTTTGACTTTTTTTGAGCCATCTATGTGGTCTCAAGAGCACCATCTTACCACTTTAAGCTGAAAGAATGCTGTTGATTTTGTAATTCTATTTTATCTGTTTGCCCCATCTGATATTATGGTGCATTTTTACTTGTGCCACTGACTTCTTTTCTCATCTACACATATTTTTTGCATTTGTCTTTGCTTTTTTGCAGAATGGCCCACTTATGGCAGTTTACAGTTACCAGATACATGACCAAATTTTCCCAATATAGACTTCTTACCACATTAATTGGAGGTTTTGTGTAGAACCAAAAATTAGTACAAACCATTTTGGTTTATATATGTCCATGTTCCTAAATTCCACCTTCAAGTGAAGGCTATCATCTAGTTATGTTAAATGAAAAAAAATTGTGACTAGATTCTCTTGGAACTTGATGAACTGAATGTGTCAAATCTCTGGATCATGAATAGAGCCCATAATCTGTCATGTCCATCTCTATTTCCTGTGCAATGTCAGGATTCATCATTGTTGCAATGGCGCTGATTATTTTTATTCTTTTCAGTTTCTTTGACTGTCAATGCAATGGTCATTTGTATCTCTTTGTTCTACCTTTACCTCAATATTGGGACATAATTTGACATTGTAATCAGCCATGTGTGCTAGGTGGTCCTTGAGGTGATAAATGCCTCTACCCATCATCAATTCACCATAGTTGTAATTAATTGTTCTACTTCAGTTCTTGATGCCATTGGTTGCTAGTGCACACCTGGCCTTCATAAATTAGGAAGAAAGGCTTTTATTCCAAAATGAGTAAAAGTGCATAGATAAGCCCGTGCAGAGAAATCATGACGGAGGGCTTTCAATCGATGAAGATAGGAAATCTGGTAATATGGAATCAAATAATTGCTCTTAGGTTGCATAAATTCTCAAGTGAGTCTTTTTCATATGCGTATGATGAACTTATAGAGCAAGAAGAGACTATGAAAACAATGTGTATGGTGGTAGGGAATGTTGATGTGGGTATTTTGGAGGATATCCTTGTAGGAAGTTGTTAGTAGGCGATTTGAAATATTTTATTTATATTGCGAATTCCCATTGGAATTCTTGTTTGCCATTTTGGAGGTGAAAGATCCTCCCTATTTGGTTCTTGCAGTTTTCAGAGGGATTAACTCATCACCCTATTTTGCTCTATTTTGAGTGCTAGATCTTGTAGTTTGAATTGCTAATTACTTAAATCTGAAATTCAATTTGTGTTGTTGGCATTTGAAAAACTATCAATTCTAGTGTTCATTTCTGTACTAATTTGTAATGGGAAGTAATTTATTCTTCATCTATATTGTACTCTATCAACAATAGTTAATTGTGATATTGAGGGACCTTTAGGAAGTGACATTTGTACTACTGTACGACATTCATAGATCACATAAGGGACTTTCCAAATGCTTCAGACCTAGTGTCGTACGGACCATGGAGAAGATTTATCTTTCCACACTGTATAACCTCAGCAACTCACCATACATCTTCTGAGGGTTACTGTGCAACTTAAATAAATATCGTACGCGACGTGCACTCATAGTGTATTGTCCACACCGCCAACATACTGTACGATTTCACTAGTATACCATACACCCTTGTTGATGTTAGTTTTCTACCACTACATAACATATAACGATCAAATAATTGACATGGAATTTCAAACACTCAATCCCTCTCTTGAAAAGTAAATACTCATGAGGACATGAGAATAATTCCAATGTTCCTTACACCTATGGATACTAACTCAGTTATATCAATGTGATTTGCTGGTAATCATGTAGGCGGCCTTACGTTGTTCATTCAAGGATAACTTGGACTTTTGGTGTGATGGTGATGAATCTAGCTTTGTAATGCGTATGAGCGTCAAATGATGTGGATGGTGGTGATGATGGGGGTGTGTTTGCCAATGATGCTTCTCCTAACTTCCTTCTCAATTGAACTCCAACTACTAAACTACTTGTTGTTCTACTCCTACTCCTATGAATGGAAAGATTAGCAAATGGACGGAGATTGAATTTGATGAAAGCTTACCAGCGGCTTTACCTCCATAGATGCAATGATTCAAGGGAAAAGACTAGTTTACCATGCAAGGCTTCCTACCAAGCCGCTAGGATGCTAGTGGCCTAGTTTATAGATCGCTATCAAACATCCACTAATATCACCATGCAACTATCCATCTACTCTTACTCTTACTCACCTACTTCTTGAAATAAAATCTACTTTAACAACTTCAAAGGAATCTAACTCTAACAATTGGAAGTAGAAACCATGCAATAACACCACATGTTCTTAATCACCATTCAAGTCACAACAATGATAAAGAGAAGCAATTTTGGTATTATCTTAGCAACAATTTTTTTCAACCCTTTACAAATGAGAGCAAATGGCCTTATATAGGGGCTAAAATTACAACCAACGGTAGAGATTAAGAGGCAAAATCAACGATCCACATTAGATCTCAAAAACTCTAATTAGGGTTGCCACCCCATTGGCCAATGAGAAGACACCACCTAATCAGTGGACCAATGAAAAAAAGAAAAAGTGGCAACCAATGAGAAGACACCAAAATGGTAGCCAATCAGAATCGAACATCTATCCTACCCAAGAAGAAGGAGAAATTGCCACGTGGGCTTACATCAAATGATCTTCTAATATAATTCTACCCTTTTCTTTCATCTTTTTAGCCAAGGCAATGAACTTGGCTAGCCTGTCATTGACTTCCTTCATGGGAGGGAAAAGCGTGTGCTTCATCTTGAGCTCGGCTGAATTCATCATGTTGCTCGCCACTTGTAGTGTCTTCTCATGATCCTTCTCATACTCTTTCGCATATCCGATAAAGGCATTGAGGGAGGCAAGGGTGCCCAAATGTTTTTTTTTGATGGCAACCTTCCCTAATTCATCCAATCTTGATCCAAATTCTCTTTCATTGACGTTCTCCTATTTGATATCTTCAAAATCAAGTGCAGCCCCAACATTGCTTATTATGGTTGAAATGGAAGTGTCAACACCCGGGTTGTGTTGTGCAATCTCATTCCGTATCTCTTCAAGTATCCTCAATCTGATGGTCAAGGCAACAAACCAAGACTCCATCGTAGTCATTCCTCCTTCATCAACCGACTTGGTTTCTCCAAATATCTCTCCAGTAGCTCGATAAATGCCTGTAGCCTGGGAATGGCTAAGTCCTTGACTGGAGGGAAATCCTTCCACTCACCTTCAAATGTCCTAAATTTATCTCTAATGGCCACTAATGACCTGAATGTCGAGACAAGAAATTTCACCCATCCTGAATTATATCACTGGTCCAATCTTTGACTTCATGTAGCTGAGCTGGTATCTCTTTTGTGTTGTTCGCGCTGTCTTGTGGAAGGGCTGCTTGATGCAACTATTGGATAGGCTGGCAATCTCTCCAATACTTGCTTTTGGCCTCCAACTTCACAATCCTCTCATTTTCCTTCCTCAGCCTTTCTCTAATTGAAACCATGCCTTCTTGGATCTGCTTACATTCCATGTCATCCATGATTCTTCCCAAGCTATGCTCAACCATCTCATACTCTTGAGCAACAATCTCATCTACTGCCTTGCTAACCTTTGGTATAGCAATCTGAACTTTTCGGTGACCCTCATTGTCGCTCCTAATTACTTTTGCCACCGTTTTTGCAATTTGTTTCTGTTTCTCACTGTCGTCCTTTTCCACTAACCCTTGAATATCTTTAGTTGTTCGAGTAGTCACCACCTCGCCTCTTGGCATAAGTATTTTCCTTAACCATAGTGGTGCAGTGCATCTCCCAAAATTTGGATTCGGTTCGATTAGCAAAGCATCACCAACGGCCTTGGGCGCCTAGCTTATTTCCTCAATATCAATTGGCCTATCCTCTTCTTCATTAGTGACTGTCACATCATCTCCATGTTGGTTCTTTGAGGGAGGAGAGTACTCGATACTGTTGCTGTAATCGATTGATTCTAAATCAAAGCTCACCTCTACCGCAGCCCCTTGTCCACTTGTATTATCCTCTTGGCCTCTAGCCTTAATTATGCTCTCCCTTGACGGTGCTGCATTCCGTCTCTTTGCTGGAGGCTCGTGATGTTCTTTATTTTTCTCAACCTCCAAACTTCTCTTCTTGCTCTTAACTATTCTTTGTTGTTGGCTAGTGCCTCCACCTTTCTGTTCGACTGACTCCGCTAGACCTTTCTCTGGTTTCATCTTCTCATAAGTAAGGCGTACCTTTTGACTTTGTAATTTCTTTAACTTCTCATTGTACCACGACTTAGTGTGTAGATCAACTGTCCTTGTAACTGCTTTGAAGGAAGGATCCTGATGATCGTCCTAATCGACTGGACTCAACTCCATTCCATCCACTGTATCATAATCTCCTCTTAGCACATTTTCATCATCTTCTAGTTGATTGGGAATATTAAGGCCTCTCCATCTGATTGCCTTCATCATGCCCACTGACAACCTTGAGAAAGCTAGCTTCCTCACATGAAAGTCATCCTGTGCATTGGCCCAAAAATCTTCTATAGTAGGAATATGCTTGAATGTGTTTTCATGAGATGCCTTGATAAGACCATTAGGATCGAATCCTTGTCTCGCTCTATATCATCCTAGATGATACCATTCTAATTCTTTCTCTACAGCTGCAAAGGCGATAGGATTGGGGCAAGTATCATTGCCTATTCCAAATGAGAAGGTAATCCCTGTCTCACCTTTAAGTTTCATCATCTTGTCATAATGCTCAAGTTGTGTTGCCAACTCCATCAAAACTATCTTGTCGGGTGGGTACCTTGGAAGTCTCTTGGGACAAATTGTACTTCCTACCACTCTAATGTACGTAAATTGTGGAAATTGGATGAACCAACTCTCATACTTCTTAACTTTTACTTCTGCTTCTGATGAGAGCCTCTTAGCAGGTGTCCCTTGTTATCCTAATTGTCTTCATGGCAAAGGCATCATAAAACATCTTATAATCTTTGGTGTTGTGCAAATGAAGCTGTGGATAGTACTCATGCACCAAACATGGCTCCGACCCATTGCCAATCACTCCTAAGGCCTTAAGTCCAGGATTTTCATATAGTCTTGCAATCAGATAGAAAAGATAGGATCCCATATAGAATTGCTTTTGATTTTGCACTGTCCTAAGTTGCAACTCTAAATTTTCGCTTATAGTTCTAGCCCAATCAAATTTTCTCTTTTCATTTTCAATTTCATCAATAAAGAAGTACATCCAGTTCTCGAATTGCATACTTTGAGCCACAACACAATTAGATCGCCGTACTTTGATTTGAAATTTGACTTGGTGAGCTTTAACACCTTGGTAACTCCCTTCTTGCCTTTGTGTAATCAATTCTGCTTTAGATGTAACCAATTCTTATACCAAATTTTCTTGTCTCTCCAACTTGGCCGACTTGCCTGGAGGAAAGCAAAATTATATTAGCTCCTTTATTAATGGCCCAAATTTAAATGCAACATTAAAATTTTTTAGCCCATAGTGAAATTGGCTCATTTAATTGCTAATTTTGATAAAAAATTGCAAAATAGAAACAAGGTAAGCATAAGAGATGTCAAAATTTTCATTTAATAACGTTTTGGCAATTAAACTATCATTACAATTGAATTTAGCAAGCTAAAATCAATTTTCAATTCCAACTTACCAATTTTCTTCAATATTTTAAAATCTTGTAGGCAAAATTTCAAGCAAACTAATGCAATTTTGCAATTTAATCCAACTTCAATTTTGCAATGCAATTTTTTTTTTTGACAAAATAAATTATTTTCCTAGTAGTCAAAATTCAAAACTTCAATTTCAATTTCACTATCAAAAATTTTCTTTTCACCGAAAATATTCAAGATTTTCCGAAATGACTAAATCTAACCAAATTTTGTTTTGAAAATGCTATTCAAAATCCATCTTAGTCCAAAATTTGCAATTTTATCTTGTCGGATATTGTTTTAACCATTGAAAAATGTTGTTCTTTGAATTTTGTCTGGCCTAAGGATAAAATTACATGCTCTGGAAAAATCAAGTTACGTTCCGAGCGAAAAATAAACCAAATCAAATCCCTCCTGGCTCGAAGACATCCAAGTTGTAAAATTTTCAATCGAAAATCTTTGGATAATTCCGAAAAATTTGCTAAGGCAACCGAAAAAAGGGGGTCCCCAAAATTTTTGGGGCGATGGTGTGAAAACCTCACAACCCTTTAGGTAGACCACACGACCTTTGGAAAGCACGGGCAAATTGTCATATTTCACACTATTTTTGTCGTACACCAATTGATAATCACCGTACAGGCTGAGAGGCTCTAAGAGGTGTTGAGGGAAGACTTTGGAACACCATAGTGCTATTAGAGCTAGTAATATTGTCAGCTTGTTGGGATGATCGAGAGATTTTGAGATTTGGATCACACTATGGCGCCCAAAAGTGATGGACAACGGTGGTTGAAGGTTGTTAGTTTTAGGTAGCTTGGATAGTTGTTTGTCCACATGAGATTAATTGGCAAATAATTGTTAAGAGTTATGATAATTATTTGTTAATTAATTGACTCCTAGAAGCCACTAGTAACCTAATGGTTAGGTTGTTTTAATCGAGAAGCAACTAGAAACTTCTTGGTTAGGAAACAATTAGAAACTTTTTGGTTGAGTTGTCTTTATCAAGAAGCAACTAGAAACCTCTTGGTTAAGTAGTATAAAAGGGGGTCAAGGGAGGCTTTTGGAGCACAGAACAGAATAGAGAACAACAAGAATTGTAGAAACATTTGTCGTGTTAGCAAATGAGTTTGCAGTGATAACAAATAGTCTTGCAGTGTTAGCAAGGGTGCAGTGATAGTGTTGGGGATAGCAGTGGGGAATATCAGCGGGAGAAATTGGGAGGTTGTCTAAATTCTGCCAGTGAGAGGCAAGAAGTTTTGTATCTCTTGATTTGCTGAAGTTAATATATTTTCCATCTGCAGAATTGGTTTTCCCTTGGGGGTTAATGTCCAAAAATATTGTGTTATCCGTGTTTTGATTTCTTTCTGTATTTTATTGGTGAAGTTGCAATTGTGTTATTTTTCGATATTAGTTGTGAATTTGTTTCCAGCAGTTTAATAATCAGTGACTGCGATAGTGTTAATTTACACAAAGGCACTACAAAAGATAGGAAAGGAACTTAGTGATGGTATTGACCTTTCTCTAGATATATTGGAAATATGTTTGTGTAAGGTGGAGCAATCACCATCAAGATTTATAGAGAGGATCCTTGATCCTATTAAGGTCGCCTTAAGATAACCTAGTTTGTTGAGTGACCAACTTTGTTGTACACTAATTGATAATTATTGTACAAGTTGAGAGGTGTCGAGGGAAGGCTTTGGAACACCACCATGGTATTAGAGCTAGTGGTATTGTTAGCTTGTTGGGATGATGGAGAGATTTTGGGATTTGGATCACACCATGGTGCCCAATAGCGATGAACAATGGTGGTTGAAGGCACTGCAAAAGATAGGAAAGGAACTTAGTGTTGGTTTTGACCTTCCTCTAGAGATATTAGAAGTATGTTTGTGTGAGGTGGACAAATCAGCTTCAAGATTTATACAGAGGATCCTTGCTCCTATTAAAGTCACCTTAAGATAACCCAATTTGTTGAGACATCATGACAAGGAAATTAAGTTGGCAATTGTAGCATTATCGAGTGAGATTTTGAGAATCATGGCTCCTTAAGCAACGTATGATGATGACACCCTCACAAAGATATTTCCCTTGATTATTGACAACTTTGAGAGCCTCGATGATATTGTTAGTGATCCACTTGCCAAGAGATTTAGAATACTGGAGAATTGTGTGAATATCAAAGTAATCTCCTCTTAGATCTAGGATTGCAAGATTTGATCAACGACATGTTTCATAAATTTTTTATCATAGTAAAGAAGCATCATAATAATAAGATTTTCTTTGCCATGGAGAATATTGTGATTTCATGTATTGAGGAAATGGATGTAATACCCCAACGTATCAATTTTATGCTATTGATTGTTTGTAATCTAGAATGTATTCCTTCAATTGTGGCATGTAGATTGGGCAGTAATTAATTCAAGCATAAGCATTGTGAAGAAAAGTTAGTCTTATTTGCATAAGTGAGAGGAAGTTGGTGACGACAACAAGAGTGATGCACTACATAAGGAAAATGAAGAGCCACACTAGGATATGCAAGAATCTATATTTACCCCTAGAAGTGGAGAAAACCTAAGCCTACATGTCAAAAGCAAGGTTGAATAAGATACTTGCATGGAGCTTGCCTTGAAGACAACATTAATCAATAGGCTGCATGGAGATAGACACTACTAGTGATCTTTTTTATGCGCATGATCACATGAAGAAATCGATCAAATTTCTGATGTGTTTTATGATTGGCTTTTGTGGGATGTTGATGACTATGGGCATTGCAATGTTTATATCAAAGTGGAGCATTGAAAGCTTGATGGAGAGTTACTCTTCACAAGTACGGTGGCAATGTCGATTGATACGGGTATAGTGGCAGTGCCGACTAGCATGACACTAGTGCCAATGATGGTAGTGTCGATCGATATGAGTACGATAGTAGTGTCAACTGACACGGTGGTAGTGTTGACTAGTACGAGTACGATGTCAGTGTCGATTGGACAGTAGCATTAGTCCCAATTAGCATGATGACAACGTCGACTAGTATAGTGGTAGTGGTAGTTGACACGATGGTATTGTCAACTGGTACTAAGGGATTGTTGAGGCACGGTGGTAGTGCTGATTGGTACAATAACAATGTAGGAGTTTGATGCATTTGGTGAAGGCATTGGATCCGCATTGATGCAAGACCATCCTCAAGGAAGCAACATGATTTACCACGAGTTATGAGATTCCATAAGAGATTGGTGTGCATGATCGCACAAAGGTTTTGGATCAGAGTGCCGATTTGCTTAATTATTAGCTTCCATGGTGTTAGGATTAACCACGGACAAAAACAACAATTACATGCAAACATAACCAATATCAAAAAATAATAAATTGCACATAAGAGAACACAAGACAAAGATTTAAGGTGGTTCACCCAATCCCTAGGCTAAGTCCACCAAACAACAAGTCCAGCGTTCTTATTATCGAGTGATTACAATTTGATTACAATCCATAATCCTTTATAGCTCAATACCGTCACAAGAAGGTACAATATCATCGTACATTATGAAATCCCCGACCCTAAGCCATTTTATACAAGCTTTTGTTGCTTACAAAATTAGGGCTAGAATAAGTCATCCAAAAGAAAAAATAACAGCCGACGCCTTTTACAATAGTAAATTCATTTTTGGCTTTGGGGGAGTTGTGCTGCCCCCAAAAACCCAATAGGGGCTTTGCCCCTTGACCCTGCCTTGTATTGTGATAGGGAGCACACGTGGGGCTTTGCCCCAGGGCCTCGCAATGAGCGCTGGCCCCCAAATCCCCGTAGTAATAATCTTGGGAGAAACCGTGCCAAGTAAAGTGAGAGAAATTAATTGAGTCTGATTAGGCTCCACATCACAACACATGGGATCCTAGTGGCTTTAGACATAGCAATGTTTATATTAGAGTGAGACAACAAAGGCTGGTGGTGGTCTACTTCTCTCGATTGAATCAAATTATGTAAATGCAATCTTGAAGCAATAGGGAGCTTCAACGGATATAGCTATCAACATCAGCACATGGTAACAATGCAAGAAAAAACACTTCAAGAAGAAAGGGGGAAATCAGAAAAATGGAAAGCCCAAGAAAGATCTATAAAAAATAAAGTGTTTCAAATGTGAAAAATTTGGACACTATAGATCTAATTGCCCAGAAAACTCCAAACAACAAGCGAATTGTACAAATGTCGTTAGAGAAGAAGAAACTTATGATCCGGAGAATCGTGTTTTGTATTCCTCTTTATCAAATGAAATCTCAAATAAGGCATGGGTAATAGATAGTGGATCTTCCAGGCATATCACTGGATACAAAGAAACTCTAGATTCCTTATCAGAGAAAGTTAACGGTGAAGTTACTATTGGTGATAACTCTGCACACTCAGTTGAAGGAATTGGAAACTGCACTTTGAAACTAAAAACAAGAAATACTCTTCTTCTTAAAGGTGTACTCTATGTACTCGGAATTAAAAGAAACCTAATCTCTATAACAACACTTGAAGATGATGGACACAATGTGGCGTTCGTAGATGGAAAAGTATTAACTTGGGCTAAAAACTCTTCCATCAAGAAAACTAAATTAATTAGTCAAAGAAAGGGATACTTGTATGAGTTGGATACAGAATCCAGTCGATCTATTCAAGCCCTAGCTCATGAAGCTAAAGATTCAAACAAAATATGGCACAGAAGATTAGGGCACCTAAACTTTAAAACCCTATCTATTATGGAAAAGATGGTTACTGGATTACCAAAATTAAACAAAGATCACCCTAGTATTTGCAAATTGTGTGCCCTGGGTAAAAGTATTAGAAGTCCTTTTCATGTAGTACTAGGAAAACAAATAATGTACTAGAATTAATTTATTCAAATTTATGTGGACCCATGTCCGTTCCCTCCTTTGGAGGATTCTGGTATTATGTCTTGTTCATAGATGACTTCTCTAGAAAAACATGGATTTATTTTTTAAAATGCAAAGAATCAGAAAAAATCTTACAAAGATTTAAAGAATTCAAAGCATTAACTGAATTTTTTAGGACATAAAATTAAAACCCTAATATACCTCAAACTTGTTTAAATTTTTTTGTAAAGAATCAAGGATCAAGAGGGAGTATACTGTTCCTTATAACCCTGAACAAAATGGAGTAGCTGAAAGGAAAAATAGGACAATTAGAGAAGCTGCCAGGGCTATGATTTTTGACCAAAATCTAGAATACTATCTTTGGGCAGAAGCCTCTTGTACTAGTGTATACATTCAGAATAGAAGCCCTCACTCCTATCTTAAAGATAAGACCCTTGAAGAAGTATTTACTAAAATAAAACCTAATATAAGTCATCTCAGAATCTTTGGATGTCCTGTATACATTCATGTTCCAAAAGAAAAGAGAACCAAATTAGAACCATTTGGGAAGAAAGGTATCCTTGTAGGGTATAGTGAAACTTCTAAAGTATATAAAATTTTCATACCTGGATAGAAAACTATTGAACTTAGCAGAGATGTAATCTTTGAGGAAGATCTTGCATTCAAAAGAGCCATAAGTTCCAACGAGCCTTCTCCTTCATCAAATTCTGAAAGAATTAGTGAATCTGAATCCCAGAGGGAGAACCTAAAAGAGGTCGAAAATGAAAATATGAACATTGAGGAAAATTCAAACAAAAGACCACTTTGGGCCATAAAAACAGTTGAAGCAGCTCAAGATTTTGCTGCACCTTCATAATTAGTCAGAGAAAGTAAAAGACTTAAAAGATTCTCTGGTTATACAACAAATATGATTGATTTATCCAAAATAGAGCCAACCAATCCTTTTGATGCTATTAAACATCCAGCTTGGAAAGAAGCAATGACAGAAGAATATCAATCAATTATGAAAAATGATATTTGGGAAATAGTTCCAAGACCAAAAGGAAAATCCATTGTTTCTTCCAAATGGATATTCAAGATAAAGCTTGCAGCTGATGGGAGTATTGAGAAATATAAAGCTAGATTTGTAGCGAGAGGTTTTTCTCAGAAAAAAGGGATTGATTATGAAGAAACCTTTGCTCTTGTTGCTAGATATACTACCGTTTGAGCTATCTTAGCAATTGCCGCATCTAAGGGATGGAAGGTACATTAGATGGATGTAAAGACAACATTTCTCAATGGAAAGATCTCAGAAGAAGTCTATCTGGAGGAACCAGAAGGATTTGAAACCCATGATCCTAACACCTTTGTATGCAGACTCAAGAAAGCTTTTTATGGGCTTAAACAGGCTCCCAGGGCTTGGTATGAAAGGATTGATAAATATCTCAGCGGCTTAGGATTCTCTAAGAATGAAGCTGTTCCAAACTTATACTATAAAAGAGATAAAGATGGTATGGTAATAGTGATATTATATGTTGATGATTTATTAATCACAGGTGATCATCATCTTATAGATTAGTGCAAGAAAGATTTAACCGGAGAATTCGAGATGAAAGACTTGGGTCTTCTTCATTACTTCCTAGGATTGGAAGTACGACAGAATGTTGATAGTATCATGTTGAATCAAGGAAAGTACACTTAAGATATTTTGAATAAATTTGAAATGTGGAATTGCAAGCCTATGTCTTCTCCAATGGAGACCAATTTGCATAAACTTAAAGAAGTAGCTGCAGAATCACCTTCAATCAATTTTACTCTTTACAGGCAGATGATTGTGTCCTTGATGTACCTAGTAAATACAAGACCTGATATTTGCTATGCTGTTCATGCCTTAAGTTAGTTTATGTGTGAACTTAAGGAGATTCACCTAGTTGCTGTTAAACACATTATGAGATACCTACAAGGCACTCTTAATTATGGACTCAAATATGATAAAGTTGCTTTAGACTTGCATGGATTCACCGATTCAAATCGGGGAGGAAGTGTTAAAGACAGGAAAAGCACTTCAGGATGTTGTTTCAGTTTAGGATCAGCTATGATTTCATGGATATGCAAAAAGCAATCTTCAGTAGCTTAGACCTCCACAGAAGCTGAATACATTGCAACAGCAATGGCCTCTCGAGAAGCAGTATGGCTGAGAAAGTTACTTGTGGGGTTATTTGGGCAAGCCATGAATCCTACAATCATTCATGTGATATTTAGAGTTCCATCAAGCTCTCGGTGAATCCAATTTTCCATAACAGATCCAAGCATATTGAAATTCCTTACCATTATGTAAAAGATATGGTAGACAGGAATTCTGTTAAGTTGGAATACATTTGTATTGCAGATCAGACAACAGATATACTCACCAAACCTCTATCTAGAGTAAAGATAGAACATTTCAAAAAGAGACTTGGTATGGTTGAGTTGTAATTCATTTGTACTCTTTGATTATTAATAAAATAATAAATTTTATTTTGTCAGGCTATTGATTGTTATGGGCTCCACCATATGTAATCATTATTTAAGAGGTGACAATCTCTAAAATAATGAATACTTGTGCAGAAGGCATTATGAGAGGTGACGATCTCTTAGATAATGTCCTAACAGTAGATTTTACTGTAATATCTAGGTGAATTTTAGATCGTCTTGTGACATTGACATTGGTATATTCATGGGTCACAAATTGGATAAAGCAAGAATTCTAGAAATTCTTCGGGTTTATCTTGTATTCTGGTAGATGTTAAATTCAAGATCTAGTTGTGATTTAGAAATACCAGTTTCTATGAGTCACAAGATTTGTCATATCACAGGCTTAGTAATATGACTTTGTATCATGTGTTCTATGATACTACATGCTAAGAAGAGATAGACAGATATAGAGTATTAATTCTTGCTTAACATCTGTATTGATGTTGCTAGATATGATCTCTCTGTAGGATTATCAGGTTAAGAGGGAGTGTTTAGAATTTAACCTTGATAATCCTCAGGTCTAATGGTGCAGATCGCACTTGACTCTTCTCCTTATACATTCTCAAGAATGGCATTTGTAATAATTTATACATGCTCTATAGGTGCCGGCGATCTGGAATTAAATGTTTTAGTTTATCCTTGACTAATTTTAGTTAGATCTAACTAACATTTGGTTTATAGTAGCGGCTTAGAGATAATTAATTACTAGTTTATGCCAAGGGTTATGTCCCTTAAGGGACACACCCTCTAAAGAGAATATATAGGCAGGTTATGGATGCAGTTTGGAGACACAGTAAACATACAGTCTGATCTTCAAGTATTCATATTCCCACGGGTTCATAGCAGCAGTTTCATCACTCAAATTTGTGAATACAGTCGGGATCTGCAGTTGTTATATATATCCGCATATGTAGACCTGAACATACAAATTATATCAGGTTCATTGTAAGCCTAACTCTGTTCTGATCTTGAAGCCTGTTATCAAATCTCAGGATCTGCAGAACTGTACAGAATGGATTGGTTCCTATTATTTGCCCCCACCATCCAAGTCATCCACGATGGGAATCCAAGTGTCTCAGTTTCTTAGTTATTGCATGGGCCTTATGTTTGAAGGAATACAAAACGGCATGGTAACTGTTGTTGTCCCTCGAGGTAGAATCGAGTTGTATCTTGCAAGTACTAGAGTTATGTGGGTATCACTGAAACAATTTAGTTGGAGTTCATAGGGACAAAAAAATGATGTGTTCTCTTTGTGATCATTGTGAGGTTATTTTGAGTTGCGGGTCAAAGACAGTTTGTATGGTATTACTCAGCAGTATAACATTTTGAGTGTCATTACCGTGTGATTAGTTCTGCATATGTTGTCTGTGGTTCAAAAGAAGATCTTTAGCAGAGACTGGAAATGGTGAAAGATAGTGTCTTTCTTTTTTTTAGACTGATGATGTTGAACAGGTCTGCTACAGACATTACTGCTTCGACTTATTGTTGCATCTGCTTCAGACATCTGTTTATGTTCTGTACATGATCATTTGGTGTGTTCATCATTTTGTTCTTAGTATCTGTGAGATCCATAAGGCTTAGTATGTATTGAATAATGTAATATCCTCCCTAGATATTCTCCAAAATATTTTGCTCAATAATTTTCAGAAATAATAACAGAGAATTTATGCCATTAAAACCAGCAAATGCTCATATAAAATACCCAGAAAATATTATTGCATTATAATATTCAGCAATACAATAACAATCCAATCGTAAAAACAGTGATAACAGTCAGATTGGATAACCAGAAATGTACCTAAAATGCAACCTGTGAACTCAATCGCAAATTCACCGCAGATGATAAATTGGGGCTACGTCCAATCCACCCAAGAAGAATCTGAGGATTTGCGTCCTCGAATTCTGAATAGAAGCTGAAGCTTCCTTAATTTCTCCAAGAGAAATCTCAAACCAAATCAATATCCAGCCATGCTGAAAATGAGCTCTCTCTTCCCCTTTTAAGCGCAATAGGACGACTCTTCATATTCCCATTCTGGTCTTTCGTCTTATCTCCCCTTTGTCACCATTTTCCCCTTTTTAATTAAAATAGACTTTTTAAACAGTTTTAATTGAACTCCGAAGTCTCTTTTAATTTTTTATAAGTTGGACTTGAAATTTTCTAGTGTCCCAAAAAATGGAAATTACAAAGAATCTATAAAGTTTGGTGTGTTCATCATTTTGTTCTTAGTATCTGTGAGATACATAAGGCCTAGTATGGATTGTATAAGCTATAAAGCTTAGCGCGTTCATCATTTCAGTGTTGCTCTAACTGTTAAAAGGGCATGCTTCTATTTATTGTTAAGAGTTAGCAATCCCGTTTGGTTTTATCAGCTGATTAAGTTCGAGAGTAATGTATCCAGATTTTGTGCATTCAATAAAAGATCTATTTTGGTGTGGTTGGGTTTTTTAACTCTCAAGTGCAGGGTTTTCCCAGGATAATTTGTTCTTGTGTGATTTTGATTTTCAGCATATTGCATCTTATGCTATTCTGGCTCTAAACCTAACACTTACTACGTTGGAGACTCTGGAATGTGGTGATCTTGACAACTCCAAGCAACCTTTTGCTAGAAGTGATAGCCAATGGGCAATAAATGAGAATGACAAAGACAAGTAAAACTCATGGAAGATTATCACAATAAATGATAGGATATCAAAAGAAGTGGCAGAACAAATGACACAAGAAGCAACCATGGATGTAAGATGCAACGATGTCAGAGGTGGAAAAAAAGATGATGTGGTGGAAAGGAATGCAAGAATCTTTGACTAAGCTTGTGAAAAATGGAGGCGAGCACTTCCCTATGAACAAGAAATTATGAAGCTTGTTAGTTGGAACGTATGAGGCCCTAAAATGCCTAGAGAAGTGCCATCTGGTTAATTGGCTAATAGAGATTTAAGGTTATAATGTTGTTTCTCTATAGGAAAATAATGTAGATAGTGATAGTTGTTGTAAAAAGACTCCAAGTGTCTAAAGAATAGTGAAGGATATGCAGACCTAAGAGTTTTGGTAGTCTGGGCATCAGGAATCTTAAGCAGCTGAATGTGGCTCTTGGTGCCAAATTCGGTTGGAGAATTTATGAGGAACGAGAATACTTTGGAGCTTAGTTTTGCAGGCCAAATTTCCTGAGAGGAATCCGGAGAATTTGTTGACTCAACTTGTGTTTTACCTTTAGGCTCAAGCATTTGGAATTTTCATAGGGTCTGTAGTAATTTTCTCATAACATTTCTATCTTGGAAGATTGGTAGGAGTGATAAGATTAGATTTTGGAAAGATATTTAGGCTGATGAATGTGCTTTCAATGACAAAATGCATTTGTATCCTCTTGCTTATTGGTAGTGGTGATAAGATTAGATTGGTTTGGGATGCTTGCCAAAAAATTAGATGAGTGGCACTCCTATGGATCTGTTTATTTTTGAATTTTGTGAAAGCAAGGTTGTTAGGAAACAAGAGATGGATCTGAGAAGGGACATCTAGAAGTAAGGTTTTTATTCCAAAATGCATTGTTTTGTTGAAAAGATGTGTAGTCCTAAAGTCTTTGTTCCAGCATAACCAAATAGTGACAATGTTTGATAAGGGAGCTTTTTCACTTCCTTCTGGATTAAATATATTTTCAAGGGCTTCCAAGCAATTTCAAGGATGTTGCAGTATGAATTGCAGCCTCAATGAATTTGATTGAGAATTTTTTTCGGGCTTGCAATCACTCTTTTTACAGTGAACTGCATGCCTATCAAATTTGGGCTAGAAAATTGAAACTAACTCCAAAAAATGGATGCTACTGTTTCATTATTTGGTGCAGAGATCCAATGTACATACAGTTAGAATATCCTCATCCTAGGTGTACAAATAGTTGAGAAGAAACATACAGTTTTTCTTTTGTGGGGGCCTTCGATGTACAAGGGCTTGATTTTTGTATCACTTTCCAAAGCGTTTGGTTAAAATTTTTAATAAAACTTTATGGCTCTCAAGTTATAATACATAGGTGTCTTGTTAATAAGCTCTTTTGATGAAAAATTCAGGTTGATGTCACAATATTTCTGTTTATGTTTCAACATAGAGGTATGTAACTACTCATTTTGGGGGTTTGAACTATGAATTCATTTCAGATACATGGATGATAGAAAGAATAATTTTCCCTCTGTAGAGTCTTTGATTTTGTATACAGAGATAAAGGGTCTTGTTGTAAGGTTGCATTATCAGTTGAATCCAGCAACCTATTGTTTGCCTTCAATCATGGCGACACATTATATGCATGCATCATATACAACTTTTACTCGAGGAGACACTAGTGCTACATCTAATGAAGCTTTCAGAGACTTTCATGCAACAGATCATTGGACAGTTTAGGAGTCAAAGAGGAGATTAGAGAACCTGGAAGAGGATGGAAGACAATTCCCATCTTGCATTATCTTCTCACTGATTCAGAGAGTGAGTGCATTGCTTCAGAGGCACAAGATCTTATTATTCTCTCCCCTTGGCATCAAGAGCAACTTTTTCATTTGAGGATGTATATATTCCCTGGTTTTGTACCTTTGGATGTAAAGTACATCTCAATTCACAGGGGCACTTTATTTGTGTATAGTGAGCATGTCGTGATTCACAAAAGAAGTGTTGTACTTGTGAATGCAACATCTCAATTCACATCAAGAATTGGATTCAGCACTGGCTATTGTTATTTCAATTCATGGGTTCTACCTTTGGCCCCAGTCCTTGAGTTTTTGTGAACTTTGTGGACGTCCTGGTTAATCAAGTGATAGTAGACATTTGGGCTTCTTTTTATAATATTTGAAATGTAATGAAACAGTAGGGAAATGTTAGAAATATTGTATTACTTAGCTAAGTCATTGTATTTAGGATTTTAGAGTATAATCTACGTGGTCCATGACAATGCTATTCTTTAAGGAAACAAAGACAAGGGGTTTTTATACATCCATTTGTTAGACAAACAGATAAGAACTAAATTTATAGCTGATGACTTGTGAGATTTATGTTTGTGAACTTCATCTTTAAGCTAAAATAATATTTGAAGTGTATTGGTAGATTTGCAAAATAATTGTATAGATTTTTTCTGAACTTCTGGTATTCTTTAGCAGGGATGTTCACTTTTGATTTTTTGTAATAGCCGAGCTCTAATATTATTACTGTTTTCTATTTAAACAGCTGAAGGAAATGGCAGAAAGATTACCTGGAGGAACATATCGGTACAACAAACCAGGTTCATTGCCTGCATACACTTCTAATGGTTTAAATCACTCCCATTCCAATGATATTACTGTCTCCCCAGATTTCAATGGTGGTCATACCCATGGCTATCAATTCAACAGCACCTCAACCTTATCAGATGCAGATTCCAATGGTACCGTTAGCCCTGCAGTTGGAAATGGGTGTTCTAATATAAATAAGCAGCGTTCTGTGTCATTGAATCAAGTTAGATTGATTGATGATTCAAATGTTTTATTTCAAGCTCAAAGTATTGATGAAGGACCAAGATCTGGGAATAGAGCCATAGTTGAAAATGAGCATGAACAAGAGACGGAGTGGGTTGAGCAAGATGAACCTGGTGTCTATATAACACTCACAACCTTGCCAGGAGGTGGCAAAGATCTGAAACGTGTAAGATTCAGGTATGTGCTATAACAAATAGTTTGGTACTTTTCCTATATATGGTTGACATTACAGTCATGTAAAATTTTAAATAACAATTGTTCTCTTGTTGAACTAATTGCAGCCGGAAAAGGTTCAGTGAGAAGCAAGCTGAACAGTGGTGGACAGAGAATCGTGCAAGGGTCTATGAGCAGTATAATGTTCGTATAGCTGACAAATCAAGATTGTGTCCTTCATTGACATCAGGGCGACTAGAATGTATTGACAAAGTGTAGAATGCCTAATGGGTTTTGAATACTCACATTTTGAAGCTAGTTGTCAGCCTTGCTTGGGATTTTCCTTATAATGACCATAGTGCTATTCAGTTAGTGGGGTGACCTTTGGTTTCCTTAGCTCAACATTTTACATGAGAAAAATCTGATTGTACTATCAGTCGTAGCATTGGCAGGATGAAATTGATGTTCACCAACAATGAGCTTCACAGATGGTTGTAGTTACAGGTGGAGTTTAGCATTTTCTGATCTTCCAGTCAATTTTCTTTCACCATATATTTACACATCTTCAGATATTGATGAGGCCAAAAGATCAACGTGAGATCAAGAGATCTGATCTGGTGCAATACTGCAGTGGACCATGCATGCTGGACAAGTCAGTGTATTATATTTGAATGACCTCCAAAGTTATTTAGTTTCTGCAATTAACAGTAATAATAGTCATACAAAAGTTTCTTGAAATTCCTGTACACTCTTATATAGTAGCTTGCAGTTATATCTGTTAGCTACCATGTAATTTAAGAGCTGCAGCTGAGGAGCTGTAGGTATCATCTGGAATATATTATTCTTGAAAGTGAATGTCGGGCCGTGTTGAATGTGATATACAGAGGACATCTTGTTCTTGCTCTTCAAATTCATACAAGTACTTTGTATCAGTGCCAATATTTTCAGTGTTATTCCTTTCTTAAAGGGAAGGGTAAGGAGACAGTTTTTACCAGAAGTTGTAAGCATTTTAGTGCTTGTCTTAGTATGAAGTACAATCTTAAGTCTGAGATCTAGTTCCTTCATTCATCTACATATAAAGTTCTACTTAATATATGATCAAATATGTTAATGCAATAGCCTTGACTCAACACATAAATAAAATAAAATCATGTAAGACAAAGCATCATTAATGGATGCTTATAATTTGCCTTGTTTGATGAATGAAAGAAGACGACTTGTGTAGATCTCCTCCCTAATGGTCAACTCCACTATCTCCTATGAAGAAAGAAGCTAGATCTAGGAGAGGAAATGCATGATGAATGTTGAAGATCTTGAATGCTTGAATAATGGAAGAAGTATTAATTGCTCGTTTGAAAACTCTTAGAATGCACTTGGTTGATTGCTCGAGCATGGAATGCATATAGAACTTGTGGATCGCTTGGATTGAGTGCTTAATTGGTTGATTGCTTGTGGATGTTCAAATGAATTGAGAAGAGCTCCTTTCTAAACCAATTTTAGGGATTGAATTGAAAGGGCCAACTAGGTGGGAAAAGACCAGTATTTTGCATCAAACCTGGGAGCTGATTAAAATATACGTCCTGAGATGGTCAACCTCAACCTATAATAGGTATAGGTTGAGATTGACCTATAGCTAGAGGTGCAAAACTCAAGGTAAAAGTCCCTAATCCTAGGAAGTATTGATGAGGCCAAGAGAAATGCGGTGAAATATGTGGGAAAATTAGTTAGAAATGCATTTAAATCTCGAATATTGGGATTGAAGGGATGAATGGAGAGTTATACATAGAAATTAGAGCCACATTAGAGTTTTAGGTCAAATTAAAAGAAGAAAGACCTTGATTCAAGTAATTAAATGCAATAGGAGGTCCTAATATACCAAACTACACAAAGGAGAGCTAAAAATGGTTGCGCAAAGCAAGTGCTTGCTAGTTAAGATGACACATTTTGATTTAGTGCAAG
The DNA here is from genome assembly GCA_028749045.1 of Cupressus sempervirens. Classification (NCBI taxonomy): domain Eukaryota; kingdom Viridiplantae; phylum Streptophyta; class Pinopsida; order Cupressales; family Cupressaceae; genus Cupressus; species Cupressus sempervirens. The sequence goes on along the minus strand of CM053792.1, from coordinate 574,344,941 downwards.
GTAGGAGAATCCTCAAAGGAGATGTCCTAGCCTCCAACAAATAAGCACACAATGGGATATAAACAATAACACAAAGGTTTAGATCTAAAATAGTGCCAACTCTCATAATAGAATCATAAGATTTACATCCAACTTGACCAACTGTATGGCCTCTCGGGTTGCGGCCATATACAAAGAAAGTAACAATTTTGCAAGATCTCTCAAGATCCAACTCAAATCCAAGCTAGCCCTGATTTGTAACACACTACAACATTTGGGGTCAAATTGCGACAACGGTGTAATTTGTGGTGATTTTCATTTTTTTAAATTGCAATTGTCCCCGATGTCGTTGCAATACCGATGTTGGCGTAGTAATTGTGATGCCCTTGTGAGTATAAACAAAAAAAAAGAAAACAAGACATAAATTATTCCCCATTTGTTTTGATCATGGAGAGCTGCGCGCAAAAGATGTGGAGAGCTTCGAACGAGGGTGGAGAGCTCTGAAAGTTGTTGTGCCCTTGTGATCAGTGCATTTCGTTGATGTGCCCTTGTGATCTCTACATTTCATTGTCGTGCCCTTGCTTTGTGATTTCATTGTCATGTCGTGCCCTTGTAATTGCCGTGCCCTTGCTCTGCAATTTTTTTCAAGGGGAGAAGAGGTACTTCGTAAATGTTCTTTTCTTTTCCTTGTAAACATGAATCTATTTATATTTCCTTCTAAACATGTATATCTTTATATACACAGAGAGATCTTTTTTGAGGTGCTTACTACATATTAGCTCACAACAAAACAATTGATCTAGTTGCATACATATTCTAGAATCCAGATAATAAAACAATAAAACTCATTCAACTCGTGCTAATTGACTTAGCTCAAGAACTTGCACAAAAATAATGCAAACCAGGAAAAATGGGTAGAGTTCGCAAATTTTTTTACAAAAACATATCATAACAGATATTTATAGAAAGAAACAAGCCATAACCCAGTTAAATTGGTCCAGTTGTTGGTTAGCTGGGTTGATTACAAATTCTTGTAGAATTATCATCAGATTAAGTATAAAACGAACAATGAGTTGTTCCCAGCTAGCAGGATCAAATACAATTTTTCAAGGTGATAAAATTGCATATGCAGATGCATCACTTGCATGCGAGGCATGTAGTGTATTTCCCAACTTATAACAAATGGTTGGATATAAAGGCTCCATACGTTGGCCCAACAATGGAAGCCAATGATGTAACCATGCATGTATTAGCACAGTTTCCTTGCAAGGATCCCAAGTATCTATTGTTGCTATTAATTTGGGCACTGCTCTATGATCCAAAATGTTACGAAGTACTGAAGCCTATAGTAACTTCTCCCATGTCTCTAGAAAATGTAGCATAGGTTCAGGGTCCCTTAGCTCTCAGGAATTTGTAGCATCTATTCTCACTACTGGAAGAATAACTGCAATGAAGAGTTGAGTGTAAGGAGTTGAAGAAGCAAGTTCTGCTTCTATGCAAATGCCATAATCACAAGGCTCATTCCCTTGCAAAAGCCTCTTCCACAATGACATAACCTCTAAACCATGCAAAGGATGTTGAAGTGGTTCCCAACCTTGTAACACTCTTATAAGCGATGGCAAAGAAAATGCATATGCGATACATGACAAATTGTACAACTTGTAGTCTTTATATATACGAAGAGATCTTTTTTAAGGTGCTTATTACATATTAGCACAACAAAAAAATTGATCCAATTGCATACCTATTTTGAAATCCAAATCATAAAACAATAAAAGTCACTCAACTTGTGCTAAGTGACTTCGCTCAAGATCCTACAGAAAAATAATGCAGATTAGGAAAAATGGGCAGAGTTCATAAGAAATTTTACAAAAACATATCATAGCAGATGTTTTTAGAAAGAAACAAGCCATAACTTAGTTAAATTGCTATAGTTGTTGATTAGTTGGGTTGATTACAAATTCCTGTAGAGCTGTCATGATATTAGGTACAATAAAACGAACAATCAACTGTTCTCAACTAGTAGGATCAAATACAATTTTCCAAGGTGATAAAATTGCATATGCAGATGCATCACTTGCATACCAAGCATGAAGCACATTCTCCAACTTATAACAAATGATTGGATATAAAGGCTCCATATAGTGGCCCAACAATGGAAGCCAAAGATGTAACCATTGATGTATTGGCAATCTCCCTATGAGGATCCCAAGTATCAATTGCTATTGTTAATTTGGGCATCACTATATGATCCAGAATGTTATGAAGTACTGCATCTGGTAGTAACTTCTCCCATGTCTCCAAAAAATTTAGCATAAGTTTAGGGTCCCTTAGCTTTGAGGAATTTGTAGCAGCTATTCTCATTGCTAGAAGAATACCCTCAATGAAAAGTTGAGTGTAAGGAGTTGAAGAAACAAGTTCAGCTTCTGTGTAAATACCATAATCATGAGGCTCATTCCCTTGTAGAAGCCTATGCCATAATGACATTACCTCTAGACCATGCAAATGATGTTGAAGTGGTTCCCAACCTTGAAACACTCTTATTGTAGACACCTAAATTTGATTACATCAATAGGTAATCATATTTAGTCATCTCCTAAGACATTATTGATTAAATATTTATTATTTAATTAATTAATCGTCATCCCCTAGTTAATTAATTAATTAAATTAACTATAGTCCAATTGATAAAATTAAATGATCACCCAAAATCAATTTATTAATTAAATCCCTATTCCTCTATTAAATTGGATAAATCATCAAATCTATTCAATTTAATTCCATACCCCCATTTTATTGAATAAAACATTCGAAAACCCTATGCTAACCCCTAATCCAACCCATTCACCCATACTAACCTCACTTAGCCACCTAACTGACCCATCCCATCAAATCTAAGCCACTTACCCCCTAATCCCCCTCTAATCCAAGCCTAATCCTCTTTTAATCATGTGCACAATCATAAACATGGGTTAAGACTTGCTAACCCAAACCAAAGTCTAACAATCTCATTCTCCCCTCACCCTCCAACATTTATGACCCAACCATCTCTATTTATGACCCAACCATCCCCACTTATGGCTCAACCTCCCTCATTACTCCTTTGACCAACCCATATCCTACCCTCTCACATCCAATCACCTTGAGACACGTGTCACCTCCTAATTGGCTTCAAACAAGCACAATCCATGTGCTCCCCTTTGAGTGCATCCTAGCCCTCCCTCACCATCTTGCCATCCTTGCATCTTGATCGTCCATCCCTCTACCCCTTGGCCTATAAATTGAACCTCCTCCCTTCACAAGATAATCCACCTTTTCATGCAAAGTTATAATGCTATTTTGAGAGCTTAGAAACTACCAAAATACCATTATAATGCTGAAATACCTCCATGATTCCCTTGTTTGAAACCCTCACCCATGCACACATTTGGTAAAAACCCCCATCCATTGGAAGCTTGAGCACAAAGTGAGCATACATGCCCTCCCATCAGGGACATAGATTCGTCATCATGAGAAGCATTTGAGGAGTTTACCATTCTTGGTCTACTTTCCTCAATTATGTCTTCTTTGGTCCTATCATAAGTGTTTCCCATGTTTAGTATGGTTAAAACTTTCATTTAATAGTTAGTTTTCAATTTGCACTACTAAATTAGGTGATACACTTATAAGCAATGACAAAGCAAATGTAGATGCAATACATGACAAATTGCACAACTTGACAGGCTAGTCATAATGGAAGTAGCAAGACAACTACTGGCATACCAAAAGATCCAATAAAGCACAAGCACATGTATGGGGTGTCTTTCCCTTCCCATATTGGAAATTCAAGCGAGATTTGCCCATTAGTCCTAGCGTAGGGGCAGATGAGAAATAATTTTACACGAGGCCTATACAACACTTGCCCCAACTTCAATCCACACCATCAAATTCAGAGGGCATATGAAGTCAAGTATAAACATATATAGCTCACATTGAAGATCATTGGATTAACATGATTTTTTACTATAAGGTAAAGACCTATAAAGATCAGTGGATTTGATAGTAAATAGGTTATAACTTATTCCAGAGCTATTTGAGGAGGATGGAAGCTATTTCCAAGGTGATCATGACACAACAAGAAAGAATGTAATTCTTGCTATAGATTGGTCGAACAAAGATGAAGTTTTAACACTATAATGATTCATGCTTAACACCATTTTCTCGCACATGGATAAACCAATAGATGACTAAGTTGAAGGGAAAAACAATTCCATTGAAATATGAACTAATGAAAGATGTAGAAGAACAAAATGAGGAATCATGTGAAGAACTCCCTGAATATTCAAGAAAACAAGAAGAAGAATTGAGGGAGTGACAAGGAGTTACAAACAAGAGGAATGAAAAGGACAGGGATAGAGGACAAGAGGCCACCTCAAAAGAAGCAAAGGTCAAAAGGAAAGATGGCTTCACAATTTGTGACTGAATTAGAGACAACAAGAAGTTCAAGTTCAGGGCACTCACCCTTATCTCCAAGTAAGCAAGAGATGGATTTTCATGTTTAACACCATTCACTCGCACATGGATAAAACAATAGATGGCTAAGTTGAAGGAAAAAATAATTCCATTGAAATATGAAGTACTAATGAAAGATGTAGAAGAACCAAATTAGGAATCATGTGAACAACTCCCTGAATGTTCAAGAAAACAAGAAGGCCAAAACAAGAAGAAGAATGGAGGGAGTGACAAGGAGTTACAAACAAGAGGAATGAAGAGGAAGGGATAGAGGACAAGGGGCCACCTCGAAAGAAGCAAAGTTCAAAAGGCAAGATGTCTTCACAAGTTGTGACTGAATTAGAGACAACAAGAAGTTCAAGTTCAGGGTACTCATCCTTATCTCCAAGTAAGCAAGAGAAGGATTCCCCCTCTCATGAAAGTAAAGAACAACACATTGAGAGACATTTTGTGGTCGACATTGAGGCCTTTTCAAATGATGATCAAATGGGGCCCTAATTGGACATTAATTTGAGCACCCAAGATCATGATTAAGGAATTCAAAGTCATTAGGATGAACTAGGTGAGATCACCTCCCTAACATGACTATCAAAGCGAATGTGATGGGGACAAAAAATAATAGCCCAATGCATTAGGAGTTAGCAGGTAGATCTAATATTTACCTTTGGATTTGGTTTTCTTCATGCAATCTTCTTTCATTTATGAGGTTGATTCCTAGATAGGGGTTTCATTCCCCCATCTTTTCTATATTTTTATGTGTTGGTGTAAATGTCGTAACATATTCATAAAGGTTAGACTTGGGGGATTGTAACTAGTCAATTTTTTGGGCAAATTCCCCAGGGAACAAAATGCCTAGCCCATTTTGTTGCCTAAAATAGAATGTGTAAGGCATTTTGCTACACTTAGAAAAACTTCAAATATAGTATAAAGGTTAATATTTTCAGCTTTTCAATTATGGTGATTACAAGTTTTCGTTTATTCTTGTTAGTGTGTATTTTCCAAAACAACTTAATTAAGTTTATTTGAACCATTTAGCTTATATTATTATTTTAAATTCCCCCAATCCATTTCATCCCTAATCATAAAATTATCACATTTAATGCTTGAGTTTTACTTGAGCCTGCTGAGGCATCTTTCTTTCGATCGTAAAAAAGGGGTGGAAACATCTCTTTCATACCAAATAGACATCCCCACCTATCTTTCTTTAATGTACATTTGCATTCTTGCTAAAAGAATAACTTCAGTGAAGAGTTGAGTGTAAGGAGTTGAAGAAGCAAGTTGCACTTCTGTGTAAATGTCATAAGCATGAGGCTTATTCCCTTGTAGAAGCCTTTGCCACAAATGAAATTACCTCTAAACCATGCAAAGGATGTTGAAGTGGTTCTCAACCTTGAAATACTCTTATGAGCAATGACAAAGCAAATGCAGATGCAATACATGACAAATTGCACAACTTGTAGTCCTCCCGATATTTGGACTATAAATTCACAAAGACACTTGCAAGTGATTCCAATGTCATAGTACCTACCACAACACTTTCGTAGATTCTATCCAGTGCTCCCATAATATCCTCTATGTTGTCTAGTTGTTGTTTCTGCTGTGTAGTTTCTTTCTGAAGCCGCTCCTCCTTCTGGTATATTGCCATATACTCTCTCTCACGCCTTAAATTTTGATTAAACTTCTGAATATCTGCCTCTACCATATCTAAAATCAACTTCACATTGTGTTGTAACTCTGGCATAGGTGTTTGATCTTCAATAGCTTTCATTTCAACATTCAAGTTTTCAAGATTGGTCAACACCCTCAATTGCTGACCTCTCATGTCAAACACTTTCTGTACTATTTCAACACCATGTTCTTGCTTCTGAGCTAACACTTCTTCAGGTGCATTTTCTTGTAAAACATTAATTTTGTTGAACAATTGTAAACTCTTAGAAAATGCATTCTTGTTTTCTATTACCATTGGCGGGCTTCTCTTGAACAAAATCAAAATGAAGAGGCATAAATACACCAATTTTGTTTTTCAAAACCATATGTGCAGCTATAAACATTAAGTACAACATGTCTAATATTTTTGCAGATATACACATTAATTACATCAAAATTTTCTTTCAAAACCATATGTACATATATAAACATTAAGTACATGTCCAATATTTTTGCAGATATACACCTTAATTACACCAATTTTTTCTTTAAAAATCATGTATGCAGATATAAACATTAAGTACAACCAACTCAATAAGGGTACAAAAATAAGTTATTCCGATGAAGAAGGATCATGTCAGATAATACAAGGGAATTTGATCAAAATAGGGAGACAATTACTAGATTATTGTCTAACTTTCAAAGAGAAGGTGATGCCAAATGTTATTGTCCTTGCAAGAGCTGTAACGGCTTAAAGACAAGAATAATCAAAACGGCTTAAAGACAAGAATAATCAAAATCAAAACAACTAAAAGACATTGTAGGGAGAATGGTCACATTGAAAGGGGGTTTGATTATCATCCATTGGTAAGTTGTTTGTTATATTGTTTTCACAATTAATATACATATGAACCATAGAACGAGGGTTTGATTATCATCATTTTTTTATAGGTTGATCCCCCCAGGGTAGTATGTGATATGGAGCAACACATCTCAGAGGAACATGGAGGTGTGAATATAGATGAACATGGAGGTGTGAGTATTGAAGGAGAAGATCATGATCCCATGGAAGATGATGATCACGTGCTAGAAAACACATTTGAAGATGATGGTATGAATGCATTGATCCATGACACATTTGGTACTAGTGGTGGTGGTGGTGGTGGTGGTGATGATGATGATGATGATTATGATGAGGATGACATTGAGGCCATCCATGATATACCTCTACTTGAGAAGGCAACCACGACCCTTTACAAAGGATCATAAATAACTTTTCCCTCTTTTGTATTGTTGTTGGTGAATTTGAAGGTTATGAAATGTTTATCCAACATAACAATGTCACATATGCTAAGGTTTGTGATATATGTTATTCTAGTCTATAAAAGGTGAAATATGTACCATTAAGATTGTTTATACCAATGACTTATATTTTTTGCTGTAGATTGATAGGTAACTATTTGTTACCACCATCAAATGTTCTTCCTCGCTCGTACCAAGAATTATGTGCCACTGAAAAATATTGGAATGAAGTATCAAGCAATAGATGCTTGTCTTGAAGATCATGTAATTTATCATAAGAACATGAAAATGCAACCGAATGCCCTGAATGCCTTACGAGTAGATATTGAGATGATCAAGTGACAAAAAAGGTTTCTCCCAAGGTTCTTCATTACATCCCCATTATTCCATGTCTTAAATGATTATTCAGGTGCAATAGCTTGACACAATTTATGGATTACCATGCACGCAATAGAAGTCAAGATGACATTATTCGAATGCTTGCAGATGGTTCAACATTTATGGACATAGAGGAAAAGTGGCCACATTTTAAAGAAGAACCTCAAAATCTCAAGCTTTCTCTAGCAACTGACGATGTCAATCCATTTGGAGAGATGAGATCTATTTACTTAGTGTGGCCTATTTTTGTTATCAACAATAACCTTCCTCCATGGATGTCAATAAAGAGGGAAGACATTATGTTGGCAATGATTGTTCCAGGTATTTTATTATTTTATTGTTACCTACATGTAATTATAAGTCTTGGAGTGAAATGACCGCAATAATTATCTGCTGTTGTTCATTCAACTAGGTAAGTATCAAGTGAAAGATATGAATGTATATATTGCACCTCTTATCGACGAGTTGTTGGTGTTATGGAATGGTTTCACTATGTATGATATCTCTAGAGCAATTGGACAAAAACAATTTCAATTCCATGCAATGCTTGTGTGGACAATTCATGATGCCCTAGGGTTGATACATTTTTGTGGTATGTTATGCTAAAATCTAGTTGTACATGATAATACTAATTTAAAAAATGAACATATTTAATCCAATTGTATCATTATCTTGTGGGTCTTCAAACAAAGGGAACATTTGCATGTCCAATGTGTGGTCCAAAGATGAAATCTCGTCATTCCAAAAATTTAAAAAAGCAAGTATTTGATGAGAATAAACAATTCTTTCACAGGAATCATAAGTATTGAAGTGCCAAAAAACATCTTTTCAATGGGAAAGAAGAGACTACATCAAAGCCACAAAGAATGACACCTCACATATGGTAGATGGAATATAATAGAATTCGAGGTAGTATCACTCCACCTAATGGTTTATGTTTGGAAATTATATATTTTAATTCTGTTTTGTTGGTTAATTATGTAATTTGATGATTGTGAAGGTTGTTAAGGCATCACTGACCACCTTCCAAAGGGACTAAAATGTTATCCCAAAGAATTTAGCAGGTTAGTCTACTATGAGCAGCTACAAATTGTGCATTTGTTTGATACTATGCATATTGGAAAGAATGTAACAAAGACACTGTGGAAAATATTGGATAGAAGGCGTGACAAAGAAAAAATTGCCAAAATTTTTAGTGACATTCATGATTCCAATCATGCAATGAAAAATATCATTACATCAAATAGCAATGGAGACTAGATTAATGCAAGTGCCCTTCCTTGGTTATTAATGGAGCAACAAAGTAATGCCATCAAGGAAGTCAGAAGAAAAAATCGATTTCCTCTAGGATTTTCTACGAATATAAGCAATCTCATATCAAAGAAAAGTTAATTTGGGCTAGGACTGAAAACACATGATTGACATACCTTCATCAAGGTAAGTCACAGTCTTTTGTATTTACAATATATTTGTGAAATTGCATTCAATTTTTATTTTATTACGTTAGAAAAGAATGAAATGATCAATTGACAATTGTTACAGTATGTACTACCCCTATCGCCCCCAGACAACTTCGACAATAATATCAAACAAGTGATATATGATCTTGGAAAATACACGAGGTAAGAAGTGATATTTGTTCAATATATCAAACAAGTAATATATTGTAAAGTCTTGTATTTATATGTTTTTGTCTTGAATCCTTTGTAGGTGGTTGTCATCTAAAGAAATTCATAAAGAAGATATAAAATTTTGGAAGAAAATAATTCGTCTACTAATGTGTGAAATGCAAAAGTTTTTACCTTCAACTTTTTTCAATGCACAAGAACACTACCTCATACACTAAGTTGAGGAGATTGAATTGTGTGAATCTGTATAGCCTAGGTCAATGTTCTTATGATGATGAGATTGAAGGTGACTCCAATGTTCCCTTTAGATACAAACATCTATAGAAACAATGGGTCCTCGATGAACTTCCTCCAATAAAAATTGATTATTGTGTTGGAGAGAGGATATATCACATATCGCCATCCTCATCACATGGTTTGGGCCTATTTTCCATGGGTGGCATAAAGCTCTCTTGCAACAAGGTTGTTGAATTTATGGAGTATGTCGAACCTTGCTATGATTACAGTAGTTGGATGCAAATTGTTAGATAAAAAAAAAGTGTAGATATGCACTCATGACAAATTATATACAACAAAAAGTTAGTGAACAAAGTAAAACAATAGCTATATACATTGACATAAGGTCAAAATCATCAGGGAATAATGTAGGTTTTATAAATAGTACATGACCTGCGTCGACTAAGAAGCGACCCAATTGCATATTTGAGGTACACGAGGAAAATCACATATTTGTATGTGCGATAAAATCAATACGTGGAGGCAAATAACTTCTTATTGATTACAATTTGAATCACATAGACACAAACAAATCCACTGTCATGAGCGAGGTGGTACATATTATGCACACTTAAAATCAACTCCAATCAATGAATCCAACACACCATTAAATTTTTATATTTTATTTGCTAACTTAGAATAATAACACATGTTTTAACAAGTCTCAATGATTTTTTTTGAAATAGAGGGCTATAGTATGGATCAACAGCCATAAGATATGTATGGCGGCGATGGTTCTCACATGACTTCTTCTTGCCGACAAGTCAAACTCATTGTTGTTGTACAAATTAGATACAAAAAATATGTTAATGCATATTTTTTATTATGTTTTATTCTTCACAACTATTTTGGATTGATTTTAAATATAGCGCTAATAATATTGCTCTCACAAACGAGTGTCGATCAGGAAAAAAAGAAAGGTAAAAGTAGTCAACGAGGAGCTGCACGATGAGCAGGATGAATTCATTATTGATTTTGCATCGACCGCTGATCTTGTGGCTGGAGTGCAAAAGGTGCTTTGTGCTTTAGGAATAAGGTTAAAGCAATTGGCATCAACTCGACCTCAAATACCTGAAATACAATAGACAAAGGATGAGTTGATGCACTTAGTTTGTACATATACAGTAAGTATTAATGTAGTTTTTTATTATAACAAAAGTTCAATAACAGTTTTTATAGTATACTCTTTTATTTATGTCATTAAATAGAATGCATATGTATTATTTTTACAGATGATGTTGAGGACATACAAGGGTGATGCCCTAGAGGATGATACTTTAGGTGGTTCAAGTACATCACATGTTCTATTCTGCACTTGTGTTTTGCTCGAACAATATTTTTTTAATAGCTCTAACAATCTTGTTTTATTGTGCTCTAAAAATCTCATTTTTCAACTCCTACTGTTGATCCTATGTTCACTATGCCGCCTGCTACAAGGAACAGAACCAAAGAGGCAATCTTGACTACAAATTGAACAACATGTAGCATGGCGACAAATGTGGTGGCAATGCCTATTAGTAAGTATATTCCTCTTTTTCTCTCTCATTTTTCATGTGTTTATTTCACTTGAACTATTATTTCTTAGGGGGCATTTTGTAATATTGGATTCATTTTATATAGGAGACGATGAGGACATTCCTGGGTGTACCAGTGTTAGATGTACGAGAACAATAAAGAATTGTGATCAATTGATCATTAGCAATGAAGATGGTATTCCCCTGAGAGTAGCCCAACTTCTAGGTACTTTAAAGATTGATCCATTCTTTTACTATATAATATTATACTCATAATAAAATGCAGTAACCTCCTGTGCAGTCCCTTACAATAACTGCTAATCCCATTATTATTTTGCAGGGAATAATCTATTTTATGAAAAACTTAATGATGAATGTTTGTGTATATTTGGGCCAACCATGCTCACAGGGTATCATATTTTGATTTCATTTCTAGATCATGTCTCCTTTGATCAATTTCTTCAAGTATATTAAAAGGCAGCTTTAGTTCAGTTATGAATCTAACAATTTTTTTTCTTTTCTTGAGAAGTGGAATTTGCAAACGAAAGAGTTAAAAGATAAACTCATTGATGCCATGACTCCTTGAGAAAATGGACCAAGCTTTGAAGTATGTTACGGGGGGCGATTGTGGGGCCAAATGAGGTTCCACCTTCACGTGGTTGGCCCTAATTAGTAGAGAATATTAAACTATTCTCAAAACCAAGTGAAGCTCAATATTAACCTATGATTGCATGGCAACTAACTGTGTGAATCTTTTGGTTTCAGGCAATACCAAAGGACACCATAGTTCAATATGAAATTTCAATTCATATGCATACAACATCAGGTGGAGCTGAAAAAACCCAACAAGTTTGCATTTTTATTAGAGGTCTTTAATTAGGTATTTTAAGTTATAGACCATCACGTACATTGTACCTTTGACTCTTATAGGAAAGGGTATTGTCTTCAACATGCAAGCAAATCAATACTTTCTATATGCTGGCTTGCTGAGGACATTCTCTACTCCATTGCAGCTAGAGTTCTAACGTTCATGATGGTCTATACTTTTAAAAACATAATAGACCTATTAAATACATGTTAACGTGGTAGGTTTCTTTAGCTCTACCTATTGTCCATGCATATAGAACACAACTGCATGTTTATTCTCAATTTAGAGTGGCATTCACAAGTTTATCAAATCAATGGTATGATGTCATCCACATCTACAAATTTGCATTAGCAAGTTTAGTTAATTGTAAGGTGTTTTGTAGAGTTTTAATTGATAGATTCATGATAAGGAGGTGGTATTCTTTGAATTGTGTCAAACTATGATATTGCTATTAGAATTCATGTGAGCTTTTTAAAGTCAAACTCATTGATATATGATTTTTTTTTGCAGTGTATGAAGTATTCGAAAGAATGACTTTCTATGGGATTGCCTCAAATTTAGTGATCTATTTGACGAGTAAAATGCATGAGGGTAGAGTTGAATCTGCTAAGGAAGCTCATGATTGCTACATTTTATTAATAGAATGAATGAATTTTAGATGTTAATGGTGGGGGAGATGGGGTGGGGCCAAATGAGCCTCCACCTTCACGTGGTTGGCCCTAATTAGTAGAGAATATTAAACTATTCTCGAAACTAAGTGAGGCTCAACATTAAACCTATGATTGCATGACAACTACTTGGGTGAATCTATTAGTTTTAGAAAATGTAGAAGGATGCCATAGTTTAATATGCAATGTCAATTCATATGCATACGACATCAGGTGGAGCTAAAAAAACCCAATAGGTTTGCATTTTTCTTAGAGATCTTTAATTAGGTATTTTAAGTTACCATCATTTATATAAATTAAATCATGTGACAAATACAGGCTTAGTAGCACTTTAACTCATTTATATTACATAGAAATTATCATGTTGAGGGACACTATATTTTCCAAAAATATTTTTATTGCAACAAATGGAAGTTCAAAAATTTACAATATTAACAACTATTTTGAGAATCTTGTGCATATGTGTGTTCTTTTCGTTGCATAGTCAATCCTCAGATTAGTTTCGTCAATGTGTTACCTCAACATTGAGAGGCTTTTAAGTCTTTCTTATTACAATTAATAATTTCCACAATGTTTTTAAAATCAAGTAATCTATAGTTTAAGGAAAAATGTTCTTGAATCATAAACAAGAATTCTGATTCTTATTACAAAATTATGTTGCTTCTATATATCAAAATTGCTTGTAAATTTTCTTCTTTTTTAATATTGTTTCCTCACCGGGCTTCATTTAGATTGCTTGGAAGAACTTTTTTCTGACATGAGTTATTGTGCAAGTAAAGTTGTGTCTAAGTTTTGTGCCAAGTTTTTACATCAAGTTGCGAAAGCTGAGAATCATAAAAAGGGCGATATATGTGAAAGCCTTCAAGCAACATTTTTTAGGATCTTTACTTTTCATCATTTTGCAATGAAATGATAACACAAGTTTTTGTAGATTAGAATCAAAGAGACATTTTTCATTTCTTGACACACTTTTAATCAAATCCAAACTTCTTAATCTTATGATGGTTTGATCATCCAAATTCAACTTTTCTATAGTGAAAAGTGTATAAACTGAATCTAGTGGTGAATCTAGAAGCTCCATTTCTAAAAAATTATATTGTGGTTGTCTTGAACATCTGCAATACACCCGCAAAACACTTTCTCTTCTTCTATTTCTCTTCTCCTCACAAGCCAATTTCCTACACTATTCCTTATGAAACTCACTAGATAAATTTGCAATTTCTCTCTCCAACCTTGCTGCCATTGGTTGTTGCTTGTTAATACCATGAAAGGCTACATTTTATAGAAGTTAAAATGTTTGTGAGACAAAGAGAGACAACAATCTACTCTTTCATTTCCCATAATATGAGCTTTAAAATCTCTTCAAAAATAATGAAATAAAAATACAGTCTTCTTCCAAAATGTGTGTTATGTTGCTTCATATCAAATGGCTTTCTGCTATAAATTCCTTTAGAAAATGAACAAAATACTAGGCCAAGTTGTGCTACTTTGGTAGTGGAAGAGTCATTAATTATTTTGCCCAAAGTCAGTATCTTTTCCTTCCTTTTAAAGCATCCAAATTTAATGAATAAGACAAGAATGGAATATCAAAAGTCACTTGTCTCATGAACACTTTTAGAGGCATCAAAATTGATAGAATCATAAAAATAAATATTAAGTCTTCTTTACAAGTTTCCTCTAACTTGCCAATGGACCCTTCAACCTTTCAAATCTTGAAATTGTTTAATATAATCACATTAAACAACCTAGTTGCCTTCGATTTCTGAGATGGAAGCCAAATTTTGTCAAAAAGAAGATTTTGTCCTTACAACACTCCACAAGATGCTCTTGAAATCACAATCTATACAAAAGATGCAAAACATGAACATGAGAAGAAAATTGTTTTTTGGCGATGCAGGATTGCTTGTTAGCTTAGACTCTCTTGCATCACTAAACAATATTAACATATTTCATGTATTGGTATCAACTACAAGGAGTTAAGGAAAGTGGGTGAAAATGAGTTGGGTTAGTTTTGGTTAAGTTATTTATGCTTTTTATATTTAGTAGTTGACCCTCTGCTGCAAATTCATGCTTACAATTCCAAGTTTTGCCTAGGAACAACACCAATAATAGGGGACTGAATTAAAGTTTTCATTGATGCCACCCATGCATCACAATTCAACTATTTGGGTTCAACTGTAATTCATAATTTAAAAACATATCTATAATTGAATCAAAGAAAATAATAATACCAAGTATTGATTTTTGAATTAATATTCAGCAATCAACATTATATTATATATTGAATGGAATTCAATTACACACCATTATTAATTAAATTTTGTTTTAAAAATAGTAAATCTTCCTTGCAATGATGGAAGATTTACTTTGTCCATGATGCCAAAGAACTGTGTTTGATGACATCACAATATTTTATCAAGCCATGCCAATCTTCTACTTGCAGGCATTCTTGGAGTACCAATTGAGTCCACAATTGAGAAATGGTCTAATCTACATCAACCACAACCTTCATCTTTTTTTGATCATAAGTTGAGATTAGGAACTTCCTAATTATGACTTAAATATTTTTTTTCTAAGTCACCTAATTATGACTTCAATCATTATGACTTGAGTTGTCACTGTTTACCTCAAAGAGTATCAAATACAATCAGCCAAATATATCTCATTCATACTAATTTTCATTCATTATGGATTGCAACTAATGAGAAATCTTCATTGATGGGATATTTGGCTATTCTCAATGAAGTTTTGAATATCAAACAAATGCCAAGACATAGACTTAACCACTGTCTTATAAGCTATCTCTATGCTCCTATTATGCTTTTTCCATGACAATATGTACTCCTACAACTAAAATTTTGAAAGCACAATACAAGATTAATTGAGAAAATGGAATCTTTATGTCTTATAATTGAAAATTGAGTCGTACTTCTCCTTTCACTTTATTTGACATCAAAATAGCAATTAAAGTTTTCTTTCTATATTTCTATTTTAATTATTCTTAATGTGTTCCAATTTCTTCTCATTTTAAACCATTCAATTGAATTCCATTTACACTTGACATTTATTGCATCATTGTCATGTAAATGCTACTGTAATTCAAATAGCTTTAAATTTTTGAGAATAGAACCCTATACACAATTATATGTGAATGATAACCAAAATAGATTGATTTGATAACAAAAACATACATCCACACAGATGCCACAACTATAAAGGATACACTGATATCAATTGGCACTTGTATGACAAATGATTACAAATAACCATTTATAGACATTTGTAAGATGTGTCAAATCTCTATCCCTTGTATAACATTTCTTATATTATTGAGCTTTGCATGTCTAACTTGGTCATGCAGCCTTAGAGATTGCTTCAAATGACTCTGCTCTCAAGATATTCTAAAGCTAAACACATGTTTGGTTCCTTTTTCCTATGGTCTTCAAAAGAAAATAAGCACTCGAATCTTGTTCATAGAACCAACTAGAACAAAGGCGTAAGTGACTCATTATTATACTTTTAGAAATATCATCTGTAATATAATTATATAAAACAAATTAGACTCCAATTCCCCATGGTATTTTGTACATAAAACATCTGCCCACTGAATTTACAGGTCATTCATGTATAACTAATCTTCACTATTGCAAAAAAGAACTGATACTATTATCAGTAATAAAAGGACCTCATTGGACAAGCAACAATTTTTTTAGAATAATTTGGCTACTTGTTGCAATTGCGACGAATTATTTCGACGAATAGTTGTCACTCCTTTTAAAATAATTTGGCTACCTGTTGCAATTACGACAAATTGTTCCCATGAATAGTCGTTGCTCCCACAACACAATTGTCGCACTTGTGATAGCCTATTTTGATGGATAGCCATAGCTCCCACAACATAGTTGTCACAAACCTATTGCAATTATGATGATAGAATGAAAGCTTAAGTCGTCGTAATTTCGACGATCTACTATCACAATTGGGACATCGTGAAGATGAAATCTTTCCCTTTCCTTCTTCCAAGTTATGACATTTTTATCCATCACAATTGTGACAGATGTCCTTGCCATTGCAATTTGCGACAACAAAAGTCTGACACCCATTTGAAGGGAGCCAATACGTGGTAATATCGCTTGGGCGACGGGTGGCCATTGTAATTCGGGCCCAATATAGTAGTGAATTAACCTTCCAAATGAATTAATTTAATTACAAGTCCTAGCACTTTAATTAAATTAAAATCAACCCATTTTAATTCATATTTCATACAAAATCTCAAAAACATAGATTAATCTTGCATTTGTATTCATTTAAATCTTTCATACTAGTTTAGTTTGTTTACTAAACTCTCAATTTTGAGAGCACATAGTAAAATCCCATCTAGTTAGAAGGCAACAAATCACCTTGTACAAACATGTTAGAAGAATAATCTCATGTTCATTTCAATATGTTACTTACAAAAAATGATCATGTTGAAGTGTGTGGTTGAATTAGAGGCCCATATTAAATGCTCACAAGGGGGAGGGGGGCAAATGAGCTTCCACCTTCACATGGTTGGCTCTAATTAGTAGAGAATATTAAACTATTCTCAAAATCAAGTGAAGCTCAACATTAACCTATGATTGCATGATAATTTTATAACTCCACCTAGGAATTTAACTATTTTAGGCCATACATCTAAGAGACTCCTCTTGTCTAAAACACCTAACCTTGCAACAAAATACTTGTTTATTCACACCTTGACACCTTAATTTTGGGCATCACAACTTTCTAACTCCACCTATATTTGCATGTATGTGCATCTCCAATGTATATATATTTGCAAGCATGTGCATATACTTGTGTGTGTATTTTCAAAAAATCAATTGTGTGCATATCCCACACTTATGGCTTTCCACAAGACCACATTTCTTTGAGACATTCTATAAAATAGTTTACATGTCTTTCCTTTGTGCTTTCAATAGGCATGTAGTAGTAAATAAATTGATAATATTACACTTTTAATGGTAAATGTTTGGAGTACGGCAAATTGAAGGTTTTTTTACTTGTATTTCAATAGGAATGTGTATATGAGAAATGTTAGTATGCTAATAGAAACCAAATTTAAATAAAGCTTCTACAAACTAAACAAAATTCATAAACTTCAAGATAGACTAAGATGAGCTCCCAATTGAGAATATGAGCCATTAATGAGCTCTCTCAATGAGAAGCTCTCTTTTTGAGTGGCTTTGTCTAAATAGATAGGATGTATGCTCAAGCTTATGCTTCAAAAAGGGCTTCAAATGGAGTTGGAATTTGGGTGTGAGTGTATGGTTTTGATGTAAAATGGCTTCTTAAAATGGCATTATGACTTTACTTCATAGATTGTGTTCTTTTGCAAAGGGGAAGGATCCAATTTATAGGCAAAAGGCTTGAGGGATTGAGGGCTAAGATGCAAGGATGGGGAAAAGCTCATGGAGGGCTCAAATTGCATGAGAGGAGAGCACATGGATTGTGCTTCCTTACAACCAATCAGGGAGTGACACATGTCACAAGGTGAGTGGATGGAGGAAAGGGGAAGGATGAATCAAAAAAGGAGGCTCAAGGGATAAAATCTTCATAAAGAACCTCATAATGACTTGTAAGAGCAATGAAAGGGCTTGGAAGAGTCACTTATGGCTTAGTGGACTTCATAAAGTTTTATGGTTGGGATATTTTGAGGGAGATGAGAGGAATTTCGACTTGGGTTTGATTAGGAAGGTTTTAAGCTTGCTTAGGATTGTGCAAATGATTAGAGGATCGATTAGGATGGTTTAGGATTAGCTTAGGGATAGGCAAGTGGATGGCATTTAATGAGGGTGGGTAAAGGAGGAGATATTTGTTAACTTTGGCTTGGGTTAGTAAGTCTTAACCCATGTTTAGGGAATGTGACAAGGTTAGGAGGGGATTAGGATTAGGTTTAAAGACATCTTCTAGAAGAGCCACTTCTTTGGATGAGGATAAAGACTTTCTAGAATAGTCTAGAACTTCCTAGGATGAGGATGAAGACTTTCTAGAAGAGTCTAGAACTTCTTAGGATGAGGATAAATTAGATTTTTAGGAAATAAATAAAATTTTATTTATTTCAAGGGTTTGGGTTGAGGATATATTTATTAAAACTTTTTTAATAAACATGAGGATTAATATTTACTCTTAATTAAATATTTTGAGTTGGGATTAGGGGTAGGAAATGATGGGATTAGCGTTTAATCAAAATTAAAGAAGGATTAGAAGATTTTGGAAGAGGTTAGTGGTCTTAAGGAAATTGGCCAAGTTTTGGGCAAAAAATAATTTTTAAATTTATTTTGGGTTTTTTGGTGAATTTATTAATTAAATAATTAATAAATAAGGAAATAATGTTTAAATAAGATTTAAATATTTTTGGGAGGGATTCCTTAATTAAATATTTTTAATTAAGATAAAGGGATTTAATGGCATAAAAATAAAGAAATTAATTAAATAAATAATTAATTAATAAATGATGATGTCATTAGAAATTTTTTCAGAAAATAAAAATACTTTATTTTCTAAAGGATTTAGGTGTCTACAGAATGTAGTAGTAAGTATGGTACTAGTTTAGATATTAATTGTGACAATCTCTTGGTTTCAAGCAATGTAGAAGTAGATGCCTTGTTTAATATGCAATCTCAATTCATATGCATAGGATATTAGGTGGAGCTGAAAAATGCAACATGTTTGCATTTTTTATAGAGGTCTAAAAATAGGTGTTTTAAATTATAGATCATCACGAGAATTTTAATTTTGACTCTTATAGGTGAGGGTAATGTTCTTAGCATGCAAGATAATCAAATTTTTTTATTTTCTGGCTTGCTATGGATATTCTCTGGGCCATAGCTAGTAGAGTTCTAATGTTCATGATGGTCTATAAATTAAAAAAACTTATAGACCTATTAAAAAAAAATGTAAAAGTGGTGCATTTTTTTCCAGCTCCACCTATTGTCCATGAATATGGAAAGCAACTGCACATGCATTCTTGATTTAGAATGGTAGACTCTTATCTTGGATGCGAGGGAGAGAAGCCAAAGACATAAAAGACATGTACCATAAGATGGGAAAATAATGTTACTTTGCAGGTCTAGAACCTTTTTTAATAAGAAATATTTTGCCTTTATTAATTTCATATGGCTTCATAAAACATGAATAACATAACATCATAAAAATGACCTTGAATGTGTGGAAGTATCTTAGCTAGTCAAACTTATTTAGATGTATGCTTCACGAGGACAATAAGATCCTAGTAGTACCCCACTTAATGGATCTTATGGATGAGTATGCCTAACTGAATAGGGTGATTGTATTCATGCAAGGTAAAGAACTCCCCCTCAGTTCTTCAGGAAACTTAGAAATAATATAATTTGTTAGATGTAACTATGGAGTTTTCTAAATATTTCTTTGGATTTTGGTACTAATTTTTTTTAATGGTAGACACAACTAGCTAAGGAGAGAAAAAAACCAAAGTTATATAATTATTTCATGGTGAAGTATTCTTTCCATATCTTCATGTTCCTAAACTTACTATCATCTTTGTTATTTTTAGATAACATAATTAAATGTACAGATGAGAAGGGCCCAATCATTGGAGGTACAATTTGTAGCCTAAGAATTGCATATTGTTGAACAAGAAGATCATAAATCAAAATGATAGTGCCTTATTTTTGAACAACTAGAGGCTAATGGACCCATATGAAAGTGACTCTAGTTGTTTCAAACTATTCCATTGGCCTCTAGCTGTTTAGATAGAAGTCTCTCTTCAAAGTGCACTAGAAAGACATTTCAATAATCGAAGATCATTATGAAAAAGAGTAATTGTATCTAGAGGAAAAGGACCCTGCATAATAGGGAAAAAAAGTAGCAGTTTATCTCACAAATATACATTTCAAAACAAAAGATTAAATTCATGAAATTTCAAAGTTCATTATGTCCATAATTAGATGGCCACATTGAGTTATTACATGAATGATTTTCTAGACAAGTGCTTTGACTATGCCTCATTTGAATTTGTGAATACCTAACTGTGTTCCAATTAAATAGGTTGAAGATGTAAAACACTTTGCACCAACCAAATTGGTTCTTTACTTCACTAGAGCCACAAATATTCTTTACACTGTTGGAGGTTGTGTGGTTACAATGTAAGTTCTTCAACACTTATCAACCGTTGGCTATTTTTATTTTGTGGCTTAATTATATTCATTGTAAGATGCTTGTTAAAAACGAAGACCATAAATTGTGTATGCGAGTTGTCCTCAATTTTGACATCACAAAATTAGGGCAAACCTACATAATTTTCTCATGGATTCATAGGTTCATCATCTTTGTTTCAATGTATAAATAAGCCATCATGAAATTGATTCATTATCCCCGGGTTGTTCTTTGTGCATTCTTATTTATGCATTATTTTTGAGAGTTTTCCATCGAGATCATCCTCAATTATGGTAAGAGTTTTCCTTCTTGCACTTCAAACACTCAATTTTTGGAAAAATTTCATGTCTTTTCTTAATTTTTATTTGTGTTGTAAATAGTTTTTTCTCTCTCTCTCTCTCTCTCTCTCTTTTTTTTTTTCCTTTGGTGAATAACCCTAGGAATTCCACTTTATTTGAACTAACTTAGGTTGAAATTAGAGTTGTCTAGATCAAGTTATAAGGGGAAAAGTGGGCTTGTAATTGGCAATTGCACGATATAAAGTTGTATTTGATGTTTAAAGTGGATTTTATGGTCCATTCAAAAAATTTAACTCATTCTAAGTTGATTTGACCATAGTTTTTTTTATGTTTTATGAAAATAGATTTTTTCTAAGTTATTTTTCATGTTACTTTATCAAAAGTTATTGTTAAATATTAAATATAATTGCCTGAAATCACTTAAGTGCATATAGTGAGATTTTTATTTCATTTTGCATATATCCACATGCAAATTACTTCATGGAAATTCACTTTCAATAAAATCTAAGTCTTAACATCATTAAAATTGTGCTTTTAAAATATTATTACATATGTGATTGTGTTTAAAGTTCATTTGTTTATAATTAAATATATGTGTTTTTAGTCATCATTTAAAAGTAGGGTTTTGAAACTCATTTACATGTAAATGTTAAATTGAAATGAGTTCTTTATTCATTTTAATTTAAAATGGTGATTTTGGACCCAAATACATATGTTTTTAATTATAAAATATGTTTTATTTTAATCTCAAGCCAAAAGTGGCAATTTTCTATCATTTTGCACATGTTTGATATATATGTAAATGCCTTTTAGAAATGCATTCAAGACTGAAGTGGTGTTTTCTAACCATTTTACATGTTTTAAACCCCATGTGTTTGCCTTTAAAAAGTGTGTTTTGGTCTTCAAGTCAAAAGTGACAATTTTTAAAGGGTTTGCATATATATTAAACACATGTTAATGAACCTCAAATTTGTGTCTTTCTCTAGAATGGTAGAAGTGACAATTTTTCATATCATTACATGCATGTTTTTTTCCCCTAAAAGTGTATTTAAATGAAAGCCTTTATGTGGTGGTGATTTTAGGTGAGTTTACATGTTGTTTTTAACACATGTATTTCACTTTCAAAAATGTGTTTTACCCTATCTATGTCAAGTGGTAATTTTTTCTCAAATTGCACGAGTTTTATTAATACATTGACACATCGAAAGTGCATTTTAAACTAGCAAACACTGCCATTTATTACAAGCATCAATTTTTAAAGGAAACAGATGCATCATGTAACATGAAAAATGCTTCCCCAAAAGGCATTTTAAATTTGTATTTTCCCTATTCATAGTTGAGTGACAATTTTTTGAGGGATTACATATGTTTTAACATATGCATTTTGGTCAAAACAACCTATCTAGGGCATTTTCTCCATCATTTTCAGCTCTTTCTTGTGCATTTTGGCATTGAATTTCTTCAAGAGGTTATATAGGGTAAGTAAAATTGATTCCAAGGTTGTTGTTTACCATTTTTACAAGTTGAATCTTGCTCTAGATGTCATTTTTATATGCCTTTACATTTGAAGTTGCTAAGTCAAAATTTGTTCTACATTTTGGGCATTGCATTTCTCTAACCATATCCATATGTCCAAATTTGAACAATGGAATGAAGATTTTTAAACCTATTCAAATATTGGTTTGGGAAACTCTAAAATTCGAACATCTTTTTTTTTTTTTTCCTCTCTCTCTAATGCATTTTTATATTTTTGTTTGAATGTTTATGCAAGTCACAAACATTTCCATTTTTAGATTTGTATGATTTTCATTCTTGAAGTTGTTCCTTCTATCTTCTGTCTTTGTGTCCAAGTTGTATATGCAAGATCTTATCTTACTTGCATATGTAGTCGGGTGTAAATCCCATTCTAAAAAGATAAGTTTGACCCTTCCCTTACATGTAAATGCGAGTTAAAACTCCACCATTACACATTTCATGTATGTCCATATGGCTTCCCTATGGATGAATTCTTTCCCACATTCTTTTCGAATAGTATCTCACATTTTTCACTTATTTAAACATGAGGTGTTCAATGTGTTATTAATTTTTCCAAATCTACTCAAATCCAAGCTTGGTGGTTGCATATGCAAGTTATCCTAAAAAACCTATTTTTCACAAATTTACTTACACTTTATCCATTCTAAGTTTGACTCATTTGTTCATTGTTCATCTTCGTTCATTTCATCATTTTTTCCATTTATACCTTGTTCAAAATCCATCAAAATCTTGTTATGTATCCTTCACATGCTGATGTTCTCATTCTATGACATTTTCATGTAATGATTTTATAGGCGTACCATTTTGCAATGTTAAGAGAATCTACTCTAGCAAAGGAAAAAGGCAAAATGAAGATGACGTACCAGTATGATCAATATCATAACTCCATCCCTTCATCACAAGTAACCTCATACTGTGATGAAGTATGAGATGCTGATATTTCTCATATGAACATTGAAGACTTTCTTGCAAGATTTGAGGCTTCAACTATCGAGGAGATGGTGTGGATCAAACATAATCATATTCATCATTTTTCTACCTTCCCCTTGGTAGATCATAAACCAAAATTCATCCTTTTTTGTGCAAGACATTTTGATGCTACTTGATGGACCATCGAAGATTAAGACGGTAATACTATCATTAGTCTTGATCCTAAGACTATTGATCATATATGTCATGTTCCTCACACTCCAACTATTACAAACATCATAAGACAAAAGGCTATGGTGTGATGGAATGAGGACACTTCATCTTGCACCAAGTTTGTGAATGATAACTAGTTGATTATTAAGAAACCAAATCTTGTTAGATGGCCGATCAAGGGAGTCCACATATGTGATTTTAAAGAAGAAATCAATGACCTCATCACACTTCTTAGCTACTTGGAAGGGCTCAAGGACTCAAACACCTTCAAACCTTGGATGTACAAGTACATCTCACTCATAACACAATTAAAAAAGAATGTGTCTTGGGTTGAATTGGTGAGTGATTCCATATGTGAATTGGTGTGTTTGACATGAACTCCTACATGGTATACATTACTGCTATCAACTAAGCATGATATGTCTATAGATCATGTGTGGGAATATTATGAACAACTTCCTTTGAAACAAAATTAGATACACTTCATAAGAGTATAAGATGCCTTCTTTGGGCATTTTATGTGCTTGTTTGATAAAGAGCTTCCTAACAAATGAGTATTTGATTAGGCATGGAACAAGGTCAATGAGTATGGTTACATGTTTTATAATTTCTCAACTTTACATATTTGCAAGTTGGATGTCTCAAAGAAGAACCATACACATTACCAAGATATCCTATTGATAACATCATATTATTGGAGTTATCAAGACAACTTATGGAAGTGAAGGATAATTAGTCTAGTTTGTACTAGCCCAGAGTGGGAATTTTATCTTGAAACTAATTTTAGATTTGAGGATATTCAATTGACACTATTCCTAAGGAAAAGAATATTGAGTTTGAACTTTGAAGGACCATGCTGAATTTTTTTTTAGCTGGAAGGTGTTTTGATTGGAAGAGATTGCATGACAAGAAGAGGAAGCAATTCTTGCACATATATCGTTTAGAAAATCTCTAGATTGATGTACATACTAAGGTTGAAATATAATGTATGGATTATACTCAGTTAACTATGAAGCAAATTGTAGATTTCCATTTGGAACCAATTCCCCCTAGTTTTGGAGATGATGATCAAGTTCTTTATCTTGAATATTTTTTAGCATGATGTGAAGAAGTTACCCATTCTTCCTCCTACGTGGTCATGCAAAGAGAGTACATCCATTTGGGATAGACTTCAGTCTATTCTTGCTAATACCAACATCTAGGTGATGAGAAGGGGTCTTAAATGCATAAAGATAAAAACTAGCATATATTTTGATCTTGCTAGTCCAATTAGTTGGAAAAGATGATAATCCTCGTCTACATTTGAACCACTTGTTCAATGTTTTTCTAAGATTTCTATCAAAGGAAAAAATATTAAAGAGTAATCGAAGTGAAAGAGACTGGATCTCAATCAATTCAAGTTGACTCAAGTGATGAAAAAGTGAAGAAATCAAAGGAATCATCCCCTCTTGCTTCATATCCTTTGGAAGTTCTTGTTACAACCTCACTTCTAGATTCAGCTCTAGTGTCAGATGAATCTCATGGTTCACCTTTAGGTGTTTCTATGGAAGCATTCTCTAGTAATAATTCATCCTTCAAGTATTGTGTGTCTATTACACCAGATTTTCTTGTATCATCAGCCGCTCCTGCATTAGAGGGAAAAGAAGATCAATATGATTTTGAAAGTATATTTGATCCATATTCTTTTTCTATTCCTTCTATTATTGTTTGGTCTACAACATTTTTGGATGTAACTTTAGCTCAGTTTGAACAATTTTTGACTGAGGTCACACATAACACTCCTCTTCTTGTGGCCATTTAGATTGAGATGTCAGCTATAGTTACTACCGTAATACAAAGTGATCCTAAATTGACTATGGCAACTACTATTTCAGCTAGTGCACCATCCTCTAGTCTTCCTCCATGGTTGAGTGTTGTTGCACAAAAAATAAAGAAATAAGAAAAAACTCTTGAAGAAAAGATAAGATAAGATAAGATAATTTTATTAATGTCCAACAAAACACCACAACGTGGGTCTATGGAACTGGAAACTTACACCAATAAGAAAGTAGACAAACGAAGCACCAAATGGTGTCTAAAAAAGAACAAGTACAACAAAAGAAGAATAAAGTATGAGACATCACAGAAAAGAATAGGTATCTGTCCTCACAGGGAAAAGTCCAACAACAACTAATGTATGCATCTATGAGAGGCCTTGTGATGAAGCTGAGTTCTATGAGAGTAGTCTCGCCCTGCAGGGTCACACAGATCTAGTAAATGTTAGTAGCCTTTTAGGACCTACTTTGACCTTGACTCCCAACTAGCGGGGAAATTGTCATGAATTACAACCTTGAGGTTTTTGATCATTGCCCACTTACCCTCTTGTCTAGTAGCCACAATGAGAGCCTGAGCATCCTTAAGTTCTACCACCTGGGATCTAGTAAGATCCTCATTAAGATAAATCTTGATGGGGAGAGAGAAGAGTTTCCTCTTTGTCCTAAGCATCTGAAGGTAGTCAACAAGTGAAAGGAATTAGATAAAGAGGGTATTGTCATGTCCGATCCAAGCACAATCCAGTGAGATGTCAATGATATCCAGTTGGTATTTAAGGAAGGAGCAGCTTGCTATAAGAGGCTCAGGGAAAAGAAGAGGGAGACCCCGAACCCTCAAGTTTAGGTCAGAGGCACACTTGGCCCTTTCACCTGCTATCTTAGTTTGGACTAGCTTCTCAATGCCAGAGAGAGTAGCAAAAGGAGGAGGGGAGGAAGAAATGGGGTTGCTGCAAATAGATGCCCATGATTTCAGCTACTATTCTATTTTGGTCTGAAGAAGATGATAGACAATAAGAAAGCCAAGGGTTTCAAAGAACAAGAAGGCTAAAATGATTTTCTGAGTGGTAGTTGATGATAACCATATCAAGTATGCTAAAGTAGTTGAACTACTTGTGGAGAAATCTATCAAAGATATACAACCTATTGATTACATAATCATTAGGGTAGAACTTGGTAAGAAAATGGGGCTAAGCTATCAATAGGATGTACATGAGGGGGTAAACTTTATTTCTTGAAAGATAATGAATTGTGGGAGAAGAAAGTAAAACTCAAAGAAGAAAATGCTCATTTGTTGAGGATCATTGAAGAGATGAAGAGGTCTTATGTTTCTAGTGAACATGTTTCATTTGAATGCATAGAGAGGGAGAAGTAGAAGGCACATACTATTGATGAATAGGGTAGCAATATTGAAAAAGAGGGAACCCAACTATTTCTTGAAGTATAGCAAGAGTTGAAGAAAGAGGTTGAAATCTCTGCTAAACTCAATGACATGTTGAAATCACTTAATCATCAGTTTGAGTTGATAGACGATGATTTTGGTGCTTGGAACAACATGATGGAAGTTGATTTAGACTTCTTGTGTGAGTATACTATTATTACATCTATTGAAATGTATCATGACTTCATGCATGTGATGGAAAACAAGAAAAAAGCTTTCGAGAGCCTCATTGAAGAGGTAAAGGTAGTGATACTCATAATGTCTACTCAAGAAGATAAGATTAAAGGAGCTTTGAAAGAATTTCCATGTGAAGTTATTGATAAGGGTAACAAAGTAAGAAATCAACAAGAAGTTCTCAGTGAGTTTGTAGAAGCCATTAGCTTACAACTTGAGTTTGATGATTTCAACTATTTATTTATGGAGGAGTAAACTAGATACTAAGGGGGGGTGGGGGTGTATCAAAATATATAACAATTTATTTCTTTCTCAGATTCATCCACATCTATCAATAACTTGTGCATGCAAAACTATAAATGTAAACTTGCTATAACATGTAAATCAATTCAATCACATGCATGAAAGTAATAATATATAACACAATATTTATTACCCAAAAATCCTCCAAGGTGAACGGAAAACTGGGGTGGGGATGATACCCACAAATCTTCACTACTACAGTGATAAAGTTAACTAGTTAAGGTGACAATGGTTGACCATAAAATATGATCTACTCTTTGAGGATTCTATCCTATTAAAGACTTAAGAAACTATTAGGTTTCATCTTGTTAAAGGATTTGACACTTATGACTATGTGAGGACTCTATTAGGAGATATAAAAAGATCCATTAAGACCACTCTATTAAGAGATTTACCCTGATTCAAGTTTGTTAAAACTAATTTAGTACTTGACTCTTAGTTTGCTCTACAAGCTGATTTTGAGTCTTCTCATTACTAACTGATCCTCTCCTTTGATCTGATAGCACTTGTCTTTCCCTTTAACATTCACTTCTTATGAGTAGGTCACTTGCTCTATTTGATGATAATAGAACCCTTGAATCATTTTTGATCTTCTCTTTACTTATTCTCTCATAATCTCCTCCTCTATCTCTCACTCTATCACTCACACTACTCATACAATCTAGGTTAAGATCATCACTATTTAAAGATTCCATGAAGAGTCTTCTAGATGGTTCCATATTTTGCCTCTTCATCCTGATCGTTGAACATACACATGGGGATATGTGATCCACACCATGTAAATATTCTATAACAACCTCTTCAAGTATTAAATTTTCTATAATAACCTCTTCAAAACTTAAATAAATCTTCCAAGTTGGCATGATATTCATTTTTCCTAAAACTCCGTTCCATTTTTGACGTTTATCTAAACTATTCATTACTTAGCCTTTACTATTTCTGATGCTCGACATTGTTGTTGCTCGAACTTTTTTACCTTTCTAATGCTAGACATATATTATGCTTGACACATACTACATCACTTGGTACTTATATACTTGGAATTTCACTTTGTCATTGATGACTTGCTCGGTCGCTGATGAGCTCAATACATATAGAAAATTTTTCTATGACCATACTTAAATTGACTTCTATAATATAGCTCGATACATACTATCTTATGTACATGACTCAACCTATGTAGAGTAGCTCAGTCATAGTGATGACCATCTAGCTCTATTTTTGTAAATGACTAAGTGGTTGGCACTAATAGACAATAATGGTTAGAGATACCAACAATCTCCCCCTTTGACATTAGTGGTAAAAACACTTTGTCATATTTACATCACTTTGTTGTATCAATAAAAAAATTGATAAAATGAGCTCTTCCCCTAAGTCTTATGACTTACAAAAATTCATTACAACCTTTATATTATATACATATATATTTATTCTTTCCTTCTACAACATACTCTTATATACATTTCTCCCTTGTACGCATTTGCCCCTTGTTTTTGAACACTTGATGTCACTGCTACTAGGGTTGAAAGAGTTGAAGTAATCCATATGTTTCAATGAATTCCTTATGAATTTTGGTAATCATGGCCAGTGCATGATTCCATGCAGTTCTAACTACCTCCAAAATTTGATTCTACAGTTGTAGACTTCTAGGTATATCAATTAAACTCTCAAGCATTGATAAGTTATGATCTTCTGTGGTAAGATCTTGGGTTGTTTTTAGTTCTCTTTGCATGACCTCCAAATGTGGTATCAAAATTGTCTAAATTGAGATCAATTTAGATCTCATGGTGATGTTAGTTGCCTAAAGCTCATCCATCGTGCCTTGAGCATTCACTAGAATTTTGTAGTGATCAATGCTAGATCTTGCTGACTTTGAGATAACACTATTAGATGCCTTCACCTTAGCTTGAATCTTATCTATCTATGGCTGAATATTATCTGTAAGTATTGACACATCTAACAAAATTTTGTACACATGTTGTATTCTCTATATAAGATTCATCATTATCTATGCTTTTTCCTATAATAGCACTTTCTACTTAGCTATAGTTATGAAAACCTTATATACAACCTTGGTCTCAATTCTTCTTGCTAACCAATCCATTAGCTTCTCAATGGATTGAAAATTTTCACCACTAACTTGATTAATTATATTTACAAGTTGGTCAATGATTGGTGTCTCTTCATCTACACTTTGTATGTAAAAAGCATCAACAAAAATATGCTTTACATCTTGTAGTATCTATTGCTGCTTTAACTCTCTCTTGAGCTCTTGTCTCTTTTTATTCTTCAAAATTTCTTGTATAAAAAATTTTGCTTGCAAGGTGAGATTTGCCAGATCAAATTGTGACATCTCAATATTTTCATCCATACTAACCTCAATATATGGTGAAATGTCTTTTATTTATTTTCTCTTCCTATTTAGTGAAGGGGTGTTGGTGTTCAACACTGCCTTAGGAGTAGGTGAGGGGGTGTCACCACTTGTTATTTCTTGTGCATTTGTGCTCGAGATATCAACAATTGTACCTAGTTCAACATTATTAGATTTCTTTTTCTCAATCTGAGGTGTTAGAACAATCTTTTCATTTTCATTAGTTTCTCTGTCTTCACCATCTTTTTCTTCATCTGTAAGCCTTGACTACTCATATTCTAGAGTGTCAGGGGTCTCTACATGCTACCTTGTGGACTTGACACACATGAGCTTTCTCCACTTCTATACTCATCATCAATATTTATAGTCTCTGCTTTCTTTGTAGTTAGCCCAAAAATACTTTTCCAAAGTAGCATCTAGCTTTTTTACAATTTCCTCTTTATTTTGAAATACTAAAAACATTGTATGCTTAGGAACAAATCTACTCCTATATTTATTTGAAAATGTGCTTATTTGATCTTATGAAAGATTAGACATGACTTTGACTAATGTGCCAGTTCTTATTCATGTTTCTAATTCCTCTTCGTGTTGCCACCTTTTCTTTAATCTTTCATAAAAGGCTTGAGGTATCCTATCATCTATTTCTCTAGGGGATAGTTTATTATTTGAAATCTATTCCACCATAGCCTCTTCTACCTTATTTTTATCATAATCATCTAATGTATCATACTTTACAAACCTAAAGCTGGATAATCCTGTTGATCTTTTCAGATCTAACCATACCTAATCAATTGACTTTTGTTTCTTTTGAGGTGGTCCTCTAACCAATCTATTTCTACTTTTTAAAGGTTCACTTGGATCAGTAGTCTCTGCCACTTAATCTCTTTGCAGACAGCTTTGCAATAGCAACTGCCCTGGTCCTTGGCTTGTTTGGTGGTGGAGGTGTCATTGCCTTCTTCTTCTTTGTTCTTGGAGCCTTCTTTCTTGGTGGTATGAAAAAAACTAGGTATTTACCCTTGTTAGCTTCTTCTACTTCATCTTCCTCATCACCACTATCTTGTTCTTTGTTATCACCAAGACCTTGTGTAATTCGCAATAGTTCTTTACCCTTGCCTAGGTTGCCCAATTTAGCTTCTAGGTCTTCAATCATCTTCTTTTCTTTCTTCTCCTTGGAAGCTATTTTGATGTCCATTGTTATCCTTGCCTTTGCTTCCTCATATCTCCCAAATGGTTCAGCCTCAACATCTATTTCTTCTTTTAATAGTGCATCAATGTTTGCACTTACATTGTCACTATCTATCTTATAGTCAAAGCTTTGTAACCACACCTTTCTTGGCTTCAAAACTTCTGCAAATTTGTTGTTGGTACCAAAAAGGAAAAATATGTTACTATAATATATTGTGACCAATTATTCTAGAATTCTCATTCTCCCTTTTATCCTCAACTTGAATTCATCAAAACATGTATTCATTGCATTATCAAAATTGTCTCCCAATTGAGTAATAAACCCATTGATTTCCCTTGTCACTGGTTTATCTTGTTCCCATACAACATTAACTATACCAAGAAAATAATTCTAGATATAAAAGAACATACAAATGATTAGGGAACCAAACTCACACATTGAATTCTTTGACTTCCTTCTTGATGATAGATGTTCTACCAATTGCATCATTTGTAGTTTGGAAAGATCATACTCATGATCTTTCATCACAATCTTCCATGCTTGGTCCACAACCATACTTGGCACACTATTCAATCTACTAGATTGAATAGAATTTGTGAGCAATAACTTTCACTAAAAATTCTATGAGTGAGTGAGGAATGTTTGTAATGGGCAAACCATGTCCATTCCACTTGGCTCATGTATTTGCTTCAACTTCTCCTCAACTCAAACATCTAGGGTTGGATAACCCGTAAGCCTATGTATCATTTTCTTTGTGATCTCCATTATTCCATTCTATAACCAATACTTCATATCAAAAACTCTTCTTAAAATAACTTTGATCCATTTGATTTTGAAATTTCTCAAAAATTCTAGGGCTCGAGTTAACCCTTTCCTCTCAACAATTTGAAACTTGTCCTTCAAAGTTCCTTCATTACAAAACTTCTCATAAGCTTCCCTAATTTCAAAATCTCCTACTTCTCCAATTTTTCACATGTAACAACTTCTAACATCATGTATCATAATAAATTTAGGTGGTATCAAGGATAACACACCCATTGAGTCTCTTTTTACAACAATTTTTGGAATAACATGAAATCTAGGTGGAGGATAGGCATCACTTCTCACCAGTTGAACTTTACTAACCTTTTGACTTATTCCAGTGTTCGATGAAGTTTCCATGATCGTAACCAAGGTTTGTTGTTCTTCCTTCTCTAGATACTTGACACTCATTCATGCTCTTTACTCATTCAATATCCTTTGATTAGATTGCTCCTTGAAATCTCTGTTTGTTGCTAGAATTCGCTTAATTACTCTAAGCTCTTCAAAAATATGGATGCAAGGTATGAAGTAATATATTCAAAATTTGTTATATACCTCATATTTTGATTGATTAATTAGGTTCATCATTAATGTTGCATACTTTTTTTAGTGGAGGCCAACTAGCACAACAACTTGATCTCTTCCATAACCTTTGGTCTCTATTGGAGTTTTGGTCTATATTGTAATGCTCGGTCAACATAGACATTTTTACTGATACTCAACAACCTTTCACAAACTTTTTTCTCATGCATCTTATATATGAAAATATGAACTTTTGGCACACATTCATGTAAGGAATTAATGTATGATATATCATTTAGGTATACAATTCCACACACACCTCTTTTGCTTAGTTGGAAATGACATGATCACCTTCTTCATTGGATTTGGTGACCTTAGCTCCATTAGCTTCACTATTTCCATCTTTTGGTTTCTTTTTCCATTTCTGGTTCATTTCATTCATTACTTGCTCAATGTCCACTTTTCCTTTTCCTTTGTCCTTTGTCTTCTTTTCTAAATCAACTCAAGTCCTACAATTCTTGCTTTGATGTCCAAACTTGTGACACTTGGAATATGTATTGTTAAATGCATAATTCTTCTTCTTCTGATTTGGGTAGTAGGGTTTTGTCTCTAATTTGCATTCAAATGTTGTATACTCATATTTTTGACAATTGTAGCAGTATGCTTAAAATCTAGGTGTAGTAGGTGTATTCCTCAATCTTGACCTATACTCATGTATTTGATGTCTTTGTTTCTTGCAGTAAAAATAGTAACCAATAAACTTAGTTTAGAATTTTTTATACCATGTTTGTTTTGATAGATATTTACAGTATGACCAATTTTTCCATAGTGATAGCATGTTGGTTTGTCTTTTGACTTTACATTTCCCATTTCCCCATTCCTAGATGATTCTCCTTTCTTAATGCATGAATGTTCTAACCCATTAGAACAACTTGATCACTTCATAAGTTCTCCAATGTATTTCATTACTTCCTTTGGTTTGTTGAACTTATCCATAGATTCCTTCTCATTCTTTAGTTCGTTCTTCAGTATCTCATTATGAGATTTCAGGTTCACAATATCCACATCCTTGTGATTTAGTATCTGATTTGCAATCATTAGTTAATTCATTAGATCCATTTGTGTATTTGTGAGCCTCTACACATCTAATATTCTTTCTTCAAGTCTGGTAGCCATTACCCTTTTTCTTGTTCTACCATACTCCTATCTTCTTCAACTTTATTTCTTTGTTAAGTCTTTTGGTGTAAATATGTATTCACTATTTACACTTACTTAAGTTTACTTAAGTCAATGCATTATTTTAATATTTATTTATTAGTCACCTAGGAGTTTGTGCACTCTTGTGAGTTGTCATGATGACATCACAGGGGTCTGCACCTCTTTTAAGCACATGTTGTCTACAACACAGAAATCTTTTACACACATATGACACTTTGTCATTCTTATCCATTCATCTAGAATGTTGGATAAGGTGCTTAGTTTTCTTATCTCCTAGTTGTTTCTAGAGACATTCTAGGTGCTTCCTGAGAGGCTTTTATATACAAGCACTCCTAGTGTGTTTGAACATCACATTTTGAATAGAGCAATGTATTCGGATATACTTTGATTAATTGATCATATCCGTTTTTGGTCTATAGTTATGCTTGTGTTTGAGTTCTTAGTTCCTAGGTGAATTTTTTCCTTAGAAAAATTCTTACACGGTATCAAAGCTGAGGGAGATTCTCTGTACATAGCCATTTGAGACCGTTGTTGCTTCATCACCGCAACTTGACTCTGGAGTATTGCAAAAATTGGGAGTGTCCAGCACCAGATCTGACCTCACCATTGCATACATAATGCTGATTTAGTGAAAATCAGCTATAAAGCTGCCTACCCTAGGCCAAAGTCAATTGTGAGGCAATTTATTTTGAAAATCGGCACCCGAAGGATTGATTTGCAAAATTGGTACGATCATTTTAGATCTATATATTTAATTTTCAGATCTACATTTTTTTTTCATCTGCATCTTTGTTATTTTTTCAGATTTGCATTATTTTTCATAATTTTTTTGGCCATAGAGCCATAGGAGATATTTTTTGCAAGTAAAGATTAGTACTTGTTGGTACAAATCAGATATTTGCATCACATTTAGAAGGTCCAACAACCCCCAGATTAGTTTTTGTTTCATCCAAATTGAACATTTGAGGCAAAATCTAGAGCCATTTGTTTTTTGGAGGTGCGACGGTGATTCAGGGAAAATAACAGTAGCAATGATTTTCAAACAGTGATATCTTCCTCATACAGACTCCTTTTTGCGAGAAATTTTTTTTTTGGAGTAGGATTTTGTGATCTACACATTGGTGTAGGTGGTTTGAGATCTCTATTTCTAAAATTTTTTTGCAACTCCAAAATCTCGAATTTTGCCACTTAAAATGCTTATTACGGGCTCATCTGGACTCCAAATCAAGTTCCATTTTTTTTGTCTACTTTCCAGATCTCCAATCACATTATAGGTTCTATGGACAGAAATACTAATTTCAAAAATAGGGCCTAAATTGGAAAGTGGCTATCAAGTGCCTAAATCATACATTAGGGGGGGTTTATTTGATTTTCTTTGATTCTTTGGGGGTTCATTGATAGATCTCATGGAGTCTTGTCAGATTTGTCATTTTTGTATTATACCATAGTTGACAACAAGGAACTATTACAAATGGAGGACTGTGATAATTGACCATCTAAGAGAACATCCAAGATTACTTCCTTATCTCTATTCAATGCCACCACATTTTGATTGGACATATATTATTAAGCTTAATCAATTTTTGCGTAAAAGTATGAGTAGGGGATCTTTTGGTCCTCTTAGATTGGCACATTTACCTTGTGATATTTGGTGGTCTATTTGGGAAGCATATGGAGATCCATGTGATCCTCCATCTCTAGAGGACTTTCTACATCCAGTCACTCCAGCTATGGTTTCTTCAACCTCAGATGAGATCACACCTCTAGCTCCTGTTGCTCCTACTAATCATGTTTTAGCCATAGATGCTTTAGATTTAGTACAACATGATACTTTATGTCTTCCTACTCTACCTTCATGCGAAGAATTCCTTTCAAACATTGCACACCTGTTCATGGAGTCTCACATTGAAGATGTGGGAGACATTCTTGATGACATTCATCTTCTTTTTGAGGAAAATACTCCATCCTTTTCCGTAGTGATAGATTCATGTACTTCAACACTACAGGGTACTCATGGTCTTTTAGGTGATGATTTCTTGCCAGACATTTCAACTCTGTTCTTGGAGTCACACAAAACAGATATGGGAGACTTTCATGATGATTTATCGCTTCTCTTTGCTGAGGTAGATTCTTCTATAGTTATTGCACATTCTCTACATGATCAATCTTTCTAGGCTGGCGTGATTGTGGATTCTAATGTACAACATCTACAGGAGATCTCTTTCACATTTGAGAAGACTGTTGGTTTCCTGAAGAAGGTTCTACCACACTCCTTGTTTGATCTGCACTTCTCTTTAGTAGTTTTGGAGGAAGCCATCATCAGTATTGACATAGGGACTTTTGGACAGGCTTCAGAGACACCGATCATCATAGAGATTCTTCTCCATCCAAAGGATGTATCTCACAGGTACCCTTTCCATTGTTTCTTCCAAAGGGGAGGAACATCATCTTAGGGTCATGGATCAGCTTCTACATAGGAGCATTTCTCACTGATTGGTACACTACTTTTAAGGGGGGGGACTACCTTGTCTCCTTCTTCTCCTTTTTGGGGGGGAATTTTTCCTCTTACGAAGTTTTGTTCTTCTCACATTTCTTTCTTGTATATACTGGATGTATGTTGTAATGGGGGGGTCTTGATTACTCCATCCATCCATGCATCTTCTTTCATCTCTCTTTTTGGGGGAGGGTTTTTCCCATGAGGTTTTCCCTCTTTTCTCACTTTATGAGAGATTTTCATTTTCATTATGTACATGGGTACCTAACATGGCCTAGTAGCCGGGACCCATGTTGCATTTAATCCTAGCTTTGTGAACTTAAGTGCATTCCCCTAAGTTGCACTTAAGGGGGGGGGGGGGGTTGTTGGTGTAAATATGTATTCACTATTTACACTTACTTAAGTTTAGTTAGGTTAATACATTATTTTAATATTTATTTATTAGTCACCTAGGAGTTTGTGCACTCTTGTGAGTTGTCATGATGACATCACAAGGGTCTGCACCTCTTTTAAGCACATGTTGTCTACAACACAGGAATCTTTTACACACATATGGCACTTTGTCATTCTTATCCATTTATCTAGAATGTTGGATAAGGTTCTTAGTTGTCTTATCTCCTAGTTGTTTCTAGAGACATGCTTCCTAAGAGGCCTTGATATATAGACACTCCTAGTGTGTTTGAACATCACATTTTGAACAAAGCAATGTATTCAGATATACTTTGATTAATTAATCATATCCATTTTTGGTCTATAGTTGTGCTTGTGTTTGAGTTTTTAGTTTTTGGGTGAATTTGGCCCTTAGGCAAATTCACAAAGTCACTTCACATAGTCTCACTAATTGGTTTTATGTTCTCTTTTCAATGCCCTTATCTCTTCATTGAGGAGTTTGTTCCTTTCAAGTAGTTCACCAGATGCTTTTCCATTAGGATTTATTGGTTCAAATAGTCCTTCCATTTCAACTTCTTCATAAGAGTATTACTTTATCTTGATAGCAATTTCCTTTCTCATTTTTAGGGAATCCTTCAAATCTTCTCTTTCCTTCTCAAGTTTCTACAGTGTGAGTTGGATGTCAATCACCTGATTGTTAATAGTCTTGTCAAATTAAAAGCCTTCATCTTTTAAGATCTACTTTAAGCCTTTAAACTTATTTTAGAGAACCAATGCTATGATACCAATTTTTGATTTATGGAGGAGTAAAATAGATATTGAAAGGTGGGGTGAATTAGAATCTATAATAATTTATGACTTTTCTTATATTCATCCACATTTACCAATAACTTGTGCATGCAAAACTAAAAATGTAAAATTGTTGTAACATGTAAATCAATTCAATCACATGCATGAAAGTAATAACACAACACAATATTTGTTACCTTAAAACCCTCCAAGGTGAAGGTAAAATTGGGGTAGGGATGACACCCACAAATCTTCACTACTATAGTAATAAAGTTAACTAATTAAGGCTACCATGGTTGACCATAAAATATGATCTACTCTGTGAAGAGTCTATCCTATTAAAGACTTATGAAACTATTAGGTTTCACCTTGTTAAAGGATTTGAGATTTACAACTAAGGACTCTATTAGGACATTTACAAAGATCTGTTAAGACCACAAAGTTAAGAGATTTACCCTGATTCAAGTATGTTAAAACTAATTTAGTACCTGACTCTTGGTTTGCTCTACAAGTTGATTTGGAGTCTTCTCCTTACTAACTTATCCTCTCCTCTAATACGATAATACTTGTCTTTCCCTTTCACATTCATTGCTTATGATTAGGTCACTTGCTCTATTAGATGATAACAATACCCTTGAATGACTTATGATATTTTCTCTACTTATTCTCTCATACTCTCCTCCTCTGTCTCTCACTCTGTGACTTAGACTACTCATACAATCTAGGTTAAGATCATCGCTATTTAAAGATTCCATGAAGAGTCTTCTAGATGGTTCCATGTTTTGCCTCTTCATCCTAATTTTTTGACATACACATGCAGATATGTGATCCACATCATGTAAATGTTCTGCATCAACCTCTTCAAGTATTAAATGTTCTATAACAACCTCTTCAAAGCTAAAATAAACCATCCAAGTTGGCCTGATAGTGTTTTTCCTAAAACTCTGTTCTATTTTTTACTTTTATGTAAACTCTACATTGCTTGACCTTTACTATTTTTGATGCTTGACATTGTTGTTTCTCAGCCTTTGTTAACTTTCTAATGCTTGGCACATACTAAATCACTCGGTCGCTAATAAGCTTGGTACATATAAAAAATTTCTTTGTGACCATACTTAAATCAACTTCTATAGAATAGCTCAGTACATACTATCTTATATACATGACTTAACCTATGTAGAGTAGCTTAGTCACAGTGATGATTGCCTAACTCTGCCTTATAAATGACTAAGTGGTTGACACTAATAAAAAAAATTGGTTAGTGATACCAATATTCAACATCCATGTGCTTGACATGTTTGCAAGTTGGAAGCTTTCACTGAAGAATTTGCATAACCAAGTGGAAGATTCAAGCAAGGAAACATCTAGGGTAGAAAGAAAACTCTAAAAAGTTATCATAATTTTGCAACACACCAATGAACTGAATGCTATGATTGTGTAAGAGTCCCTACATAAATTTATAGAGCTGGTTGATACCATTTGAAAACTCCAAATTACATTTTCATATGCTTTTAGTGGAATGGATCTAGGAAGACTACATGTAAGAGAACATCCAAATTATGAATAGAGGATAACATGTACATGTATATTCAGCTTATGTAGTTTAGTTGCAATCACATTAGGCATGCAATTTTTAATAAAGTCAAAGTAGTTGATAGAATAAGAATGGGTGGTTAAGATTGTTCCACTTTTTACTTCACCTTTCTTTTTAAATTTTTCCTATATAAAGGAAAGAGTTCATTGTAAATAATCATCTTTTTCTATAGAGGAGAAGGTTGAACTTGTGACTAGAAGGCTTTGTATTTCTTGTTGCAATTTTTTGATGTGAAAAAAGAAGCAAATTTTTCCCAAACTTTGTGTTGAGATATTTGGAATTGATCTTTGTCTCTTACGTTATATTGATTCACTCATCTTTGTTACTTCTCTCTAGGACAAACTTTAAGAAACCCCCTCTAGAAAAAAATATAAATTATCGGCGAATCTTTCATTATTTTGAAAAACCAAATTATTTTTATCAGGGAATCTCAATTTTTTGATTTTAAATATTATTTACATTAGCAATTATTTTGGAATCATAATTTTTTAGTATAAAATATTGGCAAATGTCAATAATAATAGGAAGTTCGTTGATTTTCATGGAATATTACAAATCAAAATTGAACATATTTTATCTCATTGAAATTATGAGGATAATTACATTATATTTTAAATCAATAGTGAAAACTAAATATTGGTAATATGTCTCTAAAGTAACTATAAATTATGATAATTATTGGTGAATTAATTTTAGTTTCTTCGATAATATATAATATTTGGGTGAATCAAATCTAATCATGTATCAAATATTGCGGCAAATCTTTGAGTTTAATTTTTTTAATAAAATAAATTAATGAGCGATTTTAAATATTTTAGAAGTAAATTTAATAAAAAATGTGGTGATTTAGGTTGTATTAAATCTTAAATTATTAGCCAAATTACTAGCAATTTTTTCCTAAAAATTCACAACATTACCAATATTCACCACTAAAAAATACCCAATTTCTCTCTTTGAAAACATTTGATAATTTTTGTGTTGTTTTTGAAAGACTTTGACCTTTCATCAATGAGATTGATTTAGTTAAACAGTGGCTAAGAATTTAAGACTTTGAGCTTAATTTCTTAGTATATTGTTTCATATTTGGATAGCCAAACAAAGACTTTTAACTTTTTTAGTTCTTTTCTCTTTTGTTTCAAGAAGGTTGTTAGTAGGATACTTTAGGTTCTTGCTATCAATCATACAAGTCAAGATATAACTGTTGTATTAAGGTTGTTCTTATGTCAATACTTAAGCCACCAGTATTATCATAGCAATAAATTCCTTTTGTTTAATTGCAAGTAGTAGTTGGTAATATAAGATGATTCCTAAAAAAAGAGGAATTGATTTAGTGAACCACCCTATTGTTAATTCTAGTTAGGTTGTTGTTGTAGGCACTTATGATAAGAATTGAGCTGCCCCTATTGCTGAAAGGAGAGATTTATCTCATTACACCATTGCCTAAAAATCCCATTTATAAAGTTGTGGCCACAGTGGCTTAAAAAATATTTATCCAATAGTTTTTGGAAGCTCTACTAGCCTAGGGATCAAACACATTCAGAAGCCTCTTGCTTTCATTTGAAGTTATACACCCTTATTTTTGATAAAGTACTAGTTATCACACTGACTAGTTTTGAGTGTGTGTATTCAAGGAAAAAGGAGATTGAAGGTTCTTCAAGTGATGTTGGATCATTCTAGGCTCAAAAAGATCATTTTGATTTAATCACCAAAATCCCCTCTTTTTCTCAAACTACATATTATCCACCTTTTAAAAAGAAATCTGTTCTACTTAGTGAATATTTTCAATTTTTCTTTAAACCTTTACTTTTCATTACTCATACCCTTATTCCTAATAGTATGGCTACTCCTTTTGCGACTAGTCCATGGGGAACAACTTTTGGTTCTCTAAATATTGCTCCACCTGTACATACTTTACCACAAGGTTCACAATTTTTTTTCCCCAAATTCTATGGAGATGGAAAACAACATCTTGATGAGCATATCAAAGCATTTTATATAGCATGTGGCATGCTTGGTGTGGAACATCATATTGTTTTTGTAAGACTCTTTATTGAGACTTTACAAAAAATTGCAATAGACTAGTTCTACAACTTAGCTACTAGTGAACTTATTGATTGGGATTCTTTGAAAACTAAGTTTGAAGAACAGTTCAAACTTGTTGAGGATGAGCATGTTTTGCCCGCACAACTTACCCAAATGAAGAAAGAAGCACAAGAAGACATGTGATAATTCATTGCCAATTTTTATCAAGTTGGCTAATCAAATTCCTACTTCTTCACAACCCACTGCTGAAAATCTAAAATGTTTCTGTATCAATACTCAACATCCTAAGATTAGCTTCTTGTTGAGAAGGGTTTCTCTGCTTGATCTTGCTACAATATAAACACTAGTGACAAAAGTTGAAGATGATCTTATCATGGCTGGTAAGATATAGAAAGATTTCTCTAAGGAAAATTTCAACAATTCCAGTGGTGTTTCCACTGTTGCAAGTACGGATTCTATGATGCAAAATTTGGCAAATGATGTACTTTCTTTGAAAAAGAAAATATCTCAAAATTATTTCAAATCTCCATAAAAAGATATTCCACAGAGGTCATTTCCTAATGCTACACATAATTATGTAGCTAAAAATCAAGCAAAGCTTCCCCCTCCTCCAGAGAGGCTTGCACTTGAAGCTCCACCAAGTAATCAAGCTACAGGATACTTCGAGAATGAGTAGTTTAATTCTCTACCAGAGAATTATCAGAATGAAGATATTGATGTTCCATACAATGATGATGATGAACTAGTTGGTGACTCTAATATTGGATATGTCTATTATGAAGATCAAGATCATGAAGATAGTTTTAGTCATGCATATGCTGTGATGACACGTTACCAAACACAACTAGTGAGACAACAAGAAGAAGCTACAAAGGTGAAAATGGATACCCAAACACCCATTATTCTTGCTGAAAGGGGAATACATTTGCCAACTCTTCCAAAAGATGAAGTGAATCAAGAAAGTACATTTGTTGCTCCAATGCTTCTGGTATACAAAAAATTAGTGTTCCTAATCCAAAACCTTAAGATGAAACTTTTAGTTCTTCATTGGCTAATTATTTTCAAGAATTTGACATCATATATCATTCTAAAAGAACCAAAATCCAGATTTTTGAGGTTGAATATTTACAAGCTTATCCATATTAGATGGAGAGGCTTAATAAGTTTGTTAAAGAGTCTCAACCTGCTCAAACACAAATTGTTGATCCAGAAACTAAAGGTCTTCCTAATAACCTAGTTACTATTCCCTCAAGTATTCTTGGAAAGATAAAACCTTTCTATATTTCCTTGTTAATAAATGGATTTAAGTTGAGTAACTAGGTTATTGATTCTAGTGCTTTTGATAATGTTATGTCATTTAAAGTAGCAGAAGAACTTGGTCTTACTTTAAAAAAGAATTTTGGAAATTGTTATTCCACGGAGAATAAACAAGTTCCTTCTCGAGGTCAAATTAAGGATGCTCAGTTTGCATTCATTTCCTTCCCTAAAAAGAAAATCAAAATGACTCTTTTGGTTATTGATGTTCCTACTTCTTATGGTATGTTGTTAAGTTGTAATTTTTGTAAAGACGTAGGAGAACTTAACATGGACATGTAAGAAGAAATAATACCCATTAAGGGTCTTATGTAGAAACTACTTCCTAAAAGAGAAACTAAGTACATAATCATCAAATCAAAAGATCCTCATGCACAAATTCTTTTTGAATAAGCTAGAATGGGAAATTATTACTTCCATGTTGATGAAATTTCAGAATTTGTTGAAAATTATCATTTCCATGATTATGTTACATCTTGTATTTAAGATAGTGATAGTTTTGCAGATGCAAGTGTTGGGGTTTGCACATCAATTGGTGCTAGTGTTGGG
The DNA here is from genome assembly GCA_028749045.1 of Cupressus sempervirens. Lineage (NCBI taxonomy): Eukaryota > Viridiplantae > Streptophyta > Pinopsida > Cupressales > Cupressaceae > Cupressus > Cupressus sempervirens. The sequence continues at coordinate 574,302,040 of CM053792.1, read as the reverse complement.
GTGGTTCTAATTTTTGCCAAATTGTAAGGCCCCTTCCCTAGTACCTTATTACAAACCCTAAATTTTATGGATATGATTAGGATTTAGAAAGAGCAAGGACATTAGATGATATGTTTTAGTTTCTTGTGAAGAGGATGTGAATTATATATATAGTTACCCTGACATCTTATGATAAAATGAGGGTAAGGAGGTTTTAGAATTTATGTATGTCATGAGTGACAATTTACTTATCAATAATGAACTACAAGATTTTTCTTGAGATGAATATAGATTTTAGTTATTGCTAGGTTAAATAATCTATTTAGTTGCATTAGGTTGATGAGTTAAAACCATATAGAATAAAGGTTCATAATGTCATAACCTAGAAACTTGGTCAATGGATTCATGGTATTTTATGATCTATTAGGATAATGAATTATTTAAGAAACATGAATCAACACCACCCTTGTTAGAATTACCAATAATGTAGATGGAAATTGTATCAAAATTGGATAAAGGTCTATGCAGTAGAACTTGGTATGATGTAAACATAATAAGCCAATTATTTTGAAAGCAGTAGTAGGTGGATATGTTGATATTCACGAGGACAGATTTTATGGCCCAATAAAATGTACTGGATTTATTCTATGATTCATTTTGAAAACTATATGACTATGCACACATCTTGATTACCTGACATAATTGATACACCTTATAATGTATTATCTCATAATGATAATGAGATACTATTAGTGATCAAACTATATTTAATTGAATCAAGGGATGCTAGTTTTGATGTTTACATTTAGGAGATTTTGATCTAAGACATATATTCATAACTAACTTTCATGTTGGCTGATTTAACATTGTAGATTCCACATTTCATCAATATGTTTGAATATGGATTATGATGTGGTTTAGAATGTTAGTTGGATCATTTGATTAGATAGTAATATTGATATGTAGATTCTGATATTTTAATGTTTTAGATGCTTTATATGAAAATGATTAGAAAATAAAGTTGCTTAGGACAATTGAGTATGTTAATGCGAATTATTCAATATGAAAATTGTCATGCACCTATATACATGCATTTTATATAATTTTTCATTGTACTACTGATGTTCAAGTTTAGTGTGTAGGTAATTGAACCATGGAATTTTATTGGGGAAACAAGGTCCAAACTCATGTAAACACGATTTAGCCAAGGTGAATCTTTGAAAGATTCAAAAGCCTCTTTGTGATGTATTTTATTTTGTAAATGTAAGCTTGCATGTGTGTGAAAATTTTAATCTCAAAGATGCATTAGGGACATGTCATGATGATGTGTAATGTGCTTTAATGTGTCACTTGACACTTGTAGATTATTGTGTGTTAATGACATGTCACCTAGGGTTTTGGTCATGGTAGCATTTAAACCTTAAACTAATTACCTTTTTAAAGATTAAGTAAACCCACTTGACAAGGGGCATGATGAATCAATATCAAAGAGAATTTCGAATTCAATCTTGACAAAGATTTTAGAGGGTAAATAGGTGGTTCCAAAGTGCCTTTTTTGTGAAAATAAGCTACCCATATGTTAGTAGAACATGTTAGGGGCCTAAATTTGACCATTTTAGTGCTTAACTAGTCTAGGGGGTCCCTTAACCAATGCATTCTTCCACCAATTCGAAAATTGAGTTGTCCCATCAATTCATCCCCATATTCCTTCTTTGTCAAAAGTAACAAATTTGGTAGGGAAAAAGTTGTAAGAGATAGTGGCTTGATGCTTTTGCCAAAAAGAGATAGTGGGAGAGTTTTTTTAATGGACTTAGACAAACTAGTGGGGTGTTCACCCACTCTCTAAGTTTAGAGACAATGAGGGTTATGGAGGAAAGACTAAGGAGAAGGGATCTCATCATCAACTATCATTTCCTTTAGCTTGGACCAAGGTTGGTGCCCATGCCATGACCTTCTTTTTCACTTGCATAATGGTGTTGCAATCTTGTTAAATTATTTTTTGTTAAATCAGGTTTTGTGTTGTATTGTGGTGATTGTGGATTTTGTTGCATTCATTTTCTTTGGATCTCTTCTTTTGTTATTGTTATTGAGTGTTGATTGTAATGGGTGTGAAGGCTTCACTCACACTTGGGAGGGATGCCTTGGGTGAAGGGGTTATTTGGGCTCGACATTGAAGTTGAGAGATTCCTTTATGGAGAGGGTTTTGTTGTTCATGGAGTATGGGCTCCATTGAATCCATATGCCTTGGTTGTAATAAGGGGATGCATTGTAATTGCCTTGAAGAGACATTTGTATAATGAGAGGTATAAGTGTATTGATGTGATGAGGAGGATGTATTTGATAGTCTTGATGAGGCATTATGCAATTGCAGATGTATATGGATATGGAATTCTCCTCTTTGGAGAGCCCACCTTTACCCATTGTTTTATGATTCCAATGGTGAATCATTGTGTTAAGCCTTGGAGAGAGAGTCTATATGTGTTGTAATAGTATGTTGTATGGATTGTTGGTGTTGAGTGTACCCTGTTTGGGCCTTGTTTCCATAGCTCGGTGGGTGGCTTCATAGAAGCCTAGGATGGGAGGTGAGCCTCCATGGTTCTTGATTTAATTATTTTTTTAGGTTTGTGCTATTGGGATCCATGAAGATAATAGGGTTTCTCCATTATTTATTGAAGCTATACAAGGATGTAGTATTTATGTGATGTAAATGGGGAAGCATGAAATATTCCTCCATGTCTTGAACATTGTAATTGCAAAGTCAAATTTCTTTTCCATTGTTGTTTTGTGTAATGGATTGTGCTAGGAAGGTGGTCATGTCATGTACATTATTGTGGATAGGGGTTTATGAAAGAATTTAGATATCATCTTTAGTATGATAAGATTGAATGTTATGTATATGCATATATATAGACACACACACACACACACACACACACACACACACACCTATCATAGTAGTTGTAAATGAGCATTGCTTTTGGAGGCTTAAGTTTTGAACATATAAATGCATAATTGACTCATTTGATTTATGAAATGATATAATAAAATGCTTCACAAAGAGATGGGTCATATTAAAAAGTTCAATTTTTAATTTGGTCAATAAGAAGTAGCATTTCAAATTCTCTAGGATAGATAAGAATACTCTATCTGCCTCATAAAAGTGTGGGTATTCAATTTATTATTATAGGGAGTTATAATGGAATGATCACATAGGAAATGCTTTGGGATGTAAGAAAACTATGAAAATAAGACTCATGACAACATAGTCACATGAAGAGAATAAATCTAATAACATTATGGTAAGAACTCTCCATTGAAATTTTAATCCTATGTATGCACAATTAGCTCTTTGGAAAATATATGGGAAGTGAAAAATAATTCACTCCCCAATTACAGAGAAATAAAATAATCTAGGTATATTCCCTATGATTCCCCCAAAAAAATAAAATAAAATAAATATGCCCTATATCAATCCCTTATAGCCTAAGATTGTACAAGTTCAAATGGGTCAACCTCAATTGTCACATCGAGAATCCTTATATATTCCTAGAGGACAAAATAAAGTAACCAATAAATAAAATAATAAGTAAAACAAAACCATATATTTTTAAGGCAAGAAAAAAAATCTATATATATTCACCATGGTCTTAAGATTTTTGAATGGCTTAGGAAAGAGGGGGAATCACGTGATCTCACCTCCTCCTCCATTTGTAGGTTCCAAGGTGGATGCAAATGTTTCCCACCCTAGCCCTCACCTTGATGTATGTGGGCCCATTTCTACTCAACGTCCCCTCCTCCTCGTTAAGTGCACCACCACCTCTGGCCATGATAGAGGCATTTAATGCCATATCTCTTGAATAGGAGAAGAGCATGTTGGCACCTCTGACACGTGGGTAGGGTTCAGAGAAAAGGAGGAAGTGATAGGAAATTTTTTTTGTAGGTTGGTTGTAAAGTAATAAGGTTATCATATAATATAGTATGTAATGTTGGGAATTAAATTTACTATGTATAAAGCATAGTTGAAATTTAGTAGGTTCAATCAATAAGTGGTCTAAAATAAAACTATTAAGTAAGAGATTGATGTTGGGGTGGTGTTAGTGGATGATGATAAGTAGATAGAGCTAGTATTGGTTGGCTAGCTAATTAATGGGAAAACTTAGTGTAAGTAGTTTAAAATATAAATAAATAAATAAATAAATAAATAAATAAATAAATAAATAAATAAATAAATAAATAAATAAATAAATACATATAGTGACTCGGGGGAAATTAATAGCTAGATATCAAAGACAGTTCAAAGTGTTAGTAGAATTATCATTTGGATGTCAATTAACGCATCACACTATCTTTTACATGCTTAAGTAAAAAAATAATTTATAACTTTACTATTGAATCATATGTTGGTCCTATACACTAATAAATGGAATACATACATACAACTTCATTATATATCAATGCTGTACTAATTTCATAACCATTGCTAATGATGATATATTTGGAGTATAATGTTAGGATAGAAGCAAGGTAAAAAAGGAATAATATTAAAGTGTTATAGACATGTTAGATAATATAAAGTAGTTTAAATGTTATTAGAATTAGATAATGGTATCTACCAAATATGCTATAACTTGAACCCTAGTAGATCCTAACAACGCTCACCTCATAAACCTATTTTAATAGGCCTTTCCAATAATTTAATGATGTGGAGGAAGAATAGAGTATCAAACCAATTGAGTCATTTGTTCATGACACCAACTAGGAATGCATACTCAAACAACTATATCCTCAAGGCCAATTCTCTAACTTAAAGGGGATCACTTTCTAGTTAGTGATCAAAGTATGAATGACCCTAATGAACACAATTAATACTCAAAGACTTGAGTAGTCAATGTGAACATCTATCAATTTGGTAACCTAATTTGCACCTCGTATAAGTCTAAACAAGATTATTTAAATTGCCTTTTTAGAATTTTCTTAAAAAAAAGGGTTGTGTTTTGCCCTATAAATTTCATGCATGTCATAGATGGAGAAATGTTCACTTATTCTTACAAGCATATTTTGTCAACACCAATAATACTTTAGAATGTGAAGCCTTGATACTTAGTATTAATTTTTTGTAAATAAAAGAAATATGTAATTTTCATGCTTAAGGTGATGCTAAGCTCATGGTATGCCAAGTACAAAATCAATATCAACGAAGAATAAAAGGATTAAGCATTACAAAAAAATAGCTTAGGGTTTTGTTGATAGATTTGATGCTTTCAATATTTCTATGATTCCAAGAGAATTCAATGCCAAAGATGATTCCCTTGCTATCTTAGTGACACTTTTAATTTCTCATGAGAGTTTTGAACAAGACTAATATTATATTCAATTGGTATTTCATCCCAGTGTTCTAGACAACTGTGAGCATTTGTAAATCTTCAAGGATGATCATCACATTATCAACTTCTTGGAGACAAAAGAGAATTTTGATGATATTTATTTTGAAGGAAGCAGTTCACCTCCTCAAGAGGGTGTTTTTGGAAAAGATCCTATCACGGGTGAAGAGTTCACTTAGCTCAAAGGTAACAAGATTCCTCATGGTTTAGTTTCTTTGGAAAGATTTTTTGATAAGCATGATCGATATGTTAAAAATCAACAATGGAGTTTAAGAAATAAAATCTTGGATCTAATGTTGATCCAAATTTTGTGAACATTGGTAAGTGTTGTATATTTGAAGAAAGGGATCATTTCATTGATCTGTTAATAGAAGATAGGGATGTTTTGGCATATTCATATGATGATCTCAAGTTTTTTTTTCTAGAGGAGTTGCATCATGATATTAACTTGAAATAAAGTGCTATTACATTTAGGCAGAAATAGAGACAATATAATCCCAAGATTTCTTGTACTATCTTATTAGATATTCAAAAGATACTGGATGTAAAAATAATTTTTTCAATTCAACATTCTAGTTGGGTGGCAAATATTATTCTTCTAAGGAAAAAGAATGGTGATATTTGTATCTGTGTATATTTACCCTATTTAAATCACACATCTTTGAAGGATAATTACCCATTACAAATCATGGATCATGTATTACAAATAGTTATTGGTTCACAAATATTATCCATTCTTGATGGATTTTCAAGCTATAATCAAATTGAATTCAAAGATGAGGATTAGTACAAAATGATATTTACAATTCCATGGGGTACATTTTCTTATAAAAAGATGTCATTCGAGTTGATTAATGTTGGTGCTACTTTTTAAAGTACAATAAATTTTTATTTCTATAATATCAAGGATAAAACTATTGTTGTGTATTTGGATGATCTTGCTATGTTCTCTAAACAAAGGCAAGATCATGTTCACCATCTACACCAAGTGTTGGAGAATTGTCAAAGACATGAGATTTATCTCAATTGAAAGAAGTCTATGTTTAGAGTTACCAAAAGAAAGCTTCTAGGACATATTGTGTCCAAATAAGGAATTAAGATTGATCTTGAAAGGGTAAAAATATATCCAAAATCTTTCTCTACCAACTAATAAAATAGTTGTTCATTCTTTCTTTGGGAAGGTAAATTTTCTGAGAAGATTCATTCCAGACTTTGTAGAAAAGACTCATCATATTTAAAATATGATGAAAGGATCAACAATGTTGGAGTCCTAAAGGAAAGAAAACTTTTAAAGAGATCAAAGAATAAATTACACATGCACTAGTATTAGTTTGTCCTAATTTTTCTAAAGATTTATCTTGTACACTTATGCATTAGAGCATACTATGTCAACTCTTCTCATGCAGAAGAATGCTATAGATATAGAATTTCCTATTGCATTTATGAGCTGCCTAATCAAATCACATGATATAAAATATTCATTTATGGAAAAAAATGCCTTTGTGGTGGTGTAGTTAAGTCAATTCAATTTTATATATTGAATTCACATGAGTTGGTTCTTGTTCCTAATACAATTGTCAAATCCATTTTGACACAATAGGAGTTCAAAACTAAAAGAAGGATTTGGATTGGTAAAATTGAAGAGTATGATATTGAAATCAATCCTAAAAAGTTCATTTGAGGTAAAGGCTTATGTTAGGACATGGATGAAAATGAATTAGAGCAAGAAGAAGCACATGAAGAACTACCAAAGGTTTATTTTGTCAGAATAATTAAAGAATGGTATTCTGATATAGCATACTATCTTACTTATGGTGAATGTCCTTCACATTGTCCTTATAAGAATATGAGTTTAAAGCTTAGAGATGTTCATTTTTTTCTTTGGGATTGGGTTTGTATAAGAATGAAGTTGATGACACTTTCCTTTTTTATTTTGATAAAACACAACAACATAGATTATTAGAATCTTTTCATGATTCAGCTTGTGGAGGTCATTTTTCAGCACTATTGGCTGCTCATAAGATCTTATGAGTAAAGTATTATTGGCCAAATCTTTTTCAAGATTCTTATGAATGGGTATGGAAATGTGAAACATGTCCATTAAAGTCGATGGTAATTGTAGAACCGTTTCAACAATGGTGTTTAAATTTTACTGGTACAATTAAACCTGTTGATAATTGGCTAATCATGATATGTAATTGTTGTCATTAATGGAAACACATGATGTACATGTTGACACAAAACCTAAAAAATAAAGCTACTTAGTATTTGGTTATCATAAAATTGTCTAAGCATAGAATTTGGTTTACAACAATGTATTGTTTTGTTTATAACATGTTGCAGATGTCATATTATGATAAGTAAAGTTACATGGAGATAGCATACATGTTGGTGATGACGTGTATAACCTCAAAATTTTGTATAGACTATACAGAATAGAGTTATTCATGTTTTGACAAAGTCAGAAAATGAAATTGAAGGAAAGAATTATTTTGATTATTTCTTGTCCAATTAAGGCCAACATCCTAGATGTTTACTCTAACTTGGAAAAGTGAATTGTGGTTTTAGCTGACCTAACACTATTTTATGTAAAGGTATGGTATTTATGCAAAGGACTTCTTGCGATAAGAAGTGTGTATCAATTGTGCTATTTTGTGCATCATTGTAAGCGAAGTAAGATTGCAAAGTGAGCAAACTTTTGTGAAAGTGATATATGAAAAGTTTTGTATGAACTATCTAGTGATCTAAGATCAAGCTAAAGATTAGAGATCAGACAAGGAAGAAAAATAATAGTAAATTACTTGTTTGAGTAGTGAGTTCTTCATGTAGTTGAAATTGCATGTTTGGGCAGTGGGCTCTTCTTGCATACATTATATTACAATTCTTAACAAGGTTCAAATCTCCTAATAGGGATTCAAAGTCTCTTGATTAGGACTGGTTATACTAAATTTTCTCATTGACTCCTAACAGGGTCCATCCTCTAACAAGGAACACACACACATGCACACACGCGCACACACACACACACACACACATCAGTATATTATCTAGTGGGTATCATCCCCACCAGGGTTTCCCTAGTTAACAAAATATGGCATCATGAGTTATCTTTGTGTATTATTATTGTTACTATTCAACATTACTTTACTACTTTGTTATGCATGGTATAAAGTAAGTAATAATATCTAGTTGGCAAATAAAGTTTGTAGATTACTGATTCACCCCCCTCCTCTTTCAGTAATCCCTATTTCTAACAATTGGTATCAGAGCACAATTACTTTGAAGAGGCTTAACAACTTAATTAAGATCCCTATGGATATGGAACAATTGATGGAGAAGCTCAAAGAAGCTTTTGAATAAATTGATCTCCTTATTGAAGAAAGAGATTAGTTGAAGGATAGATATGAAGAATCCAAACTATACATTGGTCAATTGAAGAAAAAGATTGATCATTTGAATCAAAGCTTGAATCTATTGAATCTAGACCTACTAATGATGACTATTTAAAGTTGAAGACAAAGTACAAGATCTTGAAGCATGAATTGAAGATTACAATTCTGAAGTTGACTTTGAGAAATGATCCTAGCAAAGTTGAATCTGATTTGAAAACTGAAAAATATAGATTTACGAGCAAGTCTAGCAAAGAAAACATCTGAGTTTGAAATATTGAAAGAAGATCATGGAGAACTCCATAAGTACAATACTATTATGAAAGGTGAATTGACATAGTGCAAATAACAACTTGACAAGCTTTATTCTAGTAGACAAAAACTTGATGATTCTATGTCTATACAAAGACCTTCTTATGACAAGATTGTTCTTGGTTATCTAATTAACATGTCTACAAAGAAGGCTGAGATTAGATCAGATCCAAAGAAAAAGAAAAATTTGATGATAAGATTGAATCTAGTCAATCTTCTGAGAAACCCAAAGAGGTTGAGCAAAACAAAGAAGTTGAAATCTTGGATGAACCAAAGCTAGTGGAGACTCCCAAGACAAGCAGGTATGAATCTAGAGGTAAGTGCTTATTATGTAATGAAATAGGTCATATGAAAAGAGATTGTACTAACAAGTCATTTAATCATGTTAAGGACTTTTATTGTCATAATTTTCATGGTATGGGTCATAATGCTATTGATTGTAGGAAAACTAAGTATGATAATGATAGAAGGAATAGTAGAATGTCTAGAAATACTAACCCTACAGATAGAAGAAGATCTAATGAAAGGACATTGAGACAAAGAAGATCTTATGAAGATATAAGAAATATTGTGTGTTATATGTGTAACAAATTGGGACACATTGCTTAGAATTGTCATGCACTTGATGATTAGCAGAATCCTAGAACTAGAGCACCTATATGTCAATTATGCAATAACTTTAGACACATAGAAAAGTATTGCAAAATGGATAGAAACTTTGGAGACAGAAAGAATAATGGAAGAAACTTCAAAAATATAAGGAATGAGAGAAGGAACTAGGAAAGGAACTCTAGATCTAACAATGAAGAATAAAGAAACATTGTGAGTGAACTTCGAGAAGAACTTAATGAAGCATTTATGAAAGGAACATATATCTCAAAAGAAAAGTTAGATGATGATGAGATAGGAAGATCGAAGTTAGTTTTTGAGTTTGATTCAATTAAGTTGAATTAAGCTTGTTCATAGCATCAAAATTTGAGAACTTTAGTCAGGGATTGAATTAGAGGTAGAAAAGTTGGGAAAAGGTGTATCAGTCATGGTTAGATGGTACCTAATCTTGCTTGTAATTTAGAGCTCATCTAAACAAGTTATGATGAAATTTAGAGTTACTAGTATTATAGTAAAAGTTGATTCTGTAACAAAAAATGAAAAGTAAGCTTTTGAAAAAATTTTGCAATGCAAAGTTTTAAGGATGTTTCTCATGATGGAAGGAGGCTATAGTAAACCTCAGGTGACATTCAAAGATCAGATTGATAAGTTTGGGCAGTTATCTGATTATAGAATGTGATTGACAACTTTTTCATATTTATGAAGTACACAATTAATGCAATTTAAAGTTGATGGATAAATGTAGTACATAATTGAATTTTACTTCATTACAAACACATTCAAAGTGAAGAGCATCTAAAAGTGACTTGTCAGAGTGAATTCATGGCAAACCCCATTTTTAGAAAGAGGTATTTTATCATTTTTCCACAAACTTGTTTGGTAAAAGTTCATATTGATAAGATTTATAGATATGTTAGTTGTTCATAGTGTTGAAAATGAGGATAGACCTAAGTTTAAGGTAGTTTCCATAAAACCTAGTGATGGAAACCCTAACTCTGCATTGTCTAATACTCTGAACAATGTAGTTTACCTTGAAGATGCAAAAAATTATTTGAATTGAATGTTTGAGTCAATTGATAGTGAATATATGAATAAGGATATGGATTGGCCTTTAACCATGGCATGACTATGAAGCCCATATATGATCACTTAAAGGAATTTGATTTGTTAAGTATCATTTCTACCGCAAGCTAGATATAAATAAATGGACTCAAATCATATTGAGTACAATACATGATGGAAAATTGTGGATGAAAGATAATGTAGTAGAAATTTTTGCCGACTTGATTCATGAGGTAACTAGTCTTAGCAAACAAGTTAGTGTACCCATAAGAGAGAAGATGGTTAAGAAAAAAGTAGAAAGTTACACTAATGCAGTATACAATGGGAAAGCTATGGTAATCAGCTCCATCAAACAAGATGATGTGAGATTTCTTAGTAGAATTATTTTTTATTCAGTTTGTACAAGTTATAAGATAGATGAACTTTCAACAGGATTTATTTATGCAACTTACAAGATGTGTGTAGAGAAAGAACAAGTTGATTTGAGTGATATACTGAGAATGCAACTCTTGGAAAACCTTGAAAAGATTAAGAGGAAAAAGAATGGTGTGTTTAGATTCTAATCATTGATTAATCACATATTCTTTCATGTGCTGAAAAGATTTCTCTACTTATTAATAACAGATATAGTGAGTAGAGATAGATGCACTATGGAAAATATTATAGAGGTATGCATAAGGCATCATGCAGAAAAGGTATTAGATAGTGGTAATTTGATTATGAGAACATTCCAAAATGAGATGAAATAGAGATTTAGGATCTCATCTACAATTATGGATAGATTCAAGGAGGACATATGTGTTCTAGTTGATACATACTATACATACATTCAAGCAGTAGAACCTTGGGAAACATTTTTGTATCCTTTGAGCTATGAGTTGAGTGATGATGTTGTAGTTGGCTATATTGACTTGTTAAATTATGGCAGAGATAAAACAAAGTATAGATTTGGCACATATGATGAGATTACATGACATGCTCATCAAGCAACCTTGAAGAAGGAATCTCATAAGAAGGTTGAGTCAATCATGAAGAAGACATTATCTGAGGTTGGAATAATAGATAGTAAATCTAAGGCCGTGAGACAAACAATGAAACAAGTTGTACTGAACATACAATCCTTATCAGTTTCAGTTGCTAAGACAACCTTGAGAAAGAGAATACCATATGCGATAATGTCTGATGCTTAGCCCAGTAAACACAAGAGAGAAGATGATTAAGAAAAAAGTAGAAAGTTACACTAATGCAGTATACAAGGGGAAAGCTATGGTAATCAGCTCCATCAAACAAGATGATGTGAGATTTCTTAGTAGAATTATTTTTTATTCAGTTTGTGCAAGTTATAAGATAGATGAACTTTCAACAGGATTTATTTATGCAACTTACAAGATGTGTGTAGAGAAAGAACAAGTTGATTTGAGTGAAATACTAAGAATGCAACTCTTGGAAAACCTTGAAAGATTAAGAGGAAAAAGAATGGTGTGTTTAGATTCTAATCATTGATTAATCACATATTCTTTCATGTGCTGAAAAGATTTCCCTACTTATTAATAACAGATATAGTGAGTAGTGACAGATGCACTATGGAAAATATTATAGAGGTATGCATAAGGCATCGTGCAGAAAAGGTATTAGATAGTGGTAATTTGATTATGAGAACATTCCAAAATGAGATGGAATAGAGATTTAGGATCTCATCTACAATTATGGATAGATTCAAGGAGGACATATGTATTCTAGTTGATACATACTAGACATACATTCAAGCAGTAGAACCTTGGGAAACATTTTTGTATCCTTTGAGCTATGAGTTGAGTGATGATGTTGTAGTTGGCTATATTGACTTGTTAAGTTATGGCAGAGATAAAGTAGAGTATAGATTTGGCACGTATGATGAGATTACATGACATGCTCATCAAGCAACCTTGGAGAAGGCATCTCATAAGAAGGTTGAGTCAATCATGAAGAAGGCATTATCTGAGGTTGGAATAATAGATAGTAAATCTAAGGTCGTGAGACAAAAAATGAAACAAGTTGTACTAAACATACAATCTTTATCAGTTTCAGTTGTTGAGACAACCTCGAGAAAGAGAATACGATATATGCGATAATGTCTAATGCTTAGCCCAGTGAACAAAAGAGAGAAGATGATTAAGAAAAAAGTAGAAAGTTACACTAATGCAGTATATAATGGGAAAACTATGGTAATCAGCTCCATCAAACAAGATGATGTGAGATTTCTTAGTAGAATTATTGTTTATTTAGTTTGTACAAGTTATAAGATAGATGAACTTTCAACAGGATTTATTTATGCAACTTACAAGATGTGTGTAGAGAAAGAACAAGTTGATTTGAGTGAAATACTGAGAATGAAACTCTTGGAAAATCATGAAAAGATTAAGAGGAAAAAGAATGGTGTGTTTAGATTCTAATCATTGATTAATAACATATTCTTTCATGTGCTGAAAAGATTTCCCTACTTATTAATAATAGATATAGTGAGTAGTGATAGATGCACTATGGAAAATATTATAGAGGTATGCATAAGGTATCATGCAAAAAAGGTATTAGATAGTGGTAAATTGATTATGAGAACATTTCAAAATGAGATGAAATAGAGATTTAGGATCTCATCTACAATTATGGATAGATTCAAGGAGGACATATGTATTCTATTTGATACATACTATACATACATTCAAGCAGAAGAACCTTGGGAAACATTTTTGTATCCTTTGAGCTATGAGTTGAGTGATGATGTTGTAGTTGGCTATATTGACTTGTTAAATTATGGCAGAGATAAAGCAAAGTATAGATTTGGAACGTATGATGAGATTACGTGACATGCTCATCAAGCAACCTTGGAGAAGGCATCTCATAAGAAGGTTGAGTCAATCATGAAGAAGGCATTATCTGAGGTTGGAATAATAGATAGTAAATCTAAGGCCATGAGACAAATAATGAAACAAGTTGTACTGAACATACAATCCTTATTAGTTTTAGTTGCTGAGACAACCTCGAGAAAGAGAATACCATATGCGATAATGTCTGATGTTTAGCCTAGTGAACAAAAGAGAAAATCAGAGAGATTGGTTGAGGCAGTGTCAACAAAGACTAAGAGAGTCAAACTGATGGCTATAGGACCTAGAAAGAGGTAGAAAGCATTGTTGACAATTGAATCTAGTGATGAAGAAGAGTTTGATGAACAAGAAACTGAGCAAGCTAAAAAGGTGACTCCACCTAAACAAGTAACAGGCAAAGCTCGACAACCATGGAAGCTAAAGATTGAGAAGATAAACACAACAATTGCAAATGAGGGAAACTTTGTTCAGATGAAAAAGTTTTATGATCTATATAATAATTTTGAGAAGGATCAAATTGATACATCTACTATGAGACATATCATTGCAAATGATCTAATTATGAAGGATATCAAAGGAGTAGTGAACTAGAAAGTCTATGAGAGACTTATAGAGAAGAAGACTCTAGCAAGAGAAGAAGACCTTGAACTTCATAAGTCTATGCTAAGGACCATTTTCAAGACTAATGATGAAGATGAAATTAAGAGATTGCTGAATAACCTCACTCCATACTTAAGAAATAAGTTAAGGCCATTCTTATTTATGGCTCGTGAGACGGATAAGTTGAGAAAGGAGACCATAGCTAGTAGGTATTAGCAAGATGTTGTTCGAGTCATAGGAAACATCTCCTCTAGCTCCTATAACCTCAAAAGTGTCAGTTATTGGTGACACTATGAAGATTGATCAAACCAATGGTACTCTTAACATTGATGACACCAATCCATTTGGTGGTTCCAAACTAAATGTACCAAACACCGAGGATTTTGAGGAAAAGTTAAAACAAATTGAGGAAGAGAAGAGGCTAATAGAAGTTGAAAAGAAGAAGATAGAGGAAGCCAAGAAAAAATTGCTTGAGGAAGACATAAAAGAAAGGAAGATGTAGATAATTTCAGCATAAAGGGAAGACAACATTTTCAATAGTTTTGACAGTTTTTGACTGAATCTTGATATTTTGACCTTTGTCATTGATGTCAAAGGGGGAGAGATTCATGTGAAAATTGTATACGTGTCATTGTTGGAAAAGATAAAAATGGAGAGATACATGTATAGTATGAAGTATATTGTAAGGGGGAGTATATATGTAAAGTTGTATTAGATGTAAGATGTTATTTATGTTTGTTTTTGTCACTTAGCCAATTTTACCTATTTTGTTGCCATCAATGCCAAAGAAGGAGATTGTTTACAATTGGCTAATCATGATATGTAATTTTTTTCATTAATGGCAATACACGATGTACATGTTGACAAGAAACCTCAAAAATAAAGATACTTAGTACTTGGTTATCAGAAAATTGTCTAAGTATAGAATTTGGTTTACAATAGTCTATTGTGTTGTTTATAACATGTTGCAGATGTCATATTATGACAAGAGAAGTTACATGGAGATAGTATACATATTTTTGATGACATGTATAACCTCAAAAGTTTGTATGGACTGTACATAACATAGTTAATCATGTTTTGATGAAGCAGGATAGTGGAATTGAAGGAAACAATTGTTTTGATTATTATGTGTCCAATTAGGGCTGACATCCTAGATGTTTACTCTAACTTGGAAAAGTGAATTGTGATCTTAGATGACCTAGCAATATTTCATGTAAAGGAATGGTATTTATGCAAAGGACTTCTTGTGATAAGAAGTGTGTATCAAGTGTGCTATTTTGTGTAACATTGTAAGCGAAGTAATATTACAAAGTGAGTGAACTTTTGTGAAACTGATAAAAGAAAAGTTTTGTATGAAGTTTCTAGTGATTTGAGATCAAGCTAAAGATTAGAGATTAGACAAGGAAGGAAAATAATAGTAAATTACTTGTTTGAGTAGTGAGCTCTTCATGTAGTTGAAATTGCATGTTTAGGTAGTGGGATCTTCTTGCATACATTATACTACAACTCCTAACAGGGATTCAAGGTCTCCTAATAGGGACTGGTTATACTAAATTTTCTCATTGACTCCTAATAGGGTCCATCCTCTAATAAGGAACATATATATTAGTATATTATCTAGTGGGTGTCATCCCCACTGGGGCTTTCCCTTGGCTAGGGTTTTCCTAGTTAACAAAATATAGTGTCATGAGTTATCTTTGTATATTGTTACTATTACTATTCAACATTACTTTATTACTTTTTTATGCATGGTTTAAAGTAAGCAATAATATCCAGTTGGTGACTTAAGTTTGTAGATTATTGATTCACCCCCCACTCCCAAAAAAAGAAAAAATCCCTATTTCTAACAAATCCAACATCCAGTATCAGACATACTTATGTTTTGATTGCTACTGACTACTTCACTAAGTGTGTGGAGGTGATTGTTGTCACAGAGGTTTCCACCCTTGTCCAAAGTCTTACCTAAGGACAACCTTATGAAACATGGAAACAACCTCCAAGTTGTGGGACTTGAACTGTGAGGTTGAATCTTTGGAGAAGGCTGACTTCCTCTTACTATTAGGGTGCACCTAACTATTCTAGGAGAGGAAAAGGGGGAAGGAGAGCATGGAAGAAAATCTACCTATTCTAATCTAAGGAGGTGATGCACCAAAATAGAGTGTTCAAACGAATCTCTACCCACACATGCACTATTGAAGCATCATGATGCCAAAAAATATACATATTCAAATTTGTTTTAACCTAACAACCACATGCAGATCAAAAAACCAGAATGAATGACACAAGGAAAGAGAGATTCACTTGGATATCATTCATATGTCAATGAGATATAGTCATGCAGATCATAGATTTCTACAAAACATCAATGAGAGGAAAATGATTCTTGCACTTTCACACCAATGGCTGAAAGAGATAAGCAGGATGTCATTTAGTTCAGAAGCAAAGGGAATTTTACACTGAAGATTTGTAGAGCAATATTAGAGAAATTAGGGAAGGTTTGACCAGAACAAAATCTTTAAAAAATGCCTTTATAGTTCAGGCATAACTGAGATGTCCTCTAACTATAATTACTCTACAACCATTGCATTGAAGTCCTATAGAGAACAATCATGAAGAAAATTTGATCTGGGTACAGATCCAGATGCAATGATATCTAATCTTGGTTGGAACAAGGCCCTGAGAAGATTGAAATGATGCCATTAAAAAGTTTTGACCAGGTAGATAGATAGGATTAGAGGTGGTGGAGTGTTTTCTTGCATTCAACATTCATTTGAGGGAGGTTGGAAATCATCATAGGGATCAGATTGTGCCAAAAATCTCAATTTCTCCTATTTTTGGCTTGTGAATCAGCAAGGTCAAATAGTCAACTAGATTCTGGCACTGGGATGAGCCACATGGACCAATAATTTCATTCTATTTTTCCACCCTATGGAGTCTTCATGTGTTTGACTATATCTTCTTTACCAATTGTGCCACCTCCCAACCTAATTGTGACTACCTTAGGAAACTGCAACCTTAACTGCCAACCTCTAACTATTACTACCTCCACTGATCCCACTGGGACACGTGTTGCTAAATCGCTATCTCGCTATACATAACTTTCAAGCTCCTTTCCATAGTGAGATAGTGATGCTCGTTAATTTTTCTTTGATCCCCTCCTTCATTGTTGGCATTTTGAACTGGACCCCACAGAACACATGTCGTTTAGGAACTTTCCTGCATTATATAAAATCCTCATAACTTCATAATGTGGGATAGCCCTAATCATTGATCTCTGCAAGATTAACGATCGAGAATATCTTCCATATTCTGTGCTTGCTCATATACCGGGTCCATGACACTTGGCATCACCTCAGCAAGCACCCTGCTGGCAACACCTTGGCGACCCACACAAGAAATAGGTTCCATAGAGACATGCGATAGTGAGGTGTTTCCTACATTGTTTAATCTTCTTGAAACTTCATCTTGTAGGGAAGCACCAACCCTCAATTAGCTTGCATCGAATGGTGCACATAACCCATACTTTCTGAACCTTTGTGAAGGTGCACTATGATGTCACATGGACAGGTGTTAGAAAGGGGTTTTCCCACACTGTTAGAAAGTTTGATGAAGCTTAGAATGCGAGGAAGTAGGCACCAATCGATCTCCCAGATCACCAGGTACCTTGTCCACCTTGCAGCCCACAAGAGAACATGGACCCACCTACCACACGTCGTTAAGGGGCTTCCCCACAATGTTTAAAGGTTGTACAATTTCAAAATGTGGGAAAGCACCCACCGTAGATCTGTACGAGATCTGATGGTGTGGAAAGTTGCAAGCCAACCAAAAAAAACAAGGAAATACACTAGAATTTAATCATTTAATTTTGCATTTACCAGGAAATTAAATAATATTAAACATGGAAGTGACCGTTAGGCAGGGCGAGCATTTGAAGTTCAAATTTTGGCAAGAGGCAAAATGGATTACATTTCTGGCGACTCAGAGGGGATGCAAGCCTACTATGTGCATGATTAGTGGCTTTCTACATCCGTTGGGCTATAGAGTCATAAAAAATATAGATCAGTGCACCATAAAAGCCTAACCCTACCTCTATAGTAGCAAGACATTGAAAATCTTGCCCTTTGTTATTGAAACCAAAGACTGAAAACCTTTTGCAAAACACATGTGCTCATGCAATTCTTGGAAAGCTGGAAAGCACATAAAGGAAACTACACTACCTATGTACAGGAAAATTCAAGCCCTATTAGAAACATGGTTTGAGATAGATCCCATTGAATGGGATAGGCAAGATTTCACCATCAGGCTTGCACAATTGAAAAGCATTGGCTTGCTTGAAACTGACAATTACATAGGGACCACTCCACAACTCATCAAATTTTGAGTGCCTCCCTAGTTTTGCCCATTCTGTATCCCATTTCAAGAGCAAGTCACCCTCCCTGAAGGTTCTAACCCTAGCCTACTTATCAAAGCTCCTTTTTACCTGCTACTAATGTGTCTCTAGAGTTTGCATGGCCTGATTTGTTTTCTCTTCCAGCTCCATCAGCTCTAGCATTCTTACTATCATGGCATCATTTTCAATTAGCTCTAGCTGATGAGCTAGCTCTAGGGATGGGAATTCTAATGAAATTGGAAGCCTTGCTTCTCTGCCATATACCAACATAAATGGTGAATTCCCTATTGACCTCTTAGGTGTTATCCTGTTAGCCCACATAGCTGTTCTCAATCTTTATGCCAACACTTCTGGTTATCTTCTATTGTCCTCTTTATGATCCTAATTAAATTCTTTTTGGATGACTCAGCCAAGCCATTACCCTAAGGGTAGTAGTTTGAGGATGTGCTCAAGTAGATATTATGATCAACTGCCCATGCACAAATCTGAGCTCCAAAAAAAGATTTTGCATTATCTAAAATAATGGTTGAAGGGGCACCAAATTTGGTCACAATTCTATCAAAGAACTCAGCAATTGAAGATTCTGTGGTGTCCTTCATGCAACTACCTCTGTCCATCTGGTGAAGTAATCTGTAGCAGTTAAGATCCACTTATGACCAAAACTAGAAGGAGGATTGATAGGGCCTATGAAATCCAATCCCCATTGAGCAAAAGGATGGCCTGCTTGGATGGGATGAAGAAGAAGAGCTGCAAGCTTTTGCTTACTAGAAAAGAAAGAACATTTTTCACATTTCCTCACATACCTATGACAATCATGGAACATAGATGGCCACTAGTAACCATCTCTCATGATCTTCATTGTAGTTTTTCTGGCTGAGAAGTGACCACCATCAAGACCATCATGAAGTTCTTTGATCATTCTTTCAGCTTGGTCCATGTCAATGCATCTTAATAGGGCTCCATTTAAATCTTTCCTGAAAAGAATACCCTCAACTAAGACATAAGGAATTGACTACAATCTATATTGTCTTCTTTTAACTCTATCTAATCCTTGAGGGTACCCATTGCCTAATAAGAAGTTCTTTATATCATCCATCCAATTCCTTGGGTCATCATTTCTTACCTCTTGTTGCTCTTCTAGTATCATAGCAACTTCCTCATCGATTTCTGAGATGATAACATTTGTTTACACAATCCTTTCCCTCTTACCAATGTCAACATCATATTCCATCACTTTAGTAATCTAACCAACTCTTTTCTCATTAATATCTTTGCTCAAAAGGAAATCCTTCACACTGGCATGGGGCACCAACAAATAAATCTTATTGTGAGATAGGAGGTGTCTAAATTTCTTCAAAGCTCTGATGACTGCAAGGGCTTGCTTCTCTACAAAACTATACTTGTCTTCATACTCTTTAAGCCCTTCACTAAAGAAGGCTATGGGCTACTCCTCATTTTTATCATTTGTTTGGGACAAGACAACATAAATGCCTGACTCACCACATAGGGTATAGAGAATGAAATCCTTCTCAAAGTTTGGATTAATGAGAGTAGGGGCTGAGGCTATGGCTACCTTGATCTCTTCAAAAAATTTTCTCCCTTCCTTGATCCATGCAAAGACCATACTTTTCTTGAGTATAGGTGTAAGGGGTTTCACCATGTTAGCAAGATTAGGGATAAATCTTCTCACAATATTTATCCTACCAAGGAAGCTTTGTAGCCCTTTCTTGTGTTTAGGTAGAGGGAGAGCAAGTATTGATTTTGTTCTTTGTGGATCAATGGTTAAGCCATCTTTAGATACAATGTGTCCTAATAATTTTCCTTGATTGGTAGCAAAGACACACTTGCTTGGGTTAAGAGATACCCCAAACTCTCTACACCCTAATAATACCTGCCTGAGATGATCAAAATGATCTTTTACATTCTTTGAATATACTATGATATCATCAAGGTAAACTAACACAAACCTTTCAATCATATTCTTGAAATCCATTTCCATTGCCTTATGAAATGTAGCACCTGCATTAGTTAGTCCAAATGGAATTTTACAATAAGTGTAGGTACCCCACTTGGTGGTGAATGCAGTCTTGTATCTATCAGACTCCTTGACCAGCACTTGATTATAACTAGAGAACCCATCAAGAAATGAAAACCTCTCTGAACCACTAACCTTGGAGAAAATATGTTCCATGGAAGGGAGAGGATGGTGATCTTTAAGGGAAGCTTGGTTAAGGTCCCTAAAGTCCACACAAAATCTAATTTCTCCATTATTATTCCTAATAGGGACAAGATTTTCTACCCATGATGAGTGCCTGATAGGGAAAATTATGTTGGCCTCAATCAATTTGGATAGCTCCTTTCTCATTAAGGGTTCAATTTTAGGATTCACTGGCCTCTATTTTTGTCTTACTGGTTTGACATCATCAATCAAATCTATGGTATGCTGAAACAACCTTGGGTCAAAACCCTTTAAATCATCCTATGTCTAGGAAAATATATCATTAAACTCTTGACATAGATGAATAAAACTTTCTTGCTCAATCTCAGAACATACCTTCCCCATGTTTAAGGATTTTCCATCAGTAATCATGACTGGAGTGTAATCATCTTCATCAGTAGCTAGGTTCATGACTCTACCCCTTGCTTGGTCATCAGGGTTGAAAACACTCTCTAAGGTGATGAGACCCTTAGGAAACTTGTTGGAATTGAGATTAATGATTTGATCACCATACTAATATTGTAGTCTTGACTGGTTTCTATTCTAAAATTCTACTTCATTCTGTAAGAAACTTACAATTTGTTCATCAGATTCAAACACCTGCCAATGGATATTATTGTCAAGGATGGCAGGCCTGACTACCACTCTGATTTGTTTCTCTCTTCTCCTCAAGATTCCTTGGCACATCATAAGATGCACCTATTGCTACAAGTCTATTAGCATATCTATTTTCTCTCCTAGGGATGCTTTGAATATTAAATACACTGAAACCTTCAAGAAAATCCCATACCCTATGTTTATAAGACTTGAGCAAACTATTCTTGGTGATATTTTGATTTCTCACTTGATTAACCACCAACTCACTATCTCCATATACACTTAAGATTTGGATTCCTCTTCTTTGAGCAAGTTGGAGACCTTAAATCAAGGATTTGTACTTGGCTACATTATTAGTACAACTAAATTGGAGCCTGAATGAGAAGTAATACCTTACTTGTGCAGGAGAAATCAATATCACACTAGCCCCTAATCCGTTCTTATTTCTTGAGCCATCAAAGTACATACTCCATATCCCACACATATCTTCTTTAGTCTCCATAAGGTTGGGGACTAGAGCATCTTTCTCTAATATACAATATGTACTGAGGCCTTTTTAAAGGGTTTTTGACATAGGATCAAATTGATATGCATCAACCCATTCATCTAAGAGAAAATTAGGTATCTGTGCTAGGGAAGTGGTAGGTTCATTCACTATATCATTCTCATCCACTTCTAGGATAGTAAAATTCATGTTGATGAGATTAGGGGTATAAGGTTCAGTATGATGAAGGGCTAGAGGCTCTGCTCTGATTGAAGCTTTGGATCCATATCTTGTTCTAAAAACATATATGACCAATCAGAAGATATGTAACCCTATATTTGGGCAATGAAGTCTCTTGACAGAGAAGTGGAAAAATGTGGCTTGACCTCAGCTACTGATATATCTTGAGTGACAATACAACCAGGGCATGCATGTAGGGCCATCTCTACATTCCTAAGGATCCCTATAGTCTTGACAGCACTATAACTATAATACATCCTTAAAAATGGGCTCATATTTCATCTCCAAAGCATTAGCAACACACATAGGCATCACTAAACTACTAGCCCCTGAATCAATCATGCAATTGTGGACTAGTTTATCCCCTATAATTAGAGAAACATAGAATGGAGGAGGTCTGACCTTTTTACTTATTTCTTCCTCCCTTGATGGTTGTACTAGGCTTGTGACACTTTCCATGCTAGGTGTCTGATCCTTTGGTTTAATACTCTCCAACTCTTGCTGCAACAACCTCTTTTGCATGGGTATAGTAGCAACAACATCCCACATGGAAATATTCATGTTTTCCTTCCTCATTTGTTCTATCGCACTGAATGGAGTAGAGGCCACTTTGGTAGAAGCCTTGGGAGCTATCCTTATAGGAGGTTGAGATGGAACAACTAGAGGGTCACTCACATCCTTTCTGACATTACTTTGCCTTTGCTTCTGAACAACATTTGATTGACCATCTACTACTAATTACTCATGAGGTGTTGCATTTGAAGTCAAGGCTTGATTAGGAAGAGGAGGGGTAGCATCTTCAATAGCTCTTCTTTTGCTCCTAGTATTGTGAGCAATGGAATCTTGGTTTACATTACAATGTTCCTCCATTTGATGATTCATAAAGGAGCAATCACCTTGTCCTTGCATATATGAGGCCTCTTTAAATTGATCTTCCTTGTATGGTTGTCCTGCTATAGGCTCTTGGATGGTCAAAGCCAAATAAGATTCAACCTTTTGACACATGCAACAGGCATAAGAATAGTTACAAGAGGGACAAAAATCCTTATCTTGGGCCATATTGTTTTGAGGGACTATGGCCCTACTTTGATTTACATTTGAGGTTGAAGCATGACTACTTTGTCTATTCTGATCAAAAGAATTATTCCCATAATTATGATTTGGAGGCCTACCACTATTCAAAGTTTGACTTTGCAACTAATGAACTTTACTACCTTGAGCTTGCCTTTCTAAAGTCACCACCTTGTTGCTCATTTTCTGCATCACAGAGAAGCTATCCTCCAACTTCTTTTCTTGGCCTTGCAATCTCTTATCTAGGTTTTGCATCATAGATTGCATCATCTCTTTGATTTCATCTATCCCATTTAAAGATGTAGAAGCTTGAGGGATTGGAGCAAGGAATTGTGATGTGGAAATTGTGGGAAGAGGAGCCACTTCTGGTTGGTGATTTGGAACATCAAGGAAGAAAGGCATGGGCAGCCTTGGAGCTAGCTTACCTCCTTGTATTAGGATGTTTTTTGACTTTATTGCTATGTCATAAGAATTAGGCAATGTATCTCCTCCCATAGTTTGGATTGTAGTGGCAATGTCACTGTTAAAAGCTTTGAGGTAATGCAAGAAGACATTACTAGGGGTAGGTTTTAATGAAGCAGGTATTCTATCCCACGTCTTTTGAAATCTATAGCTAAAATCAGTCATACATTCATGGGGGGCTCTTTTTATGGTAGTCAACTGCTCCAAAAGTGATAGATGATCACTTTTTTCCTCAAAATGTTTACATAAGCCTACTCCTAATCCATCCCAATCTGTTATAGAACCATGAGCCAAACCTCTATACCATTGTAGCACTTTTCCTTTTAGGGATAAGGCTAGAAGCCTAACTGCAACATCATCCTCTGTGATACCATGGATATTACAAACATTTGTGACCTCTTGAATGTGTTCTAAGGGAGGGGTAGAAGTTTCACCAGTAAACTCTAGTATACTTTTAAGTGTAGCTATTGGCATGTCATGTCTTTGGGCCAATAAAAAAGGACTTCCACCATTAAAGGTGGCAAAAGTATGGGCCCTAGGCTGTGCCATATAGACCAGTGATCTATTGATATGTGCTGATGGAATTCTAGGTTGAGATCTAATAGTAGGAGGAGTAGAGATAGATCTTGCAGGGGTATTTGTTACTATTGCACTCCTAACTGGTGATAAAGGTACTCTAGTCTTCCTTCTTCTAGGATTTGAAAATAAAAGTTCTTGGTACTGAAATTTACCTCTAGAAGATGCCCTTGTTTCAGCTTTGGGCATGAATTACTACAACTTTGGTCTAGAACTAGATGTATTTGAGCTCAGAGTCACCAAGTACTTGAAGGATGGGCCTCTTGAAGGCTTGAACACTGAAGCTAGTACTATTTATTTAGTATTAATCTTGAAATCTTTCTTCTTGACACCAGTAGACTTGAAATCTTCTAATATATGTCCCACCGAGCATGCCAAAAACTATTGTCACAGAGGTTTGCACCCTTGTCCAAAGTCTTACCTAAGGAAAACCTTATGAAACATGGAAACAACCTCCAAGTTGTGGGACTTGAACTATGAGGTTGAATCTTCGGAGAAGGCATGCTTCCTCTTACTATCAGGGTGCACCTAACTATTCTAGGAGAGGAAAAGGGAGAAGGAGAGCATGGAAGAAAATCTACCTATTCCAATCTAAGGAGGTGATGCACCAAAATAGAGTGTTCAAACCAATCTCTGCCCACACATGCACTATTGAAGCATCATGACACCAAAAAATATACACATTCAGACTTGTTTTAACCTAACAACCACATGCTAATCAGAAAACCACATGGAATAACACAAGGAAAGAGAGATTCACTTGGATATCATTCATAGGTCAATGAGATACAGTCATGAAAATCATAGATTTCTACAAAACATCAATGAGAGGCAAAGGATTCTTGCACTTTCACACCAATGGTTGAAGGAGATAAGCAAGATGTCATTTAGTTCAGAGGCAAAGGGAATTTTACATTGAAGATTTACTAGAATAAAATCTATAAAAAATGCCTTTATAGTTCAGGCATAACTGAGATGTCCTCTAACTATAATTACTCTACAACCACTACATTGAAGTCCTATAGAGAACAATCATGAAGAAAATCTGATCTGGGTACAAATCCAGATGTAACGATATCTGATCTTGGTTGGAATAGGGCCCTAAGAAGACTAAAATGATGCCATTAAATAGCTCTGACCAGGTAGATAGATAGGATCAAAGGTGGTGGAGTGTTTTCCCATGTTCAACATTCATTCGAGGGTGGTTGGAAATCATCACAAGGATCAGATTGTGCAAAAAAACTCAATTTCTCTTGTTTTTGGCTTGTGAATCAGCAAGGTCAAATAGTCAACTAGATTCTGGCACTGGGATGAGCCACATGGACCAATGATTTCATTCTGTTTTGCCACCCCATGGAGTCTTCATGTGTTTGACTATATCTTCTTTACCAACTATGCCACCTCCCAACCTAACCATGACTGCCTTAGGAAATTGCAACCTTAACTGCAAATCTCTAATTGTTACTACCTCCACTGGGCCCACTGGGACATGTGTCACTGAATCACTCTGGGACATGTGTCACTGAATCACTATCTCGCTATACATAAATTTTGAGCTCCTTTCCATAGCGAGATAGCAATGGCTATTGATTTTTCTTTGATCCCCTCCTTTACTGTTGGCATTTTGAACTGGACCCTAGAGAACACATGTCATTTAGACGCTTTCCTCCATTATATAAAATCCTCGTAACTTTATAATGTGGGAAAGCCCTGATCATTGATCTTTGTGAGATTAATGATCAAGAAGATCTTTCCTATTCTACGCTTGCTCATATACTAGGTCCATGACACTTGTGCCACCTCAGCAACCCCCTTGGCAACACCTTGGTGACCCACACAAGAAATAGGTCCCTTAGAGACACGTGGCAGTGAGGTTCTTTCCTACATTGTTTAATCTTCTTGTAACTTCATCTTGCGGGGAAGCGCCGACCCTCAATTAGCTTGCATCAGATGGTGCACATAACCCATACTTTTTGAACCTCTATGAATGCCCACCATGATGTCACATGGACACATGTTAGAAAGGGTCTTTCCTGCACTGTCAGAAAGTTTGATGAAGCTCAGAATGAGGGGAAGCAGGCACCAATCGATCTACCAGCTCACTAGCTACCTTGTCCACCCTACGACCCACAAGAGAACATAGACCCACCTACCATGCATCATTAAGGGGCTTCCCTGCAATGTTTAAAGGTCATACCTTTTCAAAATGTGGGAAAGCACCCACCATAGATCTGTGTGAGATCTGACGGTGTGGAAAGTTGTAGGCCGATCGAAACAAATAAGGAAATACACTAGAATTTAATTGTTTTTCTTTTCCTAAGCAATTAAATAATATTAAACATGGAAGTGACTATTAGGCGGGGCAAGCATTTGAAGTTCAAATTTTAGTGGGAGGCAAAATGGATAACATTGATTCCTATGAAGAATGCAACATCATCAATAGTGTGCTCATTTCTAAAAGATAATATTATTTATCATTTTTTCATACTTAATAACATTGTTTTAGACAATGCTTTAGTATTTTCATCATCCAAGATTATACAATTTTTTTTGAATATGGTATTACCTGTGGCTCATGCATTCAATTATTACCCACAAGGTAATGTGTAGCTGGGTTTGGTAACAAAAAAATGATTACAATCATTCGCAAACTCATGGATGATAATAAGAGAACTTGGCATAGATTAACGTTTGATACTTTCTAGGAAGATAGAATCACACCAACAAGAGGTATTGGGATGTTGCCATTTCAACTTCTTTATGGTTTGAATGTAGAAATTCCCATAACTTGAGAGCTTCGTGCTCTCAAGTTAGTAAAAGCAATTGAGGATGGAACTTTTGAAAGTTATTTGGATAAAAGAATCATGTATCTTCAATAGATTGAAGAACAAAGAATATGGTAGTGTATAGGCTTGTTACAAATCAACAACAGTTTTGAATTTTGTTTGGTAAAAAGATAAACATAGAGAGTTTCAAGTTGGAGATCAGGTTTTACTCTAGAATAAATTTTGAGAACCAAAAGGGATGCATGAAAAGTTTGATTCTCTTTGGCGTAGTCCATTCACTATTGACATAGTGACATGAGAAAATAGTTTTCTATTGGCATACTATGATGGAACTCCATTTGAACTTCCATACAATACATAACATATGAAGTATTATTTTGAATAAGCTCTAACTAAGTATTGTTGTGGTGTCTACAATACATGCCCCATTCCTCACTAGGAATGGGGACCCCCTACTTTTTTCAACTCCCAGACTCACAGTTCGAGAGTCAGGAGAAGAAAATTTTATTAGAGTTAAAGTATGAGTCATC
This sequence comes from Cupressus sempervirens, assembly GCA_028749045.1. Classification (NCBI taxonomy): domain Eukaryota; kingdom Viridiplantae; phylum Streptophyta; class Pinopsida; order Cupressales; family Cupressaceae; genus Cupressus; species Cupressus sempervirens. The sequence continues at coordinate 574,274,490 of CM053792.1, read as the reverse complement.
AAAATTGAAAAAATAAAATAAAATTACAAAAATTGAAAAACACAAAAATCAAAAAATTGAAAAAAAAATTGAATTGAAAAGGTCAAGCACATGAATGTGCACACGCATTGAGTGTGTGTCATGCATCGACATGCATTTAGAGGCATGTCGTGCACCTTGCAAGTGCGGTGGGGGTTACAAAATCCCCACATGTCCACCTCAATCAAATAAATGTTTTTTTTGATATCTTCAGAGGGTTTTGCAAGCATTGCAAGGTAGACATCCACACCCACACCATGTTTATACCGCATGGCACATTAACCCTACCTGTGATGGAAGCTTTGGCCTATGGTGGTGTAAAGCACCCACGCCAAGCACGATGCTCGCAAGGCGCATGCCACACGACACTTGTGCAGTGCACCATGTTTGACACCCGTAGTGCCTTCAAACCCTACTCTTCAACGTCACTTTCATGCACGTCTTTGGCACTGATTTCATGCGTGCCCTTTGATTTTGCTTCCATGCATGCTCTCTGATGCTGCTTTCATGTGCACCTCTAACACTGCTTTCATGTGCACCCTCCATTGCTGCTCCCGCGCATGCCCTCAAGCGCCGTGCACCCTCCATTTGTGTGCATTTTATTTAATTTAAAATTTTTAAATTTTTTCAAATATATAAAATTTTAAAAACAAAAAAAGTATAACATTTAAAAAAAAAATTATAATTAAAAAAAAATTAATTTTTTTAATTTTTAAAAGTGACAAAATGAAAAAATAAATGAAAATAAATAAAATGCCCAAATGGGGCATTTTTTTCTTTTTCTTTATGTTTATTTTAATTCATAGTTTTACATTTTATCCTTGGACTAATAACATTTTTTTTCTTTCTCTCACAACGTGCAGGTAATCAAATGGCATCCACATTTAGAGTAGCACCCAAAGCTATCATTTTCAAGTTCCAAGATGTACCTTCAAAGTTGAGATTCTATGATGACCACATTGAAATTCAAGATACCAACCTAGGGCACACATACCTAGGAGAATTCCTGAGAATTTGCAATAGGCCAATAGAGTGGTTAGCCATGATGTCTGCATTGATCCGTTTTGGATTGGAGAATGTAGCATCACATCCTATGTCAGTGCAATTAGCTGAACTAATCATGGCCCTATCACAATATTTTGTTCTTGATGAAAGAGTGGTCAAGAGCATCACGGGGGAAGTGCTATTGGATCTGTGACCCAAAAATATTGAGAGAGTTTTCCACCTACCAAGAGTAGACCAGTTCATCTAAATTTCCTATGAAATAGCTAAAAGGTGGTACAAGGAGCATCAACAAGAGGCCATTGACATAATAAAATCTTCATTTATTATTGAGAAGTGTCCTTGGGGAAGGATAACTTAAAAAGTGGATATGACCTGAGGATACATGAAGGAGGATATCAATTATCCCATCATTCTCCTAAGTAGAGTCATGGACTTACCCACAATAGGTCACCTCAGTACTTTCATGGTCAATTTCATTGAGGCCATTAGACAGGCAAAGATACCATTGGACTGGGGCACCACACTAAGTGAAAACTTGTGTGAGCAACTAAGGATGGTGAAGGATAAGAAGAAGTTTTAAATGAATTCTTACATGGTATACCTACTTGCAGCAAGGGTGACAAACTACCCTAGTTTGTATAGGAGAGGTAGTATGCAGGATCCCAATGCCTAGCCATACATAGTCTACCCTTAGTTGGTGAAGAAGAAATTCTCAACATAGAGTAAGGAATACATAATTGTGAATGATGCATTTATCTTTGCAACCATTCAATTCATTGAGGGAGACTATGGGAAGAGGTTGTCTGATGAAACCAAAGCACAAGTAGTAGCTGTTGGAGCCTACATCATCTAGTTTAAAATGTTCATATATCTATAGGTAGCTAGTGCCTCTATCAACCCTAAGAAGCTCCTAAGATACCTAAGTGAAAAATTGGTGCTGTTGGAGATATCTCAAAAAATTGAGTCAGCTTATGAGAAGATAAAGAGACAACAAAGACCTTGCTAGGCATGGCCATTGGTCATTGGACCTTATTAGGTGAAGCACAAATAGGATTTTCCATCCTTTGAGTGGGAGTGGGAGAACTATTCTCTTGAAGAATGCAACTCTCCCTAGTCATATTTTGACAATTTCAAGAAAGTGGAGAGTCTGGCAGGAAGAGACTTCCATCATAAGGATGATGCTGAAGATCACTGGATGAATGTTACAAATGACTATGATGTCTGCACTAGGGACTATTATAGGATGGCTTTTTATCTAGCAGAAAAGGCTCTCCAGTTGAATATCTTGGAGGAGATAGAGCAACAGGATTATAAGGAGTTATTGGACCCCCTATTCGATGCAAATAAAATTGGCAAAAGGCCTATTCTGAATGCTGAGGTTGAAAGGGAAGAAGGGGATGATATTAATCATCAAGCGAGGCATGCCATCAGAATGACAAAGGATTGGATCAAGAAACCTTTTTCACTTGATCCAATTCCTGACACAATAATCTTCTATGCACATGCTCATCCAGAAAGAGGTAGAGGAAGGAAGTAATGATTCTTGCCTTCGTAGCTCAGTCTCCTATCATGCCAAAAATAGTGTACCAGCTTGATTGCCCAGTTGGATGTTATCACCCTTCTAAAAGGAAGGGAAAGAAAAAAATAAAGAGGACCTCTCCTTAGAGGATTCAGACAGAACACATGCTTCCCTAGTAGTAGGAATAGAGTCTGCAAGGGTCTCAAGATACTGGAGCTACCCAAGTCTAGGATGAATGGTAGTTGCCTCGAGGGAGAGATTCTAAAAGTCTCCATTCCTCCTATGCAAGATGAACCAGCTTCTCCTTCTACCTACAAGAAATAAAAGAAAAGGATTAAGATTTGGATGAAGAAAAGGAAAAGGATTAGTAGAAGATTAGTGCCTAATCCATCTATTCATGAAAGCATTTTAGAAGAAAGAAGAAGAAGAATCATAAGGGTAAGAGGAACAAGTGCCCCTATAGGAAAGAACTCAACTAGTTAGAGCCACAAAGTTGCAAAGGAGAAAGAGTGCCATGGGTACCCTGCCATCCACTCAAGTAGAATCTTTAGAGCTCTCTTGTTTGGAAGATGAAGTATAGTAGTGGGTGGATGAGTAGAGTGAAAAAAGTGGTGATGTTTTCTCAATGTCAAATTTTTATTTCATGCCCGTAGCTACAGAGTTGATTGGGGATAAGATCAGGGACACCCCTATAGGTGAACCTCAACAAGAAGATTAGATGCAGATGCCACTAGATACACAGGGTCCTAATCTTACTCTTCCATCTCTAGCATGAGTTATAATGGTAAAATAGGGCTTAGTGACTCCTCCACCTTAGAGTTCAAAGGAAGAGAATGTTTAGAAGAAACCATTATCAAAGGAGAGACCAAAAAAAATGGTGACCGGTGAAGTATCAGAAGGGAAAATGGTGGAATATTCTCAACCACATTCTCATGACACTGAGGTTCAAGCTACAGGGTCTACTGAGACTGAGGCTACATAAGGAGAGCCCTCCCAAAAGGATACAACTCCCAACAAGAGTGACAAAGGGAAGGAAGTTGCAAAACATACTCCTTTGTCATCAAGAGCCATGTCCTCAGTAGGATGCATCCCTACATGGATCTAAAAGGAGATAATGAGGAGTACTAAGCCTCAATTTTTTGATTCAATGGAAGAAATTTGTGACATTGCAAAGATTTTGAACAAACCTAAGTCTCCATCACATGAGGTAGCACCATTGGCATTTGTCACCACCATATGGAACCAGGATTTATTTGCACAAGTGGCTCTCCCTCCTAAAGACATAGATACAAAAGGCCTTAGTCTTGAAGATTATGAGTTAAAATATGTTTTTTTGGGAAGGCCTACATGGGATTCAACATGACAAATGATGACTATGGGAGTCAAAGAGGTCCTCAAGTACATGGAACAAGAGGAGATTGAACTCCAAGTGCTTCGAAGGCAAGTTGAGATCCTAATGGGATATCTAGCTAAGGTCATTGGTCCTCTTGATCCTGAACACCCTGAGAATACTTTGAACATTGTACTTAGAGAAGGGGGAGGTGTTCAACTTGACCCATTTTTGAAAGAAAGTTAGGAGTGGCAAGAAAGTTTTGAGGAGAAGGGTGTTATAATTATCATAGGGAATCTGAAGTTACTGCATGCTACACAAGATAACATGAAAAAGATCTTAGCAATTTTGAAGCAAGACTTTAGTATCATGGATGAGGTACATTCCTAGAGTAAGGATTTGTAGACTCTAAAAGCCATAAAGGGGCAAAGATACAAGGTTTTGATTGATGTATATACTGGAGAAGAATTAGACATGATTGATAACTAGATAGAGAAAATAGTGGATAGCAATAAAGTAATGGAGACATTACATGAGGAGATCCATCAGCTCAAGGATCAAGCTTGAGAGCAAATTTTGGAAGTAGAGAGACACTACAGTGATGCATGCTTGGATATTTTTGAAGATGAGGAATGAGAAAAGTTATTACCTATAGAGACAGTAGTGGAGAATTTTAGGAAGATTTTTTGGAGGTTATTGATGATGAGGACATCTAACAAGCCTTTAGGATAGAAGAAGCCTTATTAGAGCTGGACACCAAACTTGAAGATTTTGCAAAAACTCGAATTGAGGTGGACAACTACAGACAAAAGTCAAGGATAAATATGAGCCTTTAGATCTTCTAGATGCACCTAAGATAATGGAGATGATAGATAAATTCAAGGGCAAACATCCAAACATAGCTTTGGAATGAAGAAGGACAAAACCTAGATGCTAGAATTTCAATTTTGACACTAGTAAAATTTTGAGATTTTGACCCTGTCGAGGTTTGTAGCTCTATAGGTGCATAGGTCCACAGATCTGTAGCTCTACAATTCAGAGGTGCACTTACAGTTAACTACTAGTTCCAAAAATAACACTTTCCATGCAATGGGAATGCATTTTGATGACAGTTTAACTTCAACACATGCCTAGTGAAGGACCAGCTTCTATTTTTGGCACCTCCATATGCTCCTACTTTGACTAAAGGCTTCCTCCTACTTTATCTCTCATTTTTTCTCTATTTTTGATATGTAAAGGGCTCATGCATCCAATTAATGAATAACATATGGATGGAGTCCCTCTAAGCACTAGATTAATTGTTAGTCTATATATATATATATAGTTTGTTTTAATGTTTTAAAAGAATTTTATTGCACGAAGATATCTCTCACTCTCAACACAAATTGAGGAGACAATTTCTTATAAATACCCCATTGTAAAATGTAACAAAGGATGCTATTATTATCCAATAAAATTATGCTTTTGGTGCTCGCATTTGGAGTGTAGTCATTCTTGCCTGAATGTGTCATATTTTTGTGAATTTTATTCATGAGATTGTGATTGAGCCAAAGGTTTATTGCATGGTTTCTAGTTGTGCAATCTTTTAGTTCTAGTGTTTGCTACAAATTTATGAATTCCACTAACGTAACAAGCTTGAGAAGAGATCATCAAATTGTGCCTACATAACTTTTCGTCTCGCATGTGTGCACTTTTTGTGGCCTTGCAATTTGATGAAAAGTGAAATATCATACGAATATTAAAGTTTCTCACTAATTATTGCATCGGTGGATTCTAGAAAGCACTGCTCCTATTTTCATTGGTTTCCTATCAATTTTTTTGAAAGCTTAACTCGCAGCGTGTTGTTTTCTATAGTTTACGTCCGTTTAAGATTTCAATTTCATGTTATTTTCTTTGAGTTTTGTTATTTTCTTTGCAAATCCCTTGTTAGAATAGGAACTCATTTTAGTTTCACTGTTAGAATTATATTCATTGAAAAACTAGAAAATACAAAAAATATTGTTCTTTTGTGTGTGATTTTGAGACAACAAACAAATTTACTTCATTCCGAGATCAAAACAGAACTAGCAAAGGCCTCGTCGTGAACAATCACATTTATCTTCAACTAAGAAGATTTTGGTATGTCACAAGACAAATACTGAACCTTGGAGTTGGTCCCAAAAGGATTAGCTTTTCAAGAGAGGAATTGTGCAATGGATTCCTACCATTGACCTCGTGTAAAATGATCTCCCAACAAGTACCCTTGTACATAATGTCCAAGTCTTTTAGCTTTGGATTTTTGGTTTTTTTTTAGTCACTTGACTATAGCCCAATGCAGTAGATAAATCCACTTAGAGGTCTAGATTCTACATCCCTCATTTTTTCTAAAAAAAATGAGGTATGTTCCCCCATTATAGCCAGTTGTTGTCCTTAATTTTGACAACACATAATTGAGGCAACCCTACGTAATTTTCTCATGGATTCATAGGTGCATCCCCTTTCTTCTAATGTACTAATAAGACATCATAAAAATGATTAATTATCCCCAGATTGTTCTTTGTGTAGTCTTATTTATGTGTTCTTTTAAGAGTTTTCTATTGAGATCATTCTCAATTGTTTGTAGGTAAGAGTTTTTCTTCTTGCACTTCATACACTCAATTTTTGACAAACTTTCACATCTTTTCTTTGTTTTTTTATTTGTCTTGTAAATAAAATTTTCTCATTTTTTCCCTAAGGTGAATAGCCCTTGGAATTCTACTTGATTTGAGTCAACTTAGGTTAAATTGTTGTTATCTAGCTCAAGTTATAAGGGGAAAATGGGGGTTTTCAGGTCAATTGCATATTTTTATTAAAAACCCCATAAAAGTGGATGTTTTACTAGCAATTACATGATATAAAGTTATATTTGATATTTAGAGTTGATTTTATGGTCTGTTTAAAAATTTTAGCTAATTTTGAGTTGATTTGATCATAGTTTTTTTTATGTTTTATGAAAATAGCCTTTTTCTAGGTTATTTTTATGTTACTTTATCAAAAACTATTGTTAAATATTAAATATAATTACACGAGATCACTTAAGTACATATAATGGTATTTTTATTTCATTTTGCATATATCCACATGCAAATTACTTCATGAAAATCCACTTTCAATAAAATCTAAGTCCCAACATCATTAATAGAATGCTTTTAAAATATGATTACATATGTGATTGTGTTTAAAGTTCATTTTTTAACAATTAAATACATATGTGTTTTTAATCATCATTAAAAAGTGAGTTTTTGAAACTCATTAACATGTAAATGTTAAATTGAAATGAGTTATTTATTTATTTTAATTTAAAATGGTGATTTTGGACCCATATACATATGTTTTTAATTATAAAATGTGTTTTCTTTTAATCTCAAGCCAAAAGTGGAAATTTTCTATCATTTTGCATATGTTTTTGATAAGATAAATAGGTTTTAAGGGATCTTGAAACCCATAAGTTTTACAAAAACAAAGCTGATAATAAGCCAAAGAAGCCCAACCAAAACAGAGGTCCAATAGCTGAAAAAAAGCCCAAAGGCCTAGCCCAAAACAAAGGCCCATAGAAAGGCTAGAAAATAAACAAACTAAAATAGACTACACAAAGCCTATCGAAAAGCCAAAAGCTAGGAAGACGAAAAGACAAAAGACAAGAAAACTAGTCTTCAGTTATCTTCTCCATTTCCTACATAGTCTGAGCTGCCTCGACTATCTTTTGCTACTCCTTTGCCATTTGATCCTGGACCTTCTCCATGTCCTGATCCATACTAGTGAGTGTACTGATTGTGGCCTTGTCATCATCTGGCCTGGCCTTATCCTTGTTCTGTCCTCCCTCCTCCACCAGCAAGCCCCTATCCTTAAGTTTACTAGCAAGGGATTGGATGTTGTCATTCATCGAACTCAGGAGAGAAATCATTTGACTTGCCAGGTTGTGGTTGTAGTTTTCAAGATTTCTTAATCTCCTTTCATTTAAGCTTTCTCTGTTTTCCTGGTCCTCCTGGCTGTCATTACCTGTCTTATTCTTAATACTTTCCATCTGGGTTACCCTTTCTCTAACTTCCTCCAGCTCATGGAAGAGCCATTTGATTGATCTAAAGTTGTTAATCATACTACTGCGGGCATTATTCAGAAGGTTCATTCCAGTCTCCCTTGTGTTGTCCGAGATGGCCAAGATAGCTGGGTCTATGAGCTCATTAAGCCTAGGCTGCTCCAGGTTGTCCACTAGGTTGTGCTCTAGGTTGCTCATATATATATATATATGCCTTCTAGAAATGTGTTCAAGACTGAAGTGGTGTTTTCTTAGCATTTTACATATTTTAAACCCCATGTGTTTGCCTTTAAAAAGTGTTTTTTGGTCTTCAAACCAAAATTGGCAACTTTTAAAGGTTTTGCATATATATTAAACACATTTTAATCAACCTCATATGCAAGTCTTTCTCTAGAAGGCCAGAATGGCAATTTTTGATGTCATTACATGCATGGTTTTTATTCCTTAAAGTGTGTTTAAAGGCATGCCTTTAAGTGGTTGTGATTTTAGGTGAGTTTACATGTTTTTAACACATGCATTTCTCTTTCAAAAACATGTTTTCCCCTAACAAAGGCAAGTGGGAATTTCTACTCAAATTGCATGAGTTTTTATTAATGCACTGACATATCAAAAGTCTGTTTTAAACCAGCAAACACTTCCATATATTACAAGCAATAATTTTAAAAGGAAAAGCATGCATCTTGTAACATGAAAATAATTCCCCAAAAGGCATTTTAGAATATGGATTTTCCCTATTCATAGCTGAGCGACAATTTTATGAGGGATTGCATATGTTTTAACATATGAATTTTGGTCAAAATAGCCCATCTACGACATTTTCTCCGTCATTTTCAGCTCTTTCTTTTGTGTTTCAGCATTAAATATCTTCAAGAGGTTACCAAGGTAAGTCAAATTGATTACAAGCTTGTTGTTTACCATTTTTACAAGATCAATCTTGCCTTGGACACCATTTTTACATGCCTTTGCATTTCAAGTTGCTAAATAAAAATTCGTTCCACATTTTGGGCATTGAATTTCTCTAACCATATCCACATGTCCAGATCTGAACCATGTAATGAGGATTTCTAAATCTATTTAAGTATTGGTTTGGGCAACTCTAAAATTTGAACATCTCTTGGTTTTTTTAAAAGATTTGCTGAAGGTTTGGACAAGATTTTTGTCTTTCTCATTTTTGGTGAAGTGGAGGTAATTTTAATTTCTTATTTTCTCTAAGGAATTTATATATATATTTTTGAATTTTCATGCAAGTCACTGACATTTCCATTTTTAGATTAGTATGATTTTCATTCTTGATGTTTTTCCTTGTATCTTCTGTCTTCTTCTCCAAGTTGCATATGCAAGATCTCATCTTACTTGCATATGTAGTCTGGTGTAAAGTCTTATTCTAAAAAGATAAGTTTGGCTCTTCCCTTACATACAAATGTGAGTTAAAACTCCACCATTATGAATTTCATGTATCTCCATATGGCTTTCCTATGCATGAAGACTTTCCCACATGCTTGTCAAATAGTATCTCACATTTTGCATTTATTTAAACATGAGGTGTTCAATGCATTATTCATTTTTGTCCTCGTTCACTTAAATCCAAGCTGCTTGGTTGCATATGCAATTCATCCTAAAAACCCTATTTTGGGAAAATATACTCACAATTTAGCTATTCTAAGTTTGACCCATTTGTTCATTATCCATCTCCGTTAATTTTATCATTTTTTTCACTTATACCTTGTTCAAAATTTATTGAAATCTTGCTATGGATCCTTCACATGATGATGTTCTCATTCTATGGAATTTTCATGCAACAATTTCATAGGTGTACCATTTTACAATGTCAAAAGAATCTACTCCAACAAAGGGCAAAGACAAAAAGAAGATGAGGTACCAATATGATCAGTATCATAACTTTGTCCCTTCATCACAAGTAACCCCATACTATGATGAAGTATGGGATACTGTTATTTTTCATATGAACATTGAAGACTTTCTTACAATAATTGAGGCTTCAACTACCAAGGAGATGGTATGAATAAAACATAACTATATTCATCATTTGTCTACCTTGCCCTTGGAAACTCATGAATTATAATTCGTCATTGCTTTTGCAAGACATTCTGATGCTACTTCATGGACCATAAAAGATCAAGATTTTAATACTATCATTAGTCTTGATCCTGAGACTATTGATCATATATTTCATGTTCCTCAAACTCTAGATGTTATAAGCAACTCAAGAAAAAAGGCTATGGAGTGATGGAATGAGGATACTTCATCTTGCACTAAGTTTTTGAATGATAACTGGTTGATTACTAAGAGACCAAATTTTGTCAAATAGCCAATCAAGGGAGTCAACATATGTGATTTTAAAGAGGAAATTAATGACCTCATCACACTTCTTAGCCACTTGGCATGGCTTAAGGATTCAAACTCTTTCAAAAATTTGACATATAAGTACATCTCACTCATAATATGGTAAATAAAGAACATATTTGGGGCTGAATTGGTGAGTGATTCCATATGTGAACAATTGTTCAATATTCTATCAACTAGTGTGTTCAACATGAATCCCTACATGGCATACATTAGTTTTTCTCTAGGTACCTATTATTGGTTATAAACTAAGCATGAGAGGTCTATAGTTCATGTTTGGGAATATTATGAATAGTTACCTTTGAAACAAAGTTAGATACACTTCATAAGAGTTTGGGATGCCTTCTTTGGTCATTTTATGTGCTTGTTTGATAAACAACTCCCTAACAAATGAGTATCAGATGAGGCATGGAACAAGGTCAATGAGTATGGTTGCATGTTTTTATAATTTCCCAACTTTACATATTTTTGAGTTGGATTTTTCAAAGAAGAACCATACACATTACAAAAGTATCCTATTGATAGAATTATAGTGATGGATTAGCGACACAACTAATGGAAGTCAAGTCTTATCAGTCTAGTTTGCACTAGCCTAGAGTGGGAATTTTATCTCTAAACCCGCTAAAGATAGGAGGAAATTCAATTGATACTATTCCTAAGGACAAGAATATGGAGCTTTAACTTTAGAGGATAATGTTGAAAAATCTTGCAACCAAAAGTTTTTTTAACTGCAGGGGGTTGCATGACAAGACGACGAAGTCGTTGTTGCACATACATCATTTAGAAGATGTTTGGATTGATGTATGTACTGAGGTGGAAATATGGTGTATGGATTATACCTAGTTAACTATGAAGCAAATTGTTGATTTCTATTTGGTACCAATTCCCCCTAGTTTTGAAGATGATGATGAAGTTTTGGATTTTGAATATTTTCAACATGATGTGGACAAGTCACCCATTCTTCCTTCTACATGGTCATGCAAAGAAAATACATCCATTTTCAATAGATTTTAGTCTATTATCACTAATACCAACACATGGATGAACAGAAGGGGTCTTAAATGAATAAAGACAAAACCTTGCAAAGATTTTGATCCTGTTGGTCTAATTGGTTTGAGATCAAAGATAAAGGGTAAATGAAAAGATGGTACATCCTTTATCTGCATTTGAAACCCCTTTTTAAAGTTTCCCTAAGTCGTTTATAAAATGTGGAAAATATTCAAGAGTACTTGAAGTGAAATAGATTGGATCTCAATCAATTCAAGTTGACTCAAGTGATGATAAAGTGAGGAAATCAAAAGAACCCTCCCCTCTTGCTTCATATCCATCGGAAATTCTTGTTGCAACCTCTCTTCCAGATTTGACTCCAATGTCAGATGAATCTCATGATTTTCCTTTAGGCATATTTATGGGAGCATTCTCTATTAAACATTCATCCTATGAGGATTCTGTGACTATTGTGGGAACTTTTCTTGTATCATCAGTCACTCCTATAAGATCAATATGATTGTATTTGATACATATTCTTTGTCTATTCCTTTTGTCACTATTTGGTTTACATCATTTTTTGATGTAACTTTAGCTCAATTTGAACAATATATGACTGAGTTCATACATAACACTCCTCCTCCTATGGCCATTTAGAATGAGATTCCAACTATAGTTACTACCATAATGCAAAGTGATCTTGAATTGACTATGGTAACTACTATTTTAGTTAATGCATTTTCCTTTAGTCTTCCTCCATGGTTAAGTGTTGTTACATAGAAAAGAAAGAAAGGAGAATTTCCTCTTGAAGAAGATGATAGAAAAATAAGAAATCCAAGGGTTTCAAAGCTCAAGAAGGTTAAAATGGTTTCTTGAGTGGTAGTATATGATAAACATATCAAGTATGGTGAAGTAGTTGAACCGCTTATGGAGAAATCTATCAAAGATATACAACCTGCTAATTAGGTAATCATGAGGATAGAACTTGGTAAGAAAATGAGGCTAAGTTATCAATAGGATGTGCATGAGGCAATAAACTTTCTTTCTTGAAAGAATGATGAATTTTGGGAAAAGAAAGTAAAACTCAAAGAATAAAATGCTCGTTTGTTGAGGATCATTGAAGAGAGGAAGAGGTCTTCTATTACTAGTAAACATGTTTCATTTGAATGCATAGAGAGGGAGAAGAAGAAGACATAGAATATTTATGAATGGGGCATCAATATTGAAAAAGAGGAAATTTAAGTGTTTCTCGAAGTGTAGCGAGAGTTGAAGAAAGAGGGTGAAATTTTTGCTAAACTCAATGACATGTTGAAATCACTTAATCATCAGTTTGAGTTGATAGACAATAATTTTGGTGCTTGGAACAATAGGATAAAAGTTCATGTAGACTTCTTGTGTGAGTATAATGTTATTAAATCTATTGAAATGTATCATGACTTCATGCATGTGATGGAAAACAAGAAAAAATTTCTCCCAAAGCTCATTGAAGAGGTAAAAAAAAGTGATACTCATAATGTCTACTCAAGAAGATAAGATTAAAAGAGATTTGAAAAAAATTCCATTTGAAGTTATTGATGAGGAAAACAAAGTAAGAAATCAACAAGAATTTCTCACCGAGTTTGCCGAAGCCATTAGGCTACAACATGAGTTGGATGATTTCAATATCCATGTTCTTGACATGTTTGCAAATTTGAAGTTTTCACTAAAGAATTTGCATAACCAAGTGGAAGATTCAAGCAAGGAAACATGTAGGGAAGAAAGCACACTCTGACAAAGTCATGACTTTGTAACACACTAGTGAACCAAATGCTACAATTGTACAAGAGTCCCTATGTAAATTTGGAGAGCTGGTTGATACCATGTGAAAACCCCAAATTGTATTTGCATAAGCTTTTAGTAGAATAGTTGTAGGAGGACTACATGTAAGAGAACATCCAAATTGTGAATATAGGAAAACACATACCTATAGATTCATCTCATGTAGTTCACTTGCAATTGCATTAGACTTACAATTTTGAATAAAGTCAAAGTAGTTGATAAGATAAGGATGGGTGATTAAGGTTGTTCCACTTTTTCATCCACCTTTCTTTCTTCATTTTTCCTATATAAAGGAGAGAGTTCATTATAAATAATAATCTTTTGTTATAGAGGAGAAGGTTGAGGTTGTGACTAGAAGGCTTATTGTTGTAACTTTCTAAAGTGAATAAAGAAAGTTTTTTCCCAAACTTTGTGTTGAGATACTTGAAATTGATCTTTGTCTCTTATGTTACATTGATTAATTCATCTTTGTTACTCCTTTCTTTGAAAGCATTTGAGAATTTTGGTGTTGTTTTTGAAAGACTTTGAGCTTTCATCAACGAGATTGATTTAGTTAAATAGTGGCTAAGAATTTTAGACTTTGAGCTTAATTTCTTAGTATATTTTTTCATATTTGGATAGTTGAATGAAGACTTTGAGATTTTTTAGTTGTTCTCTCTTTTGTTTCAATAAGGTTGTTAGTAGGATACTTTGGGTTATTGTTGTCAATCATACTAGTCAAGATATAACTTCTGTCTTAAGGTTGTTTTTATGTCAATACTTAAGTCATCAGTATTACCATAGAAATAAATTCCTTTTGTTTATTTTCAATTAGTAGTTGGTAATATATAGATCATTCTTGAAAAAAGAGGATTTGATTCAGTGAACCACCCTATTGGTAATTCTAGTTAGGTCTTTGTTGTAGCCACCTATGGTAAGAAGGGAGCTGCCCCTATTGCTAAGAGGAGAGATTTATCTCATTACATCATTGCCTAAAATTTCCATTTTGAAAGTTGTGGTCAGAGTGGCTTACAAAATATTTAGCCAAAAAAGATTAGTACTAAGATTTCAAATTATTTTTATGTAGATTCAACTGATGTGCAACAAACTTATGTGTATAGGAATCAAAAGATGCCTATTAGGTAAGGTTTAAAAGTGTCTTCCTATCTCAAATTTAAAGGCATTCACATCAAAAGAACATATTTCATTATTTTAATATAATCATTTATAATTGTACCTTTTGATATAATATTATTAATTACATGAAAACATAGGACTTATTCAAGCTCACATCCTTCTTTATATTGTTTAGAAGTTGATGTTGGGTATAATCCATGTATGTTGTCCTCTTCATCAAAACAAAGTAGTTCCTAAAATAAACCAACTTCCATTTCACTACACTACTCAACCAAACTACTAAATCGATTTGATAACTCCACTATGGCTTCATGTTGAACCATTTGATCAAGTTATCTATACTTCATGACTTCAATGGTTAAGAGATATTTTTTAATCTTTATGGTCATGTAGCTCTTTGTAATGGACCTCCTCATGAGTTGTTAATCTTTTGAAAAATCTCCTAGCACATTTCCCCTCTAGAAAAAAATGTTCTTATTAGCACTTTATACTCTTCAAGCTACTTTCATATGATTATGGTTTTAATGTAAATTATTTATGGTGTACATTGTATATTGGAAAACATATAATTTAATGCATTACCCCAACTGTAAGTTCCATAATCACAATTATCTAGGAGCCATAGGTCAACCATCTCAGCTATAATTTTGTCTTTGTTGATTAAAACAATGGAAATCACTAAACTAATTGCATTTAAACCACTAAATCTCTTTTTTCAAAGGGTAGTATGCAAAGCTTCATAAAATCTAGATCATCTAAAAATTAATTTCCCAATGCTTCCACAAATTTAGGCTCCATCAAAGATCAAGATCAACTCATGTGTATTAGATTACTGAATAAACAAGCTTAGTCACATACAAACACATTGGTTGTGCATGAAAATAATAGTAGTTGTTGCAACAAGTTCCTCTTGAAGTTCAATCAATATGTATGATAAATTTAAATTTACATAATTTTTAATGCTTTATTTTTACAGATGTTTGATTAGAGTTTATTACTATATATGTTTTCTTTTAATTCATATAGGATCAAATATACCATTATCAAAAAATTATTAGCAAACTATTAGCATATCATCAGCAACTAAAAATACTATTTTTCATCTCTTTAAATAGTAAACTTTTCTATTCAAGTGTCTTCTAGATGTTGTCTCTTAATCCTGGCTATATATCTTAAATTCAATAAATTTAGTCACTTCAAAAATAGTTACACCTTGAAGTTTGTGCTCATATTTGGGTCCCAAGAGATATGTAAAGAATAAAATTGTCCTCCTACTTTATTATGGAACAAACAACAGTAGACAACATGCACCTATAGTCAACAAATCATAGTGCAATGTAAATAATATAGGAGAAAGAAAAAGTATTAGTTGTGATTCAAATTTTTTATTCCTACGCTAAAAAAAGATGCATTTCTCTTGCAAAAACATGATAGGAAGACATGTATAGATGTGGGATACATTGGAAGCATGATAAAATACTCAATGATGTAGTGCACTACTAAGATTTATATTTGAATAGTATTATGAAATTTTACAACTAAAATTTTCATAGACATATATAGCTATGGTGTCAAAATTGAGAAATTCTATGTTAAAGATGGAAAAAATAACCTTGAAAAGAAACATAATGACTCATCTAACAACAAACCCTACTCTAGGAATTGATCTTATCATAGAAACTTGCACTTACATGAATACATTTAATATTTTTCTTTATATCATACATGCATTGACTTGTCATGGATGGATAGCGCAAACCTAGCAAGTTGAGTGACTTTCATAAGCTTAAAATTAGAATAAGTAAACTAGTAAAATGCATCTATGTTTAGCTTGATCTTTTAATTAGAACCAACATGCATGCAATTAATTAATTAGAACCAACATGCATGTATCACTCCATGCATGACAACAATTTTTTAAATAAATACAACCTTTCATTGCAACCCAAAAAAAACCTATGAATGATTGATGACAAAGCACTGGGTACAATAAATGTTTCTAATAGAAATAGATGGTTATCTATTAGAAATCTTTGATAGATAGCCATCGGATATATAGAAAAACTGACACATAAACACTGCCATTGCGACACCCAAATAAGTTTTGACAACATCTTGGCCACCTCTTTTATATTGCAATTATGATGGACTCCCTCACTTTTGGTACTTTCGATGCAAAAAGTGTGACTGTAGGTAGTGTCGCTTGCCTAATGGTTTTCTATCATATTTGCGACAGTTAGCCATTAGAAAAAGGGCTCAAATGTACTAATGAGGTCTTGAGCTTGAGCCTACTTGAGCTTAATAAATAATAATAATTAATCACAATACATAGTAATAATTAATCTTGGCTTTGAGCTCTTACCGATCAAAATAACAATACTATTTTTTAAATAATCACTTAATAATAGAGAAAAGATTTGGCTATATGATCTTACATCCATAACTATTATAATTCAATTATGATTTTATGTTACTTTATGCTTGAAAAAATCCATGCCTTTCTTGTACATGTTAATTTTGATTAGGATGTACTAATGATGCCTTGAAGCTTTATGCAGTTTTAAAAGGTTTCATGATTTTTGGTATCATATTTCTTTAGGCTATAGTGGAAGATAATTATATGGTTAAATATTATTGTTTTTCTATTAAAGTGCCGTACTGGCCCTTAAGAACAAAAAAGAATAACCAACATAGTCACAATCCCATCTCTTAATATAAAAACCCATTTCCATGGAACTTATACAATCAGATCAAGTTCTTATCTAACATAATAATAACCACATTACTAGACACTAAAACATTGTCCATCCTAATAATAGTAATATAAGCATAAGATCTAAAACTACTTACAAAGTTCTTAAAGTTCAATAATGCCACAAGGGTTAGTCCAAAATATCACCAGGTGGAAAATCCCAACATTAAAGAAAACACAAACTGAAAAAGACCTAATTTAATGGTAAATATTATTTTAACCTTATTCTCATTTTACCGTATCTTACCCTTGTTCAAGGGAAAATGACATCAATGATAGTAATGTAGAGTAGAGAAAACAAGTTCTACACTTTCTCCCTAATTGATTCAACACAAGATAAAGAGGGGCTTCCAAGAATAACTCTTAGCAAGCCCTAAATTTGATTAGAAAGGCTCAAAGAGGAAAAAGGGATGCCAATATAAAATCTAGAAATTTGTCAAAGAAGCATACTAACAAGGACTCTTTCATGCAATGTTATGAGATTGAAAAGAGATTTAAAAAAAAGAAGATCAGAAATGTATACAAATAGCTTAATAATATAGATCTAAAATAAGTAAGTACTAAGAGGAAAAATAAGAGATGAGGTACTCACCTTGAAATATGTAGTGGAATATATTATTTACCTCTAAAAATCATGGGTTCGAGCCTATTTTTGAATACTCAATTGTGGATTCCTATATGAAGTGACAACATGAACAAAACCTAGAAATCATTCATCTAGAGGAGCAATGAGGACTAGGTCAACCTTGAAGGATCACTTTATACGGAGTTGATGTAGTTGAAAGGCATCGTAGTAAAGTCAAATTGACTTCTCCAAAAAGTCCTCATAGAGTAGTTTCTACATCTCTATGCACCAAATTAATATCTTGCTATTCTGTAATAGATTTAATGTGTGTGGGTGGCTATGAAGGGGTTTTCCTTAGTCAACCCCCCATTTTATTGATTTCCACCTCCACATGAATTATCCATTAGGAAAAAAATTGTATGTATGTGTATATTCTAGATGTGTATACCTAGAATGCAAATATAATAATATGTAGTGAATGTATGTAAATATATGAAGGTTTGAAGGTTCAAATCTGAAATATAATGTAGAAATCATACCAAGCCCCCAAGGCTAAAGTACTCTAACCATCTTTGAGATCCATTTGAAACTCCACATTGATGTATTTTATTTTCAGTGCTTGATGAAGAATAATAACCTCTCTTTGCAATTAAGAATAAGAAACCAACCCTTTATTTCTCTTTACAATTGTCTGATGTTAGATTGGGGTGTCCACACTTACCTCTTGCTCCTATCATATGAAAATAATGGATTTGATTTTTTTAATAGTATGCTTTCTGAATATTTTTGAAATTACCCAACAAGAGATGACTACACAAGTGAGATTTTATCACAAGAAGAATAAAATAGCATCGGGCCTAGAATTATAGGAAACTCTTAACTAGGTCAACCTGGTCAACCTATGCTAGGCAAGGTTGACACAAACTAGACCAAGTCAACCTAGGTTTACCTAGTCTAGAAAGTTAACCTTCTAAGTCTTCTTGCTCTAGATTCCAAGTTAGCAAAAGTCAAGGGTGTACTAGGTGTTTTAGACTATCAATCAAGGATCCAATATAGGATGTGAAGTCCATAAGGAAGAGGAAACTCTTGAGTTAAGTCCTAGTTTAATGGATATGTGAGGAAGAAGGGAAATCAAGGAGGATTTGTTATGTCCTACCTATTAGAATGATACAATAACTGAGAGGGGGGCACTAATCAACTATCCTTAGGTCCAAATGTACAAATTGAACTTTTAACAACTTCAAAAAACTTAATTATACTCATAAATCCACTTGGCCAACATAGAATATCATAAGCAGTCCAACTTATTCATATCAACATCTAGCTCTTTGTTTTAATGTAAGCCAAATTACAAAAAATACATAACAGTAAATAACATGACATATGAGAATAATATTCACACAAGTATGAAACTAGGATTTAATGTGGAAATGTAATTTGGGAAAAACACCGAGTAACATGCTACCACTTTTTCACTCTTCTAAAGTGAGCTCAATTAAGAGACAACCATATTAATGGTTACAAAACACACTATTAGGTGTGACCCTATTAAAGGATTTAATCACCCTTTTAGGAGTGGTCTTGTTAGAGGTCTTCAAAAACATCACATCAAAATGTCACCTTAATTAAAGGGTTTATAACTTGATTGTTAGGTCAACCTTGATTAAAGGGTTTGCAACATGATTGTTAGGTCAACCTTGATTAAAGGGTTTGCAACATGATTGTTAGGTCAACCTTTATTAAAGGATTTTTATTGCCACAATAGTTAGAAATTAATAGCTAGGTTGATCTGATAAATTAAAACTCACTTCGCATGTTTAGATCTCCATTCAACTCATTCTTGGTTCATTGACTAGTCTTCATCATATTCTCCATCTCTTATCTTCTTGGTAATACATCAAATAATCTTTATTTCACAAACTTCTCACTTTTCCTCTAAAATTATTGTTCTTCTACTTATTCTTAAAAAATTCACTAGCCAACCAACATGTAAAACATCTCACATGTCTCGTTAAATAGATATATTTAATATTTTGGCACTTAAACATAATTATAGATTTCAGGATTTGATCAGATTTATTGAATCTATTCATCATTTTATCTTTCTTCTTCTTTCCTTGAAACTTCTAGAAACTTCATATTGAATATTTTCCATAGATCTCTCATCAAGCTTAATTAATACAAAAAGTGTGTCATCTCATTAGTCCTCATCTTTAACACATTTTGACTATTCCATAAATTCAACTGTGTTAGCCTCAAATCCTAATTCTTTCTCAAACTGTTAATGTGTTGACACTCAGTCATCATAATGTTCTTCATCTCAGTCATTATTGGGTAGCTTTGTCACTACTAATTTTTTTTACTCAACTTGCACTAGCTTTCTCAGAAAACACTATTCTTAATCACTACTTAAATTTTCCTTCATCTTGCTCAATAATGCTTAACTTCTTCATTGACCTAATGACTTGTTGCTCAGTCAAACTAGCATTTTAATTAACTTCTTAAGTACTATCAACCATCCCTTCTACACTTCAACTCATCTTTCTTCTTCAATTAATACAATGATCAAACATTATACCATCTTGTTAGATACTAACTAATCAAGTGTCATTTTTAATTTTATCATACTTACTCCTCTTTATTCAACCACTTTACTAGTTCATCTTATTATCTATATTTCCAAATCCTCTTCATAAATCAAATCATATGCCACTCTACACTATTAGTAAATGTATGCTAGTATATAAAGTCCACCAATATAACTGAGAAAGGGGGGAGGGGGGGGAGGGGAGGGGGAAAATTATTTATACAACTATTAGAAGAATTATCAACCTTATTAATCCTTAACCATATGAGAAATATAATTAGTAATGACAACAAGATATGTGTGTATAATAACACCATATATGTTAACTAAGGAAACCCTTGATAAGAGGGAAAACTATAGTTGCGATGGCACCCACAAAATGATGTAATAATATAAATATTCCTTGTTAGAGGATGGACCTTGTTAGGAGTTTGTGAAATACATTTAATACATATCCATCCCTATTAGGAGACTTTCAATCCCTATTAGGAGATTCCAACCCTATTAGGAGTTGTAACAACCCAATTAAGAGTTGTAGAAGTGATGGGGACACAACCCAAGAACAGAATGGACACAACAGAAAAGGGAAATTATATTAACTGAGAAAATAAGCTAGTACAAATAGTACAGAGAAAATAAACTTCAGAACATGCCCTAAGGGCTTACAATAGCATAAATCTGGAGAATATTTTTCCTTTTAGCACCTCCTCTCAAACTCCACTCCAAACTGCCTTTTACAATGCCAGAAATCTCCTCAAATAGACCCCAGAGGGTTAAGGACTAGGATTACATTCTAGAAAGTGCTAGTAGGCATCCACCGACAAAATAGAAGGTTCCAAAAGCTGTGTTAGAAGTCGGTGCAAATCTAGAAGAATCCAAAAACGGTAATCGAACTTTCGAGAGGCATAACTTTTGAATCGTAGCTCTGATTGACAAACCGTTTACATTTTAAGAAAGCTCTCGAAGCACTCGATAGCCCTATGGACAAGCTTCACTCGTCCCCCATTTTCCAACCCTTTTCAAGGTCATTTAATGCCCCAAACATGACTTTGAAGCATTATTAGGAGGTCTCCAAAACCCAAAAAATTGCAATAACTTTCAAACCGTGGGGCCTATTGACCTGATTCTTTTTCTGGAATGCTCTAAATCATGATTACATTCATCTGGCCAATTCACACCTTTTAGTTTACCAAAATGATGGCCCAAATACATGCTCCTATTTTTTTAGGATTTTTAAACGCACTGATAGTTGAACTATAAGAGTTGGAACCTTTATTTGAGCCAAATGGGTATCCAAAAATGTAAAGACATGAAACAGAAACTAAGTCTAAGTACATTTTTTGGGTGACACAGAATTGCCCTTATACCTTTGGATGCTCCTGCATCAAGAAGGCAGATGGACCCACTGTCCAAATAGCTTCAGGGGAAAGACCAATGAATCCACTATCCAAAGATCTCTATATTATTCCTTATAGAATAATTAAATTTAACTATACTTATACTTCCTCTTCCTTTTTCTTGTCAGCCAAACTACTCTACTTCTTCTAATCTTGATTCCAAATCGCCAATTTTTCATCCAATAATCCCTTGGATTTCTTACTCACATTTGAAAAATGATCTAATTTTATTTATAGAATTTTCACTTTATGCATATCTCAAATAATTAAAACATCTTTCTTTTACACCATGTCCTCAAAAAATTTCCTTGAGCCATCCTTGAGACTTTCTCAATTAATTACAATAGGACCACATTAAGATAAATAGTTATTTCACGATCACACAATACTGTTGGATCAAAATATTTACAAATTCTCACATATGCAATTCTAGACTTTGTACACTTGTTGACATCACCATTAGGCTATCTTCTATCATTTTATAACTTTTCATATCATGATTTCATCTTTGTTAGGAGATACAATCCATTCTTCCAAAACTACTTATCGGGTAGTTTGTCTCTATACTGCTCTCTGTAAATCAAACATATCTTTGACTTACTTGATGCACATTTAACCTCATCATCAGGAAATAGTGTAGAACATGTCCTTAACAACACATCACCTGGACATCAAAACTTTGTCTATATGACCTCAATCTCTATCTACTACTGTACCAATCTTCAAAGAAATCATACTATGTTGACATCAAAGACAAACACATTCATGAATACAACATATCAATCATGCTACCAATTTCCATATTCTCTAGAAATACTTATGATACTCCCCCAAAGGAATATCACCAACATCCATGCTAAAAATGTCTTACCAGTAAGGTTTGGCATCAATGACAACATAATAATTATTCCAATCTCCCTCTTTGGAATTGATTGTAACACCTTTATTTACCATGAAATGGTAAAAGTATTCTCTAGATTTTCACTATCAACTCCCTTTGTGGTCTGCAACAAATATTCATTAATATCCTTAGTTTCATTTTTATTCTCATCCATACAATCTTGTATATGCTCCCTCTTTACACTTCTTTACACTTCTCCCTCTATGATACCGATTGATATTCTAATTGTAATACCAATTGTATTGGCTCCCTCTTTGACATATCTATCACATTTCACTAATAGATCTGCATCCTCTTTAGATATTGGATGGAAACTTGGTATACATCTCCCTCTTTGACATCATGCAAATTTCTTCATCCTCTATACTAACCTATCTTTGAATTATATCTCCCTCTTTCATCTTTGTTTATCTTTTTCCTTGACTATATCTCTATGTACCTACTTGAAAATTATCAACTCATGCTTTTGTCCTTCTTTTCACAACTTTAGGCAGTACCTAAAGTGTGACCTCCTCCATCAATATGTAAGATATTCTGATCATAATAATTGATGTATTGTTGCATCCCTTCTTAGTTTAATTAGATAGGGGAGTGACCCCTAACTTACCTCTTAGATACATAAATAAATCCTTGGATAATACCTTAGTGAATATATCAACTATCATCTCCTTTGTATTCACATATACTAGTCTTACTTATTTGTCTTGCATTAATTCCCTTAAGTAATGATACTCAATTGCAATGTGCTTTATCTTTGTGTGCATTGAAGGATTATTGGATATGTTTATAACACTTGTGTTATCACAATATATCACCAGAGGTTTAGTAATCTATACATTTAGACCTTCCAATAATTTCTTGGTCCACACTATGTTTGAGAATTGACTATTGCAACAACATATTCAACTTCTACTATGGATTTTGAAATACAAACTTTCTTCTTACTTGTCCATGAAATCAATTGAAGAAAGCTCCTCCACTTGTACTCTTCTGATCGTTAATGTCTCTAGCCCAATCAACATTTGTGTAACCCTTCAACTCAAACTTGTGATTCTTCTTATACCATAAACCATAGTCTTATGTTCCTTTCAAATATCTCAATATCCTTTTCATAGCCAGGTGGTTTTCCTTAGGATTAAAAAAAAAGTTACAATAATTCCAATAGGTAATGCAATGTCAAATTTGCTATGAATAAACATATTACAATTTTCCAATCCTAGACCTATATAATGTTTGATTTGATTTAGAAGAATCATCATTATTTGAAAGTTTATGTTCAATAGTCATAAGTGTTCCAACTAGTATTGAATGTTCCATTCCAAAGGTCTTCAGTATCTCCTTGATATATTTTGATTTTGTAATGTATATACCTCCTTTCATTTGATAAACTTGTAATCCAACAAAGAATTTTATCTCTCTAAACATCGACATCCAAAATCCTTTCTTCATCTCATTAAAAAATGATTTTCACATTAAATCATGTCCTCCAAATATGATATCATCAAAAACTATCTCTGCTAACAATATCTTATCCTCAAATTTAATTTTCAAATACATATTTTTATTATCATTATTTCTTGCAAAATCAATTCTCACTAAATATGCATACAATATTTCATACCATTCTCTACAGGCTTGTTTCAAGTCTTATAATTCTTTGCACAACTTACATACAATGTTAATCTTGTGAGGTTCAACAAATCCTTTAGGTTGTTCAATTTAGAATTCTTCTTCCAATATCCCATTAAAAAATGCATATTTGACATCGATTTGATATACTATGAATCCTTTGTAAGAAGCGTATGCAAGTAATGTTCTTACACTTTCTAAGCTTGCAAGTAGAGAAAATGTCTCTTAATAGTCAATTCCTTCCTCTTGTGTATATGCCTTGCAAACCAATCTTGCTTTATTTTTTTTAACTTCACATTTCTCATTTATCTTATTTGTGAATACCCACTTGGTTCCAATCATATTCTTATCCATTTTCCTTGGTACCAATGTCCATGCTTTTTTCTTCTTCTCTATTTGATCAATCTCCTTATTTATTTCTCTAATTCAATCTTCATTTAAATTTTTTTTTGGGTCAAACTCACATAATAAACATGTATCATTCTTCAAATTATTTCTTGTCATGATTCTTGAATCTTTGTCTCCAATGATTTGATTAGCTACATGGTTTCTTCTTACATATTTTAATAAAATAGGCTAAGATCTTATTTCTCATTGTTGTAGTTCACTTGGTATAAATTTCTCACCTTCTCTAGGTATTTCCTACTATAACTCGGCTTCCTCTATCTGACATTTTCTCTCCTTTGTCTATGACTCAACCTTTATAGCCTTATGCTTGATAACTTGTTGATGCTTGGTAGAGCTTCTCTGTTTTAACTCAAAAGTGCCTACTTACTAATTCTTGACATCCTCTTTCTCTTATTCAAGTAAGGTACTTGGTTTTCTTTCATATATGCATACAAATTTTCTATAATCTCCAAGTTCCTTCTTGCATTCTTCTTTAGTCTTTTCTAAAAATTCATCAACTCTAACATTTTCACTTTCTACAATTATTTTAGTGTTAATATTCAAACACTTGTATAACTTTATTTTAGTAGAATTTCCTAAGAATATACCCTCATCACTCTTTGCATAGAGTTTTCCATTCCTCAAATCTTTTAATATATAACACTTGATTCCAAACATTTTGAAATATTTGACATTAGCTGCATAGTCATGCCACAATTCATAAGGGGTTTTGTTTGTACCTTTCTTCACTTGAACTTGGATAAGTGTATAAACAACAATACATATAACTTCTCTCTAATACTTTTGTGAAAAATTCTTATCGATCATCAATGTTTTTGGAAAATCCATGATTGATCAATTTATTTTTTCATCTAACCCATTTTGTGGTGGATTCCTTGGTGTATACATTTGTCTTTTGATTCCTTTGTCATTACATAATATATTGAAATCCTCTAATATGAATTCACCTCCTCTATCTAATCTCAATAATTTCATACTTTTACATGTTTCCACTTAAACTTTAGACAAATACTACTTAAACATTTGAAAATGATCAGATTTTCTTTTAGGAACATCATAGTCATCATTCTAGAGAAATCATCAACAAATAGGATGAAGTACTTGTCACCATAATAAAATTTCATTCCAATAGTTCCACATAAAGTAGTATGAACCAACTCCAAATATCATCAAAAGAATAGGTCTTGCTCTTAAAACTGGACTTTATCATTATTCGTATTTCACATTGTTTGCACACCACTTCATCAAGTTTTCTCAATCTTGGTAATCCTCTCACCCTTACCATCTTACTAATGTTTACCAAATTATCCAAGTTCACATTAAAAATCTAATAGAAATAGATTAATACTGGGAGGGGGGGGTGTGAATTAGTATTCTATAATTTTTTTCCCACAATTGAATATTGTTAATTACTTTATAACATGCATACGAAAGTAAATCAACAATGTTAAATAGTAAATATAACTATGGACATAGAGATCTCATAACACCATTATTTGTTAACTAGGGAAACCCTAGCCAAGGGAAAACCTTGGTGGGGATGATACCCACTAGATGATCCACTAAACAATAGAATCTTTTTAAGGATATTAACCCTATTAGGAGTCTATGAATTACATATAGTGTCTCAAGTCCATGTTAGAGGACTAGGCCTTGTTAGAAGCCTTAACCCTATTAGAAGTTGCTTCAACTCTGTTAGGAGTTTGTAGATCAAATACAATGTATGCAAGAAGAGCCCATTGCCCTAACATGTAATTATATAATTTAGTTCTTCATAAGAGTAGATATACATACAATACTTTCTTACTATTGTAATTTGCACTTGCTCTACTAATCATACATCCGATCTTGCATCATATAAGGCTCACATAATATATAATCTTCATTCATAATAGTTCACATCACTTATGTTGCTTACATGTCACATTACATTCGTACACATCTTCACAAGATAAGATCTTTACTTATACCTTGCACATCAGTAAAACTCTGCATAGTCGGCCTTCATGTCTTCACACACTTGACTATTATAAAATAAGTTATGGATTAGTATCCAAAAATTCAACTCATCATGACTTAGCAATTATTTTGTTACAAAAATGATTCCTTGAGTCATACAACTCATATTACTAATATTCTCTGTTATGCTCTATTAAATACCTATACTGGTATTTCATCTGTAACTCACACCATATTGTTCGCACACATCTAAACACTAGCATACATCATCATGACATTGTCATAGAGATTTTCTCTACTAATCATAAGCTAACTTTGAATGGGTTGTTCATACATATCACATCTGTCTCTATACTACTACAAATTGTCTAACACTTAGATAATTCTCTAACTCTAAATGCAGAAATGAAATGTTGACACGTTGCCATAAATGAAAACTATCAAGACTTCTTACTGACCATATTTCCAACAATCTCCCCCTTTTGCATTGATGACAACATTTAGGAAAATTGCGTAAGTTCCCAAAATGATGTCATACATAACCTAAAAAAAATAAAAATAATTACACAAAATTTCCTTCAAATCATAACAATTTTATTCATGTTTTGGTGGATCATTACATTCCTTATCACTCCTTACATTGATAAATAAGTGTACTCCCCTTTACATATATAATATATTAATTTTCACCTTAGTACATACAATCATACAATTTTCCTTACATAATACTCCCCCTTTGACATCACTGGAAAAGGTGTCAAAAACTATATACAAAGCTTTGTAGCCTGTTGTTGATCAACTTGTTATCCTAGAAAAATAATCTACATATGCAAGTTTTAGTCTTTTCACTTCCTTTTTCCAGTTCTCCTTCACTGTATTAAAGATACTAATTAGTGCACATAGTGCATAATATGCCACTTCAATTGCACTCAAGTTAGTATAGGAAAACTTGTCATAGGAAGTCTTTGCTACAAGACATTCCTCCAGTTGCCTCTACAAAATGCTGAACTCTAGTGACAAGATTTCTCTAAGAGTAGAGAATATTTTTGCTACCTTTTCCTTGTTAGATTCCAAGCCTCTGATGACATTTTGGATCTTCTCCACTTCTATTCCACAATCCTCAATGTTGGTCTTTGGGCGTTGTAACTTTGTAGTGAGTGTGTCAAGATCACTCAACTTATCCTTTATCTAACTCTTAAAGTCTTCCAGGTACTTGTATGACATTGCACACTATCCATACAATTTATCTCCTTCAAAAATGTGTTTCCTTATATCCTTGATGCTCACAAAAAGTTCCTTTAATTCATTTCTCATGTTGGTGCACACTGCATCAAATAGTGTTGCATTATGCTTTGCATGTGCTTGCGTTGAAGGTACCTCAGCTAAAGTTGTGAATTCCCATCAAAGGTCTTCACCTTTTCCTTGGCCTTTAACTAAAAGTATATATTAGCTACAGTTGTAGTAACTATCTTCTACATTTTGTCCAAGAATTTAGTTAGAGTCTTCTCCAACAACTTCATAGATTTGTTCTTCTCAAACAATTTTTTCAATGAGCTCATTAGTCCTTCTGATCATCATCATCTTCAAATGGTATTGTTATTGCAGTTACTACTAGAATAAGTATAATTTCTTTCAACTCTACAATCTTCTTCTCTTCCTCAACCTTCTTCCTCTCTTCTTCTAGTCTCTCAGTTTCTTTCTTTGACTCTTCTTCGTCTACTTTCTTTCTTTCCTCTTCTTCTTTCTTTTTCTTTTCTTCTTCTTATTTCTTCTTTCTTTTCTTCTTCTATTCTCTTTTCCTTTGCTAACCTCTCTATTTCTTGCTTCTTCTTCTTCTCTTCTTCTAGCTTCTTTTCTTCTTCTATCCCCTTTACCTCTTCTTTCCTTTTCTATTCAGCCTCTTTCTTCTTTTCCTCTTCATCATCATCTCAGAGCTAGTGTATGTTATGATATTTCCAATAATAGATTGGCCAAATTCTGCAAAAGGATTCTCCTTTGCATCCATATTTATATGTGTATTGTCCACTTGCATGGATTTAGTACCCATAAAAATGTGTGGTGGTGAGAGTTCCTGTTGAGTCTCTTTTGCTTCTTCCTCATTAGTAGAGGGTGTATTGGCTTGTACATATACTAGACTCTTAGGTTTGGACTGCACACTCACCTCTGCTGCTATAGGAACTGAGGTCATGTATTTCACAATGGCCTCCTCTATTTCCTTTCTCACATCCTCATAATTTCCTCCCATGAGAAGAATTTCTCTTCATTTATTCCTTAGAAAGGGCTCAATACCCTTCAAAATTCTATCTAAATCCTCCTTTTTGTTTACTTCACACAATTTATTTATCATAGTCTCTCTTAACTTAGTATCCTCTTCTACCACCCATTTCTTTCTATTCAACAATCTATTATAAAGATCCTCTGGTATCTTATTCTCAATGTTATCAAATCTCTTATACCTCAAAATCATATTTTTGACTATGAAATTCTCTATCTGCCTTCTATTTATATTATTGTACAAATTTTAATACTTATTCAACTATACAAAATTATCATCATTAATGGTTTTCATGTTGAGGTTTTCTACCTTTGCCTTCCATTCTTTCTTTCTTGTTGGAGTCCTACCTTCTTGCACAACTTGCTCCATTTGTCTATCTTTAGCTTCATCCTTAGATTCCTTAGAATCACTAAGTTGCAGTGTCTTCCTTCTCTTTCCTAGTCCACTTGTGGTCTTCTTGACCCTTTTCTTGGTGGATGGTGTTGGTTCTTTCTTAACCTTCACCAGTCTCCCTAACTTCCTCTATGAAAAAAGTGTTTCCACATTTGACTGCCTATTTGGCTGATCACTTCTTGTCCTTACTAGTTGAACTTGTGCAACTACTACATATGGTACTTGTGTACCTTATTTTGCAATGGTTACACCTTTACAAGGTGCTACAACAACACTAGGAGTTATTGCAATCACTTAAGATTACCCACTTGCCTTCATTTCCAAGGCTATGCCTTTAACCTCATTGAATTCCTCATGAGTCATTCTAGATTCCTTAAGGATGGAATCAATATTATTTTCCACACTCTTTTTTTTTTTTTTGAAGTTCAGAATGAACTTCTCTCATATTTTCTTCATAGGTTCCCCATCTAGGGCAGTTAGTGTCCTTCTTAGATTGGAGTATGATCTGCGCATACCCTTCAATAAGTTATGCACTCATCTCATATCCCATGGGTTCTATGAACTTTACCATTGATTCCATAGCTTCCATGTAGGTGTTATCATCCTTCTACTTCTCCACCATGGAGGGAGGTATTCTGTACCTCTATTTCATCTCAATCTAGAAATTCTTCATCATTTTGTCAATGTCATTATCTCTGACATTCTCCACCTTTGATTTGTAGCATTGAGTCACCAACTTCATTGCACACTTATTGCTATCCCAATTCATCATCCCTGGGAAATTTCTAGTTGCATATAAAAACAAATGAGTTAATAAGGACTCAAATATAAAGACCATGTTCTTAGTCCTCTTCAATTTTGCAATGTTGTCTAGTAACTGTAATATGATAATTTCACATAGATTCACTTTCCTTCCCTAAACCACCATAACACAAGCTGTGTGGGAGAATCCGACTGGTACTATGTTAACCCTTAAACTTGTACCCTAATATCTTACTCAATAACTTTACTCCTTTGTCTTGAATTGTGTCAACCTTCATGTTTCTTCCATCAAATCTTGTATTTAGGTTTGTTTCAACCATATTTCTTACATTATTTTCATTAGTAGGATTACATCCCTCTTTACTCAATCTTGTGACCTTATGAATTAGGTCATTGTCAATTGCTATCTATGCATCACCTAACTAAAAAATTTCATCATGTACTCTACTTAGAATGATTTGGGTCCAATCATGATTATCAAACTCTTTATAAAACATATACGTTACTAGGTTTAACTCATTTACATGAGCATATTAAGATTTCAAAGTTAGGTCATTTTTGTACATGACTCCTAAATCCTTGTGAATATCTTCATCACCTATAATCTCAATCTTATAGTGTACATAGTGTTTGATATCTTCAACATGAAGTACATTCTATAGAAATTTTAAAAATGTGCCTAATGGGTCATCCATACACTAGTACATTTGACATTATTTTTCAACCATTATTGGTCAAAATTTCAACCCAATTTTTGATCAAATTTTGACCAAATTTGACCAACCCATCAGTCAAAAATTTTCTCATCAAAATTTTAACCAACCTATTGGTTGGCCAAAATTTTGACCAATACATTGGTCGAAAAATTTCAAACATGTTGGCACAAGTTTTGCCAAGCATTGGTCAAAATTTCAACTAATGTTGGTAGAAAACTACATAGCATTGGTCTCAAAAACTGCCAAGCATTGGTCAAAATTTTGACCAATGCTTGGTCAAAATTGTTTTGAGGCTCACACTTGTTGAGGCCCACTTTAGCAATGGCCCTTCCTATGAAATTTCTGTC
This sequence comes from Cupressus sempervirens, assembly GCA_028749045.1. NCBI lineage: Eukaryota > Viridiplantae > Streptophyta > Pinopsida > Cupressales > Cupressaceae > Cupressus > Cupressus sempervirens. Next base: position 574,243,588 of record CM053792.1, on the reverse strand, counting down.
TAAAACATTTCTAATGAGATAATTTGTTATGAGATCTTCATCAGTGGGATGGAATGTGAATCTAGGAGGCAATTGTGCATCACCCATATCATGATTGTAACTAAAGTTAAGAGCCTCTATTATTGAATTCTCTTCCCTATCACCCATATTCATTTCCTTTGCTATGGGAAATAGGGGAGAGAATTCAATAATAGAAGCTCTTAACTTTAGTTATAGTCATGATATGGGTGATACACAACTACCTCTTGGATTCACATTCCATCCCACTGATGAAGAGCTCATAATACACTATCTCATTAGAAAGGTTTTAGACAACAATTTCATAGGAAAGGCCATTTTTGAAGTGGACCTCAACAAGTGTGAGCCTCAAGGAGGGTTCAATTCCCTCCTTTATTATTCACTATGTGTATAATCCCACACACCCATTTGATCTCAAATGATGATATGTATTGAATGCTAAGTGTCTATGCTAAGTGCTCCAAAACCATCCATTTCATGCCTTCATCTGTACACAATGTCTTTCTAGTTTCTTTCTACTCACACACCTATTTCATTTCATATGATCATCTAAAAATTGTGTCACTCTAAGCTCTCAACTATTGCCTCTTGATTGATCATCTCATAACTATTGAATGAGAGTTTTTGGATAAGCTATAGGCATCCATCAAAGCATAAAGGATTTTTTTAGACGGCGTAGATGAAGTAGTAGCATTTTCCTTGGGAGACATGCTTGGAAAATGGAAGCATAGATAAGTCATGTGAATTGTTTGATAGGATGCCTAAACGTAATGTGGTCGTCAAAAGCCATGGTTGCTAGATATGCAAAAAATAGATATATTGAGAGAATATATTTGTTTAAGTTGCAAATACCTTGGTAGACATGCATGCAAAATGTGGAATCATAGGTAAGGCATTTGAACTATTTTATTGACTGCCTCCATGAAATGTTGTCTAATGGCAAGCCAATATTGCAGGATATGCATATTGTCCTAGTAAGAATCATTATATAAAGAATAACCTAAGGCCTAATCAAAGAGATGCAAATATCAAAGTACATAAAGGAACTAACAATGGAACCATGAATAATTGTGATATATATCAAAAAACATCATAAGCTTGAAAAAATTAGACATGCTACAAGAACCTTTGAGTACCCAAGGCATAAATCACTTATAAGTAGACCATTGAATTCTTTCTTGAAAGTGTAAAAGCCAAGGTAGGTATAAAGTTATACTGCATTACTTAGATCAAAATTCACAAAACATAGGTACCAGGTTAAAAAAATTAAAGGTTCAAAACCACTAGGTTTGATCAATTCAATGTTCAAAAACCATAATTACCTGGTCCAAAAAAATGATTTGTTTAGGAGATCCATAAAAATTGGAAATTCAAAACCCAAGAAAGAATTCACTAAAATTTGTATAGGAATTGAAAAGCCAAGGATGAATTGGACAAATTGACCTGGTACAAAAAATCTAGATCAAGTTGAATTTTATTTAAAACTAACCAGATCTAGTAACTACGTAAGAAATTCCACCATCTGACACTTTAGCATGAAAAGTCAATCAAAATCAAAGACAACACAAATACAACACATTTTGCACAAGGACATATACCATAATTCAATTACCTATTAAACATGCATTTCAACCTAAAGAAAGTGGGGATAACAAAATAGAGCAATCATGCAAAAGATTGGAAGCCTATCATGCAACTGCCTATAGAATTTCCAATTTCATTGCCATAAAAATTAGATGCCTACAACCAAAGAATATCTTCCTTCACATCCCATAATATGATTTAATTTCCCATCCCATAGGCTTTGACTCAATCCTTGATTAAACAACCACCATAACACATTAATACAAACTTTAGTAAAATGTTCAAAAATAATTTCCCACAGCTTTCTACAACTATTAGTATTTCCTACCTATCAAACAAAAGCCAGCAAAAATACATGATTACTTGAGTTAATAAGCCAGTTTGAGATAGTGGACCTCCAACTAAAGTCTAGCTTGCTATATTTTCAAGACCAACAAAGTTGAAACCAAATCCCATACCTCCAATTGGTTGGCGTGAACCTTGATGTGGTAAATGCCCCCCAATGGGACCACAACACTTCCACGTCCTGCACCAAATCATCTGTTACACTTCAATCTTGCATTCTTCTCTCCTGATGATGGATCTTGTAGTGTGATCCAAAACATTGATCCTAAAAATACCATACACAATCAAATTGAAAAACAAAAAAATTACTTTTCAAATAGATTAATGTTGATGTAGCTACAAGATTATGCTTACCACAAATTCATTTGATCAAAAACATTGATGTTAAACCACACATTCATTTGATCCAAAACATTGATGCTAAACTAAAAATTCATTTGATCCAAAATGATGATGCTAAAAATATTTACACAATTGAATTTAAAAGTCAAATTACAGTGTCATTCGAACTTACCATATCTAAATGGATAAGCAACAACATCCACTACAATGTCATAGATGTCTAAGTAAACAATAGTTGATCCTGGTAGTGAGCTCTCCAAGTTGGAGAGAGTGGGTGTCCAGTTTCTATTGAAGTAGGGGGATGCATCATTTATTCTTACATTGCATGGCCTCCCTACAACAACAAGAAATGTTCTTTTTGAAGGTGAACATCCCAAGATGGAAAACCCTACTACTATGAACTTTTTGGCTCCAGCATTGTACAGATCCTAGCATGGTTACTGTTAACATTTCCTATATTGAAGAAATAACTAACACCCCAATCAACATTCCCTGTAGCCAAGTAGTAAAGCACATTGGTTACAATACTCAAAGCACACTCTACCACAACAAAAACTATTATTCGAGATGTATATTCCCTAAAATATTGCACTTTCTACCACAATGCTATCACATTCTGCACAACCCCCACAAAATATAAAAGCTCTTAGCCCAAACAAAAAATTACTCACATTACATGCATTGGTAATGTAACCATTTTAATTCTTAAATGGACATGCTTTAAAAAGACTTATTTATGCCTACTCTAATTTCTACAGTAAAATTATCATAGCCAGAGCTAGCTGAAGTGAAGCTTACTCCTGTAAGCAAATCATTCGAGGTGAGACTATCATCCAGATATGTTGGAACTGCTTCTTTGATGCTCAATGCAAATGTTGTAGAAAAAGCTCCACATGATCAATACTACAAGGGAAGCAAATATATCATTTCAAGTAGGAATAAAAACTTGTTTAATGACATGAAAAATGAAAATATTTTAGCCACTATAGCTAGTTTTTGAATTTAAATACAAGGATTAGATTTTTAAAATAGACCATCTAAAAAAAACTAAAGGTGGTGGTTTTGCTATGGATCTGAACACTGGATATTGACATCTGTACTAGTGACAAGTTAAATCATTTCAAGTAGACTATTTTCTCTTATATGACATCATTTTCTTTCCATTAGTTCTCTTTTATACCATCCACAAAAAAATATAATAACAAAACTCAAATGTGACTATTCGAACCAATTAACAACAAAGTAATTATAGTAATAACAAGCCAAGCTTTAACTGATACTTGGTTTATGATAAACCACTAAAACTAAAAAAAATAACCATATGCAATTATTGCTTCATATCTGAAAAAAATCACAAGTTGCAAAATAGAGATAGTTCTGAACACAAAAGGCATAATTATCATCAAAGCAAAACTTCCAGACTTAAGAACAATAATCTCAAAATTGACTTTTCAAATTAAAATAAGTGATAAGGGCACCATCAATATGACAAGCCAATCCTCAATTGGGAAGTGGTTTTATAATAAATAATTGGAAATATAAAAGCCTTACTATTTTCAATAATTATCTTATATTAGGCCAAAACTAGAAAATGTTGAAAAGAAAAATTGTTTGAACTCTAAAATTTGAAGGTGTATTTATTATTGAAGTAATATGTTAAAAATTAAGACACATAAATCATTGATAAGTAGGAGAAATTTTCCACATCAAGTCAAATTTTGATATTGCTATCAAGATTCAATAGTGTAGTTTTTGAGTCAAACACATTGAACCATGACTCATGCATAGTAGTTCATACAAACTCATTTCTCATGAGAATGAATGGAACACTTAGCACTCATTGCATCTAGGTAGTGCTCACAAAGGTGAAGCACCATGACTTCCTCAAAGGCTCACCCATTCCAGTACTACTCTAGCTCAAGTAGGCTTAACTATGGAGTTTCCTCCATGGTTTAAACCACTCTACTTGCAATCCCATTTGCAAAACCTACAAAAAGTGTTGTGCCTTATGAACCATTCATCAGAAAGGCCCTTGAGCTCATCAATAGATAAGCCTAAGATAGTTTCCATAGCAAGTCAAATTGTGATATTGCTATTAGGATTCAACTGTACATTTTTTGAGTCAAACTCATTGACCCATGAATATATAATATATGACCCAAGAAAGAGGGTGAAATTTTAAATGTAATGGGTTATACATCCTTTCCTCTTACTACCGGCCCTATCTAGCACTTGCTCCAGAGTATGAAGCTAGGGAACTTGCATATAACTTGGAAGAGATTAAGGTTTTAGAAATCAAATATGGCTATGCATGTTCAATTATAAAAAGTTCATTTCCTAAAATTCATTTCATAACACAATTGCACATGCAAGTATGTTTCTTAGGAATCTTTTCTATTCCAAACAATAGAGTCAGGGGTTTTGATGCTCAAATGGAATTGAGATTGTTTTTGCTGACATCTGAATAACAAGACCTAGAAATATTGATTTCAAAATACTATTCGATATTCATGTCACACATAGATTCCTAAAACTAGAGTAGGTGTTAGAGAAAAACTATTTTTATGTTATTACAATTGGATTATCTTCTTGTAAAACAAATTCGGGGAACACATATTGGAAAATATTTGATTTTCCTATTAATTGTGTCAAATTGTGTTAAGTTTGGGTTAACTTTTGATGAAGGATATTTCAAAGAAAACCAAAACCACTAAGATGGTGCATTATTTATAGACTTATAAAATAACATGCATGGTAAATAACCCTATTGTCAACCAAAATGACATTGCAGTAGCTATGTTTTTCTAACTGTAGTGACCAATTTATCTTGGTGAGCTTCCTAACAATTTGCAAGCAACTAGTTGCTTGTAATATTATGATAGATATTGGTATTCATTCAATTTCAATATGATATAGTATAATTCCTACCTACGTACAATACACATCATGATTCATAAAGAGTAGAGGGCCTAAGACAATTGGCATTACATCCAACTTAGGCTTGCATTTTCCTTCTTTCTTTATAGCAAGGGCACTATGCAAATACATAGTCAGTGAACATCCTGATAAACCATATTTGCAAGGACTTAAATGACACTAATTTGCATTCATTTCATTGATTAGGAAATTGAAAAAATAAAAATAAATTACATCAAATGAATATACCATGTTACCTTAGTTGGATCAATAATTTCTACAGCCATCAAATCTTCATAACCACCTGTAGTAGCATTGTATCCATAATTGGGATTATCATTGGAAAGGACTTGTAAAAAGATAAGGATAGGGCTATCATTTTACTACCATGAAGACTAGAAAGAGCTATTCACATCTAGTATGACATCCAGTGAAATTGAATAAGATTGTACACCTAGGCACAATATCAATTTACTTAAATTCAATAAGCTTCATAAGGACTAGAAAGAGCTATCTGCATTTAGGCTAACGTCCAATGAAATTGAACATGACATACCTAGGAAAAAGAGCTTAAATCAATGAGATTCTATTGAATAGCTGTGAAAGAATTGAGTTTAAATATACTTGATTCTATTCAATAATTTCTCAGGAGTTGTAATAACCTTTTCAACCACAACACTTCCATTTACTCCTGCATTCTTTGCAATTAGTTCCACCGGGCAGCTCAAAGCTTGTTTAACAATACTTTCACCAATTAGTAGACATTAAAGGACCAACAAATTTTAGAGCTAGATGTTAAAAATACATTGCAGAGCTAAGTCTTATATGACAAAGCATTATCTACATATCCATTAAGGATTATAAAGCCACTTCCATGCCAACCATACTTGCTCATGGAGCAAACACAAAATTAAGCTACCTTATGTTCCTCATTTTCAACCTTTGTAGCAAGCCTCAAAAGAGCACACCCTCCACCAACAATAATGTCCTCTTCAACAATTGCTTGTTTATAGAAATTAATTAGTAAATTGCTCCAATACAATTAATATAACTTCAATTAATTTTTTATTCTACTAGGGAGGATCAAAGGATAGTAAACAAAAGAATTAGTCCTCTTTACCCCATTGGAGAATAGTAGACAAAATAATTTGTTATTCCATACACAAATGGCTTAATAGTTAATTTTTGCTAGCATAGGAATTGGCATGGGAGTTTTACGCATTCGTATCAAATGACAAAGTTATTTACAGAGAAGACTACCATACCTTTGTAGCATTCAAAGCATCCTCCACTTGTAACTTCTTTTCCTTCAACTTTGTCTTTGTTTGTGCTCCTACTTGTCAATCATACTTCTTATCATCCATCTCCTAACTTGGCTCATGCTTATTTATTATCATAATGATATAGGCACAACAAAGCCTATCTTAATGAATGATATACATTAAATTTTTTTTATCTATTACTCAGAGAAGTATTTAACAATGAAACACAGAAGACTAGACACATTTCAATAACTTCACCTGTATAACTGCAACTCCCCCAGATAGTTTAGCAATCCTTTCATTCAATTTTTCTTTCTCATAATCTTGTTTAGAAACCTAGAAATAAAGAAAATATTCAATTGTCAAATACATTCTACAAGCTAGGTTGACAATAGCACAATTCTCTAATGAGTTATTCTTTGCCAATATATTGATATGCTCAAAAAGAGATAGAGTGTTAACCATGATGAGATACTAGGTGCAGAAAAAGGAGAAATAACATAAAGAATACAACTAAAGTGCTCTAATTACAAAGCATAAGACTGATAGTCCATGTTAAGGCCCAAAGAACACACACACACAAATAAGAAGGCATACCTCAATCATGCTCCTAATTTGATTAACTCTTCTCTCAATAGCCTCCTGAGTCATTCCATCACTAACTATTGTTGTTGAATCTTTTGTCAGCACTATCTTGGTAGCAGTTCCCAGAACCTTATTCCCAACAGTGTCAAGGGCTAGCCCCACTTCATCACTAATAATAGTGCCTGCATTAGAATACATGGTTTAGATGTTTATAGTTGTCTATATTACCAAATGAACTCTAAAATGACATAATTCTAAGCTGACAACTTACTTTTTGCATTCAATTTAAACTCATGATCAAAATATTAAAAAGGCTACTTCATTATGGCCTATGAAAAATTGACCAACTAGTCCTCTGCTATTGCTTTAAAATATAGCAACTAAAATATATATTGCATCAAACTAAAATATAGTTCATATTTGTAGTTAAAATGCATTTGAAAATACTAACATTATCGAGCAGAATATTTGATGTCTTAAAATCATGATAGATAACTAGTTTCTCAGCACAATGAAGAAAAGCTAATCCTTTCACAGCCCCAAGTAATATCTTCATTCTTGTTGACCAAGAAAGTGGAACATACATCTCTATAAGAATCACCAAATAGACAACTGAAAAGAAACATATAACATCAACAAATTCCCCAAAAACTAGGTTATATATTGAGACTCAGTTCACAAAAGTAAAAGGAAATTATACATACAAGTGCAATCAAATTCTTGATTTGTTCAAAAACTATTTTCATTTTCATTATATAGGATATAATTACGAATATCAACCAACTTAGCAAAATGGATACTACAATAAAAATGGTTTTCCAAGGGTCATAGTGGCTCCTATTTGCTCTTACCAAGTGAATAGGCTCATAATGATGAGAGCTATGTCAAATGACCCCATGTGAGTCCAAGTTAAAACTAGTGGCACCTGCTTTCAAATGCCACCAGTCAACAATGAGATCGAATCAAGTTCACCTAGCTTTATAAAATGATAATATAAGCTAGTAGATGATATCAAATAGGCATGATATCCAAAATAACACCATCTAAAAGTTTAAAACCATTGCGAGGTATGAAAACCATTATTTCAAACAACTATGACATCTATATTAGCAAAATTAAATGCATCATTGCATACCCTTTGATAACTCTAGCAAAAAAATTTCTCAATCACTAAATAATATTTGAAAGTGATAATTAAATATCAAAAAATAAGTCTTATAAAGAAAGGCTATCCAAAAGCTTCAAGAAAAGAGGATAATAACTCAGAAGAAAATTTATCCTAGAGGAGTGAAAAAATAAAATGATCTAAATGCAGGCGGCTCCTCAATGACCCAACAATAGGAATTGACCAAAAATTCCACTAGAGATAATTAAAGATATTAATTAGAATTTTAAACAAATATAGTTACTCACCAAGTACTCCAGGTCCTCCATGGTCAGAGTAATAGATGAAAATGTGGTCATTGGGGCCACTATCCACCACTTTACCAAGAAGTAGATCTTTCATGCACTCCAATGTCCACTCTCTAACAAGGGTCCTAAAGAACTCGACAAGGGCTTGAAAAGTTTTGGAATTAGTAAGGGAATTGATAGTTTCTATTCAATTTCAAGAGCATAGGATGTTTCATAGACCTGTGGCTCAATAGCATGAGTGTTGACAATGACACAATTGATATCAGGAAAATCTGTATAGTGTTGTAACCAAACTTACAATATTAGTGATGCATAAATATTTCCTAAGAAACCATTCAACATAAGGAAAAATGGAGTAAACCTAAAAAAGATTTCCACAAAAATTCATATAGACAATATTTCATACAAAATATTCAATCTATATTAAAGATCAAGTGTACTCCCAATGAATCACCTACCTGAAGTGCACACATATATAAACCAACTTTCTCACACAATTGTGCTATACAAGGATGGTCATAGTGATCAAAAATTCCATTTGACAAGATAACATCAGTAACATTAGAGAAAGTGACCATATTTGAATCAAAGGTTAAGTGGTGGAGTTCTTGTATTTTTATTTAATAAAAAATAAGGTATATAGGACTAGGAATGACAAAACTAGTCTTTGTTTGAAGCCTTGAAACCATTTTGCCTATTTTACCATATTTGGCCTAATTGAGGGCTACTGTCCCTAAAGCCTTAATTTGACCTAAGTTTTCTAAGAGCCCTAGAAAGGGGGTAAGACCTTATAGAAGTGGATTGCACTTAGAGACATAGAGGTCAGCATTGGGTAAAGGCTGGTAACCTTGCTTGGCATCTTGTAGTGGGTTGGGTGCTACTAGGCACTTAAGAAAATTTTGGTGGATTAAGGCTATAGATTCTACATCAGTTGAGGTGAGATATGAGCACATATTTTGGGCAGCTTACAAGTTACACTACCTCAACTTGGTGATGCAAGTAATTGGCATCCAAATAAAGTGGGTGAAAGAAATAGTGTGCATTATTCAAGTACATCATTCTTTTCTTTGGAGGGTTATGATTTTAGGATAAGCAAATGATGAATTGATCAAGCTTTAGAACCTTCCAAATAAAAGTGGCAGAAAAGATGACTTATTGGGATGAGAAGATGAGAGGTAGACGAATTTGGGTTTTGCAATTCCGTGGTATGTTAGTTTGAGCTTCACTTGGTTTCAAGAATACTATAATATTCTCTACTTAACAAGGCCAACCATGTAAAGGTGGAAACTCATTTGGCCTCACCCCCCTCCTCCTAACATCAATCTAAATTCCCCATTAACATCTAATTACATACTTCATTCATTTCATTCATCCATTTATGAACTATAACATTCAATCAATACAATCACATAACATTTATTAATATGATATAAAATTCATTAATATGCAATAGTAATCAAGAACTTATATTATTTTATCAGAAGATTTCACAAAAAAATTTCCCTATTCAACTATAGGCACCGGGGGAAAAAGAACAGGGCAAAGAAAACCCCCAGTATAGCTTGAGACCAGAGTCCTGTATACATTACAGATGCCCTTTATAAGGGTCTTTAAGAAGGCATACCTCAAAAAAAAAAAGTTGGATCAAAATCTGTCTCAACCAAATTCCCTTCCCAACATATTGGGGATTACAAATAACAGCAGGTGAGAGGGGTACAAATATTAATGTTGGAGAAAATTGGAGTGACAAAATTTTGAGGAGATCTCTAGTCTGGTTAAAGAAATGGTGGATATTGGAGGTAAATGTTGCAATCCTTGAATAACCTGCAATAAAAAAACAATATTCTATGGCAATGAAAAGAAGGGGGGTAAGGGGTTAATAGGTCTTACCCCCCTAAAATAAATATCTGACAAGTCACTTGTTCTCAAAATAGGAATCCGTAAAACTATTTAGCACCTTACACTTCTAGCTTTGGTCACAAATAGAAATATACATATACAGAGGAGAGCATATGAATGATTCAGATCTGCATATGTATACATATACATGTATATATACTTATAGGAGATAGTTTATATATATATATATATATATATATATATATATATATATATATATATATATATATATATATATATATATATATATATATATATATATATAGAGAGAGAGAGAGAGAGAGAGAGAGAGAGAGAGAGAGAGAGAGAGAATTTTAGAGGAAAAACAACAATTTATGCTAAGGAGAATAACAATAAACTGCATCCTTCTACTCTTGGCATAGATCATACTCATGATTATGAAGGCCAATAGGCACATGATGACTATCTTTGACATAAAGGCTAATAGGCACATCATGACTATCTTTGACATTCTCCTATGGCTCTTGTGGTTCTAATCTTATAACATGAGGTTTCCTCTTATATTTTCGAGCATAAGGATGATGTGCCCCTATAATAAGGAATAAATGGATTTAATTCTAAACATTTTTTTTAATGTTATAAGTATTTCATTCATCTAGAGAACATAACAAGGATTTTTCTTTACTTGATAGTGCCACATCATCTACCACATTTTGTTCAATCGCAACCTCAACATGCTTAACACTAACATCACACTCGACTCCATTACCATGATGTTCTCCATACTAAAAAATTATCACATAAAGGTTACACCAATTGCAATTTAAGATGCCAAATTTTATTAATAATTACATAATTAATTTTCAAAAAAAATTGAATATGTACCTCTATCACTATGATGCACATCAGGGCCTTAGTCATGTGTAGGATATGTGCCTTCATAATCATGAGTAGGATCTGTGCCGAGAGATTTACATATTGGGCATGCCTTGAACAAGATACTAAAAGATTTTATCAACATATATATGCTGCTTGAAGGGTATAAGGTGCACTATGTGTCTAGTTGGGATTGCCATGGGCTGCCTATTGGGCTCAAAGTTCTACAGTCCATAGACCAAGAGGAAAAGAAAGAGATCACACCATTGAAACTAAGAAAGAAAGTTTCTCAATTTTCCAAGAAAACTGTGTGTTTATATATGTTTAAACACATATATAGCATGTGTGTTTATATTCAAGAAAATGCAATTGGTAGGTATAAAGCTAAATCACACAACCTTTGCCAACATTATTGATGCTTGTGCCAAAACAAGAGCTTTGGAATAAGCTATGGACATGCATTAAAGCATGAAGAATTTTTGTCAGATGTTGTACTCACAATTGCCATGGTAGAGATGTTTGAAAAATGGAAGCATAGACAAGACATGTGAATTTTTTGATAATATTTATTAATAAAATTGTATTTATTTATTTATAAAACTATATGCTGAATGAGGAAGGAAAACAACAAGAAGCAAATGACCTCTTGAACCAAAAAGTAGAAATAGTGTTTCAATTCAATTATTTCGCACATATTAATCTTATTGATTATTATTATTATGCAATTATGGATAATGCCTGGAAGCTTTGTAACAAGATGTTGAATGATGGGATATCTCTTGACATGTTTACTTAAATGCGCTTAACCAAGAATTGTGTTAAACAAGGGATAGTATGAAGAAAACTAGAGCCTAATTAAATAATGGTAAAAGGCTCCCCACTCAATAGAAGAATTGGTGTTGTCTCTTCTAACAAATCAGAAACATTGTCAGTAGTATTATTGAGCCCCATATTTGGATCTATGTGGTGTTAGCATTCATTCCAAATTCTAGTGCAACTCTTTGATAATTTAGAGTTATTCATGCAAAATAATATTGAAGAGATTTTGAAGATGAATGAAAAATTTGAAGATGTGTTCATGAAAATGTTCATCTCCATAGAAACAACTTTGGAAGATTGTGACTTCAAGACAAACTTAAGAGTTCCCAAAAAGAACAGGGGAAATTAGAAACAAATGCGAATTCATTTCCACCTAGTGGGATTTTTAAAAAGCTTTCTAGTCTAAAATAAGAACTTAGAAGAGAAGGATTGATTTTTCCATTCTTTTAATATACATCATCAACAGGGCCTTGGCCTTTTACCGATCCAAAAAAAGAGAGAGCAGAGGATTGGCTAAATATTCTCCAAAGGGGATGCATTTTAGTTGTGCAATGAATTTAGGATTTAAAGGGCAATGATAAATTAGGTACTAATATGAGGTGACTCTAGCCCAATGGACATACATTAGCTAAAGTTTCTAAAGTCCTCTAAATTCTACCAGATAATGCAACCCCCATCAAGTCCATTTTTTGTTCACTAATTTGACCATGAAATTTATTTAATTCTATCCCTAATTCTCACACTCTCAATTAAGATTTCTAGATAAAGTAGCTACAAGAGGCACCAAATCTTTGGTAGAACATGTTAAAGTGGCCACTTTATAGAGTACAACATTAGAATAGTTAGCTGTGAAGGAAATTCCTGATAGTACGTAGTGTTTGGGCACAAGATTAAGGAATGGTCCAAAAATCAAAAACTTCATAAGTAAACAGATGGGCAAAATCACAATCCTAACATATCAATGTGTTATTTAATAATGTGCCTGCAATATCTATGGTGGTGACTTCAACAATTGAGAATGTTGAATACCATCAGCAACTTGTCTTCCATACACACCAATGATGTCAATCATGGTGCCATAAAGACTTGGTTTTCTATGAATAGCTACAAGGGAGAGACAAAAAAAGTACAAAATGTAGATGAATTTACTTGGAACAATGCATCATATTCTCTACTATGAAGCAACTACAAGATGTACAAACACATAGCTATTACTTTGAAGGTTCTTAGAATATGAAGAGTGTTGTTAAGATTTAGAACCCAAAGTACCACTCAATATTGAAACATTTAAGTTTCCATATTCCTTAGTCATACCCTGCAGTTGGAAGCAGTCTTCCTAGATGATGATATTATGGGTTAAAAAGACTTCACGAGACTTTTCCTCTAAAGATATGCATCAAAATGGGACTAGTTCCATTGAAACCTATTATGAGGCATTTCATTGGTACCATAAATATCTCAAATTATTTGACATCAAAATTCATTCAATGCAGATGTTTGTGGGTGGGCCTATTTTATATGGAAGAAAGCTTAATTGACAATCTAATATCATTATGAAAAGCATAGGAAAGTTGATCAAATTATTTGGAGGTTAGACATTTTCCCTTCAAGTTTTCTTACATTCTAGTTGAACCAATTGATCCTTAGTGGCATCTACTGAGATAAACCTAATACTCAAGCATTGATATGTAGCTAACAGATGGTGGATTTGTCGTGCATTACAATGGGAACATGAAACCATGGTTGATATTAGCAATGAACTAGTACAAACCAATGTAGGAGAAGTATGTAACTTATTCACATCTAGCTATGGTAGTTGTTGTTAATTAGAATTCGATTTAAATCATCACAAAGTTTCCAATGAAAGTAGAAGCAATGATGCACCATAGTCTTATGGGGAGTAAATCTCATATTCTAAATGAGGCCAAAAATTCTTACATAATGCACTATGTATGCTTTCCAAAATTGTATAAGATAGAAAATGCTTCTTAGTCATTGAAGACAAAAAATTCCCGTGTCACTCTTTTAGCTTTCATTCATATCTAGGAATTTGTTTCCAATCATACCTAATAATACTCGTTGTCATTGAACATCTAATTTTGACCTCCAAATAAATAAAAACATAATCTACTAATCAAGAATTATACCTTTACTTAAGGAATTTTTATAGGGGAAAAATGTTTGAGGTAAGAGAAATGGTAGCTCCCAATAGAGGAAAAATTGAAGCTTTTGTTTTTGGAGAAGCAATACACAAATTGCAGAATAAAGAAAAGATGTGACTTAATGAATAGTGGACCAACTTAGATTATGACAAGATGGCTCATCTGAATACATCATTGGATGATTATCAAGGGGATCCTAGTCATGGTGATTTGATATTGGAGAGTTGAGGAGGCTCAAGCTACTCTTTTGACTTGTTTTTTAGGTGGTTTCCAATTTCAAACTCCAATTACTATGTTTAATCTCAATGGGATTTGTTTGTAGAGATTATCCCTTTTGAATTGGAAATTTGAAGAGGCTTATTTTCTTTATTTAACTGGAAAATTGAAATTCCTTAGGCTTTGACAAATCTTTCAAATTTTATTTAGTGAATGACTAGATAGGTATGTCAAGGAAACAAAGGATGCATATGAAAAAAATAAGCATTGATCCTTATTATTACATTCTCATAGTGTATGTTTTTTATTGGATTTAAGTTGGATAACATTTGAAAATAACAACATTAGTTACAAAGAAATGTTTTATTAGAAACTGCAAAGAGCTACACGTTAAAGGTTGCTTTGTAAAATGTCTAGAAGAAACACATTAAAGTCAATTATAATGGCTGCAAGAGAAACAATAACTATGCTAACAGAACTAAAACAACACTTAGTCAAACACAACAGAGAGTTACATTAAAGTAAAGCAGGGCACATGTAGGCCTACAACACCAAAGGTGAATGAAAATGATAAACCAACACATTGCAACATTTGTGAAAAATATAAAATTTTTTGTTCTGGACCATTATTCTGTCTGGACTCTCAAAGTATGACTATTTTCATTGAATTTTTTAATATGTAAAAAATATCATTTTAATTAGCAATATATATAGTGTTCAATTAAAAAGATAAAACAATGGCAACATTAAACCTTACATGTTGGTAAGGTTTGTGCCCCTTATAATTCTAAAGAATAAAAGGCATGGAAGGTCTCAATACCAATGACAATAACCATATTATTGTAGGAACTAGAAGAAATAAGAAAACCTACCAGAGTTGCTAAAGAAAGTCGCCCAATAAGCTAAGAAATCTTGATAATATGCTTGGCTTTCAAGTAACTGGAAAGGTGAAATTTGCTAGAGTTTGGCAAGTTTTCTATATCTATCCCACCTAGCTATAAACTCCAATTATGCAGAAAAATTGTAGATCCTAGGGCTTGCAAGTAAGCAAAAAAATCTAACCATACTAGAGCACCTCTATATCACCTCCTTTTTTCACCTATTCTAATAAATTTTTTCATTTTTGTTTTCAATGTCTGCAATTGCAAACTAAGATTGTTGGACTGCATAAAAAAGCATACTGATTTAATATGCTCTTAGACACAACCTGACGATTCCTATTTCTAAAATAGTTTCCCTTTTATATAAGGATTTTCAATTTTGTACACTTGAAAGTAAAATAGAACTAGTATGCATTATGGATTTTCTTGGATTTTTGAATGTGATATTGCTTCTGGTTCTTACTTGGACAATATGCATATCCTGCAATATTAGCTTGCCATTAGATGACATTTCATGGAGGCAATCAATAAAATAGTTCAAATGCCTTACCTATGATCTCACATTTTGCATGCATGTCTACCAGGGCAGTTGCAACTTACAAAAATATACTCTCAATATATCTATTTTGTGCATATCTAGCAACCATGGCTTTTGATGACCACATTATGTTCAGGCATCTTGTCAAATAGTTCACTTGACTTATCTATGCTTCCATTTTGCAAGCATGTCTCCTAGGGCAAATGCTACTACTTCATCTACACCATTTGACAAAATCCTTTATGCTTTGATGGATGCCTATAGCTTATCCCAAAGCTCTCATTCAGTAGTTATGAGATGATCAATCAAGAGGAAACAATTGAGAGCTTAGAGTGACACAATTTTTAGATGATCATATGAAATGAAATGGGAGTGCAAGTAGAAAGAAACTAGAAAGAAATTGTGTATAGATGAAGGCATGAAATGGATGGTTTTGGAGCACTTAGCATAGACACTCAGCATTCAATACATATCATCATTCAAGATCAAATGGGTGTGTGGGATTATACACATAGTGAATAATAAAGGAGGGAATTGAACCCTCCTTGAGGCTCACACTTGTTGAGGTCCACTTCAGCAATGGCCCTTCCTGTGAAATTGCTGTCTAAAACCTTTCTAATGAGATAATGTGTTATGAGCTCTTCATTAGTGGGATGAAACATGAATCTAGGAGGCAGTTGTGCATCAAAAATTTTGGTCTAAAAACAGACTAGATAATTGAAATATTTGTATATTTTCTTCATGTCAACTTAGTAAATTCCAAGTCATTTTAGTGTAGAACAACCATATCCCATTATCATGAATGGTCCACATGGTAGCTCATTTTCTTTTGAAAAAGTTTGAATGTTCAAAGAATGTTGCTAAAGGTTTTTAATAAGTTATGAATTGTCAATTTTTAAACTAGCTTATAGTGTACATGCATTCGGCCTAACCATATTTAGGCATGCTTTTTAGCTTTAACCTGTTTCATGGAATCTCCCAAGGTGACACTTTATCTACTTTAATGGAACGATCTGATCAAATTTGCTTCAACTCTTGCAACAATCAAGATTTCAAATTACAAAAGGGTTCAAACAAAACCCAATGAAATCAAAATCAATAATCTCAACTTTCAACATATTTATGGAAATACAAAATTATGAGAAGACAAAGTTAAACCATCAAAAATGGATGACATAGAGAGATCAACCACACCATTTTCAAGTCCACTAAGTATTCATAATAAAACATCAGAGACTCTAATAATATTTTAAACATATGAGTGAGAATGAATGTGTGGGTGTGCACTATAGAAGAAAGAAGCACTAAAGAATAGCTCAAAATCATGATAATGAACTAGATTTGTCTTCATTTAATAATCAATACATCTATGCCAAGCCGGTTGATATTTTTTGGATAGTATAAACACAATTTAGGAGAAATTTATCAAAACCAATATAAAGTGTGCCCTAGTCATGATAGGGTTTCAGAGAAAATTCAAGTATCTTTGTAATCAAAATATAAAGTTGTCATTTTGTTACTATGTTAGGGTTAAAAAAATGCAAGACTCAATAGTTTGTTTAAAAAAAAAAATTTCTAGTGTAGCAAAGTGGAAAATCATCATACAAGATAAACAACAAAATGACAACTTCTTCGTTAACCCTACCCAAGTACGCGATTTTGATTTGTGTGCTCCTTTGAATAAAATCCATTTACATGTTGTATTGATAGAAATTAGAGCAAGTGAGTCAATTTTGGGGATTAATGTCATGTGCAAAGTTTAACCGAATCGATTTTTGGGAAGTGCCCAAATGAAAGCTTTGGATCGATTCCATCAAATTTTAGAGTAAAATCTCCTACTCTCTCCTAAAAAAATTACTTCCTGCCTTCCTCTCCACCATAACAATGAATTAGGGCACACAAAATAGAACTTTTTTCATTTTAACATAATGAAGCCTGTGTTGGTCAAAATTTTGACCAAGACACACATGAATTTTTAAAAAAAGACATTTTTCCTTTCCTATTCCAAAAAAATTGACCCCATTTTAATAGATGGTAAAAAATTTTGGTCTAAAAATAGGGTCAAATGTACTAGTGATAAGTGAAACAAATGGATATTTATTAAACACATACCTCAGCCTTTTAGTAACATCATAAATTTTCTAACGAGCCATTGTATCTCTAACTATATGTATTGAAAACTTAATTCAAGCTCCATAAAATACCTTAAAACCATGTTTAGGGATTCTACAACTTTGCACTTCAAGAACCTCTTTCCACACTTCAATTCATTGTCAAATTGCTCTTCAATTTTCTCAAGACACTTCACATGAAAAAATGGTACATGCAATCTTGTTTGCAATCCTTAAATCATTTCAAATTGGACTACACATTAAATGTGTATCTACCACAAATTCAAATACTGTCTATGTTCACTAGTAAACTTGTTTTCTATATTCTTGCTTATTGTAATCATATCTACGCTTGCACACTTGAACATAGCTTCCTCTCTATGTCCTCTACCTTTTGTTAACTGTACAACTTCCAATTCTCTCTCTAACATCAGCTCTGACCAACTGATGCTCTACCTCTTCTAAAACTACTTAATTTAGGTAGGATGAGTCACAAATAATCTATGACTTCACTTTCCCTTCATGTGCATCAAAGTACTATTCTTCCAAAACTATATAAGAACTCTTTTGATTACAAGCTTTTACGAATTCTTCCTTGAATTCATCAACATGTTCCTTGATTACTTCCTTCTAATTGTTATCACTTCCATTTTCATTCCTTCTTCCATTTATGTTGTTGTTCCTTCTATTACTAGGATTCCTATTGAATTTCCTTCTATCCATTCTATAATACCTTTTTGTGTGTCCAAAGTTATTGCATAACTAGCATACATGTGCATTTCTCCTCTAATTGATTCCATTCTAACTTTCAGGTACTCTACAATTTCTTGCAATGTGTCTAAGATTGTTACATTTGTGACATACAATCTTCTTCCTTTCACCATTAGGTCTTTCTCCATCATTGGATCTACTCTAGGATCTTCCTCTTTTGTTACTTGTAGGATTAGTATTCCTAAACATTCTACTATTCCCATTATTACTAGGAAATTTAGGTTTCTTACATTCTATTGCTTTATGTCAATAACCATGACAATTATAACAATAGAAATTAGTAATAGGTTTAAAAGACTTACCTATGCAATCTCTCTTCATATGTCCAACTTCAAAACATATGAAGCATCTACCTCTAAATTCATATCTGACTTCCTTAGGTGAATCATCTTGCTTAGGTTGACCAACTTTCTCTGTTATCTTATGTTCATTAGATTTCTCAAAAAAATCAACTACCTCAACTTCTTTAGATGATTGGATCTTATTCTGATTAGTTTCCTTAGGGGATTCTATAATAGGACTTGGTTCTTTCCTAATTTCAACTTCATTTGCTGACTTTTCTCCAATAAGGTATCCAAGACCTGTCTTGTCAAAAGAGGGTCTATGAAAGAATATCTACTCATCAATTTTCTTAGAACTCATGTAAAGCTTCTCTAATTATTGCTTGGCTTGTGTTAGCTCTCCTTTCACAATAATGTTATATTTTTCCAACTCGGCATGTTCTATCTTAATAGAATCTACTTCAGATGTCACTTGACTCAACTAGGATCTAAGGTCTGCATTCTCATATTTTAGATCAGGTTCACTCTTACTATCATTTTTCTTAAGAATCAACTTAAGTTCAACAATTTTAAACTCATGTTTCAAGATCTCATTTTCTTTCTTGAGATTTCCTACTTCATCATTGTCACTAATCTGCACAATTAATTCTTTACCAGATTTCAAATTGCCAATCTTGTCTTTTAGTTTTCCAATGTAAACCTTTGCATCTTCATTTCAATCTTTAAGGTTATCTCTTTCTTCTATAAGAAGATCAATCTATTTAAGATCTTCTTCAAGATTTCTCTTTAACAATTCCATATTCATAGGGATCTTACTCAAGTTGTTAAGCCTCTTCAAAGTAATTGGACTCTGATACCAATTGTTAGAAATAGATAATACTAAGAGAGGGGGGAGGTGGGTGAATTAGTATTCTAAAAAATTCTAAAAATGCACATAGAGAACTCATAACACCATAATTTTTTAACTAGGTAAACCTTAGCCAAGGTAAAACCTCGGTGGGGATGATACCCACTAGATGATCTACTAAAAAAAAGAATCTTGTTAAGGATATTGACCCTGTTAGGAGTCTACGAAATACATATAGTGTCTCGAGTCCTTGTTAG
Source organism: Cupressus sempervirens (assembly GCA_028749045.1). Lineage (NCBI taxonomy): Eukaryota > Viridiplantae > Streptophyta > Pinopsida > Cupressales > Cupressaceae > Cupressus > Cupressus sempervirens. The sequence continues at coordinate 574,223,504 of CM053792.1, read as the reverse complement.
AGGACTAGGCCTTGTTAGAAGCCTCAAACCTAGTAGGAGTTTATTCAAGTCTATTAGGAGTTGGTAGATAAAATACAATATATGCAAGAAGAGCCCACTTCCCTAACATGAAATTATACAATTTAGTTCTTCACAAGAGTAGATATACATAGAATACTTTCTTACCATTGTAACTTGCACTTGCTCTAATCATACATCAAATCTCACATCATATAAGGATTGCATAACATATAAGTTTCCTTCACAATAGTTTGCATCACTTATATTGCCCACACATCACATTACATTCACACACATCTATGCAAGATAAGATCTTTACTTATACCTCACACATTAGTAAAAATCCACTTAGTCAGCCTTCATGTCTTCAAAAACTTGACATATTATAAAATAACTTATGGTTTAGTATCCACAAATTTGGCCCATCATGACTTAGTAATTATTTTGTTACAAAAATAATTCCTTAAGCCATACAACTCATATTACAGATATGTTATGTTCTTCTCTAATAAATACCCATACTAGTATTTCATTTGTAACTCATATCATATTTTTTGTACACATCTACACATTGGCATATGTCATCATGACATTGTCATAGAGATTTCCTCTAGTGCACATAAGCTAACTTTTAATGAGTCATCTATACATATCACATCGCTCTTTGTACTGTTGCAAATTGTTGAACACTTAGAAAATTTTCTAACTCTAAATTCATAAATGAAATGTTGAATACATGTTGCCATAAATGACAACTATCAAGACATCTTACTAACCATATTTACAACAACAACATCTTTAAATTATGCAAATAAACATGTATTTTCATATAGGTCTAGATGGAACAAGTTACCTCTTGTTTTCTCTCCACTTCTAATTAGTTCACCAGTGGTATCATATATTTTTCCCTTCTTGTTTTAAAATTCAACTTGGTAGCCTGAACTATTCAGTTAGGTCACACTCAAAAAATTATATTTCAATCCATCAACCCAATATACGTTGTCACATATGACCTTGCCATTTAATACAATAGATCCTTTACCTTTCATATAACATGGTGCATCATTTCCAAACTTAACACAACTTCCATTATAGTGTTATAACTTTTCAAACTTGTATCACCAGTCATATAATATGAGAAACTGCTATCAATTATCTATTTATCATTATTACTAATATGTGAAATAAGATAAATTCCCTCAAAATTTTCATCTTCATCATATTCATCTTTCATTACAAAAAAAATGACTTCTTCATCATGTCCATCAGAATCAATTTTAGAACCATCTTCTTTAATAATATAATAAGATTTCTTAGGTTTTCCTTTGTAGTCTATGTTACCTTAATTGTCTCAATTATCTCTCCTTCCTCAATATCTTTTTTTCTTTCCTTTCCTCCTTTTCATCTCTATCAGGACACCTTGCAAAAATATGACCAATTTTATTATATATAAAATAGATTATTGGAATTTTATGCTTGTATTTGACTTTTCCTCTTAGTCATTTCAAGGTGTACATCTTAGTTCTTGTATTAGAGATGCTCTAATGGCATACATAGGAAGTAAAGTCCATAACACCTTGTTGATCACAATATCTTTAGCTATGTTTTCTCCAAAACCTCTAATTGTATTCACCACTTCATTGATTAGGCCATAATATTGGGCAACAATTTCTTCTTCTTTTATTTTCATGTCATAAAACTTTCCTTTCAAACTTTAGCTTTATCCCATAAAACATTTTTTTCTCCTCCATGAATTTGTGCCAAGACATATCACATTTTCTTTGTAGTAGTGTGATCCTTTACATCATCAAAGTTAGAAAAACTTAGGGTAGATATTAGATCTATCATCATTTGATTATGTTCTTTCTTTTATTTTATTTTTTCAATTTTCATGGGTCTAGGTTCTTCTATGTATTTATTATCCCAGTATTATATTATACAATCTCTAAATCTAGATAGATGCAATCTTATCAAATGTTGTCATCTTATTCTTGATAGTATAATAAAGAAGTTCTCTTTTTTCATCTTGGGCACCACTCTTTTTTACATCTTGATCTTTATCTTAAGTCCCTTCATACTTTCCTTGTAAGCAACCAAGATCTAATACCAATTATTATAATATGATTAGAATAATTGAGGTGGGGGGGGGGTTAGTGAATTAGTTATCCTTGGGTCTAGATTTATCAATTAAGCTTTTAACAACTTCAAACAACTTAATCATACTCATAAATCCACTCAATCAATATAAAAAATCATTAGTAGTCCAACTTATTCATATCAACATCTAGATCTCTATTTTTGTGTTAGCTAAATTGAAGAAACATATAACATTAAATAGCATGACACATGAAAACAACATTCACACAAGTATAACACCGTGATTTAACATGGAAATCTAACTTGGGAAAAACCACCAAGTAACATGCTACCACTTTTTTATACTTCTAAACTAAGCTTGATTAGGAGATAACGCTATTAAAGATTATAAAATACACTATTGAGTTTGGCCCTATTAAAGGATTAATCACCATGTTAGGAGTGGCCTTTTTAGAGTTCTTCAAAAACATCCCATCATAATGTCACATTGATTAAAGGGTTTATAACATGACTATTAGGTCAACCTTGACTAAAGGATTTTTACTATCATAATGTTATGTTGATCTGATAAATTACAAATCAGTTTGCATGTTCACATCTCTATTAAGCTCAATCCTAATTCATTGACTAGTCTTCATCACATTCTCCATCTTTGATCTTCTTGGCAACACCTCAAGGCATCCTGCTTTCACCAACTTATCACTTTTCCTCTACAACCTATGTTCTTCCACATATTCTTCACAATTTTTCATCCAACCAACATGTAAAACATCTCATATGCCTCCTTAAATAGATATATTTAATTTTTTTCCACTTAAACATAACTATAGATCTTAGTGTTTGATTAGAGTCATTGAATCTATTCATCATTTTGTCTTTCTTCTTCTTTCCTTGAAACTTCTAGAAAATTCTTATTGAATCTTTGCCTTATATTACCCATAAAGCTTAATTCATTCATTAAATATGTCATTTCATCAATCCTCATCTTTAACACATTTTGACTATTCCATAAATCCAATTGTGTCAGCCTCAAATATTGATTCTTTCTCAAATTATAAATTTGGTAACATGGTCATCAATGGGTAGCTCGATCACTAATAATCTATCTCACTTAGCTTGCACTTGCTTTCTTAGCCATCATTATGCTCAGTCACTACATTACTTTTCCTTCATCTTCCTTGGTAATGTTAACTTCTTCATTGATCCATTAACCTATCACTTGGTCAAACTAGTGTTTTACTTAACTTATTGACTACTATAAGTCATCTCTTCTACAATTCAACTCATCATTCTTCTTCACTTAATACAATGATAAAAAAACATATTATCTTATCAAATACTAATAGATAAAGTGCCCTTTGTAGTTCCATCATACTTACTCCTCTTTACTCAACCACTTTACTAGTTCATCTTGTTATCTTTCATTTAAAATCATATTCATCAATCAAATGATAAGGAACTCTACATTGTTATTAAATGTATTAGCAATAAGGTTTAACACCAATGACAACATAACAATTGTTTCAATTGTAGTTCCAACACTACCTTAATTTCAACTAGGAGGAAGAGAAGAAAGGAGGAAAAGTGTGTGCTCAAAGTGCAATTGTGAAATGAAAGCACACCAAAGAAGATCTAAAATGTCCTAAATTAAAGTGCATCTAATTTAAGATGATATATTCAACCCACACTTTAGTGGGATATGACACTACATGCATATTCAAGCTAAATTAAGAAAACATAACCATAATTTATAAAAAAAGATATTAAAAAGTTGATATGCACAAATCCTACAAGAAAAACATTAGTAACCACATCTTACAAAACTATAAGTTAGTGATAATCCAAAATCACCTACGACTTAGTATAGAAGACTAGTGAAGTTTGTGGATAGCTATGGCCCCCTATTTTGGATTTTTTTCATTTAGTAAAGGTGCAATAGGGGATCATGAAAATCCTAACAAATTGTAACTTGGAAGTCTAGATAAGTGAATCATGGTTCCAATGCCTATTACGAAGAGGAAATTAGAGTTACCAAGCTCAAGATATGATGAAGAGAGTAAGGAAGGGTATTACTTACAAATTATGGTTTTTTAAAACATATTCAAAATATAACCTAGAAGAGTGTTATATAAGCTCATATTACCTTTTATAAGTCATTTGTTACCTTTTTCTCTAAGGAGAGAAGAAGAAAGTAGGAGAAGAAAGTAGGAAGATATCAAAGACAAAGCCACTGCAACCCACATGGATGGAGGTGTTATGATACGATGTGCAAGATGGTTCTATGCTCAAGGAGAAAAGTACTAGATCCATGCTTTGTACCATTTCATGTGTTTTCTATATTTATTCTTTCTCAAGGCATACAATCTTACTAGATAGGTGAATTTTATTTTCTTTGGTAGGAGGTAAACCTAGACTTAGGTTGATTTGACCTTTTCCTAGGTGCATCTAGAGCATCCCAAGGTTATGACAACCTTTACCTTAGGGAAGTTGACCTAGACCTTGGGAAGTCAACCTAGTTCTAGGGATGTTGACCTACTTCCTAAGAGGTCAAGCTAGTCTAGAGGTAGACTAGATGACTTGCAGATGTTGATATGATTGATTAATGGATCCCTTGATTGATAGCTTATAAGATGCACCAGTGATAAGGGAACACTATACTTTATATGTGGTGGTATACATTTGAGAGAATATCAAAGATCTATAATTAAGAACTATACTTTAGATGTGGTGGTATACATTCGAGAGAATATCAGATATCTAGAATTAATAGATATCCAAATTTCTCGGATACCAACCTTTATTTGGTAGTACAATAGTTTCATGTGAGATTTCATAGAGGGATGCTACTAGTATTGACTGAGATATGGTATAAGACCACATGTTCATTCCATCTACTAGTGGGAGAGATGACATTGACCTTAGAGGATATATATTAGATTCTATATCGTTGGGCTGTAGACTAGCAATGAGACCTCAAGTACACCAGTCACTTACTGAGATCATGAAATTTTTTGAGTAATGTATGGGTATGCCATACAAAGAGAAACAAAGAATAGACCAAGTGTGCTTGGAGGGAATCATCTATGGGTTAATGCCTTCACTTATGAAGATCATTATATATGTCTCACTACCATGGAAGTTGTACCCAACACAAAGGGTACAATGTTCCTGACTCCTCTAGTACATATAGTAAAGCATATGGAGAGAGAGTTAATAGTCTATGTGTGGGGATGGAGAATGCTAGAGCATTTGTACTATGAGCTAAGAAAGTTTTTGAGTTACCTATAATAGAGTCTTACAACATGTACACTCTTACAAGTGTGGGCCTTTGAGCACTTCATGTGCATGAGACCATCAAGGTTCCTAACTAAGATACAACTGATTCATAAAGAGTTTATGTGTGTATATTGAGTCATGCATGGAAGTTTGGAGATATATTATACTGGATGATCAAGTTTGACCAACTACAATCTACTAATGTTACATGGAGACCCTACCATCTCATGATAGCAAGGTCAAATTCAGTATTACAGTTGAGATTAACATAGAGGAAGAGGGTTTTAGAGGGTGGACACAAGTACATAGTGATGCCCTACTATTATGATAGAGTGATGTGGTAGTTTTATCTTCAACAAAGTCCTCCTCTACCTATGCCTTGATATTCATATAGGTCGAGATGTAAGGATATGCTTGGGACTAGACATTGGTTAATATTGGATGATATAGAGTTGACATATACTAAGAGCCTTGACAAAATAGAGGTGTCCCTTATATTAAAGGATGTAGGAGTATTGAGAGTCTATTAATGGTATTTTAGTATTTAGGATATGAGACCTGTGTTCCAAGATGACTACCCTATCGATAATCTAGGTCCATATTCTAGAGTTCCACAAGGAGGGAATGATATAAATGAGGATGATGACAATTATGATGAGCCTCCACTAGATGGAGATATGATGGAGGTTAAGGGTGAGGAGGATGGACCAGTAGTGGGTGGGAGAGAATATGAGAGAGTGCCATCTCCTATAGCAGTTGGACCACTACAATCTTGCACACCATAGGCTCAAACCAAGACACCCCCTCCCCAAACTAGACAAGAAGAGTGTGGATAGTCAAGGTGACCACCAAAGATACCCATCTCTTAAATATAGATAGCAAGTTCTATGAGGGAGATCTTGGCATGAAAATGATATAGAGTGAATATATGAATAAAGATTTATACTAGATGACTAATGCAATGTGCTATGTGCAACTAGTATGGAGGAGTGGAGATCGTTTTTGAGGGAAATCTTGACATACATGTCCATAGAGGAAAGGATTACTTTCACTTTCCAGATCCAATATATGAGGAGGCAAGATTCTAGATAACACTTAAACATCTTCGTAAATGTAGTAGTAGAGAAATAGTTGATGAGAGAGAAAGTGGACCAGGAGGTCGCAAGCTATAAGAGGTACGTGAGCACCAATGTATATCTCATAGCCTATTAGAGAAAAATACCTCTAAAAGTCACACATTTATGTCAACTACCTAGAGAACAACTTCATCATCACACCATAGGTTAGAGAGATATGGATCTCAACATCCTATGGACAAGAGTTAATTGTATTATTTTGATATAAGGCACATTTTGTTGCCAGTGCCTACTATGTATAACACAATAGTTTTATGATGACATGAACATGTTTTACTATTCCTTCTCATGATTAGTTTGCATAACTAATTACAGAAAAAGAAACATAGACATGAAAATGTGACTATAAAGTAGATAAAATGTACTTAGCATTTATTAAATCATTTTTGGAAATATATGGCAAAAGGAAACAAAAAATGTGAGAACATAATAAAATATGAATGATTAAACATAATAGGGATGTAAACACATAATATTAATACATTCCTTAAAAGTCATACCATTCATATCAAAAAATTTATATACACTATATCCATATATAATAACATAAAGACCTAACTAGTTAGGACTAAACTTCCCCTTTTCTCCAAGCAAGACATTTACAATCCTTTGATTTTCATAAAGGAAAAAATTACCTACCCAAAAGGAGAATTCAACCACTTTACCATAATACCTTTTATTCACAATTTTATGATAAGCCATGATGTGTTATAGAGAATTGATCCATTGTTCATCTAACATCTCAAGCTCTTATAAATGTTGTTCCTGAAACTTATCTGTTAGAGTGGGGTTTTCACTACACCAAAAGATCGATCTATCAATGCTCGATACAACCACTCAACTTATTGTACCCAACATTATCTTTGTCAATTATAACCTTGTAAGAAAGTCTCAAAGAAGTAATTTCTAGCTCTAAAGGTATAATTTCATCTACCTAATAAACTAAATTATAAGGATATTTTCTAGTCACAGTTAAAATACTAGTTCTATAAGCCCATAAAACATAGATTAACTAAGTGCCAATCCTTAGCATGTTTAATAACTATCTTTCAAAGGATCTACCTAATAACTTTATTAGAAGCTTCAACACATATATTATATTAAGGAAAGTAAAGAGGAAAAAAGTGATAGTGAATGTGGTATTTCTCCAAAATGGTCTTAACTTCCTTTTTTTAAATTGAGCTCCATTATTTGAAATAATAGCCATATAAATACCATATCTAGAAATGATATTGTGAAGGATGAAATCAAAAATTACATTTGTAGGATTAGAATGAAGAGGCAAATCTTCTACCCACTTAGTAAAGTAATTCATAGCCGTAAGAATATAAGTATATCCTTGAGAAGAAGGAGGATAAATATTACCAATAATATCAAAACCTCACACTAAAAGGCCTTGGTGGAACTTGAGGTTACAAAGCATACACATGAGCATGAATGAGATTAGTATGGTGCTAACACTGTAAACACTTCTTGATGAAGGTGAATGAGTCTTGTTCCATACTTTTGTTAGAATTCTTTAGAATAACTGAGAGGGGGGGGGGAGTGAATCAGTTATTCAAGGTCCAAAATTCCCTATTAATACCTTTTTACTATTTTTAATGAATCCATATACTTTTCATCCATCCAATACTTAAATCAATCATATAAGCAAGTTATTGTAAATCAATATGCAATGACAAAACATCCAAAATCAACACATGACATAATGATTTACGTGGAAACCCAATTTGGGAAAAACCACCAATAACATGCTACTTGATTTTCACTCTTCTGAAGTGATGCCCTGTTAAAAGCCCGCCCTGTTAAAGGCTTACAACACACTGTTAAATGTGACCTTGTTAGAGGATTTCACCAAACTGTTAGGAATGGGCCTGGTTAAAGGTCTTTAGAACATTTACTTGGAATGTCACCCTGTTAAAGGATTTATCTTATGGCTATTAAACCAACCTAAGTCCATAGGATTTAAACTTACTGTTACAATTGCTAGAAAGTAACGATAATGGTCTTTTGATCTGATATAACTTACAACATACTTTGCAGATTTCAGATCACACTTTCAATTCAATCCTTATGCTTGGCTTCAATCACTTTAGCTCTTACTGCTTGTTTCCCTCTCAAGCTTCATCTCCTTGAGTCTTCTTACTCATTCTTCTAATGCAATCATCCTTGTGGTCGTCTATTCAAACTGAGTTCCAGTGCTTTCTTCTCCTTAGCACATTCTACAACACTTCATGCTTTTATGCTCGACCACCTCTCTCTCACTGTCCCCTTAATTCTTCATTAACTTATGTCTTCTTAAATAGGAGTCTAATTTTTCCTTTGCCATTCAATTCTCCCTCTCCAATTTTAGGGCTTTAAAATGGGTTAGGTAGGATACAATGTATCTACCCCATATCTTGTTCTCTTCTAGAAACTTCGCCAGTTGTATCCTTAAAAGAAAAATGTTCTACATGGTGTTCTGTGCCACCAAATCATCATTCTTATTTTCCTTCTAATTCACAAATTTCTAGATACTGTAGGAGCTTGGCATTATTGAGTTACTGGTGCTCAGCACTTCTGTGTTACTCGGCACCTATACCTACTCGACACTTGGTTCTGCTCGACACTTGGTTCTACTCGGTACTTGGTTCTGCTAGGCACTTGGTTTTGCTCTATACTTGGTTTTGCTCAACACTTGGTTCTGCTTGGTACTTGGTTCTGCTCGGCACTTGGTTTTGCTCAACACTTGATTCTACTCAGCACTTAGTTCTTCTCGGTACTTGATTCTGCTCGACACTTAGTTCTGCTCGGCACTTGATTAACTCTGTGTCACTCGACATTAACTAGGAATTTGCTCAGATCTTACTAGCTTGCTCGACTCCTTCTCTCTAATGATCTTAGTTTGAGCTTTACAAAAGACTTAGCTAAAACCTTAAATCTTTGATATGTTTCAGTGTGGCCATTCTTTGTATCTTATAGTATTCCATCAAATACACTTTTTCATCAATGGCTTAGTTGATCCTTGTACTTCATTACAACATCATAACTTCAACCTTTCTCTAGGTGTTCTAGTTACATCTTATTGATTGCCTCCTCCTTGACAATCAACTAATTGATAGTATTTGGATCACTAAAGCAATTGTCATTCCTGCAAGTAGCAAGTTTGACATCAATGAAAAAACAATGATTGAGGACATTCTTTACCAATTCCATATATTATCCCAACAACTCTTCTTATGATCATTTCAATCATTTCCAATAATCTCCCTCTTTGGCATTGATGGCAAACCAAACTAATCAGGTAATCAATTCAGTTACCACCAAGATTGTATATGTTGTCTTGCTGCATTTTTACTACTGATCTCATATATCTCCCTCTTTCTTTATATTGATCAGTTTTCTACATATTTCTCCCTCTTTGACATAAATGCCAAAGATGTAGCATCTTTATCATGAAAAATATAACCTTTGGCTTCTTGTTGATTTTCTCCCTCTATCACCATGCTTGTGACTGATTTGGAGTTTCTATTCCTGCTGTCATCCTTTGCATCAACCTGTTAATATTTCAATGATTTATTCCTATTAATGCAAGGCAGCTTTCTTATTGCCTTAAACAGCTTGAGTTAGGGGTATGACCCCCAACTTGCTTCTAAGATATTCATAGGCATCCTTGGGCAATGGTTTGGTGAAGATATTTGTAGTTTGTTCCTTTGAGTGAATGTATTCCAACTTCACTTGTTTTTCTTCTACCAATTCTCTGACATAATGATACTTGATTGCAATATGCTTGGTTTTTGCATGCATCATTGGATTTTTGGATATGTTTATGGCACTTGTATTATCACAATACAATATCATAGGTTTTTTACTTCTTCTTTCATTCCATTCAATAAATGTGTGAGCCATACAATGTTTGTGCAATTGACTGCAGCTGCTACATATTCTGACTTTGCAGTGGGTTGTGATGTACATGTTTGTTTCTTGCTAGTCTAGGTAACCAGCCTTTTGCCTAGAAATAATGCACCTCCACTTGTGTTTTTTCTGTCATCAATGTTTCCTCCCCAGTCTGCATCTGTATAAGCATTGAGCTCAAATTTCCCATTCTTTTTGTAGTATAGACCAAAGTCATTAGTTCCTTTGAGATATCTCATTATTCTTTTTACTGCTATGAGATGATTTTCTTTAGGATTAGCAGAGAACCTAGCCACTATTCCAACTGCTAATGCTATGTCTGGTCTACTATGTACAACATATTGTAGTTTTCCAATCATGAATCTGTACATTGTTTGATTAACTTCAGCTGACTCATCATTTTTGGATAGCTTATTTCCTGTGGCCATTGGTGTGCTGACTAGTTTGGATTCCTCCAATCCAAATGTTTTAAGAATTTCTTTGATGTACTTTGATTGTGTAACAAATATTCCATGTTTGAGATGATGTACTTGTAATCCAACAAAAATTTGATTTTTCCAAACATAGACATCTCAAATTCATGTTTCATTTTGTCAGCAAAGCCTTTGCAAAGTACTTCCTTACCTCCAAACACTATGTCATCCATAAAGATATTAGATACAATAATGTCTTTACCGTCTTCTTCTTTGATGTACATGTTGCTTTTATCATCAGTTCTTTCAAATCCAATTTGCACTAGATACTTGTGAAGTCTCTCATACCATGCTCTAGGTGCTTGTTTCAAACCATAGAGTGCTTTATGTAACTTACACACCATATCCTTGTTGTTTTCATCAACAAATCCTTCTGGTTGTTCAATATAGACTTCTTCTTCTAGTATACCATTTAAGAAAGCAGATTTTACATCCATCTGATAGACTTGAAAATCTTTGTAAGCAGCATATGCAAGTAAAGTTCTTACTCCGTCCATTCTAGCAATAGGGGCGAATGTTTCTCCATAGTCTATTCCTTCTTCTTGAGCATAACCCTTACATACTAGTCTAGCTTTATTTTTGGTAATCTCACCATTCTCATCTAGTTTTTTTCTGAATACCCATTTGGTACCAATCACATTCTTGTTAGTTGATCTGGGAACCAAACTCCAGGTTTTGTTTTTTCTTATTTGATCAATTTCTTTTTCCATAGCTTTATACCAGTCATCATCTTGTAATGCACCATATACTATCTTGGATTTAGATTTGCTGATTAGACATGATTCATATCTTAGTCTATTCTTTGTCATTGGTCTTGCATCTTTGTCACCAATTATTTGTTCAGCAGGGTGATGTCTTTTTACATATTTGGATAATCTTGGCTATGTCCTTGTTTCCATGTTTGATCTTTCAGATTCAGGATCACTATGCACTTCGTTGTCAGGTTTTTCTTCATCATGTATGCTATCTTCAAAATTATATTGTGCATTTTCTTCATTCTGAAACTTGGCTTCTGAATGCAATTCAGCATTCACTGGTTGTGAATCGGCTAAAACTGATACCTGTTGTTGATTTCTAATTTGATTGACATCATTTTCATCAACATTCATTCCTTCATAAGAATACACAAAGGTTCTGTACTCTTCCATTTTCTTTCATATTTCAGCTTGGACTTCTGTGTGCTCATCAAAATTTACATTTGCACTTTCCACAATTTTGTTAGTGTTAATATTTAAACACTTATATGCCTTACTTCTAGTGGAGTAACCAAGAAATATGCCTTCATCACTTTTTGCATCAAATTTTCCATTTCTAACATCTTTAAGGATAAAGCATTTGCAACCAAACACTTTGAAATGTTTTACATTGGGTGAGTGACCATACCATAATTCAAAAGGTGTTGTATTTGTACCTTTCTTGACTTGTACTTGGTTCAGTGTATGAACAACTACACTTACAACTTCTCTCCAATATTTTAGAGAAACATTCTTTTCCATCATTAATGTTCTGGCACAGTCAATCACATATCTATTTCTTCTTTCAGCAATTCCATTTTGTGGGGGAGTTCTAGGAGTTGACATTTTTCTTTTGATTCCTTTTTCATTACAGAATATCTCAAATTCCTTTGATGTAAATTCACCACCTCTATCTGATTTTAGGCATTTCAAGCTTTTTCCAATTTCCTTTTCAACTCTAGCCACATACCACTTAAACATTTAAAAAGCATTAGATTTTTGTTTTAAGAACATAACAGTCATCATCCTGGAATAGTCATCAACAAATAACATTATGTATTTATCTCCTCTATAGCTTTGTATTTCCATTGGACCACATAAGTCAGTGTGAACTAACTCAAGTATCTCTTTAGATGTATAGTTTTTGCTTTTGAAACTTGATTTTGTCATCTTTCCTAGCTGACATTGTTTGCACATGATATTATCAGGCTTCTTTAATTTTGGTAAACCTCTAACTTTCTTCATTTTATTGATGTTGACTAGATTGTCAAAGTTGACATGACATAATCTTCTATGCCATAACCATTCATCATCAAATTTTGCAAATAAACAAGAAACATCATCCATATTAAGATAAAACAAATTACTCTTTGTTTGATCTCCTTTTCCTATCAGTTTACCATTAGTATCATAGATTTTTGCAGTTTTATTTCCAAATTCCACTTTGCAACCTATATTGCCTAACTGTGAGACACTCAGTAAATTGTAGTTTAATCCTTCAACATAGTATGCATTGTCACATGAAATTTGTTCTATGAGCTTAATGGAACCTTTTCCTTTGATTTGACATGGAGCATCATTACCAAATATAACATTATTTCCATCATACTGAGTAAAGTTAATAAACTTACTTTTGTCTCCTGTCATGTGATGTGAGCATTCACTGTCTATGATCCATCTGTCATTCTTGTTTATACATGTTACTAGTGCTGTGGTCTCTTCTTCATCAGATTGGTCCTTCATGGCTACATAAAAAACTTCATCACCATTATAATCAAAATTTTCTTCAACAATATAACACTTCTTACCTTTTTCTTTGTAATCTCTCCTGTCATCATCTCTTCTGTTCTTGTATTTTTTGCCTTCCTTGGAATCCTTTTTCTGTGGACATCTTGTAGCAATATGACCTACTTCATTGCAATTGAAACAAATGATAGGCATCTTACCTTTGAATTTTCCTTTCCCCCTGTGAAATCTTCTAGCGAGCAATGCTTCCAATTGTTCCACATCTTCCTCATTAGTGCTACTGTCACTAGATACATACTTCATTTTTCTTCCTTTCTTTGATTTCACCTGTTTGGCATCTTTTAGTGATAACTTGGCCTTAAAAGAAGATTCAAAATTTTCAGGTTTGTAGTTGTCAAAGTTGGATAATTCAAATGCAGTGAGTCTACCTATTATACCTTCAAAACCTAGATTATTTCCTAGTATACATCTTAGCTCTTGTATTGCTGATACTCTACTAGCATAGATAGGGAGCAAGGTTCTTAAGAACTTACTATGAATAGTATCTTGATCCAGTTGACCACTCAAGCATCTTATTGCACTTACCACTTCTTTTATTCTTGCACCATACTGAGCAACATTCTCATTTTCTTCCATTTTCATGTCATCAAACTTTCCTCTGAGACTTTCTCTTTTTGCTCTTTGTACATTTTGATCTCCTCCATAGATGTTTGATAGGGCTTTCCACATTTTGTATGTAGTGTCACATCCTTTGATATCATCAAATTTAGCATAGCTGAGTGCAGAGGCAATTTTCAGCATTGTCTGGTTGTGTTCTTGCTTGTTTTTCATGTCTTCTACAGTAGGAGCACCTGTTGGATCTACATGTTTAGTAACAATTGAATTTTGGGCATAATCTCCTATGGATCCAAGATGTAGGTAGCTTCATCAAACTTTTCCATGCAACAAAGTTGTGTTTGTTGAGCTTGGGAACTTCTCTCTTTTCCATTTTGATCTTTTCTTCTTGTAGTCCTTTTAAACTGAATCAACAGTTAGCTCTGACACCAATCGTTAGAATTCTTTAGAATAATTGAGAGGGGGGGAGGGGGGGGGGGGTGAATAAGTTATTCAAGGTCCAAAATTCCCTATTAATACCTTTTTACTATTTTTAATGAATCCATATACTTTTCATCCATCCAATACTTAAATCAATCATATAAGCAAGTTACTGTAAATCAATATGCAATGAAAAAAATCTAAAATCAACACATGAAACAATGATTTACGTGGAAACCCAATTTGGGAAAAACCACCAGTAACATGCTACTTGATTTTCACTCTTTTGAAGTGATGCCCTGTTAAAAAGCCTTCCCTATTAAAGGCTTACAACACACTGTTAAATGTGACCTTGTTAGAGGATTTCACCAAACTGTTAGGAATGGGCCTGGTTAAAGGTCTTTAGAACATTCACTTGGAATGTCACCCTGTTAAAAGATTTATCTTATGGCTATTAAACCAACCTAAGTCCATAGGATTTAAACTTACTGTTACAATTGCTAGAAAGTAATGATAATGGTCTTTTGATCTGATGTAACTTACAACATACTTTGCAGATTTTAGATCACACTTTCAATTCAATCCTTATGTTGGCTTCAATCACTTCAGCTCTGACTGCTTGTTTCCCTCTCAAGCTTCATATCCTTGAGTCTTCTTACTCATTCTGCCAATGCAATCATCCTTGTGGTCATCTATTCAAATTGAGTTCCAGTGCTTTCTTCTCCTTAGCACATTATACAACACTTCATGCTTTTATGCTCGACCACCTCTCTCTCACTGTCCCCTTAATTCTTCATTAACTTATGTCTTCTTAAATAGGTGTCTAATTTTTCCTTTGTCATTCAATTCTCCCTCTCCAATTTTAGGACTTCAAAATGGGTTAGGTAGGATACAATGTATCTACCCCATATCTTGTTCTCTTCTAGAAACTTTGCCAGTTGTATCCTTAAAAGAAAAATGTTATACATGGTGTTCTGTGCCACCAGCTCATCATTCTTATCTTCCTTTTAATTCACAAATTTCTAGATAACAACCTTGTCGGCTTAGATTTGGAAAATTTTTGATTTCCAAAATAATGCAGTAGCTCAGCATTATTGAGTTACTGGTGCTCGGCACTTCTGTGTTACACGACACCTATACCTGCTTGACACTTGGTTCTACTCAGCACTTGGTTTTGCTCGGTAATTGGTTCTGCTCGGCACTTGGTTCTACTTGGTACTTGGTTCTACTCGGCACTTGGTTCTACTTGGTACTTAGTTCTGCTCGACACTTGGTTCTGCTCTGCACTTGATTCTGCTCGGCACCTAATTCTGCTCGGCACTTAGTTTTGCTCGGCACTTGGTTCTGCTCAGCACTTAGTTCTGCTCAGCACTTGATTAACTCTGTGTCACTCGGCATTAACTAAGAATTTTCTTGACTCTTACTAGCTTGCTCAGCTCCTTCTCTCTAATGATCTTAGTTTGAGCTTTACAAAAGACTTAGCTAAAACCTTAAATCTTTGATATGTTTTAGTGTGCCCATTTTTTGTATCTTATAGTATTCCATCAAATACACTTTTTCATCAATGGCTTAGTTGATCCTTGTACTTCATTACAACATCATAACTTCAACCTTTCTCTAGGTGTTCTAGTTACATCTTATTGATTGCCTCCTCCTTGACAATCAACTAATTGATAGTATTTGGATCACTAAAGCAATTGTCATTCCTGCAAGTAGCAAGTTTGACATCAATGACAAAACAATGATTGAGGACATTCTTTACCAGCTCCATATATTATCCCAACAACTCTTCTTATGATCATTTCAATCATTTCCAACAACTTTACCAATAATAAACCATGGAAAGGATTTTTTTTAACTAAGGACTTCCCACCAAAATTCCCCATGCATGATCCAAGATGAGCTTCTTGCAAAGCCACACGAATTTTAGCTTTAGTAAGGCATATAAGAAGAGGACCATCATAAGAATATTTGTAGAGAACATCAACAAGAATGATATATCAAGTCATGGTCTTCCAAATCATATTCCTTGAATTCTTGTTTACTAACTTGTGGAATGATCCATCCTTTAGGTATTAATAAATATGTGAATATCACTCATCTAGATGTAAATTAAGACAATAGACATCTAATAGGGTGTTGTGCAAAATGATAGGTTTTGACAAGGTATGGATTGCAAATTGAAAATCTAACACATCCTCCTCTAACATAATAATGGATATTGCACTAGACATATCAATTAACATTGTTGATTATCTTTTGGAGGTAGGATCAGAAGAGAAAGGGGAGAATTTTTTTGAAGTAAACCTACTATTAGATCATGATACTTGGTCAATTTATCATTCTTAGCTTGATACATCCTATTAATCTATTATTCAACAAGTTTTAAAATTCAAAATATCTTAATGTGTTTAATTTGTAAGGATAGAGATGCCTTCAATCCAACAATAGAGGATTCATACTCAACAATATTACTAGTGCAAGATAAAGTGAGCTTATAAGATAAAGGAATCGATTTCCTAGACAAAGGTATTAATATAACACTTGCTCCAAATCTATTTTGTCATCTAGATCCATTGAAGTATAATTCCCACATTTCATATCAATGGTTAAAATAAACTCATGAAGAAACTCAATAAATTATGATATAGAAATAGGAGAAGGAGCCTCACCCAAAAGATCATTCAAGGATTTCCCTATAATAGATTTATGAGATTTTAAGTAAAAATCTATCAAGAGAATGACCTCTTTAGCAAGTCATCTTGAAATATCTATTTTTTAAAAGAGATTTTTCAAAGGATAAAACTTCACATAAAAATTAACTTATGTATTAAGAAGATAATGTCTGAGTTTTTGACAAGCAAAAGCTAGAGAAAGACATTGTTTCTTAACCACAGTGTAACATATTTCTTAATCAATCAACATTCCACTTATGTAATAGACATGACACTCCTTTCTAGCTTGATCATGTATAGCCGAGATAACACTCAATGCCTTAGAAGAAGAATAAATATAAAGAAACAATGAATTGTTTGATTGAGCCAGTTGTAAGATATGAATATTAGCAAGATAAATTTTGAATTATTCAAATGAGAGCTTACAATCTTCATTTCAAGAGAAATTATAATCCTTCTTAAGCAAGGAGGTGAAAGTAATCATATGATCTAGTAGGTGAGAAAAAAATGTTTAGATAGCACGTATCTTCCCTTGTGAGCAACAAAGTTGTGAGATATTCTAAGGAGGAGGTATATTTGTTGGAATGAGTTAATGGGAAAAACAACACTGAGAGAGGGGGTGAATCAAGATCTCATACTTTTGACTTCAAAACCAATTTAATAAATTCACTCCAAAACCATTACATATGATAGATCTACCATTAAAACTGTAATGTTGAAACATAAATGAAATACATCACATCCATAAAGATTTCAACACATAACATAATGATTTGGTAACCTAGAAACACTTCAAGATGAAGGTAAAAGTGGGATGGGAATGAAATCCACAAATCTTCACTATTGCAACTATAAAGTTAACCTATTAGGGTTATAATATTTGATCATAAGATATGATCTACCCTATGAGGGGTCTTCCCTGTCAAAAGATTTAGAGACTATTAGGTCTCAATTGTTAAAGGATTTTACACTTACACTGAAGTAAGGACTCTATTATGAGGTTTACATAGGTATGTTAAAACTACTCTGTTAAGAGATTTACCTTAGCTCAATTAACAATAAATGATTCAATACCTAACCATTAGTTTTCTCTATAAGATGATCTTGGGTCTCCTCTTTGCTATGTCTCTAATATGATCTCCTAATCTGATAACTTTGTTCAATCCTTCACTTCTCTAATTTCTCTCTCTCAAATCTTCTTTTAAACCTAGTCTTCACTCCTTCACATGTGAATATGCTCATTCATACATTCCTTCATACATGCATATGCATTTATTCACATAGATTCTAGGGTTAGAATCATCCTTAAATAGATGTTCTATGAATATTCTAGATCTTGATTAACAGTTTACACTTCATCATCTTTTTTCATTTCTATCTCATTTTTTGATTGGTTGAATTGCACACCTTGGGATCATTATCTTATAAAATTATGTGTGAACACCTTCTTAGTTGGTTCTACAAATATTAAATGTCATATAAATTTGTCCAAAATGGTTTACATATGTGTTTGTGTCATTACAAACTTATATGTCAAAACTAAATTGATCGACACTTGAATGCTCTAACACTCAGTCATGTAGACTTATTTATGTTGTCACTCAACTTATATATACTGAATTTCTTAGTAATAAATAACTTGTCAACATGTTTATTTTTGACTATATTTTTTGATGCATACATGTGCTCGATCTCAACTGAATACTTGACATCACTATCTTTCCCAGTATAAGCTTTGTATGCTTGGCCTTTACTAGATAACTTGGTTGCAGTGATGACCATGTAATCTTTCCTCGTAAATAACTAAGTGTGTGGAAACTAATTGACAACATAGGCTTAGAGACCAAAAATATCCCCCATTGATGTTAATGGAAAAAACACATTGTCATGAATAATCATTTCTTTCAAAAATGAGTATCCCCCCTGAGACCACAGTTTGACCCTATGAAATCTGATCTCTGATGTTAGATCTTTGATCTTCTTATTGCTTATTTTATTTTTTTTCCCTTATATCCCCTTTATTATTCTTGTCATATTTTATCCCCCTTATTTTCGTCACTGATGGAAACTTGGGGCTTCTGGGGTTAATTTCTACTTATCAAAGAATTGTTGATGACTTGCGAAAATATGACCATAGATTTTATTCCCTCTCTCCTTAACTTGATCAAAAATTTGAAACTAAATGTCTAGCTTAGTAGCTAGATCAATAAATCCTACTATATGTGAAAAATTTGTATCTTTCTTCAAAATGTTTTTGGCAACAGATACCTCCCTCTGAATAATCTCTATGTGTGGGAGTAATTGAAGTGGAATCAGTGTCAACTTATGTCTGATCATGTTGATCTTAGATTGGTTTTGACAATTGAGTGTCAACACACTTAAGAAATTTTCTAAGTTGATTCTGAGTATAATATAGATGCCAAGTTACAATATGTGCCGAGTCATTCAAATGCCGAGCAGATAGACAGTACCGAGAAAGTTTCAACTGCCAAGTGACTAATAGATGTCGAGCCAGCATATGTGCTGAGTAAACTATAGATGTCAAGCTACTATATGTGTCTAGTAGACTATAGGTGCCAAGCATCAGTAATTAATAAGTGCCGAGTAACACAAAATCTGCATAAGAGTTTGTGCCCTCACAAACTAAGATGCAAACCATTTTTGAGCTAACATATGATAAATCTCAAAGATTAATAGATAAGATTGAATCTGTTTTATTCCCTATGAAATCAACATGCAACTAATCAAAAAAATGGAAGAATTGAGTAGGAAAGATGGATGAATCTCAATCATAGATTCATATCGAACCCTAAGTCATGAATCCTTTTTAAGGAGGTCAAAACCCCATAATTCAATAATGTATGAGAGAGTATGCAAAAAGAGAATTTAAGAGAGGATGATAGAGTTAAAGAGAGTGAAGAAAAAAAGTGTGAAGAGTACATTCAAGGTGACTTAGAAAAATAGAGGAATTGCCAAATCAGTGAACATCATAATAGAGTATCAATACTTTGTATAGAATCATATCAAATCAAAGAGGATTAGATTAGAATGGACTAAACATTGATCTGAAATCAACAATTGAAGATTGTAATTTATTAGGTCAACACATTCTACTATACTTTCTAGCCATTGTATTAGGAGAATGAAAATCCTATGAAGATAGGTTAGTTTAATAGTCATTTTGTAAATCCTTTAATAGGGTGACATTCCAAGTGAATGTTTTGTAAATCCTTTAGATAGGTACACTTTTAATAGAGTGTTGGAGCCTTTAATAGGGCATGCCTCTCAGAGGGAAAACCATTTTTGATGGTCAAACTTTGTAACCTTGACAAGTTACATATTGTTGCAGTGATAAGTTGTGGGTGTCATCCCCACCCCAATTTTACCTTCTCATTTTGGAGGGTTTTTGCGTGATCAAATATTGTGTCATCAATTTTCATGCATGTCTTTACTTTCATGTTAATTAGAAATGTTACATGCATGCAATGATTTTATTTAAAAGGATTTATAGCTTAAAGTTTAATACTTTTGGTTCACCCCCACAACCTCCAGAAGTATTCTTCCTACTTGTAAATTCCAATGATTGGTATGAGAGCCTAGTTCATACAAGGAGAACCCTTACAACTTGAAAAAAATATCTAGAAGTGGAGCTCTACAAGCATGGGAAGATTATATAAAATTAGGAGATTGAAATACATCTCATTCTACATTCTCTAGAAGAAGCTAGGGAAGAATTGAGGAAATCCCTAAAGAGAAGAAAATAAACCACCATAGTAGAGAATGATACACAATACAAGGAGATTGACACAAAAAAAGTGTTTTCCAATGGACATTCTAAGGAGTTTGTTGTAGAAATTGTAGACCTAATGGAGAAGAATAGAGCTCAAGCACAAGAGATTAGAACTCTCAAGATTGAACAATAATCACAAGCCATGATGCTTTTTGAAGTGATTGAGTAGAAGAAGAGAGTCATTGAAGATAAAGCTATGATAGAAGGTGACAAGAGAAACCTTTCCAATAGACTAGAGGAAAATTCAAGTGAGCTTGCAAGATTTTCCAACATGTAGCCAGACACCCTAAGCCAAATGATGAATGCCCATCATGAATTGAATGTCAAGGACATTGAGATCTCAACACTAAAGATGCAAAATGAACAACTGAAAAATGACTTGAGAAGAGAAAAATAAATTGTAGAAATCTACAAAAAACCTAATGAAGGCATAAAGTACTTTGAAAAACTATAAAATCACCAAGATCTAGTAATGACACTTTAGGACTAGGATACACTAGCACTAAAGAAGGAGAGTCATCTAAGACTGCAGAAGAAAGAAGTGACAAAGGTAAGAACACAAAACCAACTTGTCATTTTTATGGTAAAAAGGGACATAACTCTAATGTGTGTAGGAGCTAGAATGCCAATCAACATGACAAACTTAAAAACATGGTTCCTTATCACAAGTGCAACAAGCAAGGTCATTAGGCATATGACTACAAGAATAGAACCATTAGGACAACAAGATTTGAAAGCCACTACTACAATTTCAAGAAGTATGGACATAGAGCCTTTGAATGTAGATCTAAACCTACATGGACACCAAACCAACCAGAAAATATAGATAATCATGGACATCACTACAATTGAGACTACAACACTAGGAAGAACTATCACTACTGCCAAGAATATGGACACATTCCTAAAAACTGCATAGGAACACACTTTATTGGTAACTACAATAGGTGGTTGAGTCAAACCACTTGTTTCAGCTACCAAAAGACAAGATACATTAGCAAGTATTTCCCAACAAGATCAAAGGCTCCCAACTCCGAGTTCAACAAGGAAAAGGGAAAGTTGATGTTGAACATATTAGAGGAGAGATGAATAAGATATGGAAGAAAAGAGATGGAAGAAGCACATCCAATGGAGGGATCACTTCACCTAAAAGCTCAAGTGGTCATGCTTCATCTAACTAAGGAAAAGAAGGTATGAGGAACTAATATATAATTCTTTATCACACATCAATTCCAAGACAAGTTAGTACTGCAAGGGATATAAATAGCATGAATAAAGATGAGAGTTTATCTTCTAAAGCTTTCATATTGTTACCAAAGTATGAAAAGTTACCTTTATTTGTCAAGTAAAATCAATGGATGCTGAGTGAAGGGAAATTCTTATTGAAGCCAAGTAAGGGAAACTCCAATGAATATCGAGTGTTGGAAAATCAATGGAAGCCAAGTAAAACAAAATTGCATAAGGAGCTAAGTGGACAATTGTATATGCACTAAGCATTAAATGCTATGAAATGAAAGGTATAAGGTCAAGTTTTCTATCATTTTTCATCATTAAAAACAAAAAACAAGAGAAAGAAGAGCACAAAAATGACTTCCAAGTAGAGATTGAAGCTTTTGCAAAGATTCTAGCCAAGATTCAACATCGTTTCATTGATTTAAGGTATTTACTCTAGTGTTGAGCTACGCAATTACACAACTTCTACATCTTGAAACCATAGATTATAGAAATGGCATCAAGCTCTAGGAATCCCAAGGACAAGGAACCATTTGAGGTTCATTTGGTCAGTCATGAAGTAAAACAACTAGAATTCAAACCAATCCTTGTGGTATCCTACAAGAATGATCTAGCTGGTGCCCTATCCATCATTCCCCCTAAAGTAGTCATGGTTCAAGACATTTAGAAATGCTATAATTGCAAAGTAGGTGGGATAGGAGACATGGAGATTAGGGAAGCATATGATAAACTATGTAATAATGGACTGTTGAAGGAAGAAGACAGAATAGTTGAGAGAAAGGGACTTACTTGTGCCCTAGACTTCTCGATAGTCTTTAAAATAGAATGGATCAAACTTGTTCTAAGTAGAATTCATGAAAATTTCTTATGGTTAGAAGGAGGACCAGTAAAGATAACCAAGAGAATCATTCACCAAGTCACAAGGTATCCAACCCTAGAATGACCAAAGACCCTGAGGAGTGATTCAAAAGAAGCCATAGAGAAGAACATTGGGGCTAAGTGGAATAAAAGAGGGATGACCATTGATATAATCAAAGATCCACTTGTAGAATTTTCTATTAGAGTCATATCCAATAAATTCTACTAGTCAAGCTAACTAAATAGTGTACCCTTCATTGTAGTTGACGTAGGATATAAAATTATCAAGAAGGATCATACATATGATCTAGTTGAATTACAATTGCAATAGATTATGGAGAATTTGGGAGAAATAAGGAGATCCAAGATTACTCAATGTAAATTTGGTTGAATTTTGATATGCTTATTTTTCTATGTTCAGAATGAATTCCCCTCTTTTGGTAAAGTAAGTTGGAAGACAAACAGGTTAGTAGCAATATAGGTTAATGAATACATAGAGCATATGGGGACAAATTTTGACACTATAATGACCAGCTACTTTGAAGACTTTAAGAAGTCTATGAAACAGAGGCTTAGGACACCTGTTTCCTTAGTTGAGTAGCACATCAATGACATTTTTTTTCTAGTTGACATTGACTTTACATATATCCAAGTAGTAGTACCAAGGGTGAGATGGCTGAGGCCACTTGGATATGAAATCAACATTGATGAGGCACCTGCAAAAATCACAACATTTCTTGTAGAAGACATTGATAAAAGTGAAAAACCTTTTGGCACTTTTGATGTTGTAAAGTCCAAAGTAGAAATGGAATTGAAAATTGCTTTAACCCTAAAGAAAAAAGATAGATTGGTCAAGAAGCTTAAGGCCAAATTTGGTGAAGAGGTAGCAAAAGTAGAAGAAGAAGATGATGAAGATGAAGAAGAAGAAGAATAGGGCTAGGAGCCACTTACCTTGAGGGAGAAGATGTTGAAGAGGTAGAAGGTACCAAGGAAGAAGAGAAAGATAAGGAAGCACCTACCAATCCAAAGCCAAAGAAGAGAAAAGCTCAAAAATAACCAACAACTTAGCCCAAAGGCAAAAGGATAGCCAAGCCAAGCCCAACAAAGCCTACTACAAGGTCAAGAACAAGAGCTACATAAAAGGAGGCTAAGGAGTAAGAAAAAAACAAGGCTACTGAGCAAGAAGGTCTAGGCAAAAAGAAGTTGAGAAGAAAGTATGTTGTGCCTCCTAAATTAGATGAGGAAAGGACTGAATTTGATGACATTGGCTAATTTAGAGTGGTAAGTCACACCACCAAGTCTGACTTAGAAAATATATGTGATAACATTAGAGATAATGTAGAATTATCTAGCTTAAAAAGTATTGATTTAATTAAGTTGACTAGAGAACATAACATAGTTGAAGAATCAGTCTACACTATGATGGCCAAGTTCAAGAACACTCTTCTTGAACTTGAAAATTCAATGTCTAAGGAGTTATATTCTATTGTAGAAAAAAAATGGCATTATTGCCTTAATATGAAAAAAGAAACAAGAGAGTAAAAATTGGCTCAAGTAATGTCTAAACTCACAAAAGGGAAAATTAGCAAGGCAAATAAGAAGCATGGGAGAAAATTTGCACCCAAATATAGAGCACTTAGTATACTTCAGAATAAAATTGAAGATGTTGTCAAAAAGTCCACTCAAATGTGGAAATTAATTTATGGCTTGACAACTATCAAAGAAGGAGAGAAAAATCCCTTTGAGGGAAGAAATAATGGAGAAGAAGAGAACAATGATAAGGAAGAAGAAGGTGGAAAAGAAAAGGCAGATGATACAATGGAGAAGGAAACACAAAAGGATGATATGGAAACTACTGAAGTGCAACAAACAAAATAGATTGTGCAAGATACACAATTGCCACCTCCAAGTCCTCCACATGATACCACCACAACTGTAGATATAATAACTATAAAGGATGTCCCTGACAACTCTAGTTAGAACATCAATCCATTGACTATAGACGATCTTAAAAGATTCTTCACCAGACTACACTACAAGCATAATTGTGTACAAATCCAATCTTGGTGAGTGTGGAAGAATTAAAAAAGACTACAGCTTAAATCACAAGGGATAAGGTGAATCCACAAGAACAACCTTATCACATCCCTACATCCACACATGAACAACCAACAATGCAAATAGTAGTAGACACATCTGCAAAGGTTGACTCCACAGTTCAAGTCTTGATGATTGAACAAAAGACACAAAGTACAGAGGAGACAAAGCCTACAAAGGAGCAAATAGGATAGATAGATACATCTATCTCTACAACACAAGTACAAGGTGAAACCCCATAGATCACAATAATTGATAAGGAAAGATTTGAAGAGGACAAGGAAAGTCCTAAGAAGAAGGAGCAAGAGGCAATACAAACATTGGTAAATTATCCTACAATAGGGACTCCAACAATCCTTTAGAAGTTGAGCACTGTTTTAATGCCATTGAAAATATCTATACCAGGCTTGAGCTCAACAAGAGTAGCAAGGGTACTTCAATATGGAGACCCTAAATTAGATGAGAAAATAGTCATCCCTAAATATGAGTATGATAATATTACTCTTGAGCATATAAATCTAATGCAAGAGGCATTAGAAAGGAAAAAGAGTAGGAAATACTTAGAAATGAGTACAAACAAAGGCAAGCTTTACATGAAATTAAGGGCATCTTTCTAGATGCCTTCAACTTGCAAACACCTTATGAAACTAAGCCCATTATGGAGGAACTATCCAATATAGTGGGTTAGATGCAAAATGAAGACCTTGATACAAATGCCAAACTACTAGAATGGTTAGAAAGGAAATTTTAGGCAAAGGTAAATGAGAAAATCTCTACTAAAATTGCACTTTCACAAGTTGAGCTGGCAAAGAAAATTGAAAAGGTAAAGGCAGTACTTGAGAACATATTCTCATTGTACTCAAAATTGTGTGACCCATCAATTTTCACATAGGAAACTAGCCAGCAAATAATGAGCTTGGAAAGGAATTTAAAGATATGAATCATGCAACTACCCAAAGATCTAGCATAGAGTGAGAAGTATTTTAACACTATGCTTCACACTTAGACGGAATTAGCTATGTTAATAGTAGATGAGACAAATACAAAGGCCAAATTAATCTAGATACAATCTGCCATAACCCCATCCATGGAAATTTTGCAGAAAGAACTGGCCTATGCTAAAAATGTGTTAAAGAAAGACCCCAATCTTTCTACATTAGAAGGCTTAGTTCACCTTGCAATAGAGTCAACCATCTAGATAAAATCACTAGAAATTGCACTACAGAATTGGGATGCTTCTTCGAGGATAGTAATGGAGGTAAATAAATCCTTTTTGGAAAAATATATAGTTAATGTATAAAATCCTTTGACATAAGTGTGAAAAAGGGGGAGATAAATTTTGAGGGGGAGAAATAGAAAAGCCAAAAGGAAACTATAACTGCAAGGGAAGATATGTGGAAGGGGGAGTTAGAATAGAGTAGATTGGAGAAAGAATGATAAGGCAAGGCATATCAGAATCAACATGAGACAAATCTAGGATGAGAAGTTTTGGATACAACAAAGGCACATCAACTCAGGGGGAGTTACAAATTTTGAGGTATAAAATCCTTCACAAAAATATAATTTTGAACTTTTGTATATATGTTGAATAGAATGTATATTATACTCAAATAAATTAGATTCATCATGAATAGTTAAGTGTTTTTAACACTCATGTCAAAGGGGGAGATTTTTGATATGAGATTGGTTTTGACAATTGAGTGTCAACAGACTTAAGAAATTTTCTAATTTGATGTTGAGTATAATATAGATGTTGAGTTACAATATGTGCCAAGTCATTTAGATGCCAAGCAGATATACAGTATCAAGCAAGTTTCAACTACCACATGACTAATAGATGTCGAGCCAACATATGTGCCAAGTAAACTATAGATGTCGAGTCAGTATATGTGCTGAGTAAACTATAGGTTCCAAGAAAGACATAATTTCTATATGTGCCAAGCATCAATAATAGTAAGTGTCAAGTAACATAGAATCAACATAAGAGTTTGTGCCCTCACAAACTAAGATGTAAACCATTTTTGAACTGACATATGATAAATCTCAAATGATTAAAAGATAAGATTGAATCTATTTGATTCCTTATGAAATCAACATGTAACCAATCAAAAAAATGGAAAGAATTAATAGGGAAAGATGGATGAATCTCAATGGTAGATTCATAACTAACCCTAAGTCATGAAACCTTTTTAAGGAGGTCAAAACCCCATAATTTATTAATGCATGAGAGAGTATGTGAGAAGAGAATTGAAGAGAGGAATGATAGAGTGAAAGAGAGCGAAGAACAGAAGGGTGAAGAGTACATTCAAGGTGACTTAGAAAAATAAAGGAATTGCCAGATCAGTGAACATCAGAATAGAGTATCAACAATTTGTACAAAATCATATCAAATCAGATCAAAATAGACTGAACATCTATCTAAAATCAGCAATTGAAGATCATAAGTTATCAGGTCAACACATTCTACTATACTTTCTAGCCATTGTATTAGGAGAATGAAAATCCTATGAAGATAGATTGGTTTAAAAACCATTTTGTAAATCCTTTAATAGGGTGACATTCCAAGTGAATGTTTTGTAAATCCTTTGGATAGGTACACTTTTAATAGAGTTTAGAGCCTTTAACAAGGTAGTCCTCTCATAGGGTAGACCATTGTTGATGCTCAAACTTTGTAACCTTGACAAGTTACATATTGTTGTAGTGATAAATTGTGGGTGTCATCCCCACCCTAGTTTTACCTTCTCATTTTGGAGGGTTTCTGGGTGATCAAATATTGTGTCATCAATTTTCATGCAATTCTTTACTTTCATGTTAAATAGAGATGTTAAATGCATGTAATGATTTTAGTTAAAAGGTTTTATAGCTTAAATTTTGATACTTCTGATTCACACCCTCCCCCTTAGAAGTATTCTTCCTACTTGTAAATTTCAATAGATCATTGTATCTTTGGTCATGATCTTAGCTAACCTCTTTTGACTAAATTTCAATTCATTATATGAGGATGAGATTGAACTCATGTTCTTGCCCAATGTAATAACACTTGCTCTTATGTCTACATGTAACAATTCTAATGAACATAGAGCATCTACTGTAAAGAAATTAGAATCATACAATTACAAATAAAATAAATTAATGGCTTATAAAATTGTTTCTAGTTGTGTGATTGATGTAGAAAGCTTAGCTTGTCTATGTACAACTTCTTGTGAGATTTTCTCTAGCACTTTATGTTCCAGTTGTACACTAGAAATGTGTCCCACTCTAAACCCTTCTATCCAAATGATTCCATGAGTTTGGAATGCTTGGATACCATCTTAGAGCTCCCTATCCACAGAGTGCAAGAGAGTGTATTTCAAGTTCAAGGGCTCTTAGTTGAGCTTTCAAAATACTCTTCTTGCTAGTAAACCATGCAATGGGAGGTTCCAAAGACAAGATGCAAGAATGCAAATGTCCCAAGGAGTTCTTCAAGAATGCAATGCAACTAAAGATTAAAATAGAATGAATATGAAAAGTGCAACTATTCTAAGCATGGATGAGAGTGTTACAATACCATTATTAAGCTATGTGAGATTAAGCTACATGTAAAAATGAAAGCTAAGCTAAGCTAGAATGCCATGATGCCATGGATGAGAGAATGTAGACAAGAAATAGAAGTTCTAATGCAAGATGGAAGACTAAACTAGAATGGAAATGTGAGATGTAGCTATTCTAAGCATGGATGAGAGAATGTAGACAAGAAAGAGAAGTTCTCCACAAAGCTCCAAAGAAACCTATTAGAAAACTTGTAGCATAACAATATTCAAAATGAGGATGGATCGCTTTGAGGGGGAAAGCTCTCTCCCTTTTAAAGTTGTACGCATGGTAGAGATCAAGATGAAGATGGTGGATGATCAACGGTGGAATTTGAAAAGAAGAGTGATCCATGTGCACACACAAGTCAACCAATAGAATATAAGTTGACTTGTCATATAAGACAAAAGTCATAGAGCCTTTTCTTTTAATTGCAAAATAGAAAAAGGACTTTATGTGTGCACTTTAAGTGGGTTAGAAGAATGGGGTCTTTTATTTAATTAAAAGGGGACATGTTCTTTTAATAAAATAATGAACTTAGGATAGCATAGTCAAACTATAGGTTATAATCAAATAAATTGATTATTAGCAATTTGGTCTAGGTAAATGATTAAATTAATCTAGCCAAAATGTTGAAAAGGGGGCTAATAGTCTAGATGACCATTTTTAGGTGATTATATTTGCTCCTCTTTGACTAATGCGTGATCGATCTAGGAACACATTATGTCAAAGAAAAATCGAAGCCAAGTAGGCAGTGGTAGATATAGATGTCTGATTCCAAAGAATGAAATGCAGAAATAGATAGCAAGTCCTAAATGCACAGCCTGATAGCAGTAGTACTAAACACTAGGAAGATGATGTTAGGATCTAAAAAGAATTCTAACACCTAGCAAAGTGAATAGATCGCGAGCAAGTGATAAGATCAAACAAATGCTCCTAAGAAATAGATAGCTATAATAATCAGCAATAGAGTATTTTTGCCCCCTTGGGATCGAAATTGAAATGAGGTAAGAGAATGCAGAAACTAGATAGACATGAGAAAATTGATATATAGCAATGTCCGATATGACAGATAAATGATTAGAGCCCAAGAATGACTATAAAAAAATTGATAAAATGCCCCAATTTGACTAGAGTTGACCTTGAAGTATATAGCATAAAAATTAGGTCGAAACAAGTAGAAAGGTGATTTTAGACATGAAACAATGAATTGAAGTAGATATGAAGTATGGAAATGATGAAGACATGAAGAAATGAAGATGCCCCAGTGATGATTCAGAGATTAGACCTCAAAAGGTCAGCTAATTGCTCAGAAGAAAGTAGAATTTTAAAAGATAATTTTGACCATCAAAATGAACTCAAATTTGGATTTCAATCTCAAAAATGAATCTAGGATGTCGAAATTAGTTAAGAGGTCAAAACTTTATATAATGTGATGATAAGATAGAAAAGAGATGAAGCGAAAGATTAAGAAGGTGAAAAGACATGAACAAGAAGAAAGTAAAGAAATATATGAAAGGAGTTAGCTGATATGTCCACAAAAAAGATGAAGAGAGAGCTCTCCCCATATGCAAGAATGCAAGACTAATCTAGAAAATGAACCTAAAATGCAAGCTAATATGCAAAGTGGTTTACCAGCAAGAAGTGTATAACATTTAGACTCTTAATTTCATCATTGAGCATTTATTAGGGACATCATGAGATCATACAACCATCACTAGTATAACTATGGGGATATGAATATGATCGATATTAGATAGGTATGTGGAAATCCAATCTAAGCATCAGAGACATGTAAGTCAAGATAACTATGCGATTAGATTCCCTAAGTTTAATTTAGCAAGATTAACCTGTATCAAGGCATAAGCGCCAGGATAAACCCTAAGTGCGATCTTGCAAAATAGTCAAGGATAATACATTTTTAAGTCAAAATGTTGAATAGGAAAAGCATAAATGCTTACAACACTATAGACAAACAAAGTATACCCACAAGCAGAAATCAAGAAAATATGTCCCATGCCCCCAGTCTTCTAGTCAATGACATCCTCGAAAGACTATTAGGGAGGGAACACATGGCAAAGAAATCATCATAGACAACACACAAAGTAGATAAAGGTCATCATAACTCAGTCGTTTAAGTGTTAAAGTGTGTGTGTGTGTAAGTCACTTGGCCATTTCTTCAAGACTTGATTCTGATAGTGAGAAATATCGTGACATTGGAGACCGTAGGTAAACTATCTAAAAAATGTTGAAAAATACTTGATGTCAAGGTGGGGGAAGTGTTGATAAACACTATTTTGTGAGTTGTCAAAGAAACCCTAATGCACAAGAATACCTCAATAGGCTAAGTAACTATGCCCCCGAGACAAGGACAATAAACAATTCCAAGCTAGAAAATGTGTAGCGAAGTGGATGATTGAGATTGATAGACATAGGTGCAAGGGTTTCAAGTAGTGCCTATTTCCAGGTTTTCACCACTTGACATATTTTTTTCAGGACTTTTTTTCAATTTTTTTGTATTTTTCAAATTTTCAATTTTTTTTGGTGATACATCAAAGCACCTATTGCTAGGTTCTCACTAAGATGATCTTTTTGCAGGACATTTTTTGATTTTTA
Source organism: Cupressus sempervirens (assembly GCA_028749045.1). Taxonomy (NCBI): domain Eukaryota; kingdom Viridiplantae; phylum Streptophyta; class Pinopsida; order Cupressales; family Cupressaceae; genus Cupressus; species Cupressus sempervirens. Next base: position 574,192,277 of record CM053792.1, on the reverse strand, counting down.
GGATTTTTTAGCATCATATATGATTTTTTGGATTTTTTAGAATAATTTAGAGATCACTAGTTCTCAAGAAAGATCACATCATTTTCTCCCAATGTCTAGCAAGGTGTAGGACATGATGGAGTAGAAAGTTGGTGGATAGACAAAGATGGATAAGAAAGAAGTATGAAGCAAGTGAAAGTGATCCTCAAGGATGCACTCCTCAAGAGTACCCAAGCTAGGGAAAGAGGTGAAATAGTCATATGAATCATATTTTGGATAAGAAATGGAAGTAATGAGAAAGATAACATGTAGGATAAGCGGTGAAGCCAACAAGTGTGATAGCATATAAGATAAGTGATGGAAGCCAATGTGTAAGATAGCATGAAAGCGTGTAATCCAAGAGAGTAGACATGTCAAGAGGCCTATGAGAACCATGTTTTATATATTGTGATAAAGACTTAGGGGTCAACTAGATAAGATAGTAATGGGATAGAGCAATAAGAATAAAGCTCCAGATAGAGGCTATGAGTGAATGGAAGAGCACAATAAAAAATCTAATGGATAAGATAGCCAATATGCAAAGATAGCTCAACAATGTCAAGATCAAAGAGAGAAGAGGGGATAGATGGATGATGGAAGAATTACGCATGATGCCTGTTTGCCAAGTTTCCATCATGGTACTTATCCAAGGTACCACAAGATGTAGTTTTCACCATAGGATGCATTTATTTCTCTTTACTTTTGTTACCAAGGTGCCACAAGAAGTAGTTTTCACCAAGGCATATTTTCTTTTTTCTTTTTTTCTTGCTTTTCTTTCTTTTTCTTTTTCTTTTTTGAATTTTTAGAAAGAGCTCAAGCTATTTGAATGTAGATAGTGCTCTGATAGAAAAGATAAGTCATGATAAGCCAAGATCATAGAAAGGTATGCTCAAAGATGTTGATAGGGTGATGAAAGAGAAATGGTAGTAGGAAGAATATATTGAGGATAAGAGTTCATTTATAGAAAGTAAGTGTAAGCTTTAGAGGATTTCATGAGGGTAGCTAAAATATTGGACAAAATCAACATTGACACACACCTTGAAGGGTATTGGAACAATGGAGGAATCATGGATGAAATAGCTTGAGATTTAGATGTATGAGGTGGTAGAAAAGATTTGGAAAAAAGTGGAGTGGAAGGTTTTGGAATATTTTTAGGAAGATTTTTGGAAGATGATGGAATGGAAGCCTTTGGAAGCTTGAATGTCAACTTTGAAGTATTTTCAATATTCAAGTCTTTTAAAAGAGACTTGGGAATCCATATAGCTTTAGATTTTCCTTTGGATACTTCAAAACACATTTCTTCAGTAATGGGTTTAGGAACCCATATTTTTTTTGATTTAGCTTTTATAATAGTGGACCTTTGTAGTCTCTTTTGTGCTTTCTCCTTCTTAGCATTCACATGTAGATTAGATGGGACATAGTGATCTTCATTTTTTAATGGATTCTTATGTTTATTCTCACTTTCGAAGGACTTGGGATTTGTGTATGAATAAGGATTATATGACTAGTTTAGATGTATAGATGGGTGAAAAGTCATCAAGGATGAGTGTCTTTGTTGATCTTGAGGTATTATAGGAGAGCTAGGGAATGAGCTAGGAGTGAATGTAGGAGATGGCGGAACACAAGGCCCCAATATGGATGGAAGGTTTGAATACTTTAGCTTAGATGGATAAGAACCAAGGATCAATTTAGAAGATGCAAAGGGATAGTGGGAAGGGATATCAACATCTTTAGAGTGAGAAACATGGTCAAACCCATCAATAGACTCATGAGTACCTTTGATAGGAACACAATTTTTAATAGAAGCACTTGAAGCTTGAGCACAATTTTGAAGTGGATGTGGAGAAGTAGAACATGAGGGGATGCTTTGATCTTGACAAGTAGCCTTGGATAGCATATGAAGAGAACTTTTCTCATAATTTTCAGTAAGCTCAAGGGAGATAATGGAAGTGGTATCTTCATCATACTTAGTAGGTGGACAAGATATAGGATATGGAGGGGAAAAATCTTGAAAGAGATGAAAGGGTGCTTGATCTTGATCTTTCTTGACATTTATAGCTTTTTCTTTTTGAGAGTCCTCTTGACATGGAGCCACTTCTAAGGACAAGAGAGAATGAAGAGTGAATGGAGTAGTGCTTGGATTAGGCATAGTAGTGCATGAAGGTTGAGGATTTTTAGGATTAGTAGCATGGAAAAGGTTTGTAGCCAAGTGAAGGTTAGCTTGAGTTTCTTTTAGAGGTAGCCCTTGAGGATACACATAGTCAATATGGAAAGCATTAGGTTCTTTATTTGATGGAAGCATGTTGGAAATCTTTGAAGTGTTGGGAGATGCACGAGTGTTGGAAGAAGTGGAGCTATCAAGGAAACCATCACTAGACATAGGTTCATTAATATGATCTTTCTCAAGAAAAGTATCCTCATCACATGAATCATTAAAGGTATCAATAATTCCATTATCAATAAGATCTTGGATTTTATGGTTTAGCTCAATACAATCTGAAGTACTATGCTCATTATGTTAATGATAAGCACAATAGATATCCAAGAATGGGTTTCCATATGAGCTAGACTTAGGTAACATGATGATCTTATTACCGAAAAGTTTTTGCAAAGTGTCATCAAAAGAATCTTCCAAGGGAGAAAAAGTTCTATTAGAAGTATGTCTAGGATCTTCTTGTTGTTTCTCAAGTGAATAAAATGCATTCATGTCTTCATCATTATCTTGGTCAAAGATAAGTCCATCATGAAATTTTGGAATAGGCTCAAAGTAGGTATCACTTGCTTGTCCTCTAAAGAGATCTTTAGATCTAGAAGATGAAGACATTTGATGTCTTGAAGTAGAGCATGTAGACCTAGAAGAAGAGGATGACGTCAAAGAAGGTGACTCATATGCATATAAAGACCTTAAGGAAGATTCATGTAATGATGCAATCTTCTCCTCTAACCTTTTCTCCAGTTTAGACTTCATTTTTGTCATGCGCTTAGAGAGATGAAGGTAAGAAAGATCATTTGTCTCTTCTAGTTCTTTGTATTGTGCATATAGATCTTGAAACTCTTTAGTGACATGGAGGATATCATGATCATCTAGATTCAGTTGAAGTTTGGTAGCACAAGGTTTAGATACCATATTTTTAGATGCAAAGCCAAGCATAATAGAGCCTAGAAGATAACTTGATGTTGAAACTATAGGAGGTAGAGTGTTCACTTGCCAAGATAGTAGAGAGAGATTAAAGTGACTTGTCAAACAATATGTCCAAGAAACTTACGACATGAATGAATCAAGTCAATAGCTAGGCAAGATGCAAAAATAGCCAAATAGATAGAGCAAGTAGGGTGACAAGTGAACAACTTTCCCAACCCAAGAGTGTAGTCAAGAAACCAAGGTAACCATTTTAGCAAAAGGATAACTAGAAAGCATGCATAGACCATGAAGACAAAAAGACCAAGAACACTAAGACCAAAGAGCCACTTTAAGCATGTTTAAGCACTAGAGACATAGAAAATAAAAATCAAATGATGAGACTCCCCTTAGCAAGCAACACAAGAAAAATGTTAAGACTTGATGCTTTGACTTGGTTGACAAAGTTTGACAATAATTGATAGCATAGCAAGTTTGATGTTCAAAAGCAATTTCTTTCCAAGCAAGATAGTGACACATGGAGTAGTCTTCAAACAATCAAGCAAGGGACAAAGCAACCTTGCATGATACAAGCATATGTGAGGTCTTAAAAGAAATCCCTAGAATTATCGTTATGTGTATGTTCAAAAGAGTTTCACAAGTATACCACATTTGAGAACACATCAAGCAATATCTACCTAAAGGACATGGTTCATTACTCAACAACTTGGCCCACGCTTGATGCTCCTTCACCTCACAGAAAGTGGTTTCCCACAAGAGATATTGGTTTTTTCATGGAAGTGCCATAAGCACAACCAAGGGAACACATATGGTGAGTGTAAAATCTTGGGGTGATCCAGATAGTCCACTAAGATCGATCCTTGCACCAAGAAGTTGAGTGGCTAAAAAAGGGTAGTTACTAAATTAGGGTGTTTAGATAGGGCTTCTATTCATAGTGTTCCTCTTACTCCCAATTACAGGACACCTCACCTTGCGATGATTAATCGATCTCGTGATCACAAGAGTACCTTAAGCATTCTTGCCTAGTAATCTCCTTATGGTCAAAATCCCATAAGCGATCACACTAGGCAAAGAAAAAAACTACATATACCAAAGTTTTGTGCCCTTGATAGCCTTGAGTTTATAGTGGGTTGGAAGAGCCAAGTAATCGGCTTGTCCCCACTTGGGTCATTCCTCTCAGGTTGTTCGAGAGCAGGCCCTCTAAAGGATTCTAACTACACAAAGAGTGGATCAAGTTTCGAAAGTCAAGATTTTTGATTCACCACAAGGGTAAAGAGCATACTCTCCTATTCCAATTGTTTTCTCTCAAACACACTAGGAAGATTCAGTTACCCCTTGCTTTTGAAACCAAATGGCAAGTCAAGATTTCTGATTCACCACAAGGGTGAAGAGCATACTCTCCTATTACCAAAAGACTCCAATCACAAGTTTTATGTGCCTATGAAAAATGAACAATTAGTCAATGCCACACATGAAAACAAAAAAGCAAGAAATTTTGGATTTTTATGCTTTGGGCAGCCTTGCAAACAATGTTAGTAGCCCTTGCACATTTGAAGCTTTGACATGCATTCTTTTTATGCAATGTTTCAATTTTTTTCATAAGGATGGCAACCTATAATCACAACTTGTTAGCACCAAAAGTTAGTGTGAAATAACATAAAAATTTGCAATAAAAAGTGGTTAGTTTCCTCAAAAATCCAATTTATCTTCCAACCAAGTGCATGCAAAGAAAGTGCAAGTTAATCACAAATGCTCTCATTTTTACTCTTTGATTTTGAACTAGTCAACAAGATTGGACTTGTTTGCTATGATTTCATATCCAAAAAAAGAAATGAAAAGAAGAGATCCCTACTAAAAATTAGAGAGCTTTCCAAAAATGTAAGAAATTTTAAAAAAATCTTCATTTGCTCCCTAGAGATCGATTTTGTCAAAATAGACCAGATTTATCAAATCAAGTTTTTGATCCCTAATATGACCACAAAATTCAAAACACAAAGAGAGTACCCCTCTTATAATTCAAAAATATTTTTTAAAATGTAAGTTTTTCTGAAAAATGCACTGATTTGTGATAAAAAATGACTTTTTATGAAAAAGAAAGAATAAATCATAACTCCTAAAAATCACGTCAAAATTTTCTAAAAATTGGACTGAGACATTTTGAATACATACTTAACCTAAAAAAATTTCTTTAGAACCAAACTCCAAGTGGTTTAAAAGATATGATCAAATTTTTAAACCAACTAGATTTTTGGCCTTCAAACCAATCTACTTATGGGTTGGCCTTAAAACCAAAGTGATAATTCTACAAAAGCACTTGAATAGATCCAATATGCTGCTCTAAAAAATTATAGATAAGAAATGAAAGCAAATGGAGCTAGAAACTTGATTCAAGCCCCACGGTGGGTGCCAAAAATGTACACTAGAAATGTGTCCCACTCTAAACCCTTCTATCCAAATGATTCCATGAGTTTGGAATGCTTGGATGCCGTCTTAGAGGTCCCTATCCACAGAGTGCAAGAGAGTGTATTTCAAGTTCAAGGGCTCTCAGTTGAGCTTTCAAAATACTCTTCTTGCTAGTAAACCATGCAATGGGAGGTTCCAAAGACAAGATGCAAGAATGCAAATGTCCCAAGGAGTTCTTCAAGAATGCAATGCAACTAAAGATTAAACTAGAATGAATATGAAAAGTGTAGCTATTATAAGCATGGATGAGAGTGTTACAATACCATTATTAAGCTATGTGAGATTAAGCTACATGTAAAAATGAAAGCTAAGATAAGCTAGAATGCCATGATGCCATGGATGAGAGAATGTAGACAAGAAATAGAAGTTCTAATGCAAGATGGAAGACTAAACTAGAATGGAAATGCGAGATGCAGCTATTCTAAGCATGGATGAGAGAATGTAGATAAGAAAGAGAAGTTCTTCACAAAGCTCCAAAGAAACTTATTAGAAAACCTGTAGCATAACAATATTCAAAATGAGGATGAATCGATTTGAGGGAGAAAGCTCTCTCCCTTTTAAAGTCATACAAATGGTAGAGATCAAGATGAAGATGGTGGATGATCAACGGTGGAATTTGAAAAGAGGAGTGATCCATGTGCACACACAAGTCAATAATAGAATATAAGTTGACTTGTCATATAAGACAAAAGTCACAAAGTCTTTTCTTTTAATTGCAAAATAGAAAAAGGACTTTATGTGTGCACTTTAAGTGGGTTAGAAGAATGGGGTCTTTTATTTAATTAAAATGGAACATGTTCTTTTAATCAAATAATGAACTTAGGATAGCATAGTCAAACTATAGGTTATAATCAAATAAATTGATTATTAGCAATTTGGTCTAGGTAAATGATTAAATTAATCTAGCCAAAATGTTGAAAAGGGGGCTAATAGTCTAGATGACCATTTTTAGGTGATTACACCAATCTCCTTTCATACCATTATAATAATTTGTCATTGGTCTCTATGTCATCTGTCTAAATCGTATCAACTAAATATACTAGCTGATCTAAAATTGTATGTTGATTATTCAAATCTATGATCTCAAATGTATCTACAAAATATATCTGACAATATGTAATACCTGCCTTCTCTTCTACTCTCTTTTTGATTTCTCCTACTTTTCCTTATGACTCAACAAGGTTTGTAGCTCTTGCATTTTTTCAAGTGTGAGATTGTTCAAATCATACATAGGTAATGTGATTACCTCATCAAGGCTTACTAACTCATCATCCTCACCTAAATGAGTCACATCTTGAGATCATGAGGATGTAGCACTTGGTAGTGATAATTACAACTATTTCCCCTTGTCACTTGATCTCAATCCTAGCTATTGCACTAGTGTAGAAATCACCTATTGCATAGTTGTCATAGTTGTATGTTCTAGAACCTTTGCACTCAACAATTGAATAAGATCTTGAGTAGCCTCTTTCTCTTTTTATGTTACTTCTTCTTCTACTGATTTAGTGAATGTGTCTTTTTCAAAAATTACCTCTTTTTGCAAAATAGGCATACAAGTTAATGGTGTAAATACAATAAAAGCCTTTCCAAGTTCGTCAAAACTTCTATACTTTGTAATTGACGTCACATCAATATCATTAGTATTCTTATTTTCAAGCTTTGGAAATCTATAATCTATAAAAAAATTGGGTTAGTACAAAGCTTTTCTAAATCTATCATTAAAATTTTAATATCCTCTTCTGTTAGTATAATCAAATTTAGTGGAGTAGTGTTAGTGTCATCTTCTATTATGGAAGTCTCTTTCTATTCACACTAAATGACACATTCCTATCTCTCCTCAATCAGCTTGCTTTTAGTCATCTTCAAATTCTATTTGGCCTTGGCCTTCCCTCATGTCCATAGATGAAGTATGCAACCCAAATTCTTCTTTCCATATCAAAATTCTATCTTTATCAACTTTGTGAGTTTTATTTTTCAAAATATTGTATGCTCTATCTCTTGGAATAAACTTCTTTACAAAATATTTAAGGGCTATAGACATATGAGTCTTCCCCAAAATTGGCATAGCTTATGACAATGTTGTCTCTCCTATTTGTTTCTTGGTGGACAATGCCCACTTCCACTTTGTATCCACTCTTTTATAGAATCCCACTAGAAATCTAGCTCCCAATTCCAAGGGTGTATGCCTGAACTTGATCATCATGTCAATCATAGCTCCTTCAAGCTTAACTTAATCATAATTATTCAAAGAGTTGTAATGAATATCTTTGAATACCATAACACTTTTTAATTCTCTTAATTTATCACATATGTGATCCACAATTGTTGGATGGCATCTCTTCACTATTTGAAGTTTGTTGGGTTCATTAGACTCAGTTTTCTCATCATCTTCCTCCTCCTCTTGTGCTATGATTAGTTTTCTCCTCAAATTTTCTTGTATTGGATACTTTTTTATTTTATTTAGTTTCCTCTTCCTTGATGGACTTCCTAGAAGTGGGTTGCGATATTGGTTTCCTAGTTATGATCACCTTTCCTTTTGAATTTTGAGGTGTCACTATTACTTGCATGTCATTCTTTAGGCTGGCCTTTACCTTAGGCTCAATAAAAAAAATCTTTTTCTACTTGGTAGCCTTAGGCTTTACAACAACAAGTTCTTTTTCTTTTCCTTCCTTGGCCTCTATAGGTTGTCCAAACCTTTCTCCTTCTTCCTTATTTCCACCCTCAACAATCTTTCTTTTTCTTTTCTTTCGTTCTTTGGGTGTGCTAGATTCAATAGTAAGCATGGCAATTATAGTTTCATTTATTCCAAATTTCTTAGCACTTTCATCTATGTTTTTTGTCAAAAGTAAAATGACTACTATAGTGACCTCGTCTACATTTACTTTGTAGGGCATTGGCCTTAGTTGTGCTACCCTTGGAAAAACTACTTGAGCATATACAAAATTTGTATTTACAATAAAACATACTTCATCATAGTATATATCTATAGCTGACTTAGGAATCGTCATTTTGTTCCTCTTCTTTACTTGAATTCAAAATAGTTGTCCATTATTTCTTCAAACTTTTCTCCCAATCTACTAATTAAATCACTAATTTGCTCCATGGCTATTCTATTTCTATCACAAGAAATTGTTCCAATAGTAGGAAAAGAGTTTTGTACATAAAAAAATAGACTAATTAATAAATATCCAAACTTACAAGAGGTATTCTTCACTTTCCTCTCTACCTCTAAAATCTTTGTAAGTTGGTGAAGTTACAGATCATAAGAATTATCCTTCTTCACAATTTTGTATCCCAAATCCACTTCTACACAAGGTACACTATTCAACATGCTAGATTGATAAAGTTTGTGTGCAATCACATGAACAAAAAATTCAACTAATGGGTCCTCAATTCCATCAATTGACATATCATGACCATTCCACTTTTCCTTGGTTAATTTTTCAATTTCATTCTTTTTTCTACTTCTTATACTCTTCCATCAATTCAAGGTAGGGCACCTAGTTACCTTACAAATGATAGCCTTATTTATCTTGATTGACCCACCTCCTAACCATATTTCCATATCATGAATGCAGTTGAGCACAATCTTTATCCATTCAACTTTAAAAACCTTTGGAAATTGTAAGGCATAAGTAAGCCCTTTCTTGAAAATAATCTTGTATTCATCCTTTAGGATTCCATCAACACATAGCTTGTCACAAGCTTCTCTAATCTCAAAATATACGATTTCTCCTATTTGCATATACAACATGATCTTATATCTTGAATAGTCAAAACTCTAGGAAGAATTGATGATAAATCCGTAATAACATCAACAATTTTTTCAAGGTTAACTAAATTTCTAAAGTTAGGTGGAGGACTTTGATCATTTCTTATGATTTGTACATTGTTGTCCTTCAACATTTCACTTCTAGATGCCATTATGAACTAGGGTTTTAAAAAAAATCCTTTTAAAATTTCTCCACTGAACATTTAACTTGATATAGAGAGTAATACTTACTTTGTTTCACAAAATTTGTTGATAAACTGCTATGATTCTTTTGCACTGGTCACTAAAATTACTTCAATCACCTTGAAATCTTCTCGTAAACTCTTTTGATCACTTGGTGAATGAAAATGAATATCCAAGTTTGATAAATACCTTAAAAATTTTATTCTATGTTTATATTAAATGTATTTGTAATTGGTTGGTGTATGACATCTAGCTCGGTCTCCATTTCAGCTTGATCAAGGTTACTCACTAAATCATAACTAATTCATTCAATATATTACCTTCCTTGATCACTTAGTCTATATTGTGAATCTTGGTCAATACATATTGTACCACTGATGCTCGATACTCTATGATTTCCTTTTTTTTTCTTTTAGTTCTTAATGCATCTTCTATTTATGCAGATATGAACCTTTATAACTTTTATATTAGGAACTCACATAAAATATAACATTGAGAATTTAGTTCCTACATACCTTTTTTTTTTTTTTTTTAATGAGATGTGGTGTGATCACCTAGTCCATTAGATTGGGTGATCATAGTTTATTCTATTCTACTACTTCCAACTCTTACCATCTCTATCCATGTTTTCTTTCCTTTAGGTTTTTCACTTCTATTACTTGGTGCTGGTGTTTCAGTTTTGCAATTTCTACTGATGTGTCCAACTTTGAGAAACTAAAACATATTATTTCTCCATTTAGCCATTTTTTGTAATTTCCTCTAAAATGTGTTTTGATGTAATTCTTTGGAATGTGTCCATATTGTCTACAATAGTGACAACTGTACCATGTATTGTAATCCCAATTGTAGAAATCACCTTTCCTTGATGTATGATTTTGTTTTTCAGGTAACAAATTTGACTTTTCTTGAATCTAAACTCATGAGTACTACATCCATACTTTTGACAATTGTAGCAATGACCTTGGAATTTAAATACCTTCCTAGTTGAGTCATTTTTCTTTGATCTACATTCATGTTCTTGATGTCCTTCTTTCTTGCAATTAAAAAAAATACCACTTTGTTTAGGTTTAGGAGTTTTCTTACCATTTTTGCTTCTGCAAATGTTGGTTGTATGACCAATTTTCCCACAGTAATTTCCTGTAGGTCTACCTTTGGGTCTTATATTCCTTTTTTCTTCGCTTTTGGATGATTCTCCTTCTTCATTAGATGAAGAGTGCTTGTTTTATCCAAATCCAAAGGTGTCTTTTGTTCTAGGTGACCTTAACAATTCTTCAAAGAATTTGATTACTTCATTTTCTTTGTTCAATATCTCCACAAGTTCCTTTTCATGCTTCACCTCACTTTTTAGTTTCTCATTTTGTAACCTTAGATTTATGATCTCCAAATCCTTTCACTTTTCTTATTGATTTGCAATTACAAATTGATTTATCATATCTAGCTGATTATTCGTAAGATTTTATACTTCAAATTATCTCTCTTCAAATATGATAGCCATCTATCTTTCTTCTTCTTTGGTCATGAGCTTGTCTTCCATTTCTTTTTCCTTTTGTTTCATTGCTTCACATAGTGTAATTGATTGAATTTCTTGTTCTATCTTGAGATATTTTGCTTCCTTTGATAGAGACCTATTCTTCTCTAATAATTTTGTGAATGCTTCATCATTATTACCAGTCTTTCCAGTATCAACTAGTCCTATGTCAACTTCTTTGTATTGAGTGTCATTTTGTTGAATAGCTATATCTTTATTTCTTTTTAGGATTTTGCTTAGCTCCTCTTTTGCTTCTTTTAATTGTTACAATATGATATGGATTTCAATCATTTGGTTCTCAATGATTTTTCCCATCTTATACACTTTCATCTCCATGATCTATTCCTCTTAAGATATTAGGCTTCCTGATAAGAGAACTAATCTCTAATACCAATTGTTGGAATGAGTTAATGGGAAAAAAGATGGGGGGGGGGTGTGAATCATAATCTCATACTTTTGACTTTAAAACCAATTTAATGATTTCACTCCTAATCCATCACATTTAATAGATCTACCATTAAAACTATAATATTGAAACACAAATGAAATATATCACATCCATAAAGATTTCAACACATAACATAATGATTTGGTAACCCAAAAACACTTCAAGTTGAAGGTAAAACTAGGGTGGGGATGAAACCTACAAATCTTTACTATTGCAACAATAAAGTTAACTTGTTAGGGTTACAATGTTTGAGTATAAGATACAATCTACCCTATGAGGGGTCTACCCTTTTAAAATCTTTAGAGACTATTAGGTCTCACATTGTTAAAGGATATTACATTCACAATGAAGTAAGGACTCTATTAGGAGGTTTTCATAGGTCTATTAAAACCACTTTGTTAAGAGATTTATCCTATCTCATTAACAATAATTGATGCATACACTTGGTCATATCTTCCTTAATAGATGCATACTAATTAATACACATATAGATTCAAGGGTTATAATCCTCCTTAAATAGATTTTATATGAAGGTTCTAGATCTTGATCGATGGTTTATAGTGTTAGAGTATAATTAATTTACTAATTATTTATTCTATTTACTTAAGCTTACTTAGGTAAATGCATTTATTAATTAGTTGTAGTCTATGAGTTTGTCATAAGTTGTTGACAATATGGGAGTTTTTTCTCTCCTAAGTCATACTTATCCTCTCACATTGTTCGAGGACTTTCCACCTTATGTGGATGTATGCTTAGTTGTCACAATTATCTCCTAGCATCTTCTAGCTCGTTCTGAAAGATTCCAAGAGCTCTTTATATTCGAGCTTCCTATTTGTATTTTCATCACTTCTTGCATATTGTAAATACATTTTCTCTTGTGTTTCAATATCTTGTGGTCTCTCTCATGTCCGTTTAGGGTTTTTTCCTAGCTCCGCACTCTTCCTTCCTTGGCTTCTCTTTGATAGGTTTTTGCATGCAGGTGATCTTGGGCATCTTCGGAGTTGGATTTCATCAACTCCAACATGGTATCAGAGCCTCCCTGCTACTGCTTTGTTGAAGGATTTTTGAAGCCATGATTTGAAGTCACAAACCCTAGCTTGTTTGTGTATTTTTTCTTCAAATTAGAGGATCTGCAATTTTTTAGAGCACCTTCAGCCCAAATAGATGCCCCCATTGGATTTGGAAGATCATTTTTAACTAGGATTCATATAAATGTTATCATTTTTGGAGACAGAGTTTCAGGAGGCAAATTTTTTTTGCTTGCAGGCTTCTGTATAGATTGTACAGATGAATTTTGAGCCAAAAAAATTAAAAAAAATTGTTTTCGAGCATGTAGCCACAACGTCGTAGGGCGACCACCACTGCACCACTATGGAGCCACCGCTATTCCTCCCATAGCAGTCACAGCCAGTTGCACCACCGCGATAGCACCACAACCCAGCCGCTACCCGCAAGACACCTAGGCACCGCCCCTCCTGCACCTCCGCCTGTCAAGCTCCTCCTATGCTTGGCTCCTTGTCCGCTCTACCAATTCCAATGCCACTCTGCTTCACTCGTAGACTCAATGCCAACAACTATGCATAGTTAGCAGTCTGTCAATTTTTTAAGCCACTGTCTATGTGACATGTGGTAGGGCTGCCACGTGGCCCCTGCCACATCAGCATTTTGCCACATGGCTACCACATGTCATTCTTTTTTTTGGTAATGACCACGTGGCCATCAATTTTAAACTCATTGTTTACTAATGTTAGCATGACATCATCAGCATCTTAGCCCTTGCACCTCTCTAGGGTCAGTTTTGGACCTACTTGTAGTTTTTTGGCCATAACTTGAGCATACGACAGTATTTTTTTGATCTAAAAGAAGCACTAGAAGGCTGGTTCCAAGACGCAGACATTGGTATAGTTATTTTTAGGTTTTGATGCCTTTTCATTGCCTATTTTTGTAGTCAAAGTCCAAAGTTATATTTTTTACTCTAGCAAGCATATCTTTTGCGTCCCATGTCAATTTTTTGAAAACTTTATATTTTTGAAAAGCTGGTTATGTTATCTTTTCATAAATGTGGTCCATTTTTTTAGTTTTTGGACCATGCTCTTTCTATCATATTTTTAGCATTTTTACTATATGGTGGATATCTTGAGTGTTTTAGGCCTGAGGATCATTTTCCTGGCATGGTTTCCTTTGTTTTAGGCTGTACTTTATTTTGTTATAGCTTGTTTTTAGTTTTGATCATTATAGCTATTATTTTGAAGCACTTTTATGTATCACACTGAGATAAAGTGTCACTCTTGCATTCTAGGGGTCATGAACATTATTTTGAGCCAATTGTACATGCACTATTTTCATAAAGCAACATGGGGGGGATAGTTGTTTGTTGTTTTAGGCATTCTCTCTTTGTCAAGTAAATGTCCCTTCCATGACATTAGCACCATGTAGCATCAGTTTGACCATGTCTTTATGAATGTCTGTACCTCTTCCTCTCTTGTCATTCTTGGTTCGTCTAGAGGAGGCTTTGGCCCACCTTCTTAGTTGCCTATCATCTCACCCCATCTACATTAAGGGGGGGTTATGTTGTTGTTCTAATGCATCCATGGTTTGATGGTTCAATAGTGTGAACTATGTATTCAGTGGTTGATCCTATGTACAAGGCAATTGCAGTGGCTGGCTACCTATGCATTTCGATGACATGGATCATCTACCATATAGACATGCTCAGTTCGTGCCTTCTTCTTCCATGGAGGTTCTTCAGATCAGTAGTTTCGCAGATTTGTAGCTTCTTCTTGCTTTAGTGATGCTCTTCATGATCACTCCTTATTCCTATTTTAGGGGACATTTCCCTAGTTGGAGGCTTCTTCAGTTCTTCACTAGGTTTTTTATCTCTTTTTGGAGAAGGGTTTTTCCCATTGGGTTTTCTCCTTTGCTCTAGTTATAGAGATTGCATCCTTTGCATTGTACATGGGTACCTAACATGGCCTCATTGCTAGGACCCATTCTGCATTTTTGCATTTCTTAGTTTTGTGAGCTTAAGGCATTTCCCTAAGTTGCACTTAAGAGGGGGTGTTAGAGTAAATAATTAATTTACTAATTATTTATTCTATTTACTTAAGCCTACTTAGGTAAATGCATTTATTAATTAGTTGTAGTCTAAGATTTTGTTATAAGTTGTTGACAATATGGGAGTTTGTTTTCTCCTAAGTCATACTTATCCTCTCAAATTGTTTGAGGACTTTCCACCTTATGTGGATGTATGCTTAGTTGTCACACTTATCTCCTAGCATCTTCTAACTCATTTTGGAAGATTCCTGGAGCTCTTTATATTTGGGCTCCCTCATTGTATTTTCATCACTTCTTGCATATTGTAAATACATTTTCTCTTATGTTTCAATATCTTGTGGTCTCTCTCATGTCTGTTTAGGGTTTTTCCCTAGCTCTGTACTCTTCCTTCCTTGGCTTCTCTTTGATAGGTTTTCACATGCAGGTGATCTTGGGCATCTTCAGAGTTGGATTTCATCAACTCCAACATATAGTTCATCATATTTTGTCATTTCTATCTCATTTTTTGATTGGTTTAATTGCACATCTTGGGATCATTGCCTTCTAAAATGATGTATGAAGATCTTTTTAGCTAGCTCTAAAAATATTAAATATCATATAAAATTTGGCCAATGGTTTACACGTGTGTTTGTTTCATTAAAAACTTAAATGTCAAAATTGAACTACACGACACTTGAATGCTCTAACACTTAGTCATGTAGACTTCTTCATGTTTCCACTCAACTTCTATATACCTACTTTCTCTCGATCATGTAGACTTCTTTATGTTGTCACTCGATAATCAATAAGTTTTCAACATGATCAGTTCCAACTATATTTCTTGGCACGTACATGTGGTCAGTCACAATTGAATACTTGAAGATCACTATCTTGTTCAGTATAAGCTTGTATGCTTGACCTTTACTATATATTTCAACTGTAGTGATGATTGTATAATCTTGCCTAGTAAATGACTAAGTATTTGGATACTAATCAATGACATAGACTTAGATATCAACAATATTGACAATGACATTAATTTTCTCTCTATCAACCTCTATACCCATGTTAGATACAATGAACTTTAAGAGATTTTTTCTGCCAACCCCAGATGCACATTTTGTGGATTCAAACATGCATTATATTTCCTCCTTCACTCAAAGATCTTTCTAAGAGTGAGAACATGCTCATCACATCTTATAGAATAAGCTAGAATGTCACCCACATAATCTTCAAGAATATTATGCATGTAGTCATGAAAGATATATGGCATAGTAGTTTCATAAGTATCACCCACATTTTTAATCCAAAAGGAATTATCACCCAACAAAATTTTTCAAAAGGAGTAATAAAATTGATCTTATATTGATCATAAAGGGGGAATAAAAATCTAATTATTCTATGTGATAAAATTAGTGTGCTAAGAATACAAAGAATAAACTAAGCATTCATAAACTAATAACAAAGAAAACAAATAGATTGACCAAAAAGGAAACCAAATAATAGAACATGCAAATCTTGTATCTCTGTAGCTTCCTTGATGTGTAGATATGGTAATAGTTATAGATGTGTCCTCAATTGTATGTTAGATACTTCAAAAATGGATGATTGTGGATGGATGCATGGAAATATGAATATTGCCAAATAATGCTTTGAAAGTAATTAGCTCTCAAAATGGTATAATAATTATACTCAAAAGATGGATGATTTTTTAGGAGAAAAGGGTTCAATTTATAGGCAATTGGGTGAGGAGGAGTTAAGAATTTTTGATGGATAGTTAATTGAGTGAGGTGTGAGATAGGCTTCAGTTGACAAAGATAGATGAAGGAGGTGGACTTATGTGTTTAGAAGTGGATGAGGGAGAGGTTGCATGAGACTAGATTTTGGCTTGAGTTAGAGGGAATAAATTATGCCTTAATTCATGCAAGTGACCTAGAGACAGATTTTAGACATGGAAGAGGAGGTGATATGTTTCAGTTAAGGTGGGTGAGGTGGCTTAGTTGATTGGATGATGTGGGAGGTGGATGGATTTGTTAGACACAAGGTTGGTGTGTGAGCTTAATAAAATAAATGAATTATTTAATTAAAAGAGGAATATTTGGTGCATGAGATTTAATATAATTAATGAGTTATTTAATTAAAAAAGGACTTATTGGTGCATTATATTTCATTAAATAAATGAATTATTTAATTAAAAAAGGAATTATTAGTGCATGAGATTAATTAAATAAAGGAATTATTTAATTAAAAGAGGAATTATTGGTGCATGAGTTGAGTTTGGGTATCTACTAATTTAGAGGATGAGTTTGTGGGTGGAGGGATTTAATAGAGAGGGGTTTTGGAGATTAAATTAAATGGGTTTTGCATTTATTTAATTTAATAGAGGAAGAGGGTTTTTATTAATAAATTAGACTATTGGTTTTCTATTAATTTATTAATTGGACTATAATTAATTAGGGGATAGAGCTAAAATAATTTTATATTTCATATTTAATTTAAATATGCTTTAGAAAATTAGGTAAGAGCCTACAATACAATGGTAAATTGTGAGCCTCTTAATTGGGAGGTCTTGGGTTTGAATCTACTCAAGCTTAACTAATAATTGGAATAATTAATCACAATAAATAATAATTAAACTTGACCGGGGTCTCTTATCAATAAAAAATAAATAAAAATATATGCTTTAGAATATGACTAAATTTGATTACAAATTTATGTGATCAGATTTAGGTGTCTACATGTTGCCCCTCTTCGACATAGTGTTGGTAGAAAACTATTGCAAAGAAATTTTTAAATAATAGATGACAAAAAGAAGATGTTTTCAAAAGCAACTAGGTTGCCCCAATATTGAATAAACACTGTATTGTGTGATGCCCCTTCAAGAAGGTAGAGAAGAGAGAAAATGAGACTAAACAACATCTCAAAAAATAAGAAAAATTGGGTGAGATGGGGACATACAAAGGATGAAAGAGGTTTACAAGTGGCTCATACTCTCACTATGGAAGTATAAGATAAAGGGAGATAAATTGTACAAATCAAACAAATTTGTGAGATAAGATGGAGTACTTGAGGGATAATGAGGGATTTTGTCTATTGAATTGAACCCTTAAGATATGATGGATGAATGGGTGAGATTTTAGAAACTTTGTAGAAATTTTCAAAATTTTTGGATAGGTTTCAAGATAGGATAAGGATGTAAGATAAATGTTGATATGATTATTTTGATAAGGATAAAAAATATTATTTTTATTTTTTCCTTTTTATGAATGGGGAGATGTGGTCGAATCCATTTGAAGCCTTAAGTGTGGAATTCTCTATGAGGAGAACTTCCATGTAGTTGAGTACATTATATAATATATCAATATCAAGGATTGGACAAGGTTACCAAGAACATCCAAGCCTTGTCATAATTTTTGCATAGGACTAACTCAAAATAAACACGCAAGGATTTCTTGATCATCACACATGTAACCCAATAAGCATCAGAGTGGGAATGACACCAGGTAACCAAAAAATAAGAGATATTTCTCAAGTGCACCATGTAATCATAAATGATCATATGTTTGGATATGCAAGGGTTATACCCAACTTGTAAGGAAACTCAAGTGCGGAAACAACTTCCTACACTAATCCCTTAAGGAAAGTATTGTGCAAATTCTATTTAAATCCTTGCCCTTTTAGATTCAATATTATTTAAACAACAATATTGCAGTCAACCATGAATATAGAAAATAGATAGAGAAAGAAAACACAAACACAAAGATATGCCAGTGGGGAAAAACCTTTTGATAAAACAACCCCACCCCTCCAAAACCTGCACAATATATTATCTTCAACAAAAAGGTTACAACACACTTGCAATGCAAGTTCTTTTAGGACACAAAAGAAAAATCTAGTCGCATAAAAACACTACCAAAAATACACTTTCACTCTCTCTTATCTACAACCCTAAAGTCACTTATATCATGTGCTAGATGGAGACTTGAGTGTTTATTACTCAATTATCAGTTGCCACATGTCTTCATGTCTGCACCCATCATCATATCTTCCAAAGATAGCTCTTATGCTTCATAGGAATCTATCATAACTATTTTAGTCAATCTCCTTACACACTATTCAAGATGCTGACACATGCAAGTGAAGTGTCACATCAACATGCCAACTAGACATGTATACTCACACTTAATTACATTATTTTCAAACAATACATTTATAAAACAAATAATATGAATATGAATTATCCAAGGTTGAGATACCTTATTCCTAACATTCTCCCACTTTTCGAACACCTTGTAAGAGCAACAGGAACATAACAAGAACTAATTTCTATATGCCGAAAGGCCAATAGACTTTGAACACCATCTAAACTTCTTTGTGCCCACTAGTTTTGTCAATGCATCTGCAATATTATTTATAGTGTCCACCTTCTCCAAATTTACCTTTTCATCTTCCACCATATCTCACACAAAGTTAAATTACACATCAATGTGCTTCATTCTGGCATGGAAAGTTGGATTCTTTGCAAGGCAAATAACACTCTATCACACCAAATAGAAATCTATCCTACATCAACACCAATATCAAAACACAATCTCCTAAGCCAAATGGTTTCCTTACAAGCATGAGTAGTAGCCATGTACTCAGCTTTTGTAGTGAACAAAGCAAACATAGGTTGTCACTTACTCATCCAAATGATGGCACCACAAAACATAGTGAACACATAAGCACTGGTGGATCTCCTATTATCAATATCACATACCCAATCTAAATCCACAAACCCATGAATACAAATTAAATGTGGAGCTCCATAAGATTTACCATGATAACAAATGGAGTAATCTGATGTACCCCTAAAATATCTGAATACTCACTTAACTACATGCCAATGTACCCTTCTAGGATTAACCATAAACTAGCTCAGAACTCCCACTGCTTGGGAAATGTCTAGTCTAGTATAGACCATAGCATACATAAGACTAAAAATTGCACTAGCATAAGGTACTCTACTCATGTCCTCCACCTCACTAGGAGATTTTGGACAATCATCTATAGATAACTTTGTTCCCATTGAAACAGGAACACATAATGGTCTACAATCTGCCATGATGAACTTGTCCAACACAGACTTCACATACTTACTTTGACTCAACCAAAGTTTTTTGTTAGACCTATCTCTACTGATTTCCATACCTAAGATGTACTTTTCTGCCCCAAGATCTTTCATCTCAAACTATGTTGACAATTGATATTTAAAATCAGAAATCATATCCTTACCCTTCCCAAACAACAACATATAATGCAACAATAAGAAGGTGAGCATTTTCAACTCTAAAATAAACATAATGATCTGATTTTGATCTTACAAATCCAATTGATAACACAAAGGCATCAAACTTAAGGTACCACATCCCAGGACATTGTTTCAAACCATATAGAGACTTCTTTAATATGTAAACCAAAGATTCTTTACCTTTAACAATGTAGTGCTCAAGTTGTGACATATAAATTTCTTCCACAAAATCAACACAAAGGAAAGTTGTCTTCACATCCATCTATTCTATCTCTAAATCGTATGATGCAACAAGAGATAAAAGAAATCTAAAATGTAAACTTTGCAATAGGAGATAATATTTCACCATAATCTATTCCCTCTACCTCTAAGTACCCCTTTTCAACCAATCTAACATTGTACCTTTCAACACTGCCATTTGCACATAATTTCTTCTTGAACACCCATTTTCTACCAACAAGTTTCTATCCTTTAGGAAAAGGTACAAGGTCCCAAGTTTTTTTTAATCCAATGAAGCCATCTCATCATCCATTGCCTCAATCTAGGAACCTACATCTTCCATATCCAAAGACTCTTTCACAGATCTAGGCTCATCAGTGTTAGTAATCAAAGCAAAAGCACAACTAGAATCTAACATAGAATAAACAAACCTTTCTGGCTACTTTCTTATTCTTATGGATCTCCTCAAGGGCTAAGGTTGAGGTTGTTCTTCCTCTTCTTCTAAACTATTAGAGCTACTAGAGCTCTCCTCATCATTAGACCCAACATGGTCTTTTTGTTAAGTCTTCTTAGGTATAGGAGGCTTCCTTCTTTTCTTTTTCATCTAGTTCTAGCACAATAGGAGAAGATGTTAGCTCTCAAAAAATAAAATTATTGATATACAACAGCTTACTAGTCACAAGGTTCCAAAGCTTGTATCCTTTCACACCAACACTGTATTCGATTTTCCAACTTAGATATTTTCTCCTTAGGAACATGTGCATAAGCTTCACAACCAAAAACACAAAGATGTCTAATTGAAGGCTTCTTACAAGACCACAACTCCATGGGTTTCTTACCAACAAAGGTTGATGTAGGAAATCTATTAACCAGATAGCAAGGAATGCCCATAGCTTTAGCCCAAAACCTTTATTCAAGACCAGATCCACTAAGCATACTCCTAGCCTTCTCCATCAGTGTCCTATTCATTCTTTCTACAACTTCATTTTTTTGTGGAGTATAAGGAGTTGTATTATGCCTCTTGATACCTTGTTCTTTATAGAAATGTTTGAACTCTATTGAGAAAAACTCACCACCATTGTTAGTTCTCACACACTTAATCTTCTTACTAGTCTGATTCTCTACAAGAGCTTTAAATTCCTTGAACTAACTAAATGCTTGTGTCTTACTTTTTTAGAAATAAATCCATGTCCTTCTAGTAAAATCATCAATGAAAGATACAAAAAATATAGACTTGGAGATTGAAGGAACTTTTACAGGACCAAATACATTAGAAGATTTGTGAGAACTAGAGTAAAATTGAACACGATTTTGTTTACCATAGACACAATGTTCACAAAAGTCAAAGTCAATATTACAATCATTTAAACCCTCAATGAGGTTCTTGTTTTCAAGGTTCTAAGACCCTTGTCACCAATGTGGCCAAATCTCGTATGTTACAACATTGTCTTTTTTATAGGAAGCTTTCCTGCCAGTGTGTTTGCATCCTTAGGTACACATGCCACACTACCATTAGAACCAATAACTACAATCTTCTTTACTGCCCATTTAGATGGTGGGGACAAAGTGATAGCTGCTCTCTTCTTTAAAACATAAGAACTATTGCACTAAGAAATGCATGCATCGACCTAAAATAGAGTACCACTCCTAGTACCCTTACTAAGCACCATAGCTCCTCTCATTATCTTGCATCCATCTTTAGAAAAAACAACTTGCAAACCTACATCATTCAAAATACTTATAGATAATACGTTTCATGCCAAGCTAGGGATGTGCATTACCTTGTTGATCCCCTTTACTCTTCCATCAAGGAATTTGATAGTGACACATCCTCATTCAACTATCTTTAGGTGAGAATCATCACCCAAGTACACCTTTCCACCATCAAAAAATTCATTCTTTGAGAACTAGCTTCGATGAGAGGTCATGTGGAAAGATACGTCCAAGTCTATCAACCACACATCATTAGATGCATGCATTGCCAAGGTTGCAATGAAATTAACATCATCTTCTTGAGATTTTTTTGAACCTAAATTTGAGGCCTTCTTCTTTGGCTCTTTACAATCTTTACAAAAGTGCCCAGTCTTATCATAGTTCCAGCATTTTGCTTTGGAATTTCTAGGAGTCTTTGATTTTCCATGAGATTTGGATCTACCCTTTCTAGACTTGTTTTCATTTTGCTTCCCTTTGTAATTGGATCTACCATGAACAATAATAGCTTCCTTAGCCAAATCTGAAGACTTTCTCTACATCTCCTCAAATAGTAGTGAAGACACCACATCATCCATTCTAAAAGTGACTAAATTACTTCCAAGAGCCATCATAAGATCCTCCAATGAATCTGGCAAGGAACATAACAAGGTCATACATTGATCCTCCTGCTCTATCTTGGCACCAGATGATGTCAATTATGCAACCATTAAATTAAAAGCATTTAGATGATTTTTAATAGATCCTCCTTCCTCCATTCTTAGAGAATACAACTTATTCCTTAGGAATAACTTGTTCACCAAAGATTTGGTCTAATACACAGACCCAAGTCATTTCCACAAACTGTTTGTAGTCTTGTCATCAAGAACATTTAGGAAAATTGAATTAGCTAGACAGAGTCTAATCAGACCCTTAACTTTTCAATCCTTGAGATCCAATCCACTTGAGATATTGTGATGGGTCTCACATCAAGTGAAGCCACCTACCATAGATCACAATCTTCAAGAAAGTCTTCCATCTCGAGTTTCCACAACTCAAAATTACTGCCATTAAATTTCTCCACCTCTATTTTTTCATATGATGAACTAGCCATCTCAATCTTCAAAGAAGATTTAGAATGCCCTACATAAAAACTCCCACTCAACTTGAGATTAGCTCAAAAAACCCTACCCAACAACTAGAATAAAAATTTAATCAAGCTCTGATACCATTTGTAAGGAAACTCAGGTGTGAAAACAACTTCCTACACAAATCCCTTAAGAAAAGTATTGTGCAAATTCTATTTAAATCCTTACAATTTTAGATTCAATATTATGTAAACAAAAATATTGCAGTCAATCATGAATACATAAAATGGATAGAGAAAGAAAACAAAAACACAAAGATATGTCATTGTGGAAAAAGCTTTCGGTAAAACAACCCCACCCCTCCAAAACCTACACAATGTATTATCTTCAACACAAAGGTTACAACACACTTGCAATGCAAGTTCTTTCAAGACATAGAAGAAAAATCCAATTGCAACAAAACACTACCATTAATACACTTTCACTCTCTCTTATCTGCAACCCTAAAGTCACTTATATTATGCACTTTTCTATTTTAGGGCTATTTCCAAAGAAGAAACATATTAGGATTTTACCATTCTCTAGAAAAGTAGGAATCCAAATTTTTTTTGGGGTGATGCCCCAAACCTCGTGCACTAAATGGAGACTTGAGTGTACAACACTCATTTATCAGTTGCCACATGTCTTCACATCTTCACCCATCATCATATCTTCCAAAAATAGCTCTTACACATCATAGGAATCTATCATAACCATTTCAATCATGATCTCCTTACACACTATTCAAGATACCAACATAGGCAAGTGGAGCGAAAAATCAACATGCCAACTAGACATGTACACTCACACTTAATTATATTATTTGCAAAAAATACATTTACAAAACAAATAATAAGAATAGGAATTATCCAAGGTTGAGACACCTTATTCCTAACACAACTAACTCATTGGTGGAAAAGAAAAAAGAAAGAAAGATAGATCAATACCTTACTCCTTGATTGCCCCATTCACAACACACCATGATATGAATGATCATAGTGAGCTTGAGGAGGGATAACTAAATTGTTTGTAAAAAATAATCAAAAACCAAAATTGAAATCAAACATGAAAAGAAAGAGTAAATCAACAAAGAATAAATGTGTGCTAGAGAGATTGATAGGACTTGATATTGATGGAACCAAGTCTGAAAAGAGGAAATATATATAATGTAAGGACTTATTGGTAGCACCTAGCACCTAGACTCAAAAGTGACCAAAAATTCTAAGGACAACACTTTAGTGATAGACGATTGAACAATAAGGACTTTTTGAAGCATGGAGTAGTGAGAACTAAAGCCCCTGATGTGACATGAATTGACATGAGACAAAGCTATGTATGATGGGACCAATGAATGAGCATGACTAAGGACTGAAAATGAATGAGTTAATGATAGGTGATTGATATGGGGGGATAGTGATGAATGACGAAGGCTATAGTAGATGATAAGTACAATGAAACTAACTAAGATATTTATAAGGATGATATTGCATAGGAACTATTTACAAAGATAGTGAGGATATGTTGGTGTTATGTATGGGGGATGGTGAAGATTGTATGGGATGCATGTGTATAGTGCATATTTTAAAGGCAAAAGATAATGTTATAGAGTTATTGATAGAGTACACAAAATATGATACATTTGGATCTATTTATAGTAAATCTAAAGATAGGATGATATCATACATGGTCGAGCTATAGTACTTATGGATCATGATAGAGTACACCATTTTTGGATTTTGTACAAGTATAGTGTTTCATATAAGTATTTCGATCATATGATTTTGGAACACCTTGGGGATATGGGTAAGTAGATGGAGGAATTCTGTGGGGAGTTGATAGATAATAGAATGGTCCAAGTACAAATGGTGTCTATTGCTTGGTTTTTACCAAGTAAACTATCCAAGGCACTTGAATTTCCAAGTCTTCATTGTCAGATGCTTATTTTTGTGCTTTTCTTTTTTCCAAGGCTTTTTATGATGTTTTTGTACTTTTTTAGGACTAACAAGGTAAAGGGAGTGGCTCATCCATATAACTTTTAGAAGTGAATGATATTATTAAGATCATTCAAAATTTTACTTTCTCAAGTAGATAATGGATATGCTTTTGAGCCAAAAGATGTTGTCACAACATATAGACCTAGCTAGGTAGGTCTAAATTTTCCTTTCTTCTCTCTATCTACTTGGACATTTATGTTATCTTTTAGGACCATGTCACCCACTTGAAACTGACAGGGGTGAACCTTCTTATTAAAATTTTTCTTGAGTCTATTTTGGTAAACCACTAGGTGGTCATAGGCTTGCTTCCTTTTTCTCATCAAGTAGGTCTAGTTGGATGAGTCTAGTAACTTAGTAGTCATCATCAAATATTTTTCCTTGCAATGATATACACAAGGATGGGAGTTCAATCTCTATGGGTAAGACTACTTTGGCTTCATATTACCATAAACTAGGGATTATGGGTTTGTGCCAGTGGATGTACAAAATGAGGTGTGATATTCCCAGACAGTAGGGTTGATTTGCATATGTCAATCATGAAAAATAAATTTGACAACCATCTTTAGGATTTTGAGTAGGGTTTTTTGGTTGCCCCCGCTTGACTATTTCATTGTGAAAAGGATGGGATAGAAAAATAGTGATGGATGTGTAAATAGGAGCACAAGTCCTCCATATTAAAGTTTTTTCCCTTGTGGTTTAAAAAGATAGTCTCTAGGATACCAAAGTGGAAAATAATGTGGTGGAGAATGAATTTAGAAACTTGGACTCGTGTGTCATTGAAAAGTGGGACTGCTTCAACCCACTTGGTGAATAATTAGAAGATGGGGTTTGATTACCCCAACAAGGTAAAACCCCCAACATACAAAGGGCCATGATGGTGTCATGGGTTGTAGATCTTGTGTTGGTGTATGTATTAGATTAGCATGCTACTAACACAGTAGACATTTCTTAACAAAATAAAAAGCATCATGTTCTAATGTGGGCCAATAATACCTGTTAGTGTAAATAATTATTATTTACAGTTTACTTAGGATAAATGCATTATTTTATTATTTCTTAGGTTAGACACCTAGGAGTTTGCGTACTCATATGAGCTGTCTTGTTGACAACACTGGAGTAATCAACTCCAATTTAGCACATGGTGTCTACAACACTGGAGTATGCATAATCAACTGAGTTGTCATGTAGACAACATAGTTTTTCACACTATTATTTTAGCACATGGTGTCTACAACATAATTGTACGTGCTACACCTTTGTAGGCTTATCCTCTCATCATCGCACTAACTCTTGTGCTCAATGGAGGATAACTCATTCTTGGTGGGCATGTGCTTAGTTGTGAGGCTTATCATATTGCTAACTCCTAGGCATTCTATATGCATCTTAGAGGCCTTTATATAGATGCAACTCTAGTGTACTTTCATATCAATTACAATTGAATTGAATTGAATATTGTTATTCTAATCATACTCTGTTGGTCTATTTGTGCTAGTTATTGTGCTTCTTGGTCTAGGGTGAATTTTTCCCTAAGGAAAATTCTTACATGGTATCAAAGCTATACCAAATTCTTACATGGTATCAAAGCCATAGAGGCATCATTACATAGCCATTGGAGACTGATCTTGCTTCACCTCTCTAAGGACACCTCGACTTAGATCTAGAGTATCCACAGCTATTGGGAGCATCTAGAGCCAAAGTGGACCACACCATTGCATCCAGAGCATCAATTTAGTGAAAATTGACTATAAATTTGCCTATATTGGGCTATAGTCAAATTTGAAGAATTTTTTTTGCAAAATGGCACCCAAAGGCCCGACTTGCAAAATTTGTTATGATTATTTCAGATCTCTGAATTTAAATTTTATATCTACATATTTTATTATTTTAGTCTCTACAATTTCTTTGCATTATTTTTCCGATCAACATATTTTGTTTAGAAGAATTTTGGCCCTCACGCCAATAGGAGAGATTTTTTGTAGGAGAAGATTGGATCTTGCCGGTGCCAATCAGATATTGGCATCATATTTAGAAGGTCAAAAAATCCCCAAATCAACTTTTGTTTCACCAAAATCAGACATCTGAGATAAAAATTATAGTCATTTGATTTTTGGAGGCATCACAATAACGATTCAGGAAAAATAATTATAGAGGTGATTTTCAAACAATGATATCTCCCTCATACAAACTCCTTTTTTTGAGCAATTTTTTTTTGTTTTCAGGTAGAATTTTGTGATCTACACATTGGTCTAGGATGTTTGAGCTCTCTATTCCTGAATTTTTCTACAAATCACAAATCCCAATTTTTGCAACTTCAAATGCTTAGTACAAGCTCATCTAGACATATAAATAAGTTCTTTTTTTTTTAAAGTGAATAATTTTTTGTCTACTTTCCAGATCTGCAATTAGATTATAGGCTTGTATGGATACAAATACCACTTTCAAAAATGCATTGTATTGCTTCAAAATAATTGTATTTTTGAGCTACATTGTAAAGTTCCAAATTTAAACTACAAGAGCAAGTTATAGATAGCAAAAATCAGAAGTTCACTAAGGTCAAAATTGACAAAGTGCCCCATTGTAATAGCACTACCTATAAAGTGCCAAATAATACATTGGGGGGGTTGATTGATTATTTTTGTATTTTGAAAGGTGCATACATTCATTGATCTCATGGAGGAGTTTTTTTCCCCATGTAGTGGTGGTCTTAAACCAAGGTTGACAAAGAGGAACTATTAGAAATGCAATGCTTCATTCATTGATCATCTAAGGAGAGAACATCCAAAAATATTTCCTTATTTATGTTCCAATGAACTGATCTCTTCCATTGGTCAGATAATTGATTTGCCACCTGTTAACTAACTTTTGGATATCATTTATTTCAGTATCAATTTTGATTTCTATAAAGTCATTGACAAGTTCTGGTATCCTTATGACATTCGAATGTGTCTTTGGGAAGCATATAGAGATCCATCAGTTCCTCCCTTTCCAAAGGACATTCTATCTTTAGTCACTTCAGTAATGGTTCCTCCAACTCTAGATGAGATCCCACCTCTAGATGCTCTTATTGATTCTACTAATCCAGTTCCAACCATCGATGCTCTTGATTTACTATAGCAAGATATACCATGTCTTCCTACTTTAGCTTCATGGGATGACTTCCTTAAATTATAGGGCTATTCATGGAGTCTCTCACATTGAAGATGTGGGAGACATCATCGATGAAATCAATCTTCTCTTTATTGAGGAGACTTATTCACTCATTGCGAGGGAACACTTTGACCCTTAACCATTTGAGCTTACTTTTAAGACTAACTTGATTGTGGTTTCTTTGCAGCAGTTGGAAAAGGACTCTTTCACTTATGAGGAGACATATCATTTTTTGGAGATTGTATTCTAGTTTCCTTAGACATCATATTTTTTGAGGATTCTTCCTACTAGTTGGGGAGTGTTCTCTACCACACCTATGACACCATTTCTTCCTACAACAAGGACCATCATTCAGTTTTCATGGTGTAGCATCTTCAATCATCAAGGATATTCTTTCATAGGTGTGCATTCATTATTGAGGGGAGGTGACATTAATTCTCTTCCCACATCTTCCTATAAGGATGCTTCATCATCTTTGGAGCTTGATTCAACATCATACATGGACACGCTTCCTTGTTTGCCACCTTCTTATGGGCATTCACTAGATTGGTTCATGGCATCTACATTCATCAAGGACTTGTCAACATTTGAGCAAACTTTAGAGGTAACATCCACACCATACTACATACGGATCCCTCTTCCATCTTCCTATCCATAGTGGGAAGCTTACTTGCACCTATACCTGGTGTATATTCTGCCCCAAGGGAGAAATGTTGTTTTTTGGCATTGGATTTTCTTCTATCTTCAAGCAGTCATCATCTAGAGATCTTTCACTAAGGGAAAAAATTCATGGAGGGATTCACTATTGTATATGCATGATGTATGTCATAATGGGGAGGTCTTGATTACTCCATCCATTCACGCATCTTTCTTTATTGTATTTATCTCTCTTTTTGGGGGAGGTTTTTTCCCATGAGGTTTTCCCTATTTCTCCATTTGTAGACAGATTTCATTGCATTTCAACATTTCATTGCACATGGGTACCTAATATGGCCTAGTAGCTAGGACAAATTATCCATTTCATCATAGCTTTTGTGAGCTTAAATATATTCCCCTAAGTTGCACTTAAGGGGGGTTGTTGGTGTAAATAATAACTTAAGGGGGGTTGTTAGTGTAAATTATTATTATTTACACTTTACTTAAGTTTACTTACGATAAATACATTTTTATAATAATTTCTTATGTTAAACACCTAGGAGTTTGCATACTCATATGAGTTGTCTTGTTGACAACACTAGAGTAAGCAACTCCAATTTAGCACATGGTGTCCTACAACACTAGAGTATGCATAATCAACTAAGTTGTCATGTAGATAACATAGTTGTTCACATTATTATTTTAGCAAATGGTATCTACAACATAATTTTATGTGCTATACCTTTGTAGGCTTATCCTCTCATCATCGCACTAACTCCTGTGCTTAATGGAGGATAACCCATTCCTGGTGGACATGTGCTTAGTTGTAAGGCTTATCATATTGCTAACTCCTAGGCATTCTAGATGCATCTTAGAGGCCTTTATATACAAGCACCTCTAGTGTACTTTCATATCAATTACAATTGAATTGAATATCATATTGTTATTCTGATCATACTCTGTTGGTCTCTTTGTGCTAGTTATTGTGCTTCTTGGTCTTGGGTAAATTTTACCCTAAGGAAAATTCTTACATGATATCAAAGCTATACCAAATTCTTACAATACCCAACTATTAAGATTTTTGTAGTTAGGACCAATCCAATTCTATGGGAACCACAATTCTAGCATGCGCTTACTTTAAATCCATAGCAACATTGTTTGAGTCTAGACATCGAGAAAGAGTATCATGATAACCTCAACAATATAAGGTGTTTTCCATAATAGTGCAGTGAGAAGATCTGTGAATGAGGTTAAGGTGTTGGTGTTTTGTAAGATGGGAAGACACGATGTCATCTTTGAGGTAAGCATGAATTTCATGATGCCAAGGGGATTGGGGACCAACTTGAATGCAAACCATCATTAATTCATCATTTTCATAAGTGGGATCATGTAATTGTTCAACTAAAAATATGTATTGTGAAGCTTCTAGTAGAATGTCAAGGAGTGAGCTGATAGTAGTCATAGCATCGAAAACCTTGTTCGAAAGTTATGGGATATGTGTGAACATGATCTTGGTAATGTGTTCTTTTATGTTCTCAACCATCTCTTTTTAGAGAAATAATTTATCATCTTTTGTTTGATACTCATCTAATATTGTTTGATAATGAGTTGGGAATAACCAAACACTTGTAATTTTATAATATTCCATTCAATGGATATTCTGAGTCTAGAATGAGAGCTTCATATAATGCTATGTTAGTTGTGTATAGAAACCTTAGTTTGAAGGATTTAGGAATGTAATCACCTTGAGAGGTGACTAGAAACATTCCTACTCTTGGTCTAGTAGTTGTATAAGATTCATCAAAATAAAGTGTCTATGGAAGTTATTCTTCTATTAGATAGAGATATTCATCAAGAAATTTTGCAATCAAAGGATGGTCATCTTCTAGAGGTACATCTTCCAACTGATCTACAATAACTTGTCCTTTTGCTACTTTTTGATCTACATGCTAGATGTAAAAATCACTAAGAAGAATGACCCACTTTGTATGACAACCTATGAGAGCTATATATAAGAGCATGTACTTTAATAGGTTGATTTTGGAGATAAGCTTTCACTATGTGGCTAAGAATGTAGTGGCAAAGTTTATGAGTGGAAAAGACCATTGCCAAATAGGATTTTTCCATAGGTGAATAGTTAAGTTTATAGCCAATGAGAGTAAAAATTATGTAGTATATATCTCTCTCTTTTTCCTTATCATCTAGTTGAGATAAGAGTTCCCTCAAGGTTGTTGGTGTAGTTGTTGTGTATAGGATCAATTGTTTGCATACAATTAGTGGCACTAAGATTGGTGGATTTTTTAGATACTGCTTGAGTGTTTCAAAGCTATGTTGATATATTGGATCCCACTTGAAACTTTGGTCCTTTTTCATCAAATGTATGAATGGATGAAATTTATCTATAGGTTGTGAGATGAATCTACAAACTAATTTCAACTTTCCTTATAGGATTCTAAGTTACCTAAGTGTCCTAGGTGGAGGCATGTCCATGATAGCTTTTACCTTCTTGGGGTCGATCTCTATACCTTTGTCAAATTATGAATCCTAGAAGTTTCCATGATATGACACCAAAGATGCACTTTTTTGGATTCAACATGAGATGGTACATGTCTAGATGAGCACAGGCCTGTTCTAAGTGATATAGACAATCTAATCTATCAAGTGATATGACCAACATATCATCTACATAATCATCTAGAGTTTTTTGGATTAAGTCACAGAAGATAATTGACATGGCTCTTTGATATGTGGCTTCATTATTGGTTAATCCAAATGACATCATGTTGTAATAGAAGGTGCTCCAAGGGGTTGTGAATTTTTCCTTATGATAATCTTCTTCTGCAATGTGGATCTAATTATTGTTGGAAACTACAATTGGAACAATTGTTATGTTGTCATTAATGTCAAACCTTATTAGTGAGATAGTTTTCTATCTTATTTGAGTGTCATATCTATTTCATTGATGAAGAGGATTTCAAAAGTTGGTTATAAAAAACACACCTAGAGGAGAGGTTGAGTTATGAAGAAGAGACCACAAATGGACACTTGATTAGTTAGACTTTGACAAGATAAGGTGATTGTTTAATCATACTCAAAGAGAAGAAGAATGTAATGCTTAGCCCCTAAAGAAGTTATCAATGATGGAACAAATGCATAGGCTTGACCAAGCAATAGTTTAGTAGATTAAGGAACTTGCAATACATGTTGAGTGATGCTAGTGTCAACCAAACCACAGTAAGTGCCAAGCAGAAATAGTGTTAACTAAGAATCAGTATTGACCGAGTGATAGTATATGTGTTGAACAAGAAATCTAGTATTGACCGAAAAATCCTGTGATGATCGAGTGTCAAAATATAGTAATTTTCAAGGGACAACATTTTAATAATTTATATAAGGATGGATGCCTTGGAACATTTAAATCAAAGCAAATTGTGTTTGTGAATTTCTATGCAAGAATCCAAGGAGAAATTTCTAGAACCAAAAAAAAGAGACAAAATGTTGGAAGGATTCAATGAATCTAACCTAAACCTAAAATCTACAGTGGTGTTTAAGAAAAAATAGAATAGAATTACCTATTTATGGAGGTACAAGAGCTAACTTTCAATTTTGTTGAATGTTGGAGTAGTTGTTGATGCTATTAACTATAAAACTTAAGAACAAGGATGAAAAGATTTGAGAAGAGATGAAGATTGATTACTTGAAGGGTTTCCAAGTGAATCAAAGAGTTAGTATTGAGCTAAAATGAGATATATAATTGCAAAGTGAGTTGTATTTTTTAGATCAAAACCTTATGTTACTTTCTAACAATTTTATGAGTATTTAAAATTCTCTAATCAAGGTTGACCTAATAGTCATATGTAAATCCTTTAATCAAGGTGGCATTATAATGGAATGTTTATAAAGTCCTCTAACAAGGCCACTCCTAACAGAGTGACTAAATCCTTTAAAAATGTCACATTTAATAGTGTGTTTTGTAACCTTTAATAGGGTTGGATCCTAATAGAGCTTACTTTAGAAGAGTGAAAATTTAGTGACATGTTACTGGTGGTTTTTCCCAAATTGAATTTCTATGTTAAATCTTAGTGTCAAACTTGTATAGATGTTGTTTGTGATAATTTACTATTAATGTTTACATTTTGCAAGTTTGTTATATTTAGAACAATGGACTATTAGTTGAACTTACTTAAAGTATACTATAGAGATTGAGCTAATGAATGATAATATCTAAATTTATTTAAGTATTTTTTTGTTCAATTGTTACATTTGGGCCTTGGATAACTGATTCACCCCCCTCCCCCTCATTTATTCTAAACATTCTAATAGTTACATCTTGAAAATCCATCCATGATTGACAATATCTCATGCCCAGTTGTAAGGTCCACAATCATATCTATATTTGGTAAAGAAAAGTCATCTTTTGGACAAGCCTTGTTGAGATCTCTAAAGTTAGTGCAAATTTTGATGTCATTAGATGGTTTTGTAATAGGGGCCATGTTGGAGATCTGATGAATTTTGTAGTGAGAATTTTCTCTAATTCTTCTTATACTAATAAGGTTACGTTAGGGTGCATCTTCCTCAACTTTTTATTCATTGGCTTTGTCTTTGGATCTATAACTAAGTAATGTAAAACTAGTTTTGGATCCAATCCCAACATGTCTTGATTGGACCATGCAAAGTGACCAATGTTTTCCCTTAGTAATTTAGCAAGTGCTTCCTCTTGGGGTATTGGTAATTATGTGGAGATGTGAAGAAGTTTTGGGATCTTGGTTGTACCAATGTTGATTGGATTTGTTTCCTCAATGATGATAGATGCTGCTTCTAGTCTATTATATTGTGAGGGAAGGATGAAATCTTCATCTTTAAGTGCCTCTAAGAGGTTTTCACCATTGAATACATCCTTTATTATTATTTCTTTTTTGATTGAGTCTAGTGGTGTGCCAAGGGATTTTTCACCAAGAGACCCTTTGATTTCTAACATTTTCCTTATTTTCATTTTTGCAACTAGACATTTTCTCCTCCCCAAAGTAGCCCTTTGGAACTTGTTTGGAAACATATGTTGTTGATAATTTGACTTTATGTGTGATGTTTCAACTCCCATGAATATTAGGAGTGCAATCTCACTTGAAAAATCATCAATATAAAGCATGCTAGGTTTGCACCAATCAATGAGTTTAGGATTTTGATGAAAGATGCTCTCCTTAAAACCATAAACTTATAACAGAAACAAAGAAATAATAGCCAATGTGAGAAAAAAATATGGACTTCTTATTCGCATCACAGATGTAGAATTATAGAATTCTCTAGTAAAATATGCTAACCCACATGGGTGCCTTCATTACAATAATCTGCAAGACAAGTTGCGAACTATCACCTCGAGCTATCCTGGACAATGTTCAAGCCTTTCTTAAATAGGAAATTTTATGCCACTGAGGAAGGTTCTAGACATTAAAACTTAATACTTAAGGATGATAGACCCTAACAATACATGTAGAGTCAGCCAGATACATCTTTGACAATTATTTTAGATATTTTGAGTAGCCCAACTTTGAAAGGCCATAACTCATGAACCGAAGCTCCGATTGGCTATTATAACCACTTTTCAGAAACATCAACTCCTAATCTATAAGCTCAAAATAGTACCAATGCCCTTCCATTGAGTTTTTGGACCTCATCTAGAACACTCTAAGGCCTCCAACAGTGAGCCTAAAGATTTTTTTGCAAATTTTTCTACCAAAAATCTACAATAACTTCTTTGATACTTATGCTTGAGAAATGAGATTTTTATAGTAGGCTTACAATTCTAAAATGAACCTTCCTATAGAAAATAAGAACATTATGAGCTCATATGAAAAAATTACTAAAAATAGCAAGTTCCCATAAATAGTAACCATCCTGCCTACTAGTCCTTATTAAAATAGAAGAGACTAAAATACAAATATTTTTGGGGTGATGCAAGATTGCTCTTACACCCAGGATGCTCCTACATCAGACACTCAGGGTAATTTGAGAAGTGACTCTGTCACATCTTAGGTGTTCAAAGGAAAACCAAGATGGTTAACTCCTCCTTTGCTAGCCATGATAAATCCTCTACTAGCCCCCCTTTTCATTTGACTAGGTATTCCTCATAAGTTTTGTTCATTGTACTTTTTCCAACATGACTGTCCAATATCTCCTCAATCTCCTTTGTAACCTAACTAGGTGCTAGAATACTCCAGTACACTTCTACAACTTTATCTCCATCACCTCCTTCATAGTACTCTATCAAATCTAAAATATTAAATATAGATGAAATATTCAATTCAACAAGCAACTCCACTTCATAAGCATTTCCAAAATCATGCCTTTTCACTATCTTTCACGAGCCAAACTTCTTCATCTTTAGCTTATTATATGTACCCACTAGAAAATGCTCCTTCCTCAAATGAACCATGAATTCATCTCTAATCAAAAATTAATTATACCTTATTTTCACATCTACCTTAACCTTATACTATGTATTCATCTTTATTATGTGCTTCCTTAACTCCTCATGGATGTTCTTCAAATGTTTAGCATAATCTTCTGCTTCAACACTACTTATCTCTCCTTTATCCAACTGCCTCAATTTGGAATCATGTTTGGGAATAATCCCATATACAATATAGAATGGTGATTTAATAGTACTCTTTTTGATAGAATTATTATATGAAAATTCTTCTTTTGGTAAAATTAGATCCCATCCTTTTGGCTTGTCTCCAACCAAGCATCTCAGCAAGTTTCCCAAACTGTAATTCACAGCTTCTATCTGTCCATCAGTCTATGGATGATGTGATGAATTGAACTTCAAATATATCTTTGAATTCTTCCTTAATGTACACTAGAAATACCCAAAAAAAATTGGTATCTTCATCTAAACCTATACTCTTTAGTAGGCCATATAGTCACACCACTTCTTTGAAAAACAATTCTACTACATAAACAACATCACTAGTCTTCTTGCAAGGAATAGAATGTGCCATCTTTGAAAACCTATCAACTACCACAAAAATATGATCATGTCCATGCTAAGTCCTTGTTAATCCAAGAATAAAATCCATGTTGACATCCTCCCATGGCTTTTCTAGTACAGGTAATGGCTAATACAATCCTATATTTTGCTTTACTCCTTTTGCCATCTAACATACTTTGCAACTCTGTACAAACTTCTTCACAACTTGCTGCATCTATGGCTAGTAATAATTATCAACAACCAAAGCTATGGTTTTATCCCTACCAAAATGTCCTACCAATCCTCCACGATGCTTCTCCTTGATGAGATTCTCTCTCATTGATCTTCTAGGAATGCACAATTGGCTTCCTTTGAACAATATACTATCCTGGATCATGAAATCTAACCACCTTGTCTTATCAAGTGTAACAAGTTTTGTACAAGCCTTCCATGCTTCACCAAAATCAAGATCATCTAGATATAAAGTACTGAGTTCCTTGAACCCAACCACCTCTATGTACATTTTTGTCAGCAAAAGTTCTCTTCTACTAAGAGCATCTACAAATTTGTTAGACTTCCCACTCTTGTGTTTCAAATTAAATGTATAAGTCTGCAAAAACTCAACCCACTTTAAATGCCTTTGGTTCAATTTTCCTTGACTATTCAAATATTATAAAGCTTGATAATTAGTATACAAAACAAACTTCTTAGGAAGAAGATATTTTCTTCACTTCTTCAATGCTTGAACTATAGCATAAGATTCTTGATCTTAAACATAATATTTTTCTTTTCTATCATTCAAATTCTCACTAAAATAAGCAATAGGTCTACCTTCTTGACTCAAAATAGCTCCTATTGCAGTACCACTAGCATCACAATCTACTTGAAACACCTTAATAAAATCAGGAATTGCTAAAATAGGTTGCTTAGTAACTTTCTATTTCAACATATTAAAAATCTTATCTACTCTTATAGTCCACTTAAACTCTTTCCTATTCCCTCTCATTTTTTTAGTAAAGGGTCCACAAATACTACTAAAACTTCTTATGAACTTTATGTAAAATGTAGTCAATCCATGAAAATATCTTATCTCTGTCACACTCCTTGGAGTAGGCCATTCAAGGATAGCCTTCACTTTCTTTGGATCCATTTTCAGACCTTCTCTTGAGACTACAAATCCTAGATACACCAACTCCTTCTTTTCAAAACTACACTTCTTTAGGTTTATTAGCAACTTTTCTTCCCTCAACTTATCAAACACCTTGTGAATATGGATCAAATGCTCCTCCAATGTCTTACTAAAGATCAATATATCATCTAGGTAAATAATGACAAACTTACCCAAAAATTCCTTCAATATCTCATTCATGAGCTTCATGAAAGTGCTTGGTGCATTGGTTAGCCCAAAACACATGACTAACCACTCGTACAGTCCTTCCCTTGTCTTGAAAGCAACCTTCCACTTATCACCTTCTCTGATACAAATATAATGGTATCCACTCTTCAGATCTATCTTCACGAAATACTTAGCTCCACTCAAATAGTCCATAATATCATCCATCCTTGGCAATGGAAATCTATACTTGATTGTGATCTTGTTGATAGTGCAAGAATCTGTGCACAACTTCCATTCTCCCTTTTTCTTTGGTGCTAATATTGTTGGTACAACACATAGACTTAGAATCTCTCAAATCAACCCCTTCTACAACAACTCATGAACTTGTCTGTTCAACTCTTCACTCTTTGCTAGTGTCATTTTGTGCACTTCTTTGTTCAAAAAATTGACTCCTTGAACCAAATCTATTTGGTGATTGATCTTCCTCATTTAGGGAAATCCATTAGGTACATTATCTAATTCAATATCAAAAAATTCTCTTAACATATCTGCAACTTTTTCAAGTACCTCCTCTACTTCTTTTTTAATATCTTTTGGAATTATAGCAAAACACACATGCTCACACTTCATACCTTTGAGAAGCCCCTTTCCATTAATAAAACATGATTTGGTAGTACTACATACCTTTTCTTCTTTATCCTTTAATGGTTTCAAATTATCTTTCACTTCATCCTTAGTCAGAGTGTAGGTATTTGCTTGCCCATTGTGTACAACATGCCTATCAAACTACCATGGCCTATCCAACAACATTTGACATATGTCTAAAGTTATGATATCACATAGTACCTTATCCTAGTAGCTTCCAATCTTGAACTTCACTAAGCACTACTCATTGACCATAACCTTGTGGTCATCTTGCACCCAAGAAATACGATATGGATGTGGATGTTTCTACCTCTTTAGCTTCAACTTGGTGACCATTATTTCTGATACTAGATTTTCAACACTTCCACCATCAATGATCACATCACAACACTTATCTTCACATCTACACCTTGTGCAAAACAAACTCCTTCTTTGATCAGGTTCATTCTAACCACTCAATAGGACTCTTCTATTAACTAGGACTTCTCCTCTTTCAACATCTTTAGAATGTGAGGATCTGGCATCTTCATCAACATGTGCAACTCTAGCCAAGCCTTTGGTTCTTCAATCTATCCTTCCTTGGCACTGGGTACATGCTCTATGCCCTTCTTCTTTGTAGTGAAAACATTTCCCACTAAAGCCTCCTCTTCCAAATCATTGTCCTCTACCTCTTCCTCTTTAATCTCTATTTCTCTGATCATGGCAATGATTGGAATTATTTTCACTTTGGTTCTAATTGCTACTTAAAGTCTCATCCTTGTTCTTCTAATCATCATTACGGCCTCCATAAGATCATCCACTAGATCTGCCACCAAAACCTCTTCCACTATTCTTATTGTGAAACTTCTTGATGGGAAACATTCTCCTTATCAACTTCTACATGGCTAGTTCTAATGAGAACTCAATAGAACTCTTCAGTATACGCTTAAACAGATTTTCCTACTTGCTTCATTCTTTGCATCTTCTTCAATAGATCAAGCTCATAATCTATAGGAATGAATTATTGCTTCATTTTAGCCATCATATGATCCCATTTGGTGATTTTTTCCTTTCCCTTTTGATTCCACTCCAACTAAACCTATTGCCACCAGATCTTTGCATGTCCTTTAGTTTTGCCTTCACAAACTTGACCCTATTTGGATCCTCAATATCTTCATACTCAAAGTACTCCTCCAGTTCATCAATTTTATAAAAATGTGGGAACCTCAAACTTAGGTCTTTTTCCAATCTTGGAGATGGCCTTAAAAAGCCTCTCTTCCTTTGGGTTTAGAATTGCCTCTGCTTAGGCATTTTCTTCTACTTTTTCGTCATCCGCACTTTCATCTCTCATAGGAAGAATTATTTATCTTCACATTTGTTCTTCCAAAGCTTGAATTTACCTTTGGAGGCTCAAAAACCCTCAAGTGTAACACCTATAGCTCTTTTTCCACACTCTCTTTATGGAGGCATTTTTCCACTTCTGCTGAATCCCTAGTGCAAACTACCTTAGAATTGGCAATCTATCTATAGACTCAGCCTAAACCATGGTTCTAGTGTGAACTACTCACAATTGGAAATCTATCTACAAACTCAAGAACTCTAGCTTTAATACCACTTGATGAAAGATGCTCTTCTTAAAGCCATAAACTCATAATAGAAACAAAGAAACAATAGCCAATGCAAGAACAAAATATGGACTTCTTATTTGGGCCACAAATATAGAATTACAAAATTCTCAAGTACAATATGTTAACCCACATGGGTGCCTTCATTATAATAATCTTCAAGACAAGATGTGAACTATCACCCCAAGCTATCCTAGACAATGTTTGAGCCCTTCTTAAATAGGCAATTTTATGTCACATGAGAAGGTTCTAGACATTAAAAATTAATACCTAGGGCTAAAAAACCCTAACAATACATGTAGAGTTGGCCAAATACATCTTTGACAATTATTTTAGATATTTTGGGTAGCCCAACTTTGAAGGCCATAACTCACAAATCGTTGCTCCAATTGGCTATTATAACCACTTTTCAGAAATGCCAACTCTTGATCTATAGGCTCGAAATGGGACTAGCACCCTTCTGTTGAGTTTTTAGACCTCATCTGGGCACTCTAAGGTCTCCAACGGTGAGCCTAATGATTTTTCTACAAATTTTTCCACCAAAAATCTGCTATAACTTCTCTGATACTCATGCTTGAGCAATGTGATTTTTATGGTAGGCTTACAACTCTAAAATGAACCTTTTTGTAGAAAATGAGAAATTCTAAGCTCATATGAAAAACTTAATAAAAATAGCAAGTTCCTATAAATAGTAACCACCCTATCTACTA
This sequence comes from Cupressus sempervirens, assembly GCA_028749045.1. Taxonomy (NCBI): domain Eukaryota; kingdom Viridiplantae; phylum Streptophyta; class Pinopsida; order Cupressales; family Cupressaceae; genus Cupressus; species Cupressus sempervirens. Next base: position 574,152,329 of record CM053792.1, on the reverse strand, counting down.
GTCCTTATTAAAATAGAAAAGACTAAAATACAAATATTTTTGGGTTGATGCAAGATTTCTCTTACACCTATGATGCTCTTGCATTAGATTTATAAGTTGGAGGTCAATGAGATGAATGCATATTTTGTATGGGATAGATTCTCCTAGGTAAATGTCATCAAGGGTATTTCCATAGGCTCTCTTTTCTACTTCTTCCAAGATGTTTTTGACTTCCATGAGTTCATTTTGGATGTTAAGGAAAGCATGGTCTTTCTTCGTTGTGCCCCTAATTTTGAGGAATCCAAAGGCAAATCCTTTCTTCTTGCTCTTTTCATATGCTTCTACAAGTTTTTTAATTCCTATCTCTTTTTGGCCTAGGCCACCTCTTTGATAGTCCCATTTTATTGTTACAAGCTTATGGGAACATTGATATTTATCTTTTAGATAGTTTAGCAGATCTTTTCCCTTGGGATTTGATTCCTTGTATACTCATGTGCTTATGTCTAGTGCAATTTATTTCCCATTCAGTATGCCATTAGAAATAAATGTGCATTTTTCCATATGCTTGAGCTCAAAGGTGGTGTTCTTCTTTTTTCCTTGGTGTGATGGGCACCATTGTGTATGTGGTTCAAGGGGCACGACACAAACTACAAATGCATCTGTAAGGTTGTATTCACTGCATCCCTAGTGGTCGATCTTAATACTGGATAAAGTGGAAGTGAGGATGGTGTGTGGATCATGGAAAGTATTGGAAGAATTGGCAATGACAATGTCGATTTTAATGCTAGGAGAATAGTTATTATCAGATTTTTCTACTGCATTAAGTGTTTTTATTGAAAGTCACCTTCCTTGTGTGTGCCATTGTTGTTGTAATTAGATTTTTGGTTGTTGTTGGTGTTTTTGATAGGTGCCTTTCCCATGTGATTTTTGTGGGGGGGGGGGAAACATTTTGGTAGATTTATAGTTTTCCATTTAGGGAGGTTTGTGTGTTTCCTCCTATTGTTATTTCCTTGTGATCAATGAGATCTTGTATGTAGTCTTTGAGGCTCATGCACTTGAGGGTGATATGTCCTTTTAATCAATGATAAACACAATATTCATTGTCTTTGAACCAAGGTGGCTTAGGGGTGTCGTCATCCACTTGTTGTCTATGTGGGAAGACCACTAGATTATTCTTTACCATTTTTTTAATTATAACATCTAAAGGTTCACCCAGGGGAGTATAAACCCATTTAGGATCATTCTAGATGTGCAATCTTTGTCCTTGTGTAACAAATATGGTATTTTTTGATTTATGAGGAATATTGTTGGTTTTCCCATTTATTCTATTAGTACCCTTGTTGTTGATATGGTTGATGTTGATATGGCTATTGTTGTTGATAATATTATTGTTGATGGTATGATTGTTGTTGTTGATAGGGTTGTTGTTGTTGAAGTGGTTGTTGCTAGTAAGACTGTTGTGGTTGATAATTGGTGATGTGTTTATTTTGAGTGAGACTTACTACATAAATGTTCTTTTTATTAGTAGTAATATTAGTTACCACATTTTTGTTTTTTTTTCTAGTACTTAGAATTTTCATTAGGATAACTATGATCCTGGTTGTTTTCCTTATATATTTTTTGATGCCACCATTGAAGATTCCTTGCTCTAGTTCCATACTTTTTTCTCTAACATCCTTGTATGTTTCTAGGAAATTCATGTGCATGTAATGTGCAAGTTTAGGATGTGTTTTGATGATAAATATTTTAACAAAAAAAAATTAGTCAAGTTTCATGCTACTCCGGTGGTGAGGGTTTGTCACCTCTGTAAGAAGTTAGCAAGGCTTTCACCCCCCTTCTATTTGGTGTGAACTAAGATCACCATTGATAGATCTGTCTCAACTACATGAGCATACTATACAATTTTTTTTTGAAAAATTCAGCAAAGGTATACAATAAAACCATTCTTGAGTAGGACCCCCAAGACCTTTAGAGAATAGACACATGAGGAACATGTCATTGTATGCTACTTCTTGATAATTCATGTAGACTTATTTGACATGTGATACATGATCTCCCTTCTCCCTAAATTTTTCAAACTTGGGTATCTCAAAATTATTGGGAAAGGGTATAGCTATGATAGATCTATCAAATGGATAGGGGCATATAGTCTCAAATTTGAAATTCTTAAGTTCATTTCCTACCTTGAGCTCTTTGGAGTCCTTTCTCATTTCTTCCTACTCTAGGTTTACTAGTGGTGTGGGGAATGTCCCCATTTTAAGTGCCCCCAATATATGATATGGATCTTTTGGAGTGAGAGAATATGATGAGTTTTCTAGTATGAATGATGATGGTTAAGATGAGTGTCTTAATACTTTAAAAATATTTCATTCTTTGTGAGGACATGTTGTGACATATTGTTGTGATAGATTATGCACATATTATGGTAGTAAAAAAAATCGGTGATTATTGCATAGATGGATGAGTTTGCATTAGTGCATATGGAATCTACTGCTATTGTAGGTTTTGTTGTGGTGGATGAAGTTGCATATTGGTTTGGGTGGCTATATTTTACCCATTATATGGTGGTGGTGTTTTGGTATGAGGAGGTACATGGGTAAGAGGTGGTAGTTTATAGGAGGGTTACCCTTTTCTACTACTGGAGTGGTGGGTGAGTGTTGCATGTGAATTATTCCAAGTGGTGACATCATGAAGTAGTTAGGGATAGGTTTAAGGGAACTTTCTAGTGGTGGAGTTGGCATAGTATGGGTAAATGTAGGGATGCATGTAGCTTGTATATGTGCTTTTTTCAAACTCCATGAGGTAGACAAAAAGGATGTGGACATGCTCAAGATTTTTGTAGATAGAGTGGAAGTAGTAATAGGCAGTGGGGTGGTTTAAGTGATGGGCCACATGGATGATATTCATGTAATGTATCAAGGTGTAGATTGTGAACCTTGTGGGGTCATGGTGGTAGAATTGCTAGTGGTAAAAATGATGGATGTAGATGGAGTTTGCTAGGTGGTAGTATTTTGGCTAGGTGTTTGGAAAGTGATACGACATGAAATGTTCAAAGGTGTGGATGTGGGTTGTCTGATAGCAATAGTAGTGATGGGAATGCCAATGGATGGAACTACTAATGTGGTATTTGGTTGTGGCATTGTATGAATTTTAGATGGTGTAATGGGCAATCTTTTTCTTTGGGGGATGAGAGTATTGATTTTGGTAGATGCAGCAAAAGGGTCTATTAGTGATTGTATCAATGGTTGAATTTAATTTCTAAGTTGTTCTGGATCTAAGGGTTCCCATTACATGTGCATTCCAAAAAGTAGATGGTTTGGTTATGTCATAGTCCTAGATGGTGGCATTTTCCCAAAGTCAAAAATTCCAACGTCTTCTCTTTAAAAATTGGCTTTGATGGTATTTTTACTATTTTCAATAATGAAACCAACCAATGATGCATCCCTAGGGAAACCCATAAATTCCTCAATGGTAGAATTTGTGTGTTGTGAAGTCAATATTTTTTAGTGTTGGGTTTTGGATCTTGAGATGTTGGGTCTTGCATATTTCTTGTTTTCTTAGGATTGATATGTGCACTAGTTGTTGTGCCAAGAGGATATGGAGAAATTTCATTTTTCTTCCTTTTACTAAGACATGTGGTTGGTGGCATGAAATGACACTATAAACTAGATGTGGGGTGCAAAAAGACAATATGATAGTTGATTGAAGCTAGGAGAAAAGGTCTATGATCTTTTTGAAGTGCATAGCTTTTGTAAGAGGCTAAAGGTGGTGACCAATATTAGAAGATAGTCTGATGGTAGAGGATTAGTCTAAGGACATGATGCCTATAGGACCATGAGGATTATCTTGGTATCACAGGTGGATATAATGTTATATGTGTGGCAGCTATAGGATGATGGTAGTTAATCAAGTGTGGAGCCCAAACTTTTGATCAAGGTGATGAAAGACACAAATGATGAGATGAACTATCTTGGAAATGTGTGTTAGCCAAGGGATAGTTGTGGTACTATGTGGATGTGAGATATAAGATATGTGACAACTAGAATGATGGTACACAAGACACAATGTGATAGAGGATGTGGATCAAGATATATCTGGGAAAGGATTATGGATGTGCTTCTAAGGGAGGGTGAAACTAACAATGTTGAAGAGGATAAGCTATATGATGGCTCTAAGAAAGGAGTCTAGGCTAAAAAAATTCAAAAGTGTGTGAGGAATAAGATGGACCTAATCATAATAGTTGCAAGTGGCAATCTTGATAAAGGCATAATTAACTCTAGCATGGTCTCTTCAACTATCGATCTTGCTCTCCCACTCTACTTGTAATGTGCTTTCAATGCCCTCTCTCTCAAATTGATCTAATTGGGAAATTATTGGATTGGATGATACTTTTTGTGTTTGGATTCTATTTCTCTATACTCAAGATGGCTGGAGAGTAACCTTCTTGAACTTAGGTCTAGATCATTTTAACATGAGGATTCAACTATTTAGATTTTCTCAGTATAATAATTTTCAAATTAGGTAGTAAATGTTGCAAGTATACCTTAGCTTTGGTTGAATAACCACTTTCTCTAGAATAAATCCTAGAGTTGTTGCAAATAGATTAACTAATAACCTTTCAATATTTAATGATAAAGACCTCAGTAACAAAGTGTAGGATATGTGATGAGGCTAAAAGGAATCATGATGGTTGATGGATGATGGATGAATTCTTAATAAGCATGTGGTTTACTCCTTTCCTAAGGATTAAATTGTTGACTTTGGTTATCCCACTCAATTTGTAGTGTTTTTTTGATTCATTCTTTCTCAATTTGTAGTTCCTTTGCAAGTATATGATTGGAGGGTGCTAGTTTTTTGCATGTTCACTCTCTTTCTCTATATTCTAAGGATTGTTTAAGCTTGACCTTTGTAAAATTTTGATTTGGTTGGTTAGACATGAGCACTTGACTTCTCTATGGACAAAAAAATAATCACAATAATAAATAGGACAATTGATCTTTCAAACAAATAAATCAATGATATGATTTTATAATTTCAACCAAAACAATCCTAGGGTTGTTATGAATTAACTTGCTAACAAGATGTCGGTACCCAAAAATAGATTTATCATTAATAAATAATATATGTGAACAAGTCATCTCTAAAAGAACATAGCAACTTTGAGAGAGACAAGTACACAATCTTTTCTGAAAAAGAATTTTGGAAAATCGGACCAAGAACTATATATGTTTAACAAATGTTTTCGTGAGGTTGAATCACAATGCAAGCACTTCAAAAACACATTATCCCTAACATCTAATTGTCTTATTATAATATGGATAAAAAAATAGCTTCTAAGTTGGTTCATAATTAGATCTGTGGAGTCCTCCCAAATGGTTGTTACACGAGTGACCTACTTAAGAGTCTAATATGACCATATTAAAATCATAGAAAAATTTTCCTACCTCATACTACCATCAAAAACACATGAACCAAACTTGCATGGATAAAAAGTTAGATTTTTTTTGAGCACCTTGTTCCTATACTGGCTAGGGAATTTATTAGTGTGAGGTCATTCTCCAATATGGTGACACTTCCCAATGGATAGGCCTCCATAAAAGTGCTTCTATGGTTATTGTGGATAATTTTTATAACAACCTTTTAGTACACATATTGCTTAATTAGTTGTATTGTAAAATTCAATAAATCAAGTGAGCTCATAGAAGCATTGTAGTAGAAACACTCCTAGAAACACACCAAAAAGTGTGTTCTTTCCAAATTGAAGATTTTAAGTTGGTTGTCTATGATAGAAGACACACATGATTAAGATGTAATATTCAAAATGCATGTGGTCAACTAATTAAACCAATCAACAACTTAATAAATCATTCGAAGAAGTCAACTTAACAAACTGAATCATGAAAGGTTGGAAGAGAATGGAATACAAACACATTAACCTTAGTCATTCAAGAATTGTGCATTCATTTTAAAGCCCAAATTGAAGTGTGCAATTTGCAATGTTCTTTGAAAATTTATACAATTGATATTGTGTGACTTCATTCTAGACCCAAATCAAATAATTCATTGTTTGGTTCATTCTCTAAATCATTCAAGATTGTGTGTATGTGAGAGCATGCATTGTTCTTTTTAGTACCAAAAATGAAATGTGAGATAAATTTTCAGATTAAAAAATTTAACTCCTAAAGCTTTTTTTAGATCTAATTTTTTTATTGTAGCCTCCTAACAATATCTCTAACTTGAAAAAAAAATATTATCAGTCAAAGTCTTTATTTGCTCCCGAAATATTTTTTATGAAAAAAACATGAAAGATTTATAGATTAAGAAATGTTGATCCAACAAATATGAATTTCTTACCATGGGCTTTGAACATCAACATAAATTTTCAAAAAAAAAATCATTAACCAAATTTTTAATTTTCTCCCAAAATATTTTTTTTAATGAAAAATCATGAATAAATAATAAATTGATAGAAACTAATTTTTAAACTCTGATGTTTTTATTGTAGGCTTCTGACATCAATATCAAGCTACAAAAAAAGAACAATAATGGAAAAAATGGAAAATTCTTTCAAAAAGAAAGAGCAATAATAATAAGTCAGAATGAATGATGGCTCACACTTCTTCTCCCATGCCACAAATTCAAACCTCGTGCCAAATTAGGACTATATAAGGATATCTTTCAACCTATTGCCTACAAAAATAGTTTTGAAGTTCTTGAAAAACTCCATGAAGCCAAGAATAGGGAAATAACAAAGGGGATACAAAAATAGGATGAACCTAATCTATTGAATCTAAACATCGCCAAGTTTAACAACTATGATCCCCCCGAATTGCAACAAAAGAATCAAGCTAAAATAGATCTTGATAATGGATGACGAGTAGTCACAAATAAAAAAAATTAAATTCCAGTGTTTTCCTTGATGAATCCCACATAAGGAAAGAAAGGCAAGAAACCCTAACACTCATCAAGTCATTCCCCTAACCCGTGATCAATTGATCAAAGGGAGGGTAAGAAAAATTTCAAGAAACAAGAATAAGAAAGCCCAAATTAACACCAAAGACAAACAATTGGGAGGAGGAAAAATTGAAGAAACAAAGGAATTTCTTCTCAAAAATAAAATATATAAACATGGGGAATGCAAGAACAATTAAGAAATTAGGACAAGAGAGTCAACCTTTATCAATAATATCATCTAAGCCCTACACCGTAGGATTGAGTAATTATTTATCCCCCAAAAAAGGAGAGAAACTCAAAATCAAAATGAAGAAAATCTAATGAGCCTAAGCCCTAGTATTATCAATTCTGCATTCATCTTAGATGCGAATAATGTTCCAATAGGAGGTCTTAGCAAAACCAAGGTCATGTTCCTCCAATTTGAAACTCGCCCAATTTTAGATGGCCAATCTTCTATAAGAATTAGTATCTACATCCCTCCTCATAGGAACAGTAAACCAAATTAGTCAAAGATTCATCATAAACCCTCCCTTTTAACTTTATAGAAAAATAATTCCCCAGCAAACAAATAGAGTAAGGATCCCCTACAAAATTAGAGTGTTTTAGACAACAGAATCTGTCCTCTGTTGGCAAGGTAGATATTTTGATTATAAGCAATAAATATAGTGAAAAATGATAGAAAGAGTGCCAGAAATCTAGACTATATGCCTATTGGAATGATCTGAGAGGCAAAGAAGTTGATTTGCTAAAATGGTTATGAGGTTTCTACAAGAACTAGGTAATTATCTCAATCATATCTTAGAATCTTAATTTATACGTAGTATAGAGATAAGTTTATTAGAGATGAATTTATTTTAAATAAGTATTGTTTTTACAAAGTTCATTTAGTAAATCTCATTAAATGGGGATCCAATTTAATAGAACACATGGTTGAAAGACACACAACCCCTTTATGTTTAGAATGTAAAGCAATTCCAGCAAAATTAAACCATTGTTACATACTAAAACAAATAGGTGAGGATATTGAAGAACTGATAGGAATGGAAGTAGATTACTCCCAAAAAAACAACATTAAATTCCTTATAAACACTAAATCAACAAAGATGGAAACTTAAAAAAAATGATAATAAAAAATAGATCTATTTATGATTTTTAATTTACAAAATATAAATGAAAAATACAAGATATCATCAAAATAAATTGTAGATGCTCAAAAATGGTTCACCTCTACAATTTCATCACTTCTTCATACTAATTCATCCCATTTTCTCATTCCACTAACTCAGATCTTTTGGCCAACCTGATTGTATCTCAATAGTGTCTATCATCATTCATATCCTCTTTCACATAAATTTCACATCATTTTGTAACCATTTCAACATCATCATAAATCATATCAAATCAACTCACAACCAATTCAAATCAATTTGAAATCATATCAAATCACCCCAAATCAACTTAGAATCACTTGAAATCAGTCTTAATCAACCCAAAACATGTCTAACATCCCAAATCTATCATCATTTGTACAATCCTAGGCGTTTTTGTGGCTTTCGGTGCCTTAGAAACCTATCAATCTATCAAATCTTATCAATCTAACCTTAGTACTATCATGGTTCTTAGTGCTAGGTCAAACTATCATTCACGTCACCTGCTAGGTCAAACTATCATTCATGTCACCTGATCTTTGACATTGTTGAGTCTCTCAGTGTCAGATCATGGCCTTATCAACAATTTAATAACATTGATAGTGTCCATTGATGTTATTATGATCAACCTTATCAATCAATCTCGATCATGTAGCATTTACAATGTCAGTTAAATGTTACATATCTTTAAATCATGTCATGTGGCCTTGATGTGTTATCAATTTCAATAAATCCATCAATTTGACCATGACTTTGGTCTATCCATCATCATTCTAGTCAATCTTCATTATCATCACACTTCATCAAAGGATTCTATTGCATTTATTTAATCAAATTGGCCAATCATCTACTAACTTTTCCTATAGAATTAAACAACCCATAATTTAATCCTATGTCATTTCACTAATTATTGTTCCTAACTAACTTCCTCAATTAATTAATTTTAGTAATTAATTGGTTCATCATTCACAAACCATGAAAATTATCAATTTCCTATGTCATATTTTCCTCCATTAATTCCATTTTCATTAATTTTTGTTTGTGTGGAATAATGGATTTTTAATTCAATTATTCCACAAAATATTGACATCATCATGAAACATGGGTGTGACACCTCATGGATTCTCCTTTGACACTTGGCTAAGATATGTGATAATCCAATACTCTTATTCTCTTAGGAACATCCATATTTGGCTTCCATTGTCATAGATTCTTGGCTTTAAGTGGGTTTGAGGTGTCATATGACACGTCATAGATTCTCTTCCATCTTTAGCCAAGTTTGACTTTCAAGTGTCATACAATCCTACACTTGGCATCTTGTATCATATGAATCATGGATTCTCCAAGGAATCTTTTACCATGTTGCATATCCAAGGTAACAATTCCAATGCTCTCATCCTCCATGTTGATTATAAAATGAGCATTCTTTCTCTCATTTATGGTCCCTAGTTTTTTGGATTTTTCACTCTTGCTCTCACACTAAAATTACATCTTCTAGTATTCTCATAGCATTATCACCATCTTAGGCTTTTTCTTCAACATTGTGTGGACTATAGGCAATTTGAAGCTACATCATATGGAGAAGAAAGAAGAACATAGGAGCTACAAATGAAAGAGGGAGTTTTAACAATGTATTGTTTTCCTTTGTTTATTTGGCTTTCATGGTAGACTAGAGGGTGTCAATGTATGTTTAGTGAGTTTTTTATTTACTCATAGTATGTTAAACATTAGCCCATTTTCTAGGTCCTACAATTGGTAAACCTAACATGAACATGCTTAATTAATTTGGGTTTCTTGTGTTTGTGCTTGTAGGTGCAAGGAAGGTGCTCACTTGGAGGGGTATAATCCTTATTTTCTCTCCTTTATCACACCCAGTCTAATTAGGGGGTCTAGTAACATGATTGTGTGCTCTTTTTTCATGCATTTTGATAACTCGTTGTCCTAGGGTGCTCTCTACTCTGTCAGGGCACACTTGGGATCCCTAAAAGGCAATTTTAGGAGTTTAGGAGCCACCATAACCCTTATTTTTTGTTCCTAACTTACCAACTACACCTAGAAACTACCAATTGCACCATTCTAAGCCCCAAATACACCATGGGCATAGTCTGCACTATTTGAGCACACTTGGGAGGTAGAGTACAAAATTTTGGTTTCTAGGTATTATTTAGGGCACAATTCCCCACAGTCTGTACCTAAGCTTCCAATTGCACCCAGAAACTACCAATTGTGCCCTTCTGAGCCCCAAGTGTACGATGGGCATAGTTAGCACTATCTAAGAGCACTTGGGGGAATTCTAAGTCATTTTGGCCTTTTGGGGTGCAGTCTTCTCTGTTAGAGCGCACTTGGTTTACAGAAAGCACCTGTTTCAATCAAAATATGCACTTATGGTTTCTATTTGTTTCTAGGACCTAGATTAGATGTTTTCATGTTCATGATGGTCTATTTTTAGTATGTGGAAATTGTTGGAAAAAGAATAATCATTGAAAATTACTAATGCTTATTTGCAGGATGTTGTGGAAGACCTTGTGTGTCTATCAAAACCATGTGTGTGGATTTCCTAGATTAGATAAGATTTTGTTTGGTGCATAAAATAATTTTTTTCTTTTTTGCTTGGCATGTGTATGGTGTTTAAAACCTAGACATATCCTCTCCCCTTTCCATTCATGGGTCTTGGGTGTAAGCAAAATCTGTGTGACTTCTATAGGAAGCCTACCTTGTACCAAGATACTCGATATTAGGTATGCTAGGGGAAAACTTCAGAGTAGTAATAGGCCAAAAGCTAGGTCAATGTTCCAACTACTATATATAAACTCAATTATGTTGAAAGTTGTGTCAGAGGTATTGCTGAGTGATAGCTCTCCTCCAGTACCCTTGTCATGCATCAAACCCTAGTTCTTGGGGTTGGGAGACAATCTAAAGAAGTTTATCAGTCACTTGCTGAATAGAATGCCCTTACTAAGAACTATATTTTAGTGGCCAAAATCCTTTCTATTGACTAGCTCAAGGGGTCACCCATGCCCATGAAGACATCCTACATTCTCATGGTCCTTAGTAGAGACAATAGTCCCTTGGGAAGTCATGCCCCTTGGGAAGTGAATCTTGGTAACCTCGAGAAGTGAGTGCACTATAAGGGGGAGCCTATGGTGCCAAGATCCTAGCTTGTCTACTCTAGATAAGTGTGGCTAAACTTTGGCTCAAGTAAGAATTCAGTAGATACAGTCTGGAAAGCCCCGCCAAAGGATCCAAAGAATTAACCTAGAATTTCACTAAGTTTAGAAACAAATTTTTTTTTCATGATAGTAAACATCACATATGACTTATGCACAATAACGGAAGCAATATCAATGTCCATCTGAAAGTAAACATATCATACATACATGAAATGTAAAGTCTAAATGATCTCATCATATAACAACTGAATCCATAACATAATGTCTGATAGTGTCAAAACAATACCACTAATCCATTAACATAAAGCTAGTCTATCATAGTCTGATAATAATAGCAATAATATGTCTAGAAAAGATGTGAATGAGGGTAGGCACTACACAGTCCTAAGCCTAGGTTGTGGTGTGTTTGTTCACTTTTAACAATAGTTATTCTTGTCTTAATGTGTCTTGCATGTGTGTAAAACATTAATCAAGATAAAGCCAACATTAAAATTTACACCTTGGATAACATCAAACACTATCTAAACATTACAATTTGGTCAAAACTTTTCAAACTTGTGTCCAATACATTCAAAACTTGGGAAACATGGCAACTTGTGATCCTAAATGTGCTTGGCATAACATATGTTTCATTCTTGCATAGAACCCACTTGAATTCACCCTAGTTTAGGTCTCATACTTGCATAATATAGGCTTCATCTTGAATCTTTTAATCCTCACTTAATATTCCTCATTTTTCATATTGCACTCATTAGGGTTTAGCCTACATTCTTTGCATTTCAACCTCCAAATTTCAACTTTGCATTGTCCATCTTGCATCTTTTCATACCCAACCCTCATATTGAACACTTTAACCATCATTATAAGTGTCCTAAACATCATTTTGAACCTTCATTCTGGTCTTGGCACTTTTCCCTACTATCTAGCTCACTATGAGAACAATCTGGAAACCATAGCACCTAAAATTGCCTTAGTTTCAACCCAGCTTCCCAACTGCACTTTGAAACTAAAAATTATGCCCAAAAAAGCCCCAAATACACCATAGGAATATTTGGCACTATTTTAATGAACTTTTTATTCTAAGAACCTAGTTTGGGCTTCTAGATATCATTTTGAGGCTTCAAAGGTGTTCACAGGTACCTAGATAGGTCCCCTTGCATTAGCATGCCCTAATCTACATTCTACACCCCATAATATTCTTTGTCTTCACTTAGGACACCATTCCCTACATTTTAACCTTCATTTTTCATCTCCTAACTGATCATAACATAAACCCTAACATCCTTACTTCTTGGCATAGCAACTTCACAACCACCCCACTTAAAATCAACAACCCTTCAACCCAATTTCCCAACTGCACCCTGAAACTACCAACTATGCCCTTCTAAGCCCCAACTACACCATAGGTGTAGTTGGTATTTTTGGAGCACACTTTGTGCTATTAGAATGTAGTTGGGCACCTATATGACCATCTTGGGCCTCCAAACTGCATTTTAGGACCCTAAAACTAGATTTAGAAGCCTTTGTACCTCCTCATTTTGCATTTGACCCAAAACAACATCTTGCACCAGAAATCTCATTTTTCATCTTAGCACCTTTCCATATTGGATATCCACTTAAAATAATCATCATTTTGAGCCCCCTAAATGTCATTTTGAACTCTAAAACCTTTGAATTTAGTCAAAAATCTAAACAAAGTATGAGTCCTAGAGTATCTCCTAGTGTTGATGGATGATAGATTTTGACTATTTTTTTGTCTTTTCTTACCATTTTCTTTGGTCAAATTTTGTATATGTCTTGATATATTTGACCTTTTTATCTTTATCAATTTGATCTTTTTTGTCTTGTAACACTTTTTGGTCAAGATCCAAAGTCCATTCTCACAAGGTTAAATTCCTAGACAAAATACTTTCTAAAGATTTCACCTAAATTCAAAACCTCCCATATACCTTTATCATTAGCATCATCATAATCCTAGTATCCCTAAACATCATTTTGACTTACCCTAGTGGTATATCCCCTTCATCTTGCATTGTTAAAAATCCTAGCATCATTCTCACTATCAAACCCTATCAAATTGTTTATTAACCAACTTGTCTCCGTGATCACTTACCCTCATTTTGCATATTCCAAACATCATTATCAACCCTAGAACACCCTCCCTTGCATATTCCACCTTGCATACGTCAACCTCTAGTGCCATTACCAAGTACAAGGTCCAACCCTAACCTTTATTTTGCATACCCTAATCTTCATTTTGCATACTTTATAATCAAACTCCAAAACATCATTCACATTTGCATTTGCATAGTTTCCCTAGGACATTTTCACCTTGCATATCAAAACCCTACTTCATTTGGCATTTTACTAGGCTGCATAACATCCTTAAACACCTAAAAATCCAAAAAAACCCATATCTTGCATACCCACATCCTAAATATCAAGTTTTGACCTGACTTACCAATTGCACCCCTATTTTACCAACTAAACACTTTAGGTGTGCACTTGGCAGTTTTAGAGCATAGTTGGTTGTTTTAGAGTGCACTTGGTAATCAAGGATTTCATCTTAGGTTCCAAAATCCTAATTTTCACTTCCATAGCTTGCATTGCATCCCAAAACCTTAGAGAACACTAAAAATCACTCATATCATTCATTTTTTGCATTTTAGGCACCCTAGCATCTCTATTTACCAACTACTTACCATCAGGGTGCCAAATGCACCAAGGATGCACTTGGTACTATTTGAGCACAGTTGGTTGTTTAGGTGTGTACTTGGGAGGTAGAAAGTCCATTTAGGTTTTCCTCCACTACATCTGCATCCTTAGGTATCATGCCGACACTCACTAGGACACAATTAGCTTAGAGACCTGAAGAACTTTATCAAACCCTATTTTCTGAGGCACTAACACAACCAAAACCTCATCCAAGATAGAAGAAGAGCAAGAAAACCTAAAAACCTTTGATGAAGACCAAATTGAGGCATCACAATCTTTACTTGTAGACCCCTTAAACATGTATCCACAAGATCACCATAATCAAGAAATGATGCAACAAACCCTAAGAAATGTGCCTACCATGAGGTTTCCTTCAAACACTTCCCCCACACATGGGATGGTTCAATGGAATCCTAACTTTGAACCTATATTCATGTCGATACCACTCAGAGGTGGAAGTGTACCAACCACACCCGAGGATGAATAAACACATTCCTTTGACTTCAAAAAACCCAACATGAGTACCTTCAACCCTAATAGATCAAACATACAACAAGTTATTGTACACTTAAGTGATGACTTTGACACTAATTATGACATCATTGATGAAGAAATGGCTAGGGCATGTCAAGAAATTTTTTTTTGCAAGAACTTCAAACTTTTGGCAGCCCAAGAAATTGTCAGAATCAACTAACACTTGGAGGGGCCTAAGTCCAAACATCAAACCAACACAACAAATGAAAACATACAACCCATGATCATTTTAGACTTGGATAAGGGAAAAAAACCTTTGGAGTTTTTGGACACTACAATAGCACCTATAAGGTCCCATCAAGAATCAACCATCAAAAAAATCCTCCAAAGTACATTTGAACACATCAACATTAATCCCTTGTTCGATGAAACACAACCAATAAAGGGAAACACGACTCTTCTTAAGTATCCTAAGAGGATATTAAGACATGATCTCAATCACATGGTCCAACAACAAGATTTGCCTAAAGGGACTTATGTTCTAGGGATGCCAAACATACCTCCTTTGGAGGAAAATCAACAAAGTACACCTTTGCTCCTAACTCTACCAAGTGTCATGACGTCAAATGTTATGGAGCTTCCCACAAGTACACCATGTGAAATGTCAACTACAACAATCCCTATTGATGCAAAAAGGAAAATTCTTATTGACACTACACCTATTCCCAAAAGGAACGTGCCTCATTGTCAAATCAACATGATGTCCCAAGGAGAAATCTCTAACACACAAAGGTGCCAAAACAACAATACCAACATGGTGGTCAATTCTCAAGGACATAACCAACTACCTCAACAACATCAACCTATAATAGTCCAAGGACTTAATGTTTCCAACACACATTCAACATATGAACAACAACATCAACCACAATAGCAACAACCTCAAGTGGTACAAACATCCAACATCCCTAACACACAATCCAATGTAAACCCACTTGATTTCCATGCAATGTATCAACAAAAAATCCAACAACAACAAACCATATTTGCTAAAAAACAAGAGCAACTCAAAAAATAGTTGGAATACCAAAGATGCCTTGAGCCACAAATTGCATAATAGCAACATTTGTTACAACAACAACATGTGCCACAACAACCTCAACAAATACCTCTACAACAACAATCACATACACAGTCTCATATATAACCAATAGAGGTATCCTAACAACAACCACAACAAATGGCATAACGACAACACATGGTACATCAATTGGAGTCGATATTGCAAAAAGTGCCACATCAAGTACCTCAACAAGTACCCCAACATCTATCACAATAGGGACCCTTTTGTCTTCGAGGTACTACCATACCTCCACCATCTAGTGACACATCACTAGACTCATCAAACAGAAAAATGTCAGAGCCAAGTAGACATAGTTGTTGCCATTGCCATAGAAAATGGTCTACTCATAGACATAAAAGAATTAAAGGGAAGGCTATCATGTAAAACCCTAGTAAAGAACTATTACAACAATTCAAAAAACTTCCCAAACAATTTGAAGTATTGGGAGTCCAAAAGAAATAGGCTCTATATATAGAAAGGGACCTATGTCCTAATCCATTTAATAAAAGTCTATATATGCCTCCATTCCCAAAATACGTTGAGGCTCCAAGGTTTGAAAAATACCAGGGAAAAGGCAACCTTTTTTATCACATCCAAAAATTTTGTGCCTCTTATATTGTACTCAGTGATGAGCCTACCTACCTCATGAGATTGTTCCCTCATTCTCTAGGTGGGCCTTCCCTTGAATGGTACTCCAAACTTCCTAGTACTATCAAATCTTGGTTAGAACTGGTAGACAAGTTCATCTCCCACTTTGCCTTTAACATTACAAATGAGGTGACACTTTTTTATTTGTGCTCAACTAAACAAAATATGGGAGAACCATTCATCACATTCTTACTATGCTGGAGAAGCTTAGTCAGTTAATGCTCACTAGACATTCCTAAAGAACAACAAGTTAACTTGTGCATTGAAAACTTAGTCCCTGACTTAATGTATGAACTCAAAATCAAAAGTCTAAGCACCATTTCTAAATTGATGAAAAAAGGGGCTAGTATTGAAGATGCTCTTATCCATAAGAGAATCCTCAAAACAAACAAGGAAAACACAAACACTAACTCATCTAATGATAAGGAAAATTTTTTCTCCAAAAAAAAGAATGTGACCAATGATGGCATTTTGGATGCACCTACAATAAGCACAACACAACCTCAATTGACTTTGAAAGGTGCAATTCCTACAAATTCACAAACTCCCAATCAAACATCACCTCCACAATAGAAAACTAATACTTCCATGCAGGATTAACATCAAAGATATCCTAGAACAAAAGATATAAAATTCACACCATTGGGGATACCTCTTGAAATTGCACTTCAAAAATTACTCAGTAATAACTTCTTGTAGTTAACCCCAATCAAAGATGAGTGACTGACTAAATCTTCCTGATGGGATGACAAAAAAAATTGTTATTATCATCACACCAAAGGACATAAGACTTCATCATGCTTCCAACTAAAGCATGCAATACAAGACCCCATTGATGATGGGGTAATCATAGTCGATCCATCACTATTAGCATCCAACTCTAATCACACTATCTTCAAAAATCCTTTGGAAAATCACGATAAAGAGAAACCCTCTAGTTCAAACTCAAACTCACAAGGTAATGTGAATTACATGTGCACTTGATATGACTACACTATTAACTATTTTAATGAGTCATATTCTCACATATCCACATTCACCATAAAGTCTGAAGACCCTCATTGTGATGTCACTACATGTCATACCAATATCACTCTATCTATAGCCCCATCTAGACCTACTCCTTCTACTAGACCTACACCCCTAGTAGACTTGCTGCTCCTACTTCATTTTATTATAGCCTTGTTTGACAGCTCAACAAGACCCCTACGTAAATATCCATCTTGGACCTACTACATGCATCTTCCCAACATTAGAAGATCTTGGACCAAGCCCTTAAAGAGTTAGTAGTCCCAACTAACATCAATGTTGCCCAATTCCAAGCCATGGTGGGGAACCTATCTACATCACAACATATCACCTTTTCCCTCGAGATATTCTTAAAGATAGACCAAACCACAATGATCCCCTTCACCTTGATATCTTTTTCCATAATGTTAAAGTCAGACGTGTCTTGATAGATGGAGGAGCAGGGCTAAATATATGTACACTTAAAGTAGTCAAAGGTTTGGGTTATTTTGAAAATGATGTGGATCCCTCTCGAATAATCACAATCAAAGCATTTGATGATGGTGAACACTTCTCTAAGGGGGTCATCATCTTACCTATCAAAGTTGGTCCAGCTATTGAGAACACTTTATTCTAGGTCCTAGATATAGAAATGAACTACAAAATGATACTAGGCCACTCATAGATCCATGTTATGAAATTAGTGCCTTCCACATACCACTAGTGCTTAAAATTCTCTTATAATAATGTAGAGGTCACCATTCCAGGTGATCTAGATGCCTTCCAATTTTGTGCAAATCTTAGAGGAACCACTTCATACCAAGTCTTGACAAACCATATAGAAAATCCACTTGAGTCCTCCAAGAATGGTGATCCTTCTACACTCACACCCTCATTCAAAGGAAAGCTCAAAATCCAAGACCAAGGTTGTGGTGAGTACTCCATGTCACATGCCTTTCACATTGGGAAACTTCCTTTATCTCCCAAGTCATATGGTAAACCTCAGTTTATATAGAACAAGCCTAAATTCACATTTCAAAAGAAACCTTCTATGGCTTTCACTAGTGGAGGTGGACTACATGAAGAACATGTCTATGAAAATACCTCTACATGGATTAAAAAGGATAAAGAAGAACAAGAACTTACTCCTATATCCCTTGAAAAGTATGGACCTAGATTCACCATCATGCAAAAAAAGGGATATGATGGATGTAGTCATGTAGGACCTCAAAAGAAAGGCATTGTTCAACCCATCTCTGCATCAGGACGACCTCAAAGCTTGGGACTTGGATTTAAACCATTTTTTTGGATCTTCCTAATATTGAGTCATCCTTGTCTGAGGATGTGAATTCTTCAAATGATAATAAGGTATCTGAGAATGCCCAACCTAAACCCACCAAATCTATATCCAACATTAATGATCCTAATACCTCCCTCAGTCTTGATCATATGCTTGTTGACCCCAATAGCCTACCTATGGAAGATAAACATGTAAATCCACCTATCCCTCAAACCAATTCTTCACCTTGGTTTGAAACATTCTAGGATCCAAGCCCTCCTGAACTTTTGAACATGATCTTGATGATATCACTAAAGTGGATATCCATATATATGCCTTTGACCAAAGCTTATTCAACATCGATGATGGAATTTCCCTAGTTTTCCCTGAATTTATTTATTGGGACCAACAAGGACCACCAAAATTTGACCAGTTTGAAAATGATGATGCCATCATAGAATTCTTTCAGCTCTGCAAAGATTTACCACAAGGTGATCACAAGTCTAGATTTTCCATTGATCTAAACATCATGGCATATTTTGGGGAGTCAACTCCATCTTCCAGTCACAAAATTGAGAAAATAACAAAAAAAGAAAAAAGTAGGTCTCTTGGTGAAAACCAAAAGGTGCCATTAGACCATGAAAAAGTAAAAATAAAGGACATATCTGAGGTTGAAAAACTCTTTGAATTGCTTGAGGATGGAAGATTGGACACACCCCCATTGAAGGAAAGATCATCATTACTTGTGGAAATAATAGAAGAGATTAATCTAGGAACTCCTAAAAAACCCAAGGTCATACATTTTTTAGCTTCATTATCACCAGAGGAAAAGGATTAATTTGTCAGATTCTTTCTAGAGAGGCAGATCAACTTTGTTTGGTCTTATGTGGACATGCTAGGACTAGATACTGAACTAGTCCTTCATCACTTGCCACTCAAACCAGGAGTGAAACTAGTAAAGAAAAAGTTGAGAAAAATGCATCCTCAAGTTTCCCTCCTTGTCAAAGCTAAATTGAAAAAATTATTGGATGCCAACTTCATAAGACCCATTGATTATGCAAAGTGGATATCTAATCTAGTACCAGTAAGCAAACACTCTAGGGCATCTAGATATGCACTGGCTTTTGTGATCTTAACAAGGCATGTCCCAAGGATGATTTTCCTTTACCAAATATAGATATCATTGTAGACATGAAAATTGGGTATGAGATCTTATCACTGATGGATGGCTTTTTTGACTACAATTAGATAAGAATAACCCCTACAGATCAACACAAAATAGCTTTTACATCCCCTTGGTGTTGGAATGTTATGCCATTTGATCTTTAAAATGCTAAGGCAACATATCAAAGAGCAATGACTACCATCTTTGATGATTTCATGCACATCCTAATGGAAGACTATGTTGATGACTTACTTTGCAAATCCTATAAAAGAAAAGATCATTTGGGCATCCTAGATTAGATATTCAATAGAATGAAAAGCTATAAGCTCTGTCTAAATCCAAAAAAGTGTGTATTCAAGGTTGTTTATGGAAAGCTCCTAGGATACATTGTTTCTTAATGAGGCATTAAAGTCTTGAGAAAGTAAAAGCAATACTTGACATGCCTCCTCCAACAAATCTCAAAACCTTAAGATGACTACAAGGAACATTATAGTCTATCTGCAGATTCATTGCACAACTGGTAGATAAGTATCACTCCTTTCAACACCTCTTATGTAAGGGAGTATCCTTTCAATGGAACAAGTAGTGCCAAGAATCTTTCCAATAGCTCAAGTATTATCTTCTACATCAACTAATTTTAATGGCTCCTATTCCTAGCAAGCCATTCATTCTATACATATCTGCTACAGATATAGTGTGAGGAGCTCTCTTAGCACAAAATGATGAACAAGGAAGAGAGAGAACCATATATTACATTAGTACAACACTTGTGGGCTATGAACTCAATTATTCACTCATTGAACAATCTTGCCTTGCTATTGTCTTTGTAGCCCAAAATCTAAGACATTACATGCTCTATCAAAAAACAATGCTCATCTCTCAGATTGACCCACTAAAGTATCTCCTAAGCAGGGCTGCTCTCATAGGATGCTTAGCCAAATGGGTCATGATCCTTAGTGAATTTGACATAGAATATGTAAACATAAAGGAAATCAAAGGTCAAGTGATAGCATATCAATTAGCAGAAGCACCTATGAAAGATGATCATCCCATGTTGATAGAATTTCCAATGGAAGCCATATTTAACATAGATATACCTAATGAATGGAAGCTTTACTTTGATGGATCACATACACAAAATGGTTCAAGAGCTGGCATTATGTTTATCACTCCCCAAGGAGACATAATCCCCAAGTCATATAGGATAGCATTCCATTGTACAAACAACATAGCAGAACATGAGGCATTGATCACAAGACTCAAGATAGTTATCTAATGGAACATTCAACATTTACAAGTCTTTAGTGATTCCTAGTTGGTCATCCACCAAGTCCATAATGACTATGAAACCAAAGATGATGAGTTAATGCCTTACAAGTAGATGGCAGTCTTCCTTAAGTCTAAATTTGTCACTATCTCTTTTCGTTAGCTACCAAGAATACACAACAAAAAAGCTAATGCTATAGCTACCATGGCTTCTATGATTGATATGCCTCAAAATGTGGAACGTTGTGAATTCCTTGTTGAGAAACTCTTGATTCCAACATTTGAACTTCCTCAATTAGAGTTTGTGTGTGAACTTGTTGGTCCTAATTCTCCCTGGTATGAAGACATTTATGATTACCTACACACCCAAATCCTACCAGCCAACTTATCCAAAAATGATCCTCAAGCCTTTATCCATCAAGCTGCTAGATACGTTGTCATTGGTGACACCCTTTACAAGAGATCCTTTGACCAAACCCTTGTCAGATGCCTTGACTTGTAAAAAGCTAAAACTACCTTACATGAGGTTCATGAAGGTATATGTGGAGGTCATTTCAATAGTCTAAGTTTAGCTAAGAAAATTGTCAGAGCTAGATACTATTGGCCAACCATGGAACAAGATGTCCATGATTTTTCCAAAACATGTCATAAGTGTTAGATACATAGCAATCTGATCAATGCACTAGCACAAGAATTGCAACTAGTCATATCACCATGGCCCTTTTCACTATGGGAATTTGATCTTATTGGAGCTATTTCTCCTCCATCCTCTAATGGTCATAAGTTCATTATCATAGCAACAAAATATTTTACCAAGTGGGTTGAAGTTGTTCCTTTGACCTTCACCACTGGCAATAAAATTTCAAGGTTTATTCTAAACTACATCATATGTTGGTATGGAGTCCCCTTGGCTATTATTACTAACCATGGTATTTAATTTCAAAACAAAGATGTAGAAAAGCTCTATGAGAAGTAGAACATATACCATGGATATTCTAGTATTTACCATCCATGACGCAATGGCCAAGTAGAAGCATCTAATAAGACCATTGTTAAGATTCTCCAAAAGACTATCCATGATTTTGGTCAAGACTGACACCTACAACTAAATCTAGCTATTTGGGCCTATCGAATAAGTGTGCATGCTCCTATTGGTACAACACCATACTCTCTTGTCTATGGCACTAAGGCCATACTTCCCATTGAAGTTGAAATTCCATCATTGAGTGTCCCTACAAGATGTTGTTGATGATAAAAACTAAAACACATCTAGACTCCATGAACTGGAAATGCTTGATGAACTGAGATGAGTTGCCTTGACACATCTCTAATTTTACCAAAAATTGACTCAAATGGAGCTATAACAAGAAAGTTTGAGGTCATCATTTTGAGATTGGTGATCTACTCCTTAAGATGAACTACAAGACTCAGCAACATAGAGAAAAACAAGGAAAATTTGAACTAAATTGGGAAGGACCTTATGTAGTTACTGCATCATTTGGGTCTAGATTATATTAGCTTGCAACTCCAGAGGGTGAACCCCTACCCATGTCCATCAACAACATGCATCTTCACAAGTACTACACTTGATTCTATCTAAAAGTCTTGAAAAAATATTTAAAATTTTGAAAAAAGTCCTAGAAAAAAATAGCAAAACGTCATGAAAAAATGGATGCCTTTATGAAAACCTGGCAAACAGGTGTCTTGGAAAAAAATTTGAATCAAGAGAAAAATTTCATCCAAAAGTACCATGGTGAAAACTTAGCAAATAGGCACCATGTGTAATCAGTTGTTGCTCCTCCATGTATCAGGATTCCATCTAGTTTCTTCCCCTTTTGTCATTCATTGATCATATCCTTTGTATTGCAAGACATCCCTGGTCCCTTGTCATGCCTACAAATTGGTTAATGTCCATTGTTATCTTACCTAAAGTATCACCAGTCTGTACATACTCTATCATTGGGCTTTGTACATAGTTTGTGTCTTGTCTGGGGGCATATTACCCACATGGTGCATGAGTTTGAACTGGAACTGGGGGCATATCCCAAAGCACTTTTTATCCAATGGACTTATCACATAATGGATTGGAACTAACACTTGTATATTCTTTTACGATCCTGAAAAAATCCTAAAAATTCAAATACGATCAAAATTCAAATATGATCCTGAAAAAATTCTAAAAATCATAAAATGTCCTAAAAAAAATCCATTAAAAAAATCATAAAATTTCTTGAAATGATCATTAAAAATCATAAAATGTCTTGAAGAAACCAGTCACAGAAAAACATCAAATATTCCTCAAAAACCATAAAAATCACAAAACCCATCAAAAAATTGTAATAAACTTTGTATATAATCAATCCTTTTGTTAAACACTTGCACTTTCACAGATTGAAACTCAAAGCACTACACTTCCATGACAATCACATATATCTGAGCAACATGAACTGACAATCAATTGAACATGTCACTATGAACCTATCAATTGAATCAACAATCAAACCTATCACATGATCAACCTATCAAACTCTATTTGAAGACTTAAAACACTAAAAATCAAGTAATAATGGACAAGAGTAGTTGTTGGCTCATGTTGTTTAGTGAGTGATTTATTTTTTCTTTGATCATGATCCTATGCTACTAGATGATATAAACTAATCTATGAGAGTGGTTACATTGGTTGATGGCCATCTTTTATTTTCTATCTATTAAAAAGTACCTTTGAGAGTTTGGGGCAAGAATATATGCCTTAGGAAGGACAAGGTCATTTTCTATTTGCATCGTGCTTGTTTATGAAAAAGGATTGCATTTTTCACTCTAGCCCTTTATGCCATGATGCGTTGCATTCCATTTGACATATAGTACACTTTACACAAGCAAAATTCTTCCCATCATACTAACTATTCCTCATCTTGTCTCCTTTATCTTATGTGTCTTCTTCATCCGCTACCTTGGTCACATATCCATGAGCATATCTATGTCAACCTTTACTATCCCTAGCCTCACAACCTCTATCTAGCCTCAAGGATGATCTGTCTACTATTTGATGTGGCATCGTTAGTCCCATCAATCCCATTTCTGCACACTAGACCTCATAACTTTCACATTTTAGCTCTGATTTGTGATCCATTAGTTGCTATGACTTTGTCATCTCATTGTTGACAAATTGACCTACCATATGCATATCTTAGTCAATTTCTCAAGGGGGCACCCATATATATCATTCTTATTGGGCCATGTTGTTATGACCTTCTCATTAGTGTTATTTGACACAATGCTCTAAATCAAATTGTATCAAAGAGGAGCAAAATGTAGATGCTAAAAAATAGTTCAAATCTATGGTTTGATCAAAATGAAGCTCCATTCGACATATAGTGCACTCTTTGAAAAAAATAGTCTTCACCTCATTCTAACTGGTCCTCATCTCATCTCTTTGGTCATCTTTCATTCATATCTTCATTAACTACCATGATCATGTGTTCTGATACACCAAATCATCTTCACCTTGCATTCCTACATTCCTACATCATCCTACACTATCTGTCAACCTTCTAGGGCTTTACACCTAGGCTAGCCTCAATTTGACCTTTTTTTGACCAATTTTGACCAAATGCAACCATTTTTGACTGATTTCACCCATGTTATGCCCTCTTTCTATCATTTTGGGCATGCACAAAAAGTTTCAGGTCATTTTGAGTCTAGTTGGGCTATTTTTGGCCCCCGGAGCCTTCTAAGGCATAGTCTACACTTTTAGAGTGCACTTGGGCTTCCCAAATGCACCATGGGTGCACTTGGTACTATCTTAGTGCACTTAGGCTTACCAAGTGTGGACTAGGAACACTTGGGTGCATTTTTGGCACACTTGGGGGAGTAAGATGTCTAGAACTTCTCCCAGAGCCCCTATGTTGCACTCCGAAGGCCATAACTTTTGTGTTTTAACTCCAATTTTTGAACTGTCAATTGCATTGGATTCATATCTTCACTGTAAAATAATTAAGCTATAATTTTTGTTATTTGGTCACTATCTTGAGTTGTAACCCTTAAAAATACTCTCAAGCCCTAAGTTGATATCACTTTTCATACTAATTCATCCCATTTTCCCATTCCACTAACTCTGATCTTTTGGCCAACCTGATTGTATCTCAATAGTGTCTATCATTATTCATATCCTCTTTCACATCAAGTGCAGATCATTTTGGAGTCATTTCAACATCATCAAAAACTATTTCAAATCAACTCAAAACTATTTCAGATCAACTCATAATCATATCATATCAACTCAAAATCATTTCAAATCAACTTAGAATCACCCCAAATCAACTCAAAATCACTCAAAATTAGTCCTAATCAACCCACAACATGTATGACATCCCAAATCAATCATCATCTATCCAATCCAGGCATTGTTGTGGCATTTAGTTCCTTGGAAACCTATCAATCTATCAAATCTTATCAATTTGACCTTAGTACTATCATGGCTCTTGGTGCTAGGTCAAATTGTCATTCACATCATCTAATCTTTGACATTGTTGAGTCTCTTAGTGTTATATTAGGGCCTTATCAACCATTTAATAACATTGACATTTTTGTTGATGTATTATGATCAACCTTATCAATCAATCTCAATCCTGTAGCATTTACAATGTCAGTTAAATGTTAGGTACCTTTAATTCATGGCATGTGTCATTGGCATGTTATCAATTTCAATCAATTGATCAATTTGACCATGGCTTTGGTCTACCCATCATCATCCTAGTCAATTTGCATTATTGTCACATTTTATCAAAGGATATTGTTGCACTTATTTAATCAAATTGGCCAATCATCTACTAATTTTCTCTATAGGATTAAATAACCCATAATTCAATCCTATGCCATTTCACTAATTATTCTTCCTAAATAACATCCTTAATTAATTAATATTATTAATTAATTGGTTCATCATTCACAAACCATGCAAATTCTCAATTTCCTAAGTCATATTTTCCTCCATTAATTCCATTTTCACTAATTTCTATTTGTGTGGAATAATGGATTTTTAATTCAAATATTCCACAAAATATTGATGTCATCATGACACATGGGTGTGACACCGTGTGGATTTTCCATTGACACTTGGCTAAGATATGTCATAATCCAATATTCTTATTCTCTTATGCACATCCATATTTGGCTTCCATTGTCATAGATTATTGGCTTTAAGTGGGTTTGAAGTGTCATATGACACATCATAGATCCTCTTCCATCTTTAGCCAAGTTTGACTTCCAAGCATATTTTGTCATATGCATCATGGATTCTCAAAGGAATCTCTTTCCAAGTCGAATATCCAAGGTGAAAATTCTAATGCTCTCATCCTTCATGTTGATTATAAAATGAGCATTCTTTCTCTCATTTCCAGTCCTAATTCTTAAGTCTATTTAGGTCCTTAGCTCTTTAGTATTTTTTCTCCATCTCTCATGCTAAATTCACATCTTCTAGCATTCTCATAGAATTATCACCATCTTAGGCTTTTTCTTCAACATTTTGTGCACTATAAGAAATTCAGAGCTACATCATATGGAGAAGAAAGAAGAACATGAGAGCTACAAATGAAAGAGGGAGTTTTAAAATTGTGTTGTTTTCCTTTCTTTATTTGGCTTTCATGGTAGACTAGAGGGTGTCAATGTATGTTTAGTGAGTTTGTGATTTTCTCATAGTATATTAGACATTAGCCCATTTTCTAGGTCCAATCGTTGGGTCATACATTGCTAACTCCCCATGAATTAGTATCCTCAAGATGTGCCATACATCCTTGAGGGTCACTATAGCCTCTCCCACTAGTAGATGGAATGAACATGTCTTCAAGTGCCATCTCTCGGTCAATGCTATCAATAGAGCTCTATTACCCCTCACCTCTAGCATAAAAGTAATATGATATAACCCCAGACCAGCCAAGATCCCCTACTCACTAGCTATCATCTAATGATGTAATACAAGACTATATGACCTATTTCCCCTCATCCATAATAGGGGAAGCTCCTCTTGCACAATCATATAGCCTATGTCAACCTCCTATGGTTTTGTATCCAGTTTACCCTACTTTTGACCCAAGTTTGACTTAGTTTGGCTTTGGTTTGAATAAGTTTAAATTTTCTAAGAATGTTTGACTAAGTTGACTCTTGTTTTGAACTCTTTCTATGTTTTTGAACATTTTTACCAAGTTTTGATTCATGTCGATCTCATTTGCATAATTTTGACCCTATCCCTATCCATCTGTCAACCTTTTTCTTCCATTTGAGCTAAGTTTGACTATGTTTGACTTATTTTTGACCATCCTAGCCTCAATTAACCTATGTTTTCAACTCTTCCTAGGTTTTTGAACATGTGGTCCAAGTTTTGGGTCATTCTAAGTTTGTTTGCACCCTTTTGGTCCCTTTGCACTATTCTCTGTCAACATTTACCCAAGTTTGACCTACATCTGCCCTAAGTTTGACCAAATTTTAATAAATTTGACCACCTTTGACTAAATATTATCATGTATCTAATATCCCACTAGGGTTATGCTAGTCCACCCCAAGTTTCAAGTCAATTTGGGACCATCCAAACCCTGTTCAGACCCTCAAAGCATCCTAGGGCACAGTTGGGGCTCCCAACTGCGCCCAAGGTGCACTTGGTCATACCAAGTGTGCTCAATGCACACATGGGATTCCAAGTGCACCCAATACATAATTTTCTATATTTTCAGTGGAGTTGGGGCATTTGGATGCCCTAACCTGGCCCCAAGACCCCTGTTTGACCCCATTTGACCCTTACTGACTCCTAGGTGCCTAAAAAGTAGGAAAAAGCATGGAAAAGAATGAAAAGGCATAAAAAGCATGAAGATGGCCTTGATGTACTCACCAAAGGTCCTGTGTCTTTCCATTGTTGGAAGGTTTGCACTCATTCACCATGGTGTTTCTCCCTGGGTAATCAGTCCATTCTCCTTGCTCCAAAGCTCTTTTCTTCCAAAAGTGAAGGTGGAAATGACTTTAAAAACCCTCTCCAAGCCCTTTTATAGTGTGTTTCTACCTAGATGGATGTGCAAGAGGCCTTTTCAATGTTGGTTGTGATGTCCTTTTGGACTCTGGAGCCCATAACTTTCATTTTTGAGCTCTAATTTTTTATTTGTCAGTTTCTATGGTTTTGTTTTTCTGTTGTCAATGAAATTGACCTATCATATGCCTATGTTGGTCAATTTCTCAAGAGGGCATAAATATATACCACCATTATAGGGGCATGTTTTCATGATTTTTTTCATTAGCATTCTTTGACACAACGCTCTAAATCACATTGTATCAAAGAGGGGCAAAATGTAGATACTGAAAAATGGTTCACCTCTACAATTTTATCACTTCTTCATACTAATTCATCCCATTTTCTCATTCCACTAACTCTGATCTTTTGGCCAACATGGGTGTGACACCTCGTGGATTCTCCTTTGACACTTGGCTAAGATATTTCATAATCCAATATTATTATTCTCTTATGTACATCCATATTTGGCTTCCATTTTCATAGATTCTTGGCTTTAAGTGGGTTTGAGGTGTCATATGATGTGTCATAGATTATCTTCCATCTTTAGCCAAGTTTGACTTTCAAGCATCATACAATCCTACACTTGGCATCTTGTGTCATATGCATCATGGATTCTCCAAGGAATCTCTTGCCATGTAGCATATCCAAGGTGACAATTCCAATGCTCTCATCCTCCGTGTTGATTATAAAATGAGCATTCTTTCTCTCATTTATGGTCCCTAGTTTTTTGGATTTTTCACTCTTTCTCTCACACTAAAATCACATCTTCTATTATTCTCTTAGCATTATCACCATCTTAGGCTTATGCTTCAACATTGTGTGCACTATAGGCAATTTGGGGCTACATCATATGGAGAAGAAAGAAGAACATGGGAGCTACAAATGAAAAAGGGAGTTTTAAAATTGTGTTGTTTTCCTTTGTTTATTTGGCTTTCATGGTAGACTAGAGGGTGTCAATGTATGTTTAGTGAGTTTGTGATTTGCTCATAGTATGTTAGACATTAGCCCGTTTTCTAGGTCCTACATAAATCAACAAAGAAGCTCACAAACCTAACATATTAAAAGAAAAATAAATCTAAAAAAAACCTTTTCTCTAATAAAATCTAGAAACCAAGAAAAATAACAAGATAACAAAGGAAGAAAATAGATTTTAGAAAAAGGATAAACTAGCAAGAAGACAAAAACTATGGGGAAGGATAAATACTTAGAGGAAGGGGAAATCGAAGAAGATAAAGATGAATAAAGAACATAAGTATTAAGAGATCATAAGGAACAATTAGAAACCAAGAATGGACTACTAGAAGAAGATGATATACAAAGATTTGAATAAAGTATATTAAGAGTATGATGTAGGAAAGAAAGAAGAGTGAATTACTTTTATTGATTCATCAAGATATCTTCATACATTCCCAATTGTGAGGCCTTCTGGGTTACGGCCATTTACAATACATTCAGTTACAAAGATCCAACAAAAAATTTGCATTTTCAGTTCTACTCTCTAAAGCTTTTCAAAAACTTTCCTAAATCTAAGCCTAAATAATCTATTTATACTTGCCAAATGGCTTACAGATCATTCTAGAATCATTACATAAGAGGAAGGCTAACCCAACAATGGTCTAGACTCATCCCAAGAAAAGATCATAACATAAATGTCATTAATGAAATAAATCTTGCAAGTCAGCTCACAAAATCACGTCCAAATACTGACACTCAGCATACACTGGGTAACTTGACACATGAAGAAACACTTAGCATGCACTGAGTAACTTGGCACATGAAGAAACACTCAGCATACACTGGGTAACTCGGCACATGAAGAAACACTTGGCATTCACTGAGTAACTTGGCACATGAAGAAACACTCGGCATACACTGAGTAACTTGGCACATGAAGAATCACTTGGCATACACTGGGTAACTCGACACATGAAGGAATGTTACAGTAACTTGGCACATGAAGAAAATAGGGTTACTAGGCACATGAAGAAAATAGGGTTACTAGGCACATGAAGAAAATAGGGTTACTAGGCACATAAAGAAAACAAGGTTACTAGGCACATGAAGAAAACATGATTGCTAGGCACATGAAGGAATTTCTAGGCACATGAAGAACTACTAGGCACATGAAGGAACTGCTAAGCACATGAAGGACTACTAGGCACATGAAGGAATTGTAAGGTACATGAAGGACTGCTAGGCACATGAAGGAATTGCTAGGCACATGAAGGATTGCTAGGCACATGAAGAACTACTAGGCACATGAAGGACTTCTAGGCACATGAAGGAACTACTAGGCACATGAAGGAATTGCTAGGCACATGAAGGACTGCTAGGCACATGAAGGAACTACTAGGTGAAAAAAATGAGTAGGATAACAAGGCAACTTGGGATGCTCCTACATCAAACAACTGGGGTTAAAAGAAATGATTCTCCTGAATCATTGAGATGTCCCAACTTGAGCTAAATCCAACTCAAATTGAGAAATCCATGAAGCATCTTCAATACGTCTATTCTTCCACTTCACAAAATATTCATAGTAATTTTTTCCTCTTGTACTCTTGCCAACTCTCTGATCCAATATCTTTTCAACTTCCTCAATCTGTTTCTGAGGATAATCATCTGGTATAACAACTTCATCCTTTGACTCCTAATACTTATACAAATCAGCAATATTAAATATAGGAGATATATCCATGTCATCAGGTAACTCAACTTCATAAGCATTGTCACTATCAAACTTCTTCAAGATCTTACAAGGTCCAAATTTCTTCATCTTCAGCTTGCTATATGTTCCAACTGGGAATCTTCCTTTCTTTAGATGAACCATCACCTCATCAGCAACTTGAAAATCATGGTGTCTTCTAGACTTATCAGCATTCTCCTTATACTTCTGATTGCTTTGTTCCAACCTCAATTTCACTTCCTTATGCAAGGACTCCTTAAAATTAGCAAATTCTTCTCCTACAGTGCTTTTCTTTTCTTCACCAGCAACATCTCTCAAATCTGATATACCTCTAGGATGCATTCCGATAACAATCTCAAAAGATGTCTTCCCTGTACTCCTATTCACAGAATTGTTATATGCAAATTTAGCTTGTGGAAATACCATCTCCCAATTACTTGGCTTATTTCCAACTAAACATCTCAGCAAATTACCCAAGCTTCTATTCACAACCTCTGTCTGTCCATCTATTTTTGGATGAAATGTAGAAGTAAACTTCAATTCAGTACCCATCTTCTTCCACAAAGTCTTCCAAAAATAACCAACAAACTTACTATCTCTATCTGAAATAATGCTTCTTGGTAATCCATGCAATCTCACAATCTCTTTAAAGAAAAGTTCAGCAACATGCTTAGCATCTGATATCTTCTTACATGGTATAAAATGAGCCATCTTAGAAAATCTGTCCACTACAACAACTATGGAATCATAGCCTTTCACTGTTTTAGGAAATCCAAGAACAAAATCCATACTAATGTCAGCCCAAGGTTTCTCAGGAACAATAATAGGTGTATACAAACTATTATTTTGACTCACTCCCTTTGCAACTTAACAAACTCCACAACTCTTTACAAACTCCATAACTCCTTATACATTTGTGGCCAATAATACTTCTCTTTCAGCAAACTCAATGTCTTATCAATTCCAAAATGTCTAGCTAATCCACCACTATGCTTTTCCTTAATCAAATTCAACCTCATAGGACTTCTAGGAATACACAACTGGATGCCTTTGAACAACATACCTTCTTGAATGAAATACTCATCATACTTACTTATGTGATCTATTAGATTTGGTACTCTGCACTCTCTCCATGCCTTAGAAAAATTAGGATCAGCATCATACAATTCTTTCATTTCATCAAAACCAAGAACTTCAACCTTCATTTCAATCAACAAAGAACGTCATCTACTTAATGCAACAACAACTTTGTGAGTAACTCCACTCTTGTGCTTGATCACAAATGTAAAATTCTACAAATACTCAACCCACTTCATATGTCTTTAATTCAATTTATGTTGACTTCCCAAGTATTGTAAAGCTTTATGATCAGTATACAACATGTTTGTCTGAATTTTCGTATGATAGAAATCCTTTGCCTAGATATAGAAAATTCAGATTTGTCTCCATAAATGGATAAATGATTTTCTAGCATAGTCATCTTTTTGTTAGCCTTTGAAAATTTTGTGATAACCCTACATTTCAGTCCATTCATTTTTTCAAGCGCAAAATGTTTGAATTTAAAAAAAAAGAAGACAAATATTCTATTGTCTTTTATCCTCTACGCCCCCCGAGCTACTTTTCCTCTCAGATTCCCTAGTCGTCTAATCTAACTAGATCAACCATTGTCATTTCCTCGCTATGAAAACATGGGCACTCTTTATGTATAGCGAGGTAGTGAGTGCTATAAAGTTTTAAAACAAGACCGTGAAATCAAACACGGTAATCAAAGATTTGTGTTCTAGCCAATCATTCAGTTGCAGACACCTAGAAAGTGTTGCCAGAATAGAAAAAGGAACCCAATGGAAGCAGTCAGAAGTCGGCACCGGAATGATGATTATTCTGATGTCTCGCTACCTCACTATCAGAAAAAGTTTACATCTCGTCGTTAGCAAAGTAGCGAGGTGCCACAAAATAAAAAGGCATGATGGCATCAAAATTTATCATTAACCATGATTTGTCCAGGTGACATGATTAGTAATAAATGTTGTTGTCAGAAGTAGTTGGTAGGAGCAATAATGATTTGATGGGTCCTGGTATTTTATGATGTTGAGATTTATTAAAATTTCCAGAGCTCACTACCTCACTATCAAAAAATTCTAGTGTCTTGCCATTAGCGAAGTAAAGAGGTGCTATAAAATCAACCGCCGGTGGGATTTCTAGTAATGCAGATGATGACTAGGACTGAAGTAAAGTCTTGTTGGGTGCCAGCAGTGTAGAATCTCCTATGTCATTAATACTCTAGACCCATGCCCCACTGATCAAGTGTACAAGAGATCCTGATCATCAGAGCAAAGCAAAATCAACAGTCCTCACTACCTCACTTTGGAAAGTTGCAAGTTGTTTAAGCTAAGCGACATAGTGAGTATGGGACCCACCACCTTTCAGGAAACTTTGTGCAGTTTCTCCACCTTTGATTTAGTCTCAGATCAATGGCCATCATTGTCTTGTCATAAAGAGTTGCTCAAAGAATACGTATAGCGAGGTAGCGAATGAGGGCCCACCACTATTGTTCTAAGTAGTACAGTAACATATCATCTGCAAGATCAAGATCAGATCGATGGTTGTCACTGCTTTGCTATAGCAAGGCGCTCGTTCTTTATGTATAGCAAAGTAGTGACCTACTAACACATGTCCTCAGTTACTAGTGGGTCCAGATAGAAGTGCCATCAAGGAAATAGTTGTATATGTAGAAAATTTTCATTGGATCGACTAACCAACTTGTCAAGTGCAACGCCTAGTTTTTTTCTCCATATCCCATGATCATAGGATTTTTAAAGATGGATGATGCAAATTTAAATGCTGAATATTGTGCCACAATATGTATTAATTACACATGAAAGCTTCACATGTGAGGAAAAAATAGAGTATAATACAAAAGATTTCATCAGTTCCACCTTATGCGAGCAAAGATTTTGAGCTATTCCAAAGTAGAAGCATTTACTGAAGAAAATCATGCTAAAGATTGGCAAACTTGTGAAGTAGTTTGTTTATGGAAAAAATTTGCAGGAATATAGAGGAAAACAAGGACGTAATTCAAGTAAGTAAATCTACTATAATCTCTATAGGTGTTTCATTTCTACAAAGCATAATCAAAGATGCCTCCAAAGAAGGGATTTTCAAATCAACTAAATTATTTAGATAGAAATGTACATGATGACCTGCTTGAGTTGCTGCCTGATCCTATTATAGAAACAGTGCAAGTTAAAAGGTTGACCTCATTAAACCCTAGGTTGAGAATAGCTGATGGATTGTATGACAAGGGTAATTGGGTCCAAGATGCTCAAACCTCACAAACTGGTTTAAATTTTTTCAAGAAGTGGTTTGCAAAAAGGAAATTGTATGCCCCACATGCCAATATATTGAATTTTGACTTGGGAAAGCTAGTTGTTCCCAGTGTGTTTATGGATTATGACCTCCTTGAGGCCGTAGTGAAGAGTTATGATGAAGCCACTAGGGTAGTGAGAAGAGTAGATGGTGAAATTCTAATCACCATCAGCCCAAAAGAGATTAGAGAAGTTTTTCGTTTGGGACCTCTCACTAGGTATCATGTGCCCATCGATTTGATAGAATTAGAAAAGGAATATATGTCAAATAAGGACGTAGTTAGACAAGGTGCACTGATGGCCCACATTGGTAGAATTGGAACCCTACTAGCAATAACATCATCCTCTACAGAACCTTTTAAGCAATCATGCTTCAATGCCAAGGTAGTAGAGATATATAGGACCCTATGCAAAGTTTTTGGAGAGGATGAAGAAGACTTTATCCCTATGAGTTTTATGTATATGATCACTCAAATCTCCTCATTCAGTGTGCAAATAATTTTTTATTTTTCTTCTTATTTGGCTAATGAGATTCATAGTGTATTGGTAGGATTGCAAAGGGTAAGGTTGAAAAGGTTTGGGGTCAATATTCCCTATTGATGCATATGTTTTTGTTTAAGGGGGCTACATACTTCAGTAGAGAAATGGTTCTGAATAGAGAATAAGAGGGAGAAGCACTGTCAGTTCAATTATGGAGTGTAGATATGGCTGGGGAGGTAGAAAATGCTAGTTTTGTTAGATTTGACAGGCATTTCACCTCCAAATTGAGATGCCTCATATTGAGTGACAATCCTAGAATTCCTAAGGCACTAATGTATCTTGTTAGGCCTATGGACAAACCCCATAGTCTAAAAATTTCACATAATCCGGGAGATATCATCCCTTATTCAATTTCAACTATCATCAGAGTTTATGGATTCAAAGGGACACCCCAGGTACTACCTTACCAAGTGCCCTTAAAGGTAGGAGTGGCTGAATTTTTGTGGCAGTTGGGAGGAGTGGAAGAAGCTTGTTTCCATAAAAGGTGAACAGGATCAATTTTTCCCACTTGCACAGTAGCCCACTAGTTTGTAATAACCAAGGAGGGGTGGGTCTTGCTCTACAAATTTTTGGATTAGTAAAAAAATGGCAGTATCTCACTCTTATTTTTGTGATGCAGAAGATTTCTTTAATTCTACTCTTTGGCATAGAATCAAGCTTCGTCCTGTTCAACATGAATTTTATTTCCCTAAAGATATAATAAGGAATGAATACTATCTATAGGAGCAAGAAACAAAGAAAGAAAAGTGGAGAGTATATTCAAAAGTTTTGAATTTTATTAATTGTTTTGATAAAGATTACATCCCTCTTAGTAATGTTGTGACTACTGCGGATGGAGTGAATAAGCTTATGAGTACATTCCTCAAAATAATGGAGATAATGATTCAGAAGAAGCAACATTTCATTGATTCTTTTCTAGATAAAGCCAGGGAAATGATGAGAAAATTAGGTTTCACTCCCAATATAGGGGCAAGACCATTGGTTGTGCAAAGGAGGATAGGATATACTATCATTCAGGGTCAAAGGCCCATTGTGAATAAAGGAAAATAGATAGTTGAATCTACTACTGATGTTTTTGAAGAAAGGCCACCTGAATCCTCTCCTAAGACAAGAAAGATAATAAGGGAAGAGCAACCACATGATGAAAGTTACTCACCTTCCTAAACCCCTATGAGAATTGAGGAGGAGCAGCTCACTGATGAGAAAATTGAACAAATTGAATCACAAGGGGGAGTTTTTTTTACCTAGGCAAAGATTGATGAAGGGAACCCCCAGGAGCCTCCCATGCCAAGTTTTGAGTTAATCATAGCTCATTTCATGGGAAGGGAATTAGATCCTATTTTAGAACAAGCCAGTCATCAATTTTTGTCTAATGACAATTTTGTAAAATCTAGGGCTTTCCATCAGTTTTCTTGGAGGGCAAACATGCACAATTTTGAGGAAAGATGTAAAAATACGAGAACAGAGCATCCAGAAATGGATGAAGCCTCCATTTAGGATCAAATAAAGGAATAAATGATACAAGAATTCCATAATATAACCCCTGCAGAGGGGAGATAGATGGTAAAGGCTGCAAATATCTTATTATTTCCCAATTGGGACGTTGTTGATGCCTTGATTTTTAATTTTGTGTCAAATAATTTGGGATTGCAAGATACAGATAAAAGAGAATTCTTGGGAACTGCATTCAGTAATGACAAAGCTACTCTTGTTATGTGGTCATTAAGAAGAGGATCCAGGACTACTCCATCATAGCCTAATGATTCAGGACTAATAGGGAGTATCATTGTGAGGAGATTTGCTGATACTTCACATATATAGGCAGCCTACATGAATGTGGATTATTCTCAATTTGCCTTGGCTACTACAAAAAAGGAAGAAAAGGAAATGACTAAGCTACAGAGCAAGTATGAAACAGTGGTGGATACCTACAATAAAGAGGTAAAAAAGAGAATTGAGCTTGAGAACAAGCTATTGGGAAGGACCACTAGGCAAAGAATAACATAGCCTTGCCCCCCAATTGAACCTTTCAAATCCACCCCCCCCATAGAAATACTAGATACATCCCAAAAGCCACAATACTACACTACTGAGGATTTTGAAGAAGAAAAAGGAAAACTGTGGGCCTTACATGTAGAATTGGAATCCAAATATGAAAATAAACTAAGAAAAGCTCTCACAGATTTGGGGGACAAAGTTGAATGGCCACTAATTTATGATCAGTTGGCTAGTGTGATCAGTATCTAGGAGGATTTGAAAGCTAATGATGAGGCTCTAATGCCTATTGTGAATAAATGGGTAAAAAGGGAGAAAGAAATAACATTTTTGTGTTTCTCTATTATAGATGATTCTTTTGATCAAATTGAAAAAACATTTGATATTGTTTCTGATCTTGCTAACTTTGATAATAAAAGGATTCATTTACAAAAAGTAGTAGTAGGCTACTTGAAAAATTACAAGAGCTAAAATTTCAATTTGTTTCCTCATGCCCTAGATAAAAAGAATAATTTGAAAAGCAAAGATGAATGGGCAAAGGAACTTGATGATTTATTTTGTTTAAGAATGAATCAAGTCATTAATGAATTAGGGCATGCATGGTGGGCCACCACAACAGAAGAAATGGTGAAGGCCCAAATATTCTTTGATTCTTTAAAACAAGAATTCATTACCATTAATAATAATGTTGAATATGTGCTGAAAAGACAGAGGGATATTTTGCAGTTCAATTGGCCAGATGACACATTATTTGACAAGTGGATGGTAGACATGGCTCTTGGTGAATAGTTTGATGAAGATGAAAATGATAGTGATGAAGTGCAAGGTGAGGAGATCCAAATCATTGACCCTATCACTACTTAGACCCAATCGAAAGAAGAAGACAAGGATAATCTGTTACCTTCAGTTGCAGACCTAGGACTACAAGATTCCAATACAACTAAAGAAAGGGAAAAGGTAGAAGTTACTCCCACCATATAGGATAAAGATGGTGAAAGCCCACAGGTGGAGGTTGATGTGCCATCATTAGAACAAACTTCATCATTGGTTAATTTGGCTATTGTATACGAGGAAGGATTAGAATAGCAACCAACTTAGCAACATTAGAGCATGTGACAGAAGCTGACCCACCAAAAAGAATGTTTTGATTTTGACATCTTCTGTTACCAACATTTTTGTCATTTTGTGATAGATATTCCTTGTAATGGACACCTATCATTTTGTCTTAGCCTGAAGCTTGTTGCATCTCACACTATATAAGTGAGATCCCATGGCTAGAAAAAAAGGTCTGAATTCTATTTTTCTAAGTGATATGCTTAGTCTATTTTTGGTCCGTTGTATTGAGTAAAAATTGGTGGTGTATTTTCTCTATCAGATCTTGAGAATACATGAATATAGGATAATATGTGTTTCTTTCTGAAGGTCATTCTAAGTTTACTGTAAACTATATACAATTTTCAAGGAAAATGAATACAAATTATGAACTGTCCCCATATATTTTCTTTCTGAACTTTGTCTCCTTTCAATTATTTGGTTATCTTGATGTTGTATAAGTAAAGGATTGTGCAATTGAATGCAATCCAGTTAGGTTGTATATGTACTTATCACTACTGTTAATTCAATGGATTAAGTAAAAGCTCTGATGAATATGATAAGATTGTTGTAGTAGGGGAAAGGATTTTGAATGATGAGTTCTGATAAGAATTACTAATGAAATTTTTTGTAAGGCAACAAATCAGATCTAGAAATTTGTAGTAGACTCTGAACCTTAATGGATTAGGCACTAATCAAATTTGATCCAGCTGAAATAGAAATATGTCACAAATGGTTGTCAAAAATGTAGAATTAAATCAATTTTACTTTTATTTCCTATAGATCTTAAAATTTGGACAACACTTGTCTGCATGGAATATTTTAGCTTTAGTTAGCCACTTTGGCTGAGAACACCTACAGATCTATAGAAGAATTTTTGCCCATATCTGTTATATGGGATGTGTCTATCAAGTTATCAAGGATTGTATATGTATTTGAGGATTTGAGATGAGAATCAGAATGAAACTAAAAATAATCCTCATATAGTTTTCCCAGTCTTGAATTATCCCTGGGTATACCCACCCTAGTTTTGCAGAGCTAGAAACCACCCTTGGTTTTGTTGAAGTTGGGTCCAAATGCTTTGCACATGCAATTGTTAATCAGAATTGGCTAGTCTTTAGATTGTGTGAGTACTGTCATCTTGGTATGAAGCATTTTGTTGCTTAGTAGTTTTAAAATGCCAACACAACACAAACTCCTTAGGCATCAAATAATGTCTCCACTTCTTCAATGCTTGACCAATGGCTTAAAATTCTTGATCATATGCAGAATATTTCCTTTTAGCATCATTCAACTTTTCACTAAAGAAAGAAAAAAGCTTACCTTCTTGACTTAATATAGCTCCTATTGCATTACCACTTGCATCACATTCAACTTGAAATACTTTGTTGAAATTAGGTAAAGCCAATTTAGGTAATTTAGCAACCTTTTGTTTCAAACTCTCAAAACTCTTATCAACTCCATGTGTCCACTTGAATTCCTTTTTATCTCCCCTCATTGTTTCAATCATAGCATTACAAACAACACTAATATTCTTTACAAACTTTCTGTAAAAACTAGCCAAACCATGAAATGATCTTACCTCACTCACATTCTCAGGTGTAGGCCATTCCAAAATTTCTTTAACCTTCTCAGGATCCATCTTCAAACCACGAGCTGAAATCACAAATCCCAAATACACAATCTCCTCTTGCATAAAAGAACACTTTTTTAGATTAATCAACAACTTTTCCTTTTTCAACCTCTGCAATACTTGTCTAATATGCTCAAGATGTTCTTCCTTAGTCTTGTTGAATATTAGAATATCATCCAAATAAACAATCACAAACTTACCCAAGAATCTTTTCAGAGCTTCATTCATCAACCTAATGAAAGTACTAGGTGCATTAGTCAAACCAAAAGGCATAACCAACCATTCATATAAACCATCTTTTGTCTTGAAAGTAGTCGTCCATTCATCACCTTCTCTGATTCTGATCTAATGATAGCCACTCTTCAAATCAATCTTGGTAAAATACTTTGCTCCACTCAAACAATCCATTATGTCATCCATCCTTGGCATAGGAAACCTATATTTCACTATTATCTTGTTAATGGCTCTAGAATCAGTATGCATTCTCCATTCTCCATTCTTTTTAGGTGCTAATATAATAGGTACAACATATAGACTCAAGCTTTCTCTGATCAAACCTTTCTACAACAATTCATGCACTTGTCTGTTAAGTTCTTCATTCTCTATAGGTGTCAATCTATATGGTGCTTTGTTTGGAAAACTAGCTCCAGGAATTAGATCCATATAATGACTTATACTTCTCATAGGAGGTAAACCATTAAGAATATCATCAACAATAATTTCTTTATACTCATTCAACAACTCTACAATTTCTTCTGGTACTCAGTCAATACTACCATCTATCATTTGGTCACCACTAACTAGCACTTGGTTAACACTATTTTCTTGCACTTGGTCTCTATTGACAAAACTCAGTTTTCTTGGAATTATAGCAAAATAGACTTGATTCTTCTTTATTTCTTTTTCAAATTGTTTCCCATTAACTATACAAAATTTTATAGCAGTAAAATTAACCTCATCTGGAACTTCAATCAAAGGAAACAATGTTTGTTTCTTCCCATTTACCCAAAGAGTATATTGATTCAATCTTCCATTATGTACAACATGTCTATCATATTTCCAAGTTCTACCCAATAAAATGTAACAACAATCCATGGGCATAATATCACACAAAACTTCATCAACAGAATGTCCAATCTTGAATTTCACAAGGCATTGCTCAGTTACCAATATCTTATGCTCATCTTTGATCCATGAAATATGATAAGGTTTGGGATGTTTTAGCCTCTCCAACTACAACTTTGTAACCATCTCTTCTAATGCCAAATTTTTAGAACTTCCATTGTCAATGATCACATTACAGCATTTTTTAGCCATCTAACATCTTGTCTTGAAAAGGCTTCTCCTTGAAACAAGTTCCTCATCACCTCCCTTATTACATAAGGTTATTTTCACCATCAAATTTTCTCCAGCCTCAGGTCCACTTGGTGAACCCTCATCATCTTCTTCAATCATAGCATTTCTATTATTCTGCCCACCTTCAGAAGATCTACATTCAAAGGATCTATGTCATTCTTTGCCACATCTAAAACAATTACCATGAAATCCACCTCTAGAATAAGAATTGCCTCTTCCTTGGTAAGAATTAGTGCCTCCTCGGTAAGAATTACCACTTTTCTATTTAGTCTTGCCTTTTTCATCATTATTCCATTCAAATCTACTTTTATCCTACATAGAACTGTCAAATCTGCCATTTTCTCCATAAGATCTACTTCTATCTCTCTGTCTTTGTTCATGCTTCTTTGTCAAGATCTCCTTAGCTTTCAAGGCATATTGATATGCTTCTTCTACACTTTCCAGCTTCAAAAAACTTATTTCATCTTGTATTCTAGATCTCAATCCATTAATGTACCTT
Organism: Cupressus sempervirens; assembly: GCA_028749045.1. Classification (NCBI taxonomy): domain Eukaryota; kingdom Viridiplantae; phylum Streptophyta; class Pinopsida; order Cupressales; family Cupressaceae; genus Cupressus; species Cupressus sempervirens. Next base: position 574,111,183 of record CM053792.1, on the reverse strand, counting down.
ACAATTTTCTCAACATCATCATCCACATGTCCAGATCTGATGTTTAATCTATAGAATTCCTCGATATATTCTTTCACAGTCATGTCTTTTTGCTTCAAATTTCGCATCTTTCTCAACAAGCTAACTTGGTAATTAGCAGGAAGGAATTTGTTCTTCACCATCTTTGGCCAAGTTCTGATCTTCTCCTTTCCTCTCCTTTGTCTATCAGTTTGCAAGTGCTCCCACCATAGTGATGCATGACCTTTCAGCCCAGTGACTGCAATCTTCACCTTTCTATTATGAAGAGTTTTTTCATACTCAAAGAACTTCTCCATATTAGAGATCCAATCCAACATATTATCGATGTCCAATTTTCCATCATAAGGAAAAACTTCTACAGTAGGCTTTGAATTCACTCTAGACAATACTCTCAACAATCTTTCCTCATCTTGATCTTCTTCAGGTTCTGGATTATGGTTTGGTGCTATTGTTTCATCATCACTTACATCATCAAGATGTGCTCCTCTCCTCTGGGCTATCTGCATAGCATCTAATCTGGCTGTAATTTGTCTCAACTAATCCAATCTAGCATTATCATCATTATTTCCTCTACCACAAACCATCTTTACAAATTAGGTTCCTGTAAGATCATAACCCTCTGCAAGTTATAGGTCAAATATGTAGATCTGCCACCCTACAATCAAATCTAAATTAGGGTTATACACAAATGCCACCCTACAATCAAATCCAAATTAGGGTTCTACACAATCCAATCTCCACAAGGATGAACCTCAGCACTCTAATACAAACTGATGTAGGCAAGAGGATGAATAACTAGGGCCAAAGGATTACCTAACTATCCAAACCACCCTGCAAGAGTTAACACAATGGAAATGAACACAAAAAACAACAACCAAAGGAGGAAGAAGAGTGAATTACTTTTATTGATTCATCAAGATATCTTCATACATGCCCAGCTATGAGGCCTTCTAGGTTATGGCCATTTACAATACATTCAGTTACAAAGATCCAACAACAAATTCACACTTTCAGTTCTGCTCCCTAATATGCTCTCTCTGAAGCTTTTCAAAAACTTACCTAAATCTAAGCCTAAATACTCTATTTATACTTTCCAAAATAGCTTACAGATCATTGTAGAATCATTACATAAGAGGAAGGTCGACCCAAAAATGGTATGGACTCATTCCAAGAAAAGATCTTAACATAAATATCGCGAATGGAATAAATCTCGTAACTTAGCTCGTAAAATCACATCCAAATACTAACACTTAGCATATACTAGGTAACTCGATATATGAAGAAACACTTGGCATGCACTAAGTAACTCAACACATGAAGAAACATTCAGCATACACTAGGTAACTCAGCACATGAAGAAACACTCAGCATATACTGAGTAACTCAACACATGAAGAAACACTCAACATACACTGAGTAACTCAGCACATGAAGAATCACTCGGCATACACTGGGTAACTTGGCACATGAAGGAATGCTACAGTAACTCAGTACATGAAGAAAACAGGGTTACTAGGCACATGAAGAAAACAAGGTTACTAGGCACATGAAGAAAATAGGGTTACTAGGCACATGAAGAAAATAGGATTGCTAGGCACATGAAGGAATTGCTAGGCACATGAAGAACTATTAGGCACATGAAAGAACTACTAGGCACATGAAGGACTACTAGGCACATGAAGGAATTGCTAGGCACATGAAGAACTGCTAAGCACATGAAGGACTACTAGGCACATGAAGGAACTGCTAGGCACATGAAGGAATTGCTAAGCACATGAAGGACTGCTAGGTAAATGAAGGAACTACTAGGTGAACAAAATGAGCAGGATAACAAGGCAACCTAGGATGCTCCTGCATTAGAGTATTTCAATGTGATCAATGCAATAAGGACAATAGATATACAAAATAAACCAAAGATAGTTTGGAAAGCTTCAAAAAGAAAGCATATGAATTACTATTAATTGGAAATAACATCCAATTTTAGAAGGATTTGTGGGAAATAGAACATGAAAAAAATGGGATAGACAAAGCAGTAGAGGAAACTAGTAATGGGAAGGAATGACAATGAACAAAAGAGCAAGAAGAACAAAAGTAGGGGAACAAAGAGGATCAGAATGAGAAATAAAAATACCCTACACCTATGCAATGGATGGAAGGGAACTAGACAACATCAAAATATTGATATGCATATTGATATGCTTCTTCTACACTTTCCAGCTTCACAAAACTTATTTCATCTTGTATTCTAGATCTCAATCCATTAATGTACCTTGCAATTTTCTCAACATCATCATCCACATGTCCAGATCTGATGTTTAATCTATAGAATTCCTTGATATATTCTTTCACAGTCATGTCTTTTTGCTTCAAATTTCGCATCTTTCTCAACAAGCTAACTTGGTAATCAGCAGGAAGGAATTTGTTCTTTACCTTGTTCACCATCTTTGGCCAAGTTCTGATCTTCTCCTTTCCTCTCCTTTGTCTATCAATTTGCAAGTGCTCCCACCATAGTGATGCATGACCTTTCATCCCAGTGACTGCAATCTTCACCTTTCTATTATGAAGAGTTTTTTCATACTCAAAGAACTTCTCCATATTAGAGATCCAATCCAACATATTATCGATGTCCAATTTTCCATCATAAGGAACAACTTCTACAGTAGGCTTTGAATTCACTCTAGACAATACTCTCAACAATCTTTCCTCATCTTGATCTTATTCAGGTTCTGGATTATGGTTTGGTGCTATTGTTTCATCATCACTTACATCATCAAGATGTGCTCCTCTCCTCTGGGCTATCTGCACAGCATCTAATCTGGCTGTAATTTGTCTCAACTAATCCAATCTAGCATTATCATCATTATTTCCTCTACCACAAACCATCTTTACAAATTAGGTTCCTGTAAGATCATAACCCTCTGCAAGTTATAGGTCAAATATGTAGATCTGCCACCCTACAATCAAATCCAAATTAGGGTTCTACACAATCCAATCTCCACAAGGATGAACCTCAGCACTCTAATACAAACTGATGTAGGCAAGAGGATGAATAACTAGGGCCAAAGGATTACCTAACTATCCAAACCACCCTGCAAGAGTTAACACAATGGAAATGAACACAAAAAACAACAACCAAAGGAGGAAGAAGAGTGAATTACTTTTATTGATTCATCAAGATATCTTCATACATGCCTAGCTATGAGGCCTTCTAGGTTATGGCCATTTACAATACATTCAGTTACAAAGATCCAATAACAAATTCACACTTTCAGTTCTGCTCCCTAATATGCTCTCTCTGAAGCTTTTCAAAAACTTACCTAAATCTAAGCCTAAATACTCTATTTATACTTTCCAAAATAGCTTACAGATCATTCTAGAATCATTACATAAGAGGAAGGTCGACCCAAAAATGGTATGGACTCATTCCAAGAAAAGATCTTAACATAAATATCGCGAATGGAATAAATCTTGTAACTTAGCTCGCAAAATCACATCCAAATACTGACACTTAGCATATACTAGGTAACTCGGTATATGAAGAAATACTTGGCATGCACTAAGTAACTCAACACATGAAGAAACATTCAGCATACACTAGGTAACTCAGCACATGAAGAAACACTCAGCATATACTGAGTAACTCAACACATGAAGAAACACTCAGCATACACTGAGTAACTCAGCACATGAAGAATCACTCGGCATACACTGGGTAACTTGGCACATGAAGGAATGCTACAGTAACTCAGTACATGAAGAAAATAGGGTTACTAGGCACATGAAGAAAACAAGGTTACTAGGCACATGAAGAAAATAGGGTTACTAGGCACATGAAGAAAATAGGATTGCTAGGCACATGAAGGAATTGCTAGGCACATGAAGAACTACTAGGCACATGAAAGAACTACTAGGCACATGAAGGACTGCTAGGCACATGAAGGACTGCTAGGCACATGAAGGAATTGCTAGGCACATGAAGAACTGCTAAGCACATGAAGGACTACTAGGAACATGAAGGAACTGCTAGGCACATGAAGGAATTGCTAAGCACATGAAGGACTGCTAGGTAAATGAAGGAACTACTAGGTGAACAAAATGAGCAGGATAACAAGGCAACCTAGGATGCTCCTGCATTAGAGTATTTCAATGTGATCAATGCAATAAGGACAATAGATATACAAAATAAACCAAAGATAGTTTGGAAAGCTTCAAAAAGAAAGCATATGAATTACTATTAATTGGAAATAACATCCAATTTTAGAAGGATTTGTGGGAAATAGAACATGAAAAAAATGGGATAGACAAAGAAGTAGAGGAAACTAGTAATGGGAAGGAATGACAATGAACAAAAGAGCAAGAAGAACAAAAGTAGGGGAACAAAGAGGATCAGAATGAGAAATAAAAATACCCTACACCTATGCAATGGATGGAAGGGAACTAGACAACATCAAAATATTGATATGCATATTAATATGCTTCTTCTACACTTTCCAGCTTCACAAAACTTATTTCATCTTGTATTCTAGATCTCAATCCATTAATGTACCTTGCAATTTTCTCAACATCGTCATCCACATGTCCAGATCTGATGTTTAATCTATAGAATTCCTCGATATATTCTTTCACAGTCATGTCTTTTTGCTTCAAATTTTGCATCTTTCTCAACAAGCTAACTTGGTAATCAGCAGGAAGGAATTTGTTCTTTACCTTGTTCACCATCTTTGGCCAAGTTCTGATCTTCTCCTTTCCTCTCCTTTGTCTATCAATTTGCAAGTGCTCCCACCATAGTGATGCATGACCTTTTAGCCCAGTGACTGCAATCTTCACCTTTCTATTATGAAGAGTTTTTTCATACTCAAAGAATTTCTCCATATTAGAGATCCAATCCAACATATTATCGATGTCCAATTTTCCATCATAAGGAACAACTTCTACAGTAGGATTTGAATTCACTCTAGACAATACTCTCAACAATCTTTCCTCATCTTGATCTTCTTCAGGTTCTGGATTATGGTTTGGTGCTATTGTTTCATCATCACTTACATCATCAAGATGTGCTCCTCTCCTCTGGGCTATCTGCACAACATCTAATCTGGCTGTAATTTGTCTCAACTAATCCAATCTAGCATTATCATCATTATTTCCTCTACCACAAACCATCTTTACAAATTAGGTTCCTGTAAGATCATAACCCTCTGCAAGTTATAGGTCAAATATGTAGATCTGCCACCCTACAATCAAATCCAAATTAGGGTTCTACACAAATGCCACCCTACAATCAAATCCAAATTAGGGTTCTACACAATCCAATCTCCACAAGGGTGAACCTCAGCACTCTAATACAAACTGATGTAGGCAAGAGGATGAATAACTAGGGCCAAAGGATTACCTAACTATCCAAACCACCCTGCAAGAGTTAACACAATGGAAATGAACACAAAAAACAACAACCAAAGGAGGAAGAAGAGTGAATTACTTTTATTGATTCATCAAGATATCTTCATACATGCCCAGCTATGAGGCCTTCTAGGTTATGGCCATTTACAATACATTCAGTTACAAAGATCCAACAACAAATTCACACTTTCAGTTCTGCTCCCTAATATGCTCTCTCTGAAGCTTTTCAAAAACTTACCTAAATCTAAGCCTAAATACTCTATTTATACTTTCCAAAATAGCTTACAGATCATTCTAGAATCATTACATAAGAGGAAGGTCGACCCAAAAATGGTATGGACTCATTCCAAGAAAAGATCTTAACATAAATATCATGAATGGAATAAATCTCGTAACTTAGCTCGCAAAATCACATCCAAATACTGACACTTAGCATATACTAGGTAACTCGGTATATGAAGAAACACTTGGCATGCACTAAGTAACTCAACACATGAAGAAACATTCAGCATACACTAGGTAACTCAGCACATGAAGAAACACTCAGCATATACTAAGTAACTCAACACATGAAGAAACACTCAGCATACACTGAGTAACTCAGCACATGAAGAATCACTCGACATACACTGCGTAACTTGGCACATGAAGGAATGCTACAGTAACTCAGTACATGAAGAAAACAGGGTTACTAGGCACATGAAGAAAACAAGGTTACTAGGCACATGAAGAAAATAGGGTTACTAGGCACATGAAGAAAATAGGATTGCTAGGCACATGAAGGAATTGCTAGGCACATGAAGAACTACTAGGCACATGAAAGAACTACTAGGCACATGAAGGACTGCTAGGCACATGAAGGACTGCTAGGCACATGAAGGAATTGCTAGGCACATGAAGAACTGCTAAGCATGTGAAGGACTACTAGGCACATGAAGGAACTGCTAGGCACATGAAGGAATTGCTAAGCACATGAAGGACTGCTAGGTAAATGAAGGAACTACTAGGTGAACAAAATGAGCAGGATAACAAGGCAACCTAGGATGCTCCTGCATTAGAGTATTTCAATGTGATCAATGCAATAAGGACAATAGATATACAAAATAAACCAAAGATAGTTTGGAAAGCTTCAAAAAGAAAGCATATGAATTACTATTAATTGGAAATAACATCCAATTTTAGAAGGATTTGTGGGAAATAGAACATGAAAAAAATGGGATAGACAAAGAAGTAGAGGAAACTAGTAATGGGAAGGAATGACAATGAACAAAAGAGCAAGAAGAACAAAAGTAGGGGAACAAAGAGGATCAGAATGAGAAATAAAAATACCCTACACCTATGCAATGGATGGAAGGGAACTATACAACATCAAAATCATGAGGTCTTAATTTTAATCTTAGTAATGAAAAGAAAAGGAACTAGGAAGAAAGAAACTCCAAGGTAGAAACATTAAGGAAACAACTAACAAATACAAATTCTTCTAGTAGCAAGAAGCAATGAGATAGATATGAGAAGTGGTAAATTGGAATAATTCTAAGGAAATTAGGGAATAACACAAGGTGACATAAATGAGATGATATAAGATTAGTATCAACAAACAAAGACCCTACTAGAAGATAAAAACTATCAAGATCTAGCAAAGGGAGTCTTAGAAACAACAAAGATAGTTGAGAGCCCAGAATTAAACTACAAAATAACTCCTATAACCTCTAAGAAATGGGAAAATATAACAATAAGGAAAATAAAAAGGGCAGAGAAATCTTATAAATTCTAGAAGCTATTGTTAAATGGAAAGCACCCATTTGGAACAAATAGTGTCTCAATAACTGATATGAATTTATAGAAACATATGCAAAGAAGTGAAAATCTTATACCATACAAAGTTGAAACTCTCATGAGCTAATTGGAAATGGTCAATATGGAAGAATCCAATAGTAAAGAGGGAAGTTTAACTATATAATCTTTAAACAAGAACCTAAATTGGAAGGAGTTTGGGGTTATAGATATGATGGAGCAAAGTATAATGAAATGTGAGAATATACTAGAGGAGAGTCAAAAGGAGGAAATAATTGAAGAGGATAATGAAAAAATAAGAATATGAAAACAAATCATATAGGAGATAAGAATAGAAGAAGAATTGGAAAAGAAACTATAACAAAAAATCTAAATGATGTAAAAGACAACATAGATAAGTTAGGGGTTGCAAGTAACCAAGAAGGAATAGACAAGCCAATATGTGGTAAAACAAAGAAAAAAGGGGGTAGGAAGTCACTTGTAGAATTAAGAAATGTAAAGGGATAATAGAAAATTAGAAAAAGATTCATGATATGTTAAAGGTTAGGAATGGGAATTTCCTTCCCAAGGAGTAATGAAGATAACTACCTGGAAGGTTAGGGGTCTAAATACCCCTAAAAAAAGTGTTTGTTAAAATGCAATCTAACCCTTTTTGAATATGAAATTATTCTATTGCAAGAAACCAAAATAAATAAAGAAGAAGATGAAAATATGATTAAGAAACTCAAAATTTGGAAAATAGAACTCAAAATCTAATGGGGCTTCGAGTGGGATAGGATTCATTTGGGACCCAAGAAAGATAAACTTCACCAAAATAATCTCAAATAGCAGCTAGGTGGGTGGGACAATTAAAAGTTTTTGAAGTAATATTTAGATGATATTATTGAATGTATATGAACCAATATCAATAGTGAAAAAAATAGAAGTATCAAATTAGATTATAAATTTTATAAGGCATAACCAAATATATCTAATATATATTGGAAGAGACATTAACACCATAAGAAACCTAGAAGAGAAATCGGGTGGGATAAAGACTGCATCACAAAGCATGATAGGTTTCAGAGATTGGATAGACAATGATAACCTTATAGGTGTCTAACCCAACAATGGAATTTATACTTGGAACAATAGAAGTCTAGGATTTTCTAATATTGTGGAAAGATTAGATAGATTCATGATTAAAGGAGACCTTTGCAAGATCTAGCATGTTGTTCAAGCAAGAATTCTTCCAAATGTTGATTAAGATCATTATCTAGTAAGAATGGAATTTAAGGAACAATAAAAACCAACAAGAAACTCTTTCAAATGTGAAAAAATGTGGTTCCAAGATGAAGAGTTTATAGCAAACATAAAATAGTGGTGGCAAGAAGGAACCTACGAAGGATTCAAAATGTATTACTTTGTGTCCAAGTTTAAAAAATCTCAAGGAAAATTTTATGCAATGGAATAAGAACCATTTCAATAAGATCTTTAAGGAAACAATAGAAATTGAAGAAGAACTCAAGAAACTAAATGAAGAATTAATTAAAAAGGAGATGGATAGTGATAGATACATAAAAGAGAAAGAATTATTATCAAAACATGAAAATATGCTAACCAAAGAAGAAATTTATTGGAAACAAAAATCAAGAGAAACATGGCTATTAGAAGGAGACAGAAATACTAAATATTTCCATAACAATAGAAATATCAATAGAATAACAAAGATAAAAACATATTGGAACCAAAATGGAAGAGCCTACCAAAATGGCTGAAATATTTATAGATTTTTACCCAAACATACTTAACAACTTTGACAGTTTTAACTTGGAAGCACAAAAAATTATGAATAGATTGATTCTAAAATTAGTTATGGAAATACATAATAAGATGTTAAACAAACCCTTGATTCTTGAGGAAATTAAAAACTCATTATTTGGACTTAGCTTGATAAATCCCTGAGACCTAATAGCATCCAAGCTTTCTTTTTTTTTAAATGTTGGGATGTATTAGAAAACAAATTATCGACAACTATAGAAGCAACTAGAAACTCAAGGTCTCTCCTTGTTGAAATCAACAATACATTCCTAGCTCTCATTCCTAAAAAGCCAAATTATGAGACACTAGAGACTTTAGACCTATTGCATCATGCAATAGCATATATAAAATACTTTCCAAAGCATTAGCTAATAGACTCAAAAAAATCTTCTACCAAAACTAATATCAGAAGGACAAACAAGATGTATGCCTAGTAGATCTATCATGGATGGTATCATCATTGTGCAAGAAATCATACACTTAGCTTTAAAAAATAAGGAAGCTGGTATGCTAATGATATTAGATATTCAAAAAGCATATGACAAGGTAGACTGCAGATTTCTATGAAAAACACTAGAAGCCTTTAGCTTCTTTGTTGGTATTAACCTTGGAAAAAAATAACATTTACATGCAAATATAACTAATACTATAAAATACTAGATTGCATAAAAGAGAACACAAGACACCAAGATTTAACGTAGTTCACCCAATCCTTGGGCTACATCTACCAACAGCAAGTCCAATATTATTATTATCCAGTGATTACAACCTGATTACAATCTATAATCACTTACAGTTCAATACCTCCACAAGAACCAATTTTTGTATCACACATTATGAAAATCCCTAACCCTAAGCCTTTCTATACAAGCTTTTTGTTGCTTACAAAATTAGGGTTAGAATAATAGAAAAATAGTAGTTGATGCCATTTACAATATAAGGATATTTTTGGCTTTAGGGGCACTACCACAAAAAATTCCTATGGGAGAATTACCCCTCAACCCCACCTTGTAATGCGACAGGGTGTGCACCTAGGGTGTTTCCCCAGGACCCCACAGGGGCGCTGCCACTTGACCTCATCTTGAGGGAACTACCCCCAAACCCCCATAGAAATAATATGGGGAGAAAATTGCATCGAATAAACATCTAAGTCTAATTAGGCTCCATGTCACAACATTCTTGAAAGAATGGATAAACTTAATATTCAATTGCATAGCCACGCCTAAGATCTCTCTTGTCAATGGTATGCCAAAAAAAAAAATCAATATATCCGGAGGAATCACACAAGGGGATCTAATATCACCATTTTTATTCATAATCATGGCTGAAGTGTTTGGCAAGGCCATTAAAGTAGCACAAATTGAATATAAAATTAATAGAGTGGTAGTAGAAGATGGTATCTCAAACATAACACATCAAAAATTTGTTGATGATACCATCCGCCCTAGAAAAAGTACAATCCAAGAAGCTCTAGATTTTAAACAAATCATACAAGAATAAATAGAAGAATCAAGACAAATAGTTAATACAGAAAAATCAAAATATTTTTTTCTAAATACCTAACCTAACCTGGAAAGAAGAATTTGTAACATTGTGGGATACAAAAAAGGCACATACCCATGTATATATTTTGCAATACAGTTAGATAAATAAAAAAGAGGAAATAAATCATGGAAACCCCTAATGCATAGAATGGATAATCAAATTCAAATTTGGAAAGGGTAGTGGCTAACAAAGACAAGTAGGGAAACCAAAATTAAATCAATATTATTAGTAGTACCTATCTACCAAATGTTGTGCTTACTAATGCCTAAAGGTGTACAAAAAGCACTAGAATATAATCTAAGAAATTTCTTTTGGAGTGGACTAGAGGAAAAGAAAAAACTAACCTTAATCAAATGGGTAAACATATCTAGAACCAAAGAACAAGGAGGCCTTGGGATCAAAAATCTAAATTGGCAAATTGAAGCACCAGGGGCAAAATTGGCATGGAGAATGTACCAAGAAAAGGATAATAAATGGGAAAAAATTCTACATCAAAAATATCTAAATAATTTGGACCCAAAATTTTTATTTAAAACTTGTAATCCTCCAAAAGGTTCTCAAAAATGGGACTTTATGATGCAATTTTGACCTATCATTGATAATAACCTAACCTGGGACATAGATCAAGGGAAAGAAACTTTATTTTGGGAAGATTCTTGGGATGGATTATCATCACTAGATAGTTGTAATATTTCAATTAGTATTAAAACCAAGCTAAGGGAATAATGGGGGAATCACTTAATTGACTACAAATAAATAGGGAATGATAATGGGAGTGAAGAATGGAAATGAATATCTATTGCACAAACTAATTTAACCACCTATGAAAAACAAATATTTGAAAAATTTCGTAGTCTTAGGCTAATAAACCATAAAGAAAGAATGTATAAATTAATTTCGGAAGCATATAAGAATGAGATATATAGTGTAAAAAAGGAAATGAAGTAAATATGAATTCTCAAAGATGGGAAAACATAGACATTCTATTAAAGCTATGTTGGGACCCAATATGTCTTTCGAAGGTTGGTTTTGTCCTATGGGAAACATTTCAAGGTTGAATCCTCATAGCTAATAGATTCACCAAAATGGGATTTGAAGGACCCACATGGTTTCCACTCTATAAAAATGAATCATAGACTATAAAATACCTTCTTTATCAATGCAAATTTGCCCAAAATAGTTAGCAATGGTTAAGCCAAAAACTTAACTGGACTAGTGTCTGACCAAAAAATTTAGGGAGCAATCTAAAGAGCTAGCCAACAAGTAGAAAATCAAAAGTATATGAAAATATATGGAAAATTTATCCATAAATATTTTTATGGAAAATGAAGGAAAGGATTAGAAGACTTCAAAAATGAATAAATGTCAAAAACCTCCTTTTTAAACAAAGTCAAAGAGTGTATAGTAGAAGTTATGAATAATCATTTAAGAAACTCAAAGAAGAGGGCTCATTCATAGAGTGAGATGTTGATATGAAAAATAACATGAGAAACCTGATTAACCCAACTATGACATACTCAAGAGAAAACATGAAAGTGAGGAAAAATTGTAAATGGGAACCTCCACCAAAAGGGTGGCCAAAACTAAATTTTTGATAGAGCCTCAAGAGTAAACTTAGGAGGGGGATAGGTTGTATCATACATTTAGATAATGGCGTTTGGATAGAAAAAGAGAAAAATCAATTGGAAACCAATCAAATAATGTAGCAAAACTCAAAGCTCTATTGGAAGGACTCAAAATATGTCTAGATCTAGACATCAAAAGAGTTATAATTGAGGAGGATTCCTAAATCATCTTAAATGCATTAAGAAAGGGAAGTACCCCAAACTAGAAAATTAATTCAAAACTTGAATATGTAATACCCTTATTAGGTAAGTTTGAAGATATCAAAATCCAACATATTTTTAGAGAAGGGAACAAGGAGGTAGATAAATTAGCCAATAGGGGAGTGGATGGTGAGGATACATATATATATATATATATATATATATATATATGTATGTATACATATACATGTATATATGTATACATATATATATGTATACATATATATATATATATACATATAGATATGTATATATATATATATATAGATACATATGTATGTATATATATACATACATACATATGTATCTATATACATACATATGTATGTATATATATATAGATACATATGTATGTATATATATATACATACATATGTATCTATATATATATACATACATATGTATCTATATATATATACATACATATGTATATATATATATATATACATACATATGTATATATATATATATATATATATATATATATATATATATATATATATATATATATATATATATATATATATATATGAGGACTAGACAATGGCATTTACTAGCACTGTCAAGCTAAAATGGTGGAATGGAATGCTTAGGATTATTGATAACATGTTTAGGTTAGCATTGATTAGGGCCTTAGAAGAAAAGGCTTTCAACTATGAATATACATGGTGTACCAACAGTAACATTATTCATACCCTTATTGTCTATATGGTTAAAGCCCAAATCCACCCCTTGGATATTATAAGGCTTTGTAACAATCTATTTGACAAGATGTGGTTGTTTGCAATAGAGAATGTCATTCAATGCAGAGTGGGGTGGGATGAAAGCTAGTGTACACTTTATACTTTGTTGAAGGAACATTATCCAGGACACCAACTTGAAATGGTTCATTTGGTATATGCATATATTTGGTTACAATTTATCTCCAGAGATCAAGCTCAATTACCTAAGAAAATTGGAGTTTGTCAGGACAACTGGACATAGAAGATGAAGCAAAAGGGTATAGCTTGGTCTTTACTCAAAAGAATCCCTGATCTTGGTTCTTCTTTCATTATGATATGTAATCCTTTGTAATTAACATTTTTTAGCTGATCTATAATAGTCTTAGTAAGTGTTAACCCATTTTGTATACTGAGGGTATTACCTTTTGGGTATCTTTAGTCTGTCAAAAATTTGAGTAAAGTGCCCCTAGAAGTGCTATAGGTTACTACAAGGCAAATGAAAGCTAGAATTGGATATTTTAATGTATATATATAGAATATTAAAATAACTTAGTTATATAAATAATATTTATTCCATCTTTGGCTCATAATGATTTCCTAATTTCTCTGAGAAAAAGAGAAGATAATGTGATTTGATTTAAGCCTTTAAGCATAGATGTAATAATTTATTTAAAGAAACCAATGATTAAAATTTTTTGAAGAGCAACTTAGTATAACTATGAGGATATATTGGAAATTTGACTGATACAACCCAACTTAGGATCTGAATATAAACCAAGAAATCAACTACTAATAAATAGGAATTATCCATAGTGTTGTGTTCAAGTTAACATAACTTCCATGTAAACTATGTTAGATAAGACATAAGGTTAAATGATAGGAATAAATTCTTCTATAACTATCAACTTAAGGTACCAAATTATGAAAGCATATCTTTAGTTTCTAAAATTCCTTAAATGATAAGATGAACGGAAGATGGTTAAAATGGAAAATCCATAAGAGCTTTGTTATGATGGTGAAATTAACTATTGGTAATATGACATTTTGTAACTAACTATTTATCATAGATAGATAATAAGAAAATAGCCTCTTTATCCTCTAATACACTTAAATACTATTCATTGAAGCTAGCAATACTGGCATTGATCCCCTAGCCCAATGCATTTTTGTTAATTATGGTACAAGATTCAACTTCAAAGTAAATATCCTACCAATATATGAAAAGGAATCCAAAATAGAGCATCATTACAACAAAAAATAATGACACCTCTCCCTATCAAAAAGCATTAAGATCTCCAATACCTTGTTTTATCACCTCCTGGTATATTTTTAATAGGACTTCATCTTCTCAAAAACTTACCAAGACATCTAGCTACTTTTAATAACACAATTCAAATTTTCTTGACAGTGTCAAATTTACAAATTTTAACCTAGGTAATCAACATATGATTTTCTTCCAAGTCATCTTTCTCTCACAACTCAAGGAAGATTAATGTTTATTCTTAATACCTTTTCATTATAATTTGTCTATAAAAAAGACATCATATGTGAAACTGAATACATTTTTCATTATGATTAACAATTTACAATCCGTAAATAAACATAATAAATTCCAAAGTTCTCTCCCTCACTACCTATGAATCTGATATTTAGTTTAACTCTTCAAGATCATATTTTTAAACATTAAGATAAAAACATCTGTAACTCAAAATTGGAACCAAGTTCACTATAATGGAAACAAGTGGAATAAAATCATATCACATATTGAAACCATGAATATTAAAAATATAGTTTACTTAAACAACCCATTATAAGTTTTCCCAATCTTAAAATATTAAAGAAAAATATATATACTTGGATTAAATTTGTTAAATCTGAAGTATATTAATAATTTTTAAAAATTTAAACAAAATATGTTTGCTAATTAATCTTATAACAAAATAAATTGTCATAATTAATCTTTAACCTTAACCCTTCTCTTGGAATGAATCATAATTAATATATTCTACGATGTTTGCTACAAAAATACAAAAAAGAGTTTGAAGTTTGTTGTGAGATGCAGAATCGAGGGAGTGCTTTGATCTTATCAAGAAATTTTCTATAGAAAATCATTTAAATTGCAGAGGGATTTTTAGAATGAAGAATTGAATATGGATTTAAAGACATACATCAAAATTTAAAAATTATGTAAAGGAAGGAATGCCTTTCCAAGTCACCAAGCTCACAAGGGACATATGTACTCATCCATTTTAAACCAAATAGAACTGATATATGAAATAGTGTAATACTGGGGTATGTACCTTTTATTTTTGTAAATTTGTAAAGGACTTTTGCCCCAGGAAAGATTGGAGGTTTTCTTCTCTTTTCTTTCCTATTAATGCCCATTTGTACGAAGACTTAACTTTTTTTTTTCATTTTAATTTATATAAATTATACATGGATTTGGTCTTTTGTTTATATATATATCAACCTACAAAAAAATCATCATCCAATTATTTTATTTGCTCCCAAAATGACTTTTTAATGAAAACTCATGCAAAAATTATAAAACATCACAAATTGCTCCAAAAACTCTAATTTTTTTTTACTGTAGCTTGCACCCATCAAAAAAAACCTATCAAAAAAATCATCATCTAATTCTTTTATTTGCTCATAAAATAAAATTTTGATGAACAATTACGAAAAAAAATAAAAATTATTCACAAATTAATCCCAAAATTCTAAATTTTTTAGTGTAGGCTGAAGACATCAATAGAAACCTGCCAAAAAAATCATTATTTAATTCTTTGATTTTCTCACAAAATATTTTTTTTAATGAAAAATCATGAAAAAAATAATAAATTATCGAAATTGATCCAGAAATTCTGATTTTTTATTGTAGGTTGTAGAAATAAACAAAAACCTTTCATCATCTAAAACTTTTATTTACTCACAAAATATTTTTTTATGAAAATTTATTAAAAAATATAAATTGTTGAAAATTGATCCACAAACTCTAGATTTTTTATTGTAGACTCTTGATATCAACCTTGGCATATAAAACCTGATAAAATATACAAGGGAACCACAAAACCACACAAAAGTTAGATATTCAATTAATCTTTCAACAAAAAAAAAAATCTTGGATAGCAAAATGACTCATTTGTGGGGTCCCACCAAGCATGCCAAAATGTATGGAATAAAATTAGTGTGCTAAGAATACAAAGAATAAACTAAGGATTCACATCATAATAATAAAGAAAATAAATAGATTGACTAAAAAAGAAACCAAATAACAAAACATACAAACCTTGTATCTTTGTAGCTTCCTTGATGTCTAGATATGGTTGTAATTATGGATGTGTGCTCAATTGTATGCTTGATGCTTCAATAATGGATAATTGTGGATGGATACATGGAAATTTGGATATTGTCAAATAATGCTTTGAAATTAATTATCTCTCAAAACATAATAATAATTCTACTAAGAAGATGGATGATTTTTTAGGAGCAAAAGGTTAAATTTATAGGCAATTGGGTGAGGAGATAAGAATTCATGATAGATAGTTAACTGAGTGAGTTGTGAGATAGGCTTCAGTTGACTGAGATAGGTGGAGCAAAAACAAGTTTCCTATGAAGAAGTTGAGATTGAAGGACTATTTGAACCAATCAATCCAAATGAAAAAGCATCTACAAATCTACTTGAAAAGAAAAAACTCATAATGAAGAAATAAGAGGAATGAAAAGGGAACATGTAATTCAATCAGTAAGAATATGTGAAGTGACCAAGTGGTAGAAGACAAGGCTATGGCTAAGGAGAACAAAGGTTGACAACTACCAGACTTGAAGAAAGGATATCAAATGTGCAAAAGATCTCAAACACTCAAGTGGACATGATGAATCAACTGATTCTTGCATATCAAGAATCAAACCAAAAGGATGTGGAAATAGAAAATCTCATATCACAAAAGGACATATTGAATATTGAACTAAAAATTGAAAAGAACTTATGGAATGATTCAACAAACTAAATGAGGCAATGAAATACTTTAAAGAACTTATGAAGTCATCTAGTAGTACTTATGGCCCATGATATTTATGTATTAAGAAAGGAGAATCATCCAAATGTGGAGAACTAAAAAATGTCAAGCCCAAAGGAAAATCTACATGCTATCACTATGGAAAACTTGGTTATGGTATGCAAAATCCTAAAACCAAATTTACTAATTATTATTTTTACTGCAAGAAACAAGGACATCAAATATATGAGTGCAGATCAAAAATGAGGAATGCACCTACCACACCTAGATTTGAAGGATATTGCTATAACTGTTAGAACTATGGACATAGAGCATATGAATGTAGGTCATAGAGAAAACCCTATTGGACAAATCAAAGGTAGATTTATGTGCCTAACAATGCATGTTTCAAGTGTCACAAGTTTGGAGATTTAAGAAAGAATTATAGGACTCAAGTACCATCAAAAAATTACATCAAAGACAAAGGTAAAGGTAAAGTGGCCATTGAACAAGTAAATAAGGAGATGAATCAAGCATGGAAAAAGAAAGAAGAAGATGGAAATAGTGGAGAAAATGGAGTTGAGGTCACCCAATCCAATGGAGAAGGTGATAATGTCATCTTAAACTAAGCAAGAGAGGTATTGAACTAGATATTTAATTGATATATCATACATCAGTTCCTAACATCAAATGTGCCAAAGTTCATATTTGTATATGTAAAGATGCATGAGAACATTTATGTGAAAGGAATAGTATAAAAGAGTATTTATATAATCAGTGTTGAATATCAATAAAAATTATCTATATTGATGGAGCATTACAACATGGACTGAGTACTTCAGAAGTAAATAAGTCTATAGGCTGAGTCAAATGGCAGAGGCCAAGTTAGATGGAAGAGAGCATGTTGTATAGTGAAGACTGAGTTGTATAGTGAAGACCTAGTTCAAAGGTACCAATGATGACTGAGACAATTGGCTTCCACCTACTCAAGTACACAACATTAATGGAGAGCCTAAATAGGGTATATATCAAAATTTAAAGAGATTATTTTACACCTTGCATACATATTTCAAGAGCATAGACCAATTTGGTGATTTGAGTGATTGGCAAACATATTTAAGGGTGATTTGGAGAAAATCTATGAATGTAAGCTTGAGCAATTGAAATTTGAGTTGTGCCGAGTAATT
Source organism: Cupressus sempervirens (assembly GCA_028749045.1). Lineage (NCBI taxonomy): Eukaryota > Viridiplantae > Streptophyta > Pinopsida > Cupressales > Cupressaceae > Cupressus > Cupressus sempervirens. Next base: position 574,092,896 of record CM053792.1, on the reverse strand, counting down.
CAGAGGAAAGAAAAACTTTTGAACCCTAACAAAGATAAAATGGTACCTTCATCCACTGCTAGAATGAGCCAAGAGCTTAGTAAAATTTAATTGTTGAAGAGTGATGATTTTCCTCCACCAAAGTTTTGTGCTATTCCAAAAATTGCAATAAAAGGAGATTCAATGGATGTGCTATCCTCCATACTGCCCAAGGTTATTATGATTCATGATGTAAAGAGATGTTATATATGTAAGACAAAAGAAGTATGATATTGTGAAATAAGAGTAGCATATGAGAAGTTATGTAATGAAGGAATCTTGAAGGATGAATTCAAAGTTGTTGAAATGAAAGGGTTAACTCATTCCCTAGAGTTCCCAAGAAATTTGAAGATTGAATGGATCAAAATTATTCTATTTAGGATCCATGATATGAAGCTTTGGTTATAGAATGGTGATATAGAGATCACAAAGAAAATGATTCACAACGTTACAAGATATCCAACCCTAAACAAGAAGAAAACCATATGATGCATAAGTCAAGAGGAAATTGAGGAAAACATAGATGTTGAGTGAAATGGATAGGGTTTGTCCATTACAAACATTTCTTATCCATTAATCAAATTTTTAGTATGGGTTATAGCTCACAAATTTTAATGGTCAAGTAGAATAAACAATGTGTCATGTATGCTAGTTGATTAGGCATGGAAAATAGTGATGAAAGATCATGAATATGATCTTGTCGAGCTTCAAAGACTGCAATTGGCAAAAAATCTGGCATCCATCAGGAAAGAAAAGAATTCAATGTGTGATTTTGGATCCCTCATTATGTGTATTTTCTTTTATATACAAAAATATTTTCTTGGTATTGGTGATATTGTTTAGGGACAATAAAAACTAGTGACAAGACAAATAAGTGAATACATTACTCAATTAGGAGAAAATTTTGAGAATGTCATGGATACTTATTTTGAGGAATTCAAGAAAAGAATGAAGATGAGGATGATAATACCTAAAGAATTTGTAACTAGGCATTACAATGATATATGTTTTCTTGTTGATACAGATAATATATTTGTATAGGTAGTAAAGTTGAGGAAGGGTTGGTTACAAGGTTTTGATTATGAAATTGACAGCTTAGTGAATGCCAACATTGTTACATTATTGAAAGAAGAAATAGACACAGAGGCTGAATCTTTTGAAAAATATGAGGAATCTAAGGCTAGAATAATTGTGAATATTAAGATATCTTCTAATGAGAAGAAAAGAAAGAGAGTAATTGAATACCTAGAGGCAAAACTAGGCACCCTAGGCAAAGGCAAAGAACTTATACCGATTACACAAGGTCTTGGAGAAGATGAAGAAAAGGGTAGTGGTGATGAGGGAGAGGAAGAAGGAGGAGATAAGGGTAAAGCTCTAGTTGTTTCCACTCCACCTAGTGAGAAGGCTAAAAGAACTGAAAATAAGCTAGTGATGACACCCCTCTCTCCTCTACCACCTACCAAACCAAGGACCAAGGCAACTGCTAGTGCCGAGAAAACTGTAAAACAAAGAGTAGTAGAGAATATTAAGCCCAATGGATCTAAAGAAAAGAGAAGGAGATAGGTCAAAGGACCACCCACGGAGTGAATAACATCTATTGATGAGGTATGTGTCAATCTTAGAAGATCTTCAAGATTATCCAATTTTAGATTTGTGAAATATGACAGATTGGATAATACTAATAAAAAAAAGTTGAGGAGGCTATGAAAGATATGACTGAAAATAATAAGTTAGCTCCAAATAAATTAGAAAAGAAGATATCTAAATATTTGTATGATTGACTTGAAAGAAGGTGGCAACAGGTAGAAGTAGAAGAGAAAAGGATAAGAACTCACACTTTAGACAAGGTTATGCTTGGTCTGTCAAAAGATTAGAAGGAAATTTTTTTGGAGAGATACAAGAATAGATTTGTTCCTAAGTATTTATTTTTTATCATATTACAAAATAAAGTTGATATTGTAATTCAGTCGAATGAGTTACTCTAGAAGAGTATTTGGTCTCACAACAAAGGTAAAAGGCATTGAGACAGTTACCATTCTAGATAATAAATTTGATGAGATGAGTTCAGGTGTGTTGAGCTCACAAGGAAGCATGTCACAAGTACATTTTGACACCCATGACACTCCAGAGGCTAAGAAATCAAGCCTCATAGAGACAGTTAAAGAAGTAGAGATACAAATTAAGGACACAAGTGTAGAGAGTCAAATTGTACCAACAACTCAAATTGAGGTAAATAAAGAAGTGAGTTAAGTTAAGTTGAGTGCAACTATTATTGTCTCAAGCACCAATGCATCAACATAATTGAGTGGTGAAACCTTCTCATCAACTCCCAAAGTAGTGTTGAGCAAGAACACTGCTTTACCCAATAAAGATAAATCAATAAAATATACCTCACCATAAATTGAAGTTAGTCTAGATGAAGTAATTGAAATTCCACAATTAGATTTGGCAAATCTCAAATTGGAGAAAAAAATTGTGTTACAAGAAATTTTGGAAAAGAAGAAGAAGAAGCAAGAAGCACTAAGGAGAGAGCATAAACAAAAGAAGGTGCTACATGATGTCAAAAACATTTTTGTTGAAGCTTTTGATATTCAAAATTTTGATGGCAAAGCCCCAATAATTTTCCATCTTGTCAGTATTGTTATATAAATAAATGTTGGTGATATAGAATCCAACAAAAAATTAATGGATTTGTCAATGAAAAAATTCAAGAATAAGGTTGTGGATAAAGTTTCTACAATGATTGTCGAGAAGAAAGTTTAGTTACAAGAACATGTATAGAATATGATAGAACTTATATAGAGGGTATAGCATTTATACAACATTTTGTTAGATGTGTTGAGATTTATAAGTGACATTCAAGCACAAATTCAACATATTCAAGCTAAAATGCAGTGATCCAACAACATTATTTCAGACTTAGAAGAATCTAGTATTAAACATTACAATAAGTTATTGAATTCTCAAGGAAAATTGGTCAAGTTTTAGGTAGTTGACCATAGAATGAGATCCAAATTGATCTCTATTCAAGAAATGCTAATACCTCATTTGGAGGTCATACAAAGGGAAATAAAATTAGCATGAGATCTTATCAAAAAATATCAAAATCTTTTATTGTTTGATAGCTGAATTGATTTAGTAGCATGGTTATAGCTGCAAGACCACATTTTAGAGGTAGTAAGAACCACTTGGGATCATGAATTTTCCATGATCACTGAAGTTCATCAAATATTCATTGATAAATATGATTTTTTTTCCACCCATTCAACCCCAACAGCCATGACATAAGTATCAAAAATAAAGGGGAATAATTATCATGCAACAGAGAAGTTAATAGAGAAATTGACAATGAATGGGCAATAAAGTTCAAAATTCAATAGGCAAATAGGTTATGACATTGTGATATCAGACTACTTAGAGTCATGTGTATAATTATTCATTTATAAATTATTTATTCATTGTTCATCCGACATAAGTTCATAGTTTTGAAGTCCCAAGACTTAGGGGGGTACTCATATCAAATTGTATTTGTAATGATGTAATCATTGAAAGATTTGAGCAATACAAATCCACAAAGTTTGAAGAATAATTGCATGTAAAAAACTTGCCACAAAGAAGAAAAAGACAAGAGGAGACAAGGGTGATGCTCTGGAAATATGCAAATTCTATTCTCAAAAATGAAAAAGATATGTTATAATTACAAACAATCTATCCTTAAGAAGGAGATTGAAACCCAAAAGGGTAACCTAAAATTTAAAAAATGGTAACCTAAAAGGTAAATTCTATTTAATAAATACTAATTAATTATTAAATGAGAATGCAAAAGGTGCATAAAGTGAAATCTTGAGAAGGGAGAAAAGGTGATTTAATAAATTAAATTAAATTAACCTTTTTCTCTAACACCCCCCTTAAGATGAGCAACAATGTATTTATAAACAATGTAGAAAGAGCAAGAAAACTACAATGCAATGCAGAGAGAAAACTTGGGTCTTGACAACAAGGCCTGATGAGGTACCCAATCACAATCAAATCTCTATGAAATGAAGAAATAGAGAAAACCTAGTGGGAAAAACTCTACTCAAAAAAGAGATAGAAAAAGGATGCACAAATGAAACATCTCAAGAGAATCTCTCAAGATCATAAGTACAATGAAAGCTTTTGTGATAGAAGGTTGAGACTCCATAGCACCCCCAAAATGATAGAACTCCCATGTCAATGAACATACCAATATGGCTCCAATCTAAAGGAAACAAAGGTAGTTGACAAGGATGATAAAACCCTTGTATATAAGGTGTAGCTAGAAGTCTTAGCTGATGCTCAAAGCAAAAAGCATCAAAATCCTGAAATGGAGTCTACAATGGAGGTAGAATAATAGGTGTATTTAATCTATCATCAAAGATGAGATGCGTGTCCTCTAATATATCCCCAACAATTGCAATAGATGGCTTGGTAACTAGAGCTGAAATAGTAGGCAATGCTAAAGAGTAATCCTATGTAAGAGATGGAATCTGAAAGGGAGGTGGAGGTGTAGAAGCCACAACACTGGTCTTAAGAAGAATACATAAGTTCAAGTGACCTAAATTTACCTCAGTAGATTCTCATTAAAAGATTGAGTCTCCAATAGTGGAGATGGTGGACCAAAATGTGAGAAGGAATATAGGCAAGAAGCATGGTCAATAGTCCATGTAGCAATAATATTGTATGTCTCACTATCTCTGATGTGCACTGAATCCTATGAAAACTCAACCACCTTTCATGTCCCACTATGTGTACTTTGATAAATAGAGAGAAGGTTAGATGACAAAGATGGAAAATAAAGTAAATCATGAAATGTACCATCATCAATGTCAATAGAACCTTTCCCACATATAGTCATCATAGTGTTGCTCCCTATCAAAATATGTAAAGTAGGAGAAGCCTCAAAGAATAGAACAAATCTTAAGAAGATTCCATATGTGTGAAGCACTTGAATCTAGTAACATCTAGAAGAATGAGGAATAGTAGTTGGAATTCGTGCATGACCCTTTCCTACATCGTTACTATTAGACTGAAATAATGATGAAGAAGAATCTTTGTGAGAAGTAGAAGGAATATCAATGTTTCTCTTTTGAAGAGGATCTATCAAATCTAAAACCTATTTGGCATAGCCATCTAACTTCTTCTCATAGCAATGTGACTCATCATGATTAGGCTTATTACAATAGGCACACTTCATTCTTTATGGCTTTGATTTACCCCCTTTTAGAGGAGGTGGCCCTAATGAACTCTAAGTGTTAGAGTCAATCTAAGACTTTGTAAAATGATATTTTTGAGCTACCAATGCATGAGTCCATGAGCCTGTGAGAGAATCTAACTGAGAGAACCTAGCTTTCTCTTGAGTCAAATGATCACTAAAAAATCTTAAAGGATGGCATGGTAAATCTATTACCCAAAATATCTATGATGGAATAGAAGGTAGAAGAAAAATTTAAAAGTTTCTACGAAGCTTAGAAAGAATTAGTTAGATACACTCAGTGCCAGTCTTCGTCTTTCCACAACCTTGCAATAAGGATCTACGTTGATTTAACTTCATCAATAAGTCTTTAAGATATCTAGTACAAGAGAGGTAAGTTCTACCTCAATCTAAAGTGCTCTAAACTCATTCATAGTACCAAACAAGCCATGAAGCTTGGTCCACATACGTAGAGGAGTATTACACCCATCTAGATGAAACTGTAGACTGTCTAATACTTGTAAAGAAATCAATCCTATTTCCTCATCTATATTGTTCCTATATTGCATGACCTCATAAGGCCTCTAAAAAACTAGTTGCATGACATCTAAACAAGATCATAACCCTTTTTACTGAAGAAGTTGAGTCATCAAGGTCATCCAAGTGTGATAATCATGAGGGGTTAGAAGTTCTAGACAAGAAGAGGTCCTAGCCATTGTTTTAGGAGGTTTTGAATTGTATTTTGAATTTATTTTTGGTTTACATAAGTAAATAATAGAAACAATATGATAGAGCACCCCACACAATGCAAAAAACCAAACCCCAACTGCTGAAGGAATGCATGAATGAGTGAAGAGGGAAAAAGATTCAGAAATGAATTACAAATACTTGGTACAAAATACTGGTGAAATAATAGGGAATCTATAAAGTTCTCAAGAAGAGATTTTAGATGCTTTTTTTAGATTGGAAAATAGAGCTATAATGAAGAAGTTATGCCCCGCAGAAGATAGAAATCATTAAGAGAATTCAAGCACAAAAACAAATACCAAACTAGAAAAAAATTCCAAAAATACCTGATTCATCATCTCCATCTTGGAACTAGCTTTTTGGTGCTTCTTTTGGATCAAAAAAAGACCTTTATATGCTCAAGATATTGTAAAACATTAAATAGGGCCCTCAAAAGCACATAAAAAAGGAATTATTATTATTAATTTTTAAAATTAAAAAAATATACCAAAAAGCCATTAGCAATGTGGTGTTAGCATGGTGGTGGAGAGTGGGTGGAACCACCTATCTGAGCGAAGTGTGGGAGTTGCGAGTAGAGCAGAGCATGGAAGCTAGAAAGTGGTGGCGGTGGTGGAAAGTTTGGCTGAGCGATGGCACCAGAGGTAGACTGTCATTGTTTGGTGGCTGCCGATGGGAGCCACAATAGTCAGTGTGACCACTTGCAGTGACTACTAGTAGTGCCGAAACCACCAGTGGTTAATAAAACATTACTGAATAAAATATAACCATTGGGTTTTAAAAATTCTTTTTTGCAATTTTTTAATTTTGTTTGTTCTTGGATTGTGTGTAGAGGCCATACAACCCTCTTTGTAAAAAAATAAATCCTCCTAGATCAACATTGTCCAAAATGGACAAAATTTATATGAAAATGGGGGTTTTGACACCTTCTCAATCCAATTGTGAGGTCTTTTTGGCCTCAGAGTGCTCCAAAAATTAGGGATCCCCTATTTTCACAAGAAATACCCAAAAATCTCTAGATCTATTCTATCAAACCCTCGTTCTCCTTTTTCTCCAAATATTGAACAAGCTATAATAGATCTAGCTTTGGTACCATGAAGGATTTGACCAATACAAATCCACAAAAGCGTAAAATACACCTGCATAAAAAAATCTATCACAGAGAAGAATAAGACAAGAAAAAGAAATGGTTTTGCTCTGAAAATATGCAAATTGTATTCTCAAAAATGAAAAAGATATATTTTAATTACAAATGATCTATCCTTAAGAAGGAGATCGAAACCCAAAAAGTGTAACCTAAAAGGTAAAAAGGGTAAACTAAAAGGTAAATATTATTTAATAATTACTAATTAATTATTAAATGAGAGTGTAAAAGGTGCATAAAGTGAAATCTTAAGAAGAGAGAAAAGGTAATTTAATAAATTAAATTAAATTAACCTTTTTCTCTAACAATCATGACAAAGTATTTTTTTTGCCTTTAATGTTAAAGGGGGAGATTCTTGGTATCTCTAACTATTGCTTTTTATTAGTGTCAAACACTTAGTAATTTACTAGGCAGAGCTAGACAATCATCACTTTGATCAAGCTACTCTACAAAGATCGAGTCATGTATATAAAATTGTATATACCAAGCTCTATAGGAACTAAGAAAGTATGTGGTAACTGAGTATTTTCTATGAAAGCTGAGTTCAACACCTTCCAAGTAGTTCAAGCATATGGATGTCAAGTTACACAATAAGTGACAAGCAAAGTAGAGTTTACATACAAGTAAAAAACTATACAAATTTTTAGTTAAACCATTTTCAAGCCGACATGGAAAGACCATTTAATGTTTGTAGAGGTTGTTACAAAAGAGATTACATGTTTAATGACATGGATCATAGATCCCTATGTTCTATAACTAATGACTCAAATGAAGAGGCAAAATAAGGAAGCATCTAGAAAACTATTTATGAAACTCCTAAGAAAGATAATATTTTAACCTAGATCGTACATATGCAAACAATAAAGAGAGTTACAATTTGAGAGATGATATGAAGAGAGGAGTAATATGTGAATGGTGAAGTGAAGGATCAAGATCAAATCAAAAGTTGAGTAGAAGTGTTATGTTATTTTCTTAGCAAAACAAGCAACCTAATAAATGCAATGAAGGGGAAGTAAAGCTTTATCAAAAGAGGGGATTAGTTTACAAAGAGAAGACTTGAAATAACCTTACAAGTAAAATTGAGAGTCAGGTACTAAATTAGTTCTAGTCAACTTGAATCAAGGTAAATATCTTAATATAGTGGTCTTAAAAGATATATGTAAATATCCTAATAGATTCCTTACTTTATTGTAAGTGTTAAATCCTCTAACAGGGTGAGACCTAGCATTCTCAAAAGCTTTTAACAAGGAGTACCCCTCACTAAGTAAATCATATATTATAATCAAACATTGTAACCCTAACAATTTAACTTTATTCATGTAGTAGTGACGATTTGTGGGTGTCATCCCCACCCCAATTTTTCCTTCACCTTGGAGGGTTTCTAGGTAATGAAATATTTTTTTATGTGTTTATTTTCATGCATGTGATAGATTAGATCTATATATTACAAAAAGTTTTCTTTTATAATTTTTATATGCAAAAGACAACTGGTGAATGTGTGAATGAATTATTGAAAAGAGAAAGTGTTTAAGATCTTGATTCACCCCCCCCCCCCCCCCCCCCGTCCCATAGTATCTTGTTTTCCAATTTATACTTCCAACAATCAACATGCGCATCTATCATTTTAATGATTCAAGAGATTACTCTTTTGTGTTTCTTCCATAGGAGGAAGATGGTTAATATATCACTCTAATTCATTTTCCTCTCCAAAATTTTGTTAACATCCAAACATTAAGGTTTTCTCTTATTATGATGTAAAGAAGAGAGGCCCTCATGTGAGCCGAAGAAATCATCTAAAGCATCATCATGGGAGAAAATATTTGAAGAAGGTGTTTGATCAAATGTGATAAGATACAGGTTTGATAACTCCAAAGGACCACTACAAATATGATTCACATCTAGAAAGAAAAAAAGATTTCTTATAAGGATTAGATGCCAAACCATAAGTATGCTCACAACCATCATGTTGTGGTTTCACAATGCACACAAGACCCTCGACTTTATCTTTTGACTTTCTAAAACCCTAGTCTATGGTTCGAGTCCTTTATGGGTGCTATCTAGTTTTTTTGGTCAAGACTGGCTCCTGATTGGAAAACCCAAACTTTGAGAATCAAATTTTAGAGTGCATAAGTCCTTTTTTTGCAAAAAAGAGGCACATCAATGCACCTCTTCAGGTGTGCTATTGCACCAAATCACTTAGGAGAAAGCATCACCACTTGATGATGTGTAGCTTCATAGTACCAAGTGGTGCGCTAGGTTTCAAGTCTATATAACCTAGGGACCAGGACCCCTCTACCACTTGTTTTTTTTCTTCCTTGTCTTCATTTGTCCATCTTCTAGCTCTCCATTACACAAAACTACACTTGTTTAGGTGCAAATCACCCTTCTTCACGACTCTTTTTCCCTACACAAAAATACACAAAAAAAAATAAAAAAATTAAGGTGTGTAGTAGTGTACCTAATTAGGTGCACTACTACACAGCTTTTTTTCTCAAAAAAAAACTTAAAAACATAAACACATTCCAAATTAATTTGCATATTAGGGCACCCAATTAGGTGCACTAGTGTACACCTTAAACACCTTTTTTGAGCACTTAAGGGTGCACATTAGCACACCCCATGAGGTGTGCTACTGCACACCTTATGCATTAAAACTTAACAAAGAATGATGTGCACCAAATGCACCTCAGGGGTGTGCTAAGTGCACTCTGTTTTTCTTATCAGAGGCTAAAATGAGGTTTTTGCATGTTTTGCAATGTTTTTGCACTCTCATTATTTTTTTTCATAATTAGGGTTTGTTTAAGGTTTGATTTTCATCTCTCTAGACTAATGTTTGCTTCATTGTACAAGTAAAAAAGGCATCCTTAACTTGTCGGGGTCATAACCTTTGACCTAGAGCTTAGAATTCAGAATCATTTACACCATTGGAAAGAAGAAATAAAAATCTAATTTCAATCCCTAAAATAGTGAGCATTTGGCTGCCCAGTTTTAGGGACTGATGAAAGTTTCAACTTAACATATTGAGAAGAAGACCTCTGAAAAAGCCAGTTAAAAATGCCAAGAAAATCTTGTGAAAAGTTTCAAACATTTGATCATTTTGGATACTGTGGACCACCTAGCCTCTCACTGGGAAGGATAGGGTAGTTAGAGAGAAGACAAAGATCAAATATCTCAGATGGTTTCCTCTCTGATTTGCTTTAGACTATTAAATGTAGCATCACATCTAGTATTAGTGCAGTCCTCAATGCACCAAATTGATAGGCTAGTTGGATATTACAGAGCTCAAAAAGGTAAAGGTAAAGGTAAAAGGAAGAGGAATTCTCCTCAACAAGTTGAGCCAAAGGAGGGAGAAAATTAGGCACCTACATAGACTAGAGAAGAAAACATACAAGGGTCAGAAAATATGCAAATACCCAGACATAGCTCTAGTATAAAGGGGAACAAAACCCAAGAGCCAAAATTTCAATTTTACATTTTTTGGAGCTTGCTTCTGAGGTGCACTGTTGTGCAGATGCACCAAGAGCACTAGTGCGCAAGGTGCATAGGTGCACTTTTCCCAAGATGCACTTCCTTTGAGGTGTGTCAACAATTAACTACCCATTCTAAATTTAGAGCTTTCCATGCATCAAAAGTGCATTTTGACAATAATTTAGCTCCTACAAACATCTAGAGAAGGTTGAGATTCTATTTTTGGTGCTTGCATTTGGAGTGTAGTGATTCTTGCTTAAGTGTGCTATATTTTTTGAATGTATGTTAGGAATCCTAAATTGTTTAAATCATTGAAAAGAAGAACTAAAAATCCAATTTCAATCCCTAAAATAGTGAGCCTTTGATAGCCCAATTTTAAGGACTGATGAAAGTTTCAACTTGAAATTTTGAGCAGAAGACCTCTAAAAAAGCTAGTTAAAAACAACTAGAAAATTTGTGAAAAGTTTCAAACATTTGATCATTTCAGATAATGTGGATCACTTGGTCTCTCACCAAGAAGTATAGGGTAGTTAGAGAGAAGACAAAGATCAAATATCTCAGATGGTTTCCTCTCTAATTTTCTCTGGACTAGTAAATGTAGCATCACATCTAGTTTCAATGCAGTCCTTGGTGCACCAACTTGATAGGCCAGTTGGATATTATAGGGCTCAAAAAGGTAAACATAAAGGAAAAAGGAAGAGGAATTCTCCTCAACAAGCTAAGCTAGAGGAGGAATAAATTCAGGTACCTACATAGACAAGCGAAGAAAACATACAAGGGTCAAAAAATGTGCAAATACTTAGACATACCTCTGGTATAAAGGGGAACAAAACCCAGAAGCCAAAATTTTGATTTTGACACTAGTGAAATTTTGCATCTTTTGGAGCCTACTTACAAGGTGCACTACTATTTAGGTGTGCCAAGTGTGCTGGTGTGCAAGGTGTGTAGGTGCACTTCTCCAAAAATGCACTTCTTTTGAGGTGCATCGACAGTTAACTGCCAGTTCCAAATTTAGAGCTTTCCATGCATCAAAATGCATTCTGATAGTATTTTAACTCCTACAAACATCCATAGAAGGTTGAGCTTCTATTTTTGGTGCTTGAATTTGGAGTGTAGTGATTCTTGCCTTAGTGTGTTATATTTTGTGAATGTATGTTAGGAATCCAAACCATTTACACTATTGGAAAGAAGAACTAAAAATCTAATTTTAGTCCCTAAAATAGTGAGCCTTCAGCTATGTAATTCAACTTGAAATTTTGAGCAAAAGACCTTCGAAAAAACCAATTATAAATGCCTAGAGAATCTTGTGAAAAGTCTCAAATATTTGATCATTTTTTATAATGTGGATCACCTGGTCTCTCACCAGGAAGGATAGGGTAGTTGGAGAGAATACAAAGGTCAAAGATCTTAGATGGTTTCCTCTTTGATTCACTCTAGACTAGTAAATGCAACATCACATCTAGTTTTAGTGATGTCATATGTGCACCAACTTGATAGACCAATTGGATATTACATGGATCAGAAATGTAAAGGTAAAGGCAAAAGGGAGAAGAACTCTCCTCAACAAGTCAAACTAGAGGAGGGATAAATTCAAGCACCTATATAGACTGGAGAAGAAAACATACGAGGGTTAGAAAATGTACAAATACCTAGACATAGCTCTGGTATAAAGGGGAACAAAACCCAAAAGTTAGAATTTCAATTTTGACACTTACTAAAATTTTGCATATTTTGGAGCCTACTTTTAAGGTGTGCTACTACACAAGTGTGCTAGGTGCATTGGTGTGTAGGTACATTGGTGTGCAAGGTGCGTAGGTGCACTTCTCCCAAGATGTGCTTCTTCTGAGGTGCACCGATAGTTAACCATCAATTTCAAAGTTGGATCTTTTCATGCATTAGAAATGCATTCTAAAGGAAGTTTAACTCCTATAAACATCCAAAGAAGGTTGAGATTCTATTTTTGGTGCTCAAATTTGGAGTGTAGTGATTCTTGCCTAAGTGTTTTATATTTTATGAATGTACATCAGGAATCCAAAACCATTTACATCATTGAAAAGAACTAAAAATCTAATTTTAGTCCCTCAAATAGTGAGCCTTTGGCTACCTAGTTTTAGGGACCAATGAAAGTTTCAACTTGAAATTTAGAGCAGAAGACCTCTGAAAAAGCTAGTTAAAAATGCCTAGAAAACTTTGTGAAAAGTTTCAAACATTTGATCATTTTGGATAATGTGAATCACCTAGTCTCTCACTGAGAAGGATAAGACAGTTGGAGAGAAGACAAAGATCAAAGATCTCAGATGGTTTCCTCTCTGATTTACTCTAGACTAATAAATGTAGCATCACATTCAATTTCAGTGCAGTCCTTGATGCACCAACTTGATAGGCCAGTTGGATATTACATGGCTTAGAAAGGTAAAGGTAAAGGCAAAAGGAAGAGGAATTCTCCTCAACAAGCCAAGCCAGAGGAGGGAGAAATTCAAGAACCTACACAGACTAGAGAAGAAAATATACAAGGGTCAAAAACTATGCAAATACAAAGACATAGCTTTGGTATAAAGAGGAACAAAACCCAGAAGCCAAAATTTTGATTTTGACTGTGAAATTTTGCATTTTTTGGAGCCTGCTCCCAAGGTGCATTGGTGCACTTCTCCCAAGATGTGCTTATTCTAAGGTACACCAATAGTTAACTACTAGTTCTAAATTTAAAGCTTTTCATGCATCAAAAAAGCATTGTAATTGTGGTTTAACTCCTACAAACATCCAAAGAAGGTTGAGCTTCTATTTTTGGTGCTCGCATTTGGAGTGTAGTGATTCTTGCCTAAGTGTGTTATATTTTGTGAATGTATGTTAGGAACTCAAAAATATTTACACTATTGGAAAGAAGAACTAAAAATCTAATTTTAGTCCCTAAAATAATGAGCCTTCAACTGCCCAGTATTAGAGACTGATGAAATTTTCAACTTGAAATTTTGAGTAGAAGACCTCCAAAAAAGCCATTTAAAAATGCCTAGAAAACCTTGTGAAAATTTTCTAACATTTGATCATTTTGGATAATGTGGATCACCTTTTCTCTTAGCAAGAAGGATAAAGTAGTTGGAGAGAATAAAAAGGTCAAATATCTTAGATAGTTTACTCTCTGATTCACTCTGGACTAGTAAATGCAGCAACACATCCAGTTTTAGTACAGTCCTTGGTGCACCAACTTGATAGGCCAATTGGATATTACAAGGATTAGAAAGGTAAAGGTAAAGGAAAAAGGAAGAGGAATTCTCCTCAACAAGTCAAACCAAAGGAGGGAGAAATTCAAGCACCTACACAGACTAGAGAAGAAAACATACAAGGATCAAAAAAAGTGCAAACACCCAAACATAGCTTTGGTATAAAGGGGAACAAAACCTAGAAGCCAGAATTTAGATTTTGACACTTTGAATTTTTTTGTATATTTTGGAGTCTACTTCCAAGGTGTGCTGCTACACAAGTGCACCAAGTGCCCTAGTGCATAGGTACATTGGTGCACAAGGTGCATAGGTGCACTTCTTCTAAGGTGTGTCAATAGTTAACTACTAGTTTCAAATTTAGAGCTTTCCATGCATCAGAAATGGATTTTGATAGAAGTTTAACTCCTACAAACATCTAGAGAAGGTTGAGATTCTATTTTTTGTGTTTTCATTTGGAGTGTAGTGATTCTTGCCTAAGTTTGTTATATTTTATGAATGTATATTAGGAATCCAAAACTATTTACACCATTGGAAAGAACTAAAAATATAATTTTAGTCCCTAAAATAGTGAGCCTTCGACTACCTAGTTTTAGGGACCAATGAAATTTTCAATGTGAAATTTAGAGCAAAAGACCTCCGAAAAAGCCAGTTAAAAATGCTTAGAAAATATTGTGAAATATTTCAAACATTTGATCATTTTGGATAATGTGGATCACTTGGTCTCTCACCAAGAAGGATAGGGCAGTTGGAGAGAAGACAAAGATCAAAGATCTCAGATGGTTTCCTCTCCAATTCACTCTAGACTAGTAAATGTAGCATCACTTCCAGTTTCAGTGCAGTTCTCGATGTGTCAACTTGATAGGCCAATTAGATATTACAGGGCTCAAAAAGGTAAAGGTAAAGGAAAAAGGAAGAGGAATTCTCCTCAACAAGCCAAGCCAGAGGAGGGAGAAATTTAGGCATCCACACAGACTGGAGAAGAAAATCTACAAGGGTTAGAAAATGTAAAAATACCCAAACATAGCTCTGGTATAAAGGGGAACAAAACCCAAAAGGTGGAATTTTGATTTTGACACTCTGTGAAATTTTGCATTTTTTGGAACCTACTTTTGAGGTGCATTGTTGAGTAAGTGCATCAAGTGTGCTAGTGTGCAAGGGGCATTGGCGCACTTCTCCCAAGATGCACTTCTTCTAAGGTGTGCCAATAGTTAACTGCCAGTTCCAAATTTAGAGCTTTCCATGCATTGGAAATGCATTCTGATGGCAGTTTAATTCTTACAAACATCAAAAGAAAGTTGAGCTTCTATTTTTGGTGCTCACATTTTGAGTGTAGTGATTCTTGCCTTAGTGTGTTATATTTTGTGAATGTATGTTAGGAATACAAAACCATTTAAGCTGTTGGAAAAAAGAACTAAAAATCTAATTTTAGTCCCTAAAATAGTGAGCCTTTGGCTACATAGTTTTAGAGATTGATGAAAGTTTCAACTTGAAATTTTGAGCAGAAGACCTCTGAAAAAGCAAGTTAAAAATGTTTAGAAAATCTTGTGAAAAGTTTCAAGCATTTGATCATTTTGGATAATGTGGATCCCCTGGTCTCTCATCGGGAAGGATAGGGAAGTTGGAGAGAAGACAAAGATCAATGATCTCAAATGGTTTCCTCTCTGATTCACTATGGACTAGTAAATGGAGCATCACATCCAATTTTAGTGCAGCCCTTAGTGTACCAACTTGATAGGCTAGTTGGATATTATAGGGATTAGAAAGGTAAAAGTAAAGGAAAAAGGAAGAGGAATTCTCCTCAAAAAGCTAAGCCAAATGAGGGATAAATTTAGGCACCTACATAGACTAGACAAGAAAACATACAAGGGTCAAAAAATATGCAAATACCTAGACATAGCTCTAGTATAAAGGGGAACAAAACCCAGAAGCTGGAATTTTGATTTTGACACTTAATGAAATTTTGCATTTTTTGGAGCCTACTTCTAAGGTATGTTGCTGCAAAGGTGCACTAGGTGTGCTGGTGCACTAGTGCATAGGTGTGCTTCTCCCAAAATGCACTTCTTCTGAGGTGCACCGATGGTTAACTACTAGTTCCAAATTTAGAGCTTTCCATGCATCAAAAATGCATTATGATAGTAGTTTAACTCCTACAAACATCCAAAGAAGGTTGAGCTTCTATTTTTGGTGCTCACATTTGGAGGGTATTGATTCTTGCCTAAGTGTGTTATATTTTGTGAATGTGTGCTAAGAATACAAAACTATTTACATCATTGGAAAGAAGAACTAAAAATCTAATTTCAGTCCCTAAAATAGTGAACCTTTGGCTACCCAATTTTAGGGACCGATGAAAGTTTCAACTTTAACTTTTGAGAAAAAGACCTCTAAAAAAGGTAGTTAAAAATTCCTAAAAAATCTTGTGAAAATTTTCAAACATTTGATCATTTTGGATAATGTGGATCACTTGGTCTCTCACCAAGAAGGATATGGCAGTTGGAGAGAAGACAAAGATCAAAGATCTAGAGGTTGGACACATGAACTAGAATAGGTTCCTCACCTTATGCAACTATTAATGACAAGATTCAACATAGGTGCATTGGAATTTTAGATAGAAGTAGAAGGAGTTCAAATGTATGAAATTTTTTTGGCTATAAAGAGGGTATAAATCATAAAAGGGATCAAATTAAGTACACAAAATTGATCTAATTTGACAAAAATGCATAAATTGTTTTCAAAACTGAGGACTTTGATTTTTTGGTGAATTAATTAGCTTGCACAAATTTCTTTGAGGTACACTGGTGCGTTGGTGCACCAGGTGCACTTTTTCAATAATGTTTTGAAAGATTTTGAAGAAGTCAAAGGTGTGCTGGCAGTTAACTACCACAAATTTAGAGCTTTCCATGCATTAGAAATGCATTCTAACAGTAGTTTAACTCCGACAGACACCTTGTGAAGATGGAGCTACTATTTTTGGCACTTCTAGACACTCCTACATCAACTAAAGTCTCTCTCCTTCTAATTCTCTCATGCTTTCTTTGTTTTAAGACATGTAAAGGCTCATGCATCCAATTAAATGACATAAATATGGATGGAGTCCTACTAAGCACCAGTTAGAGAGTTAGTTTTTACATAAATAGATCTATTTTATTAGTTTAGAATCATATGTTTGCATAAAGAGATCTCTCACTCTCAACACATTAAGGAGAAGATTTCTTATAAATTCAAGAATGTAATATGTATTCTAGGCTGCCATTATTTTGCAATAATATATGCTTTTGGTGCTCGCATTTAAAGTGTAGTGATTCTTTCTTGAATGTGTTATTATATGTAGATGTATATTCATGGAATGTAATTGAGCCAAAAAATTATTGCATTATTTCTGTTTGTGTGATCTTTTAATTTTGGTGTTTTCTATAGGTCTACAAATTCCACTGACATACTTAGCTTGAGAAGAGATCATCATATTTTTCCTGCATAGCTTTTCATCTCACATGAGTGCACTTTCCATGGCCTTGTGATTTGATGAAAAGTGAAACATCTTATGGTTATTGGATTCCCATTGATGATTGCATCAGTGGAATTAAGGAAGCACTTCTCCTATTTTCATTGGTCACTAACCAATATTTCTAAGAGCTTAACTCACAGACATATTATTTCCATAGCTTATGTATGTTTTTGATAAGATAAACAGGTTTTAAGGGATCCTAAAACCCATAAGTTTTACAAAAAAACAAGGCTGATAATAAGCAAAAGAAGCCCAGCCAAAGCAGAGGTCCAACAGCTAAAAAAAGCTCAAAGGCCCACAGAAAGGCCAGAAAACAAACAAACTAAAATAGACTACAGAAAGCCTGTCGAAAAGCCAAAAGCTAGAAAGACGAAAATACAAAAGACAAGAAAACTAGTCTTCAGTTATCTTCTCCATTTCCTGCATAGTCAGAGCTGCCTTGACTATCTTTTGTTGCTCCTTTGCCATTTGATCCTAGACTAGCTTATGTATGTTAGGATTTTACTTTTCATGTTATTTTCTTGAATTACTTGTTACCCTATCTTCCTTATTTGCTTTACTAACCCCTTGATCAAATTAAGAATTCATATAGTCGCATTATTAGATTGCATTTATAAAAAAAAAATAGAAAATACCAAAAAAAAATCTCTTTTGTGGTTAATTTTGAAATAGAAATAAAATTGATTATTTGATCCAAAATTGGTTTGAACTAGCAAAGGCCTCCTCGTGAACAAAAACATTTATCTTCAACTGAGTGAATTCCAGTAGGTCCCAGATTAACTTTTCAAGAGAGGAGTTTGAAAGGATTCCTGCCATTAAGCATCATGCAAAATAATAGAGGTGTGCTTTTCCAAAATAAATACAAGTTCCTAGAACTTAGTCACTTGCACAAGTATTGCAGTAATAGAGAGATACCAAGAACTCCACCCATTCACACTACACATTCCATCATCATCATTCACTTTACATTCTACTTCACACATTCCCATCATTATGCACCATGTCTTTCTTCAATGCCCAAAGTTCACCTTGGAATCTAACTGGTCCATTACATGACTTGCCATAAAATCCTGAAAAGTTTTGCCCATGGTTCATCTATGGAGAATCATGAATGGTAGAAGATCGTATTAAAATTTTCAAGGAAATTTGTAATCAAAACTAGATTCAGCATATGGACATGGTATGCCACTTTTTTCCTTACACTTTAGGGGAAATGGCATTCAATTGGTACCTCAATCTTCTATTGGCATCAATAATAGACTAGAACTCTTTTGGGAGAAATTTTTTGAAACAATTCAAGATCTATATTGATCCATCTATCCTACATCATTAGTTCATCTCAATTAAGAGGTATCCCCACGAGACTATTTCATAGTTTAATCATTGCTTCTATAGAATGTATCAAAGAGTGGAGTTTCCATACACTGTACCACAAGAGGCTAACATATAGATCTATTTTGGAACAATGGATTCATTAACTTCTATTTTCCTAAGAAGGTTCCCACCCAGAGAAATTGATACCATTGAAAAGGTCTTCAAAGAGGCTATTGCATTCATGAAGCAGGTTGATATTGCTCCAATGCCAACAATTACATATTCAGGGTATGAGTCGCAAAAGACTGCTTTCTTTGAGCAGAAGGCAACTGCATCCACTAAAGAATAAAATAATATGGCTAGAGATTTTAATGCCATGAAGGAGATGATGTCTCTTTTATCCAATGACTCATCAAAATAAATTTGAACTCCTCAAGAAATCAAGGGGATCATCCAAGACAACCTATTGCCTAGAATGATTATTCTCAAGATCAGAGCAGAAATTCTGGCCTTTACAGTAACATTAACAATGAGAATAATGGTATTATATGTATGAGACCAAGTGAAAATGGATATGGGTACAATGATGTTTCAAATCAGCTTCCCCAAATCATGGAGGAGCAACCTTTGAAGTTTAGTGCAATGATGTTTGAATCATATTATAAATCTACAGGAGGACAAAATGATGAAGATGATGAAGAGGAGTTTGTGTTCCCATTCAATGAAGAAATTCTTCCAAGTATGGATGTTTCAATAAGTTTGTATATGCCAATAAATTTTGAGGACACATAAAATTTTGAAATTCCAAAACTCCATGAAGTTGCAAAAAGTAATGGAAATGTAGAACATCTCGAGGTTGGTGAGATTTTTTAATCAAAAAGTCATCAAGATGAAGATACCAATTATTTCTATTGTGATATTGATTCCCCATTGGATAATGATAAGATACCTCACTAAAAATAAGATATGTCATTAGATGAGATGGATAGAGTGCTCAATTTGGTCTCAAGCTTGATTGAGGAAATATCTATTTATGGGTATTCCATAGATTTATCAAACCATGCAATAATGAATCATGTAGAATCCATCCATTTGGGTTCCATTTAGAAGAAAGTTGTCATAATTTCTTGTTATCTTGGGAGATCACAATGGAGGGAAAGTATGATTCTGAACAGGCTTCTTTGGGATACGAGGTAGAAAACATCTTGATCGATGATAGTAATGAATCCTATTATTTGAAAGGAAGGCTGGTGATTGATTTTTCTAGTTTGAAGGAGCCTAAAGTGTTTCCATGTGCAAGTGAAGTTGTGTACCTTGAGATAAGACCACCAGAAGGAGAGATTACAATGTGTGAGTGTGCCCCTATGGTTGGAGACTCGCTAGATCAGGTGATATATTTCCATTATCCCTCTTAGTTTAATGATTTTCAATTTAAATATGATGATAAAGGTGAGAACTTGTTTTTGGATTAATCATGGTCATAAAGAGTTACCACAACTTCTGATTTTGTGTGATTTGTGCTCAGAATTTAAACCAAGCTTGTCTAGATTTTATTTTTCTGAGTACAAAGACAAATCAGCTTTTCTTAAGACTATATGGGGTGGTTCATTAGTATTGCATATCATGAGAAATCTACTGAGAACCACTCCACATTCTTATTATTCAAGGTTTTTCATAGATAAGTTTTTCTCTTTCTTTTTCTTTTTAGTCTTTCTAGTTAGGTGTTAGTTTGCTTTGACTCGAGTCTTTTTGTTTGGGTTTCATTTCTTTTTCTTTCAAAGTTGCATTAGTCCAAGGGTTAGGTGCACTCAAGATTTTATCTTGATGTATCACATTAGACCACTTTTTAGTTTTGACTTTTGGGAAGAGGTATTTCTTTGTCAAAACATTTTAATGATTTTGTTTCTTATACCAACTGAGGAACGGATGTTACTTGCAGTAATAGGGGACTTTCAGTATTGAATTTAGAATCACAAATCGACAAGTTTTCAACACTTTGCAAATTTAAAAGTCAACTATCTTAAGTGTTTTCAAACCAAGGTCGATGGTAGAAAGGGATAGTACAAACCCTACCAATTCAAACAAAAGGATCTTCTTGAAGGAATTGCTAAGATTGTTGTTTGGCACGAGAGTTTCTAAAAAGTTCTTAAAAGAGGAATGCAAGGGATGTTCAAAAAAACCAAATCCAAGAAACAACACTAATGTCTTGGCCACACTGTCTAAGTATGGTCAGGATACAAAAAGAAAATGAAAAAGGAAAGGTGTTAAGAATGAAGGATTCTACAAAGTCTGAGAAAGGTAATTCGATTTTACAAATATGCTCTCTGAATGAGCCAGTACCAAAACATTGCTTCATTAAAGAATCAAATGGCGACACTATCAGCAAAAAGGAAAATATATTTAAAAGATTTCCTAGGACTTCAAATGAAAAAGAAACAACTTGCTAAGAGCCCTCGAAACTGATTCTCTCATCTCGTTAGACAAAGGATTGATAAACAGCTTTCGTAAAGTTCCCAAAGAATGGATTAGATGGGGTGGAAGATTGTTTCCCAACTGTCAATTTTTTTTGATAAATTGTAGTCTAAGAGGTCAAAGGAAATGGATACATTGAACACACACTAGACTTGGAGATTTGAGATTGTGAGCTTTTGACCACAATGTGATCCAAACTATGCTTGCAGTATTCATGATTCAATCAATGTTTGACACATGCTAGACGAATGTTTGCCAATGAAGAAATGCCTTTGTCATTTCTTCCTTTTGTTGGGGCTATTTTTGTGGTTTCACAATGCATGCCCCATTTTGACTAGAAATGGGTACCCCCTACTTTATTTTTCAACTTTCTAGAACTCCAATTTGGGGTTTGAGTCTTTTTTGGGTGTTATCTAGTTTTTTTTGGTCAAGACTGGCTCCTAACTAGAAAACCCAGACTCTGAGAATCAAATTTTAGAGTGCATAAGTTCTTTATTTGCAAAAAAGAGGTGCACCAACACACCTCATCAAGTGTACTAGTGTCCCAAACCACTTAGGAGAAAGCATCACCACTTAGTGATGCCCAACTGCATAGCACCAAATGGTGTGGTAGGTCTTAGGTCTAAATAACCCTGGGACCTTGACCCTTCTCCCACTTGTTTTCTTTATTCCTTGTCTTTATTTGTGCATCTTCGAGCTCTCCATGTAGCACCACACCTATTTAGGTGTGCATCACCCTTCTTCCTACCTCTTTTTCCCTATGCAAAAATACAAAAAAACAAATGTTAAACTTCAAATTAATGTGCGCAGTAGCGTATCTAATTAGGTGCACTACTATGCACCTTTCTTTTCTCAAAAATAACTTAAAAACATAAACAAATTCCAAATTAAGGTGTGTAGTAGTGCACCTAATTATGTGCACTAGTGCACACCTTAAACACCTTTTTTCAGTACTTAAGGGTGAACATCAGTGCACCCCATGAAGTGCATTGTTGCACACCCCATGCATTAAAACTTAACAAAGAATTATGTGCTCCAGGCATACCTTAGAGGTGCACCAAGTACATTCTTTTTTTCTTATTAGAGGCTAAAATGAGGTTTTTTTGTGTTTTGAGATGTTTTTGAGCTCTCATTCTTTTTTATCGTAATTAGGGTTTTTTAAGGTTTGATTTTCATCTCTCCGAACTAATATTTGCTTCTTTGTGTAGGTAAAAATGGCATCCTTAACTTGTCGAGGTCATAACTTTTGACCTCGAGCTCAGAATTTGGAATTGTTTACACTGTTGGAAAGAAGAACTAAAAATCTAATTTCAGTCCCAAAAATAGTGAGCCTTCAATTGTCTAATTTTAAGGACCAATAAAAGTTTCAACTTGAAATTTTGAGTAGAAGACCTCCAAAGAAGCTAGTTAAAAATGCCTAGAAAGTCTTGTGAAAAGTATCAAACATTTGATCATTTTGGATAGTGTGGATCACCTAGTCTCTCATTGGGAAGGATAGGATAATTGGAGAGAAGACAAAGATTAAAGATACAAAGGTTAGACACATGAACCAGAACAAGTTCCTCATCTTATGCAACTATTAATGACAAGATTCAACACAAGTGCCTTGGGATTTTAGAAGTAGAAGGAGTTCAGATCTATGAAATTTTTTCGCTATAAAGAGGGTATAAATCATCAAAAGGATCAAAGTAAGTACACAAAGGTGATCTAAAATCCCATTTGAGAAAAACCTAGAAACTATTTTCAAAACTAAGAACTTTGATTTTTTGGTGAACTAAGCACCTTGCACAAATTTCTCTGAGGTGCATAGCTGCACTGGTGTGCTACTGCACCAAGTGCGCAGGTGCAATTTTTTAGTAGTGTTATGGAAGATTTTTGAAGGAATTAGAGGTGCAATGAGAGTTAACTGCTAGTTCTAAAATTAGAGCTTTCCCTGCATCAAAAATGCATTCTGATAGTAGTTTAACTTCGACAGATGCCTAGTGAAGATGGAGCTTCTATTTTTGGCACTTTCAGACATTCCTACATCAATTGATGTCTCTCTCTTTCTTATTTTCTCATTTTTTTTTTTTTAAGACATGTAAAAGCATACATCCAATTAATGATATAAAATGGATGGAGTCCTACTTAGCACCAGTTAAATAGTTAGTTTCTACATAAATGGATTTGTTTAATTAGTTTAAAATAATATGATTGCATAAAGAAATCTCTCACTCTCAACACTAATTGAGGAGAGAATTTCTTATAAATTCAGGAATGGAACATGTATTCTAGGTCGCTGCCATTATTTTGCAATAATATATGTTTTTGGTGCTTGCATTTGGAGTGTAGTGATTCTTGGCTAAGTTTTCTATATTTTGTGAATGTATGTTCATGGAATGTAATTGAGCCAAAAGTTTATTGTGTTATTTATGGTTGTGTGATCTTTTAATTCTGGTGTTTTCTATGGGTCTACAAATTCTACTAATGTACTTAGTTTGAGAAGAGATCATCAAATTGTTCCTATATAACTTTTCATCTTGCATGATTACACTTTTTGTGGCATTGAGATTTGATGAAAAGTGAAACATCTTATAGTTACTAAATTCCTATTGATGATTGCATCAGTGGAATTAAGAAAGCGTTGCTCCTATTTTCATTGGTTACCCACCAATCTTTTCGAAAGCTTAACTCATAGACGTGTTGTTTTCATAGGTTATGTTTGTTAGAATTTAATTTCATGTTATTTGCTTAAATTTCTTGTTACCCTATCTTTGTTATTTGCTTTGTTAACCCCCTTGGTTAAATTAGGAATTCATATAGTTGCATTGTTAGATTGCATTCATTTAAAAAAATAGAAAATGCCAAAAACATATCTCTTTTGTGGTTAATTTTGAAACAAAAATCAGATTGGCCATCTTATCCAAAATTGGTTTGAACCAGCAAAGGCCTTTTTATGAACAAACACATTTATCTTCAACTAAGCAAATTCCAGTCGGTCGCAAGCTCACCCAGAACCTTGGAGTTGATCCCAGATTAACTTTTCAAGTGAGGAGTTCAAAAAGATTCCAAAATGACAACTCAACACATCATTTGATATAGGAAATTATATTTACTATTCACATTTCTTTCTTTCTTGACCATAAAACCCATGTTTAGTGATAAAATGAAATATGTGACCACAGTGATCAGCCATATTAGAGATAGTCAAATGAGCTTCATAAGTCACCTCATCATAACAATTTGGCTTAATAATTTTAATGTATTAGTTGGTAGTGGAGGTGGTGGGAATTGAAAGCTTGGGAATGAAATTGATGGGGTTTGATAGCTTGGTGGCTGGATTTGGAAGCTTGGTAGAGTGGTGGTGGGAGCTGAGGTCACTTAGGAGCTTGGTAGAAAATTGGCAGTAGCTTGTGGGATTTGATAGCTTTGTGGAGTGAAGGTAGTAGCTTGTGGATTTTTGGTTGATGGTATTGAGCTCCCAAGACCTAATGGAAATGATGGGATTGTGCTTTAGGCTATGGTGAACAAGCTGGGGGTGATGAAAGGTTCATTACTTGGCCCCATGGGTGGCATCCCTGTCGTATATTACTAAGGTTGGCCAAAGATGCTAGCAGTGATTTGGGAGATGGGTGGATTTGGAAGGCTGGGTTGGGGAGCAGCAACAATAGTGAAGGGGGTGGAACGGTGAGGTGTTTTGGGTAAAGGGGGTTTGGAGCAGAGAGGTATGAACCAAGGATGGAGTGGTGGTGGTTGGGTTGGCTTGCGGCATGGAGATTTCAACTTGGGTGGATGATGGTATGTTTGGATCTGTTGGATCATATGGATTGGCTGGAGGCTCTTCTTTTGGCATATATTGAGGATAATTTGGATCATAAGAGCCTATGGGTGGTGGCAGCTACCCAAACAATGGGTGAGATGGATCTGATAATGGAGGGGGTCTTCCAAAGTCAAAGGTTCCTACATTGTCCCTTCGAAAATTAGCCATGATTGTCTCTTTGTTCTTGTCTATAATGGCGTTTACCAATACTGCATTTTCTGGTTGGTTCATGAAAGCTTCAATGTTAGTTGGTGATGGCATAGCTTTCTCTGGGCTGAAGGATGGCTGAGTGCTCAAAGGGGGTGAGGCCATTCGATCCAAATGATAGGGCTCCATTTTTTCTTTCTTCTTGGTTAAGCGAGTGACAGATGGCATGAAAAATGCTCCTAGGGATGAGATGCAATAAATGTTGGTGGATGCAAAAGGGGGGAAGGCTTTTCTATGCAAATGATTTCCTAGGTTGAGGAAAAGCTATATGAAAAAACCTAAGGAGGATTGGGTTGGAGACTCTAACTTCAAAGATATGTTGCCAAAGCATAAAAAGTCTACTTTCCTATGTGCAAGCTTGGTGGTGATTGTGTCAACTTAAGGATAGACTAATGATCCTTTAGAAAGAACACGAGATTGACCACTTGTGAATCCCAACCTTTAGCTCAAGGTGATGAGGGATATCAAGTGACAAAGCTAGACTACCCTAAACAAAGCTCTATCAAAGGGATAACCTTGGTGAGATTGGTGGATTTGAAAGATTTTAGGAATGGCAAACTTTTGGCAAGGTGACAACAATTTTGAAGGCTTGGATACAAATGTTTTTGGATTGCTAGCTAGATGGTTTGATTCTAGATAAGATGGATGAGCCAATAATGCTTAAGGGGATAACTTAAGATGGCTAGCTTTTCCACAAAGATGACTCTAAAGTGAAGCTTATCCAAGAAGATGTGGAGAAACAAGGGTGTCTAATCATAGAAATCATGCCTAGTGGATAAGGCATAAGCAGGATTGACTCCTGGATGTTGGCTAAATTTGATGGTGTGCTCTAACCAGACCTCTTGAAGTGCTTCATCGACAGCTTTGTTCTTTGCTTTGTGGAGTTTGGCAACTCGCGAGCTTGGTGTTATTTCTTTTCTCTTGGCTGAAAGTTCTTGATATGCCAAAAATGGCTTGATTTTGACTTTGTGAAACTTCTGTTTGGGTTTGGGTTGTTCCAACATAAATTTTTGAATTTTCTTGGCTTTGAGAGATCTTAGTTGTTTTTCTTTGACTCGTTCAACTTCTAAAATAGGCAGTGACTATGCTAAGTGTGCCCTAAGCTAGGATTGACCAAGTTTGGCAAACATTCATTCAACAAGTAAAATAAAATCAAGCAATAGATAGGAACAACCAGATAGAAGTTTGTGATTCTCAGAATGTGATACTTGAGCCGAGGAGTGTGTATGTTCTACAAATGTTTCAATCAGTCACTACAAACACATTAACATCCTAGATGGTTTTTTGCAAGGCTGACAATTAGTTTAGCTAGGGAGTCCTGGATATATGCAAGGTACGTGAGGCCCAAATCTGTAGATGAGACCAAAAGGATGTCACACAACTGAGAGGAGCAGTAACCCACTTCTCCTCTTTCACTTCTCAAGGGTATAAAGTTCCTTGAGGCTTAGCCCGAGTGACAAAATCTTGATCCCAAGAGAGGTGTCTTTCGGTTCACCCCCCGATTCTTATACTCCACCAGAACGCTGGAGTTGAGGTCGTCCAAGGGGTGATGAAATCCCCAAGAAGGCCTCCTAAAAAGAAACAAGGTTTTGGATCCTAATCTTATGCACCCAAGATGGCCTCGAAAGACGACAAGGGGAGAGAAGACTTGGATGACCTTGGGCTAAAAAACACACTTGTTCTTTTACCAACTAACTCTTATGTGTGTTAATCTAGACTTTGTAAGCACTCATGTTTAAGAGACAATGTTCAATTCCAACTTGAAGCGCCAACAAAAGAAAATTGATCGAAGAATGCAAACAATAAGAAGAGTTAGGGTCAACAAAAGCAAACTCGCGTGCCTGAAGGCCCTCCACATCAAGTATCGATTAATTTTCTTTAAGGCATTCAAGATTGAGTGTGAGTTTGTTTTAAGCCCAAAACAAAAGTGTGTGAGATTCGATTTCAAGTGCGCGCCCGGAGGCTCTCCACGTCAGTTGTTGTTCAATTTTAGTGCGCAAACTTGAAGTATGATCGATTTAATCTAGAGTATGTGTGTTAATCTAGACTTTGTAAGCACTCATGTTTAAGAGACAATGTTCAATTCCAACTTGAAGCGCCAACAAAAGTAAATCGATCGAAGAATGCAAACAATAAGAAGAGTTAGGGTCAACAAAAGAAAACTCGCGTGCCTGAAGGCCCTCCACATCAAGTATCGATTAATTTTCTTTAAGGCATTCAAGATTGAGTGTGAGTTTGTTTTAAGCCCAAAACAAAAGTGTGTGAGATTTGATTTCAAGTGCGCGCCCGGAGGCTCTCCACATCATTTGTTGTTCAATTTTAGTGCGCAAACTTGAAGTATGATCTATTTAATCTAGAGTTTTGGCCATTTAAGAATTTTGATAAAGTTAAAGCAAACGTTCAAATACCAAGTGAGTTAGTTAGATTGTGGAACATTTAACACCTTTTTCAAGTAGACCCATCCCCATAAATGGTGTTGAGATTGCAACCAATGGTTGAATTGATGGGTGATTAGAAAAGAGGTGAGTCCAAGGAACTACTCAAATTGATTTTTGCAAATTTGTATTTAACTTAACAAAGTTTCTTAATTGTCCAAAAATCAAACTTTACCTAAATTGCATGTGAAAATGAGATTTGTTTTGTTCAATTTTAGAAGCTCCAAATGAAGTGTTTGATATTGCAATGGTTAATTGATCCTTGGCATTCAACATTGGATTTGTTGTTTTAAGCATGCCTTCTAAGGAAAGTTGATTTTAATCCATGGCATTCAAGAGTGTGTTTTGAGCAACATTCATTCAATAAAAAATGTGTTTAACCATTCAAGTTCATTTTTTAGCAACATGCATTCAAAGACAAATGGTTAAACATTCAAATTCATTTTTTTTTAGCAACATGAAAACCTGCAAGAAACATGGTTAGTGGTTCCATATGTGCTCCAACCTGCAATGAGACAAAAAAAAACAATTTAGTTAGTTAGCCAAAATCTTCAAAAATGAGAGCTTAACTATGGGAAAAAAAAATTTAACTTTTTTTTGTTGTTTTTCCTACAGGTAAAAATGCTTAAGATGGTCTAAATCCCACGGAACCACTAAAAGTCAAATTTTGATTTATACTTTTTTTTTTTTTTTTGAAAAACTATAAGTTCATTTGTTAGAGTTTTGAAAGCATGCAAAGACAATGACTTGAACAAGACAGCCAAAAACTAGGTGAAAAATCCTAAAAAATAATACAACAGGCGAAGACGCCAATTTGCGTAGACGTTGATCTGCGCAGATGACAGTTTGATGAAGAAAGTAGCTGGCGGCGTCGGAGATGACAGTTGGCAGATTGCAGTGGTGGAGACGACAGCTTGACAAGCGAAGACGCCAAAATTCACAAACGATAATCTAGGCTTTCAGAGACGGCGGTTGAGCTTGCACAGATGATAGTTATGCAGGCGCAAATGATAATTGAGCTTGCGAAGATGACGATTGAGTTTGCGCAGACGACGATTAAGATGGCGGAGATGATGGTTGAGTTTGCGCAAATGATGTTTTGCAAAGACGACAGGCGAAGACACCAAACTGCGAAGACGATAGGTGGAGATGCCAGACTGCTTAGACAACATGCGAAGATGCCAATCTACGCAGACGACACTGCGCGACGTGAACCAACGGGTGCGGATTTTTTTCAAAATTATTTTGTTTTCTTGATTATTTTCAAATTTTTGAGGGTATGTCTTCTTCTCTTTAGTGCGTCCTTCAACCTACAAAACAAGCAAACAACCTTGCAACAACTCAAACAACATAAACCATTAGATTGTTAGTTTTTAAAAACAACATGTAGATTGAAATGGATGAAAAAAAAAAAACCCATAGCAGGGTCCCACCGGGCGTGCCAAAATGTATATGAAAATATGTTAGCAAGTAATATTAATCTATTCAAAAACGAAAGCTTTAACTAGCATATAAACCATAACATAAATGAGAGACTAAAGAGGAAACACCAATTGAAAATGTGAGCCAAATGAATGGACTCTCCCAATGGGATTTAGCTCCTTGCTTGGTAGATGGGTCTAAAGATTGGGATGTATGCTCAAGGTTCCCAAAAACTAGCTTCAATGGAGATGAAAAATGGAAAATTGGTAGCTTTGTGAGCTCTCAATTTGGCATCATAAGGGTATGGTTGATGGCTTTTGGCTCTCAAAAGAGCATTATAACTTTAGCTCCAAGATTGTGATGAAATGGCTTGGGATGGGATTCAATTTATAGGCTAAGGGGTAGAGGGATGGAGGGCTTAGATGCAAGGATGGATGAAGGCTTAAGGAGGGCTAGGATGCACTCAAAGGAGAGCACATGGATTGTGCTTGTTTAGCACCAATGGGAAGGTGACACTTGTCACAAGGAGGATGAGTGTGAGAGGGTAGGGTAAAGGGTTGGTTAAAGGCATGATGAGTGCGGTTGAGTATGTAAGAGGGATGTAAGAGGAATGAGTGTGGAAGAGGGAAGAGTGTGGAAGATGGATGTAAGAGTCATGAGTGGGCTTGTAAGAGTCTTTTATGGTTTGTAAGAGCACTCATGACTTGGTGGTTGAGATTTTTGAAGGGAGACTTTGGTTTGGATTAGGAAAGTCTTAAACTTGTTTAAGGAATGTGACAACATTAGGGGGTGGATTAGGCTTGGGTTTAGGATTAGATTAGAGATGTTAGAGACGTGCAAGTGGATGGCATTAATGAGGGTGGGTGAGTTAGTGGCTAAGCTTGGTTAGTATGGGTGGATGGGGTGGATTAGGCTAAATGGAGGATTAATGATAGGTTAGGGGTTTTTAGATTTGAAGATTTTATTTATCAAATAGATTTATTTAATAAATGGGAATTTTTGGAATTAGATATAAAAATAGGATTTAATTGATAAATAATAGGTTATTTGATTTATCAATTAGGACTATAGATGATTAATTAAATTAATCAACTAGGGATGACAAAGGATTAATTAAATAAGAATTTAATTAATGATGCCTTTAGAGATAACTAAATAGGATTACTAAAGCGGTGTAATCAAATTTAGGTGTCTACATTTTGTCCCTCTTTGACATAGTGTTGAGACAACACTATTTCAAAAAAGTTCGAATGAAGACAACACGAGGAAGATGTTTTAGCAACGAGGTTGCCCTAGTCTTAGATAAGAAGAGGAGAGACTAGACTTAGATGATGCCCCCTCAAGAAGGCGACGAGGAGAGAAATGAGGCTCGATGACTTCTTGAAAAGTACAAAAAATTGAGACGAGCTGAGACACAGGTTGGCGAAGAGAAGGGGTTGAATTAGCTCAAACTCTTACTATGGGAGAATGATAAAGGTAAATCAGAGGCACAATAGTAAAGCAAGCTTAAGACTTTCCAGGATTGGGGGGGATGGAGGAGCGGAGCGCTATAAAAGGAATCCATGGTAGGGAGATGGATGATAGAATGATAAAGCTGATGCAATAGGATTTCAAAGAGTTAGATTGGCGAAAGATGGGTTTCAGAGATCCCTAGGACTAGGATTGTGGATCTCGAAAGATGAGGCTTGGTGGATTGATTTGATTGGTGGATCCCTAAGACTAGGATTGTGGATCCCTAAAGCTAAGCATGAGGAGTGATTCAAAGAGATATTGATGCATAAGCTGGGGTAGGAGCGACAGATGTAGGATATGGATGGGGGATAATGGAGATAAAGGGAATCCATTGAAGCTTTTTGAGTGGGGGGATACTTCAAAGAGAAGTACCACCATGTAGTTGAGCACTAGATTTGCTATAGGACTGTTGGTTAATTGCCAAGGTTACCAAGAACATCAAGGACTTTTCACCAACTATCCAAAGGACTGACGAACTAACTCAAAACAAACACACAAGGATTGCCCCAGTATCACACATGAATCCCAGAGGAAGCAGTGTGGAAATGACACTAGGTAACCCACAAGCAAAAAAAGAAAACAAACAAAAGACCTAATCAAGACCTTACGCTCTGATTGCCCTATTCATAGCATACCATGATATGGAAGATCATGGCAACCTTGAGGAGGGAACAAGGAGATTGCTTGGAAAAGATACTTCAAGACCCAAAAGGGAAGATCCCAAATCAAAAGAAAGCGAAAATCCAAAAGAGAACCGTTTGCCAACAAGATGGGTAGGACGAGGTACTAATGGACCAAGATCAGACATGAGGAAAGCTATATCCTGCAAGGATCTATTGGAGAGCACCTAAGCTGATGGATCGGGATGAGTGATGCGTCTGGCAAGCTGAACTAAGAAGGATAACACTTTGGTGACAGGAGATCTAGCTAAAGTATGCATTGGAATAGCTAACCAAGGTGTGTGATGTGTGCAAGATGTTGACCAAGGATGAACTAACATGAAAGCAAAATAGATACAATGATACTAAGCTAAAGAGGATGTACAAGCTGATGGACCAAGATATGTTACAAATGTACAAGTTTGTTTATGTTTTGTTTTTTGTGAGATGGAAATGTTTGTGAAGGATGGGATGTCTATAATAGTTGATAGGTGGATAGGTAGATGGTTTGCGAAAAGCTTAAGGAAAATGGGATTCTGTGTGTGCATGTGGTAGGATACAAGATTATTTACAAGCTGGAATATGGTACAAGCTTTGGACAAGATTCAAATATATACAAGGTATGGTACAAGATTTACAAGGTATAATACAAGCTTTGGTACAAGATTTACAAGCTGTACAGGAGGTATCTACAAGCTCTATCAGATTTTGGATATTTGATTGGAACACCAAGGGAACAAGCAGGTGTTTTATGGGATGGTAGGTGGATGGATGAGGGATAGGATAGTGATAGATAATGGATTAGTCTTTAGTACACAAGGTGCCTAAATTACCAAGTTTTCACCAAGGTACCTATCCAAGGCGCCTGAATTGCCAAGTTTTCACCATTGGACGCTTATTTCTCTTTACAATTTTTTTGTATTTTTCAAAAGCTGGGTATACCAAGAATCTTCAAGCATAGAACTTCTTGAGATGAATGATGTTAGTAGGATCATTCAATAGTTCTCCTTTCGGTGTAGATAGCTGATAGGCTCCGGAGCCAAAGGAAGCAGTGACAACATAAGGACCAAGCCATGTAGGTTCAAACTTGCCTTTCTTTTCTCGCTCTGCTTGGACTTTCATGTTTTCTTTGAGGACCATGTCACCTGGCTGAAAGTGTCATGGAAGCACCTTCTTGTTGAAATTTCTTTTGAGACGAGTTTGATAGACTGTGACTTGATCATAGGCTTGTTGTCGCTTCTCATCTAAGAGATCTAGCTAGGTGAGTCGAGCTACTTTGTATTCTTCATCTGATATTTGCCCTCACAAAGATATGCATAGTGAGGGAAGTTCAACTTCTATAGGTAATACCGCTTCAGCACCATAGACTAGGGAGTATGGAGTTGTGCCTGTGGATGTATGGAAGGAAGTTCGATAGGCCCATAGAGCCAGATTTATTTGTAGGTGCCAATCGTGGCCGAAATCATTGACAACTTTCTTTAGGATTTTGAGGAGGGTTTTGTTAGTTGCCTCTGCCTAGCCGTTACCTTGTGGGAAATATGGGCTAGAAAAGCGATGATGGATGCGGAGGGAAGTGCATAATTCTTCCATGTTGAGATTTTCAAAGTTACCTCTGTGGTAAGTGAAGATGGTGGATGGGATGCCAAAGCAGCAAACAATGTGGTACAAGATGAACTTGGAGACCTGAACTCCTGTAGCTGAGACTAGGGGGACTGCTTCCACCCACTTAGTGAAATAGTCTGTAGCTGTTATTATCCATTTATGTCCATTAGATGAGAGAGGTGTGATAGTTCCAACTAGATCAAGGCCCCAACAAGAGAAAGGCCAAGGTGGTGCAATAGGTTGTAGATCCTGTGCTGGAGTGTGCACAAGATTTGCATGTTGCTGACATGGGAGACACTTTCTGACAAAGTCACAGGAGTCTTCTTCAATGGTAGGCCAATAGTAGCCTACTCTAAGGATTTGTTGTGCTAGGAAAATACCACTTGTGTGGGCACCGCAAAGTCTGGAGTGTACTTCTTTTAACGCCATTGCAGCCTCGTTTTCATCTAAACATTGAGAGAGAGTATCGTGATAACCCCAACGATATAGGGTATTGGCTATGATAACATAGCGAGATGATTTTTAGATGAGGTTCTGGTGTTGGGTGCGTGTGAGGTGAGGGGATATGATACCATCTTGTGAGTAAGCATGAATTTCATGGTACCAAGGGGATTGGGGACCAACCAAGATACAAACACGGTTTGAATCCTCATTCGCATAAGCGGGTGTGAGGAGCTGCTCAACTAAAAACTCATACTGCGTAGCTTCTTGTGGAATTTCCAAGAGCGAGCTGTTAGTGGCCATGGCGTCTACTGCCTTGTTTTGCATTCGAGGGACTTGTGTAAATTGAAGCTTTGTAAAATGTTGGGTCAACTGATCAACTAGCTCTTTGTAGGGTAATAGATTTTCATCTTTGGTTTGATATTCATTTAGGACTTGCTTGATGATGAGTTGAGAATCACCAAAGACTTGTAACTCAGTGATATTCCATTCTACAGCTATCTTTAATCCTGCTACAAGAGCTTCATATTCTACTATATTGTTGGTGCTAGGGAATTGTAGCTTGAAGGCTTTTGGAATGTAATTTCCTTGAGGTGTAACCAACAATATTCCTACCCCTGATCCATGAGAGATGTATGAGCCATCGAAATAAAGTTTCCATGGGGGTTTTTCTTCAATTAGATAGATATGCTCATCTAGAAATTATGTGATCAAAGGACATGCATCTATTAGAGGTGCATCAGCTAGGTGATTTTCTATAGCTTGCCCTTTGATTGCCTTTCTGTCCACATACTGGATGTCAAACTCACTTAGTAACATAACCCATTTTTCTAACCATCCTATGAGTGTTGTTCTGGAGAGCATATACTTGAGAGGGTCAATCTTGGAGACTAGTTGGATGGTATGACTTAGCATGTAGTGGCGAAGCTTTTGAGTTGAGAAAACAACTGCCAAACAAGCTTTTTCCATAGGAGTGTAATTGAGTTCATAACCAACTAGGGTTCTACTGATATAGTAGATGGCTCTCTCTCTCTGCTATAATCATCATGGTGTGCTAGAAGTGCCCCTAGAGCAGTAGTTGTTGCTGATATATACAAAATCAAGGGATGACCAGGAACTGGTGGAACCAAGATAGGGGGATTGGTGAGATACTGCTTGAGCTGATCGAAGCTGCGCTGACATAAAAGATCCCACTTGAAGGTATCATTCTTCTTTAGCAAGTGTGAAAATGGTGTACACTTATCTGCAAGTTGGGAGATGAAGCGTCGAAAAGATTGAAGTTTTCCCTGAAGAGAGCGAAGCTGTCGCAGTGTTTGGGGAGGAGGCATGTCTAAGATAGCCTTGACCTTTTTGGGGTCGATCTCTATACCTCGTTTAGAAACTATGAAGCCTAGAAGCTTGCCAGATGTGACCCCAAAGACACACTTCTTGGGATTTATTATGAGATGATATTGGGCCAACCTATCAAAGACTTTCTCCAGGTCAGCGAGATGATCCATGAAGGTGTGAGATTTGACTAGGATATCGTCCACATAATCTTCCAAAATGCTATGGATAAGATCATGGAAAATGGTTGTCATTGCTCTTTGATAGGTAGCCCCAGCATTCCTTAGGCCAAAAGGCATCATGGTGTAGCAAAAGGTTCTCCAGGGGGTAGTGAATGTTGTCTTATGTTGATCCTCTTCTGCAATCTTGATTTGATTATACCTAAAAAATCCATCCATAAGGGACAAAATTTCATGTCCAGCTATAAGATCTACAATCATATCTATGTTGGGCAAGGGAAAATCATCCTTTGGACAAGCTTTGTTTAGATCTCTAAAATCAGTGCAGATTCTGATGTCACCAGAAGGCTTAGTGACAGGGACCATGTTGGAGATCCACTCTGAGTAGTCAATAGGTCAGATAACCTTAGCAGCTAACATTCTTTCTAATTTAGCTTTGACCAGTAATGCCACCTTGGGGTGCATTTTTCTAAGCTTTTGTCTGACGGGCTTGATCTTTGGATCGACTGCAAGATGGTGAAATACAAGCTTTGGATCCAACCCTGGCATGTCCTGATATGACCATGCAAATCAGCCAATGTTCTCTCTTAAGACCTCAAAAAGGAGATCAGCTTGGTCTTGTGATAGGGATTCAGCAATATGAATAAGTTTGGGGATCTCTGAAGAACCAATGTTGACTTCTCTAGTATCCTCTATTAGAATAGATGACACCTCCGGTCGATTATCTTGAGGAGGCAATACTAAATCCTCATGTTCTGCTTGTGGCTCTGGATTTTCTTACTAAGGGGTTCTCTTTGCTACCTTAGCTAGTCCCAGATTTACCTTAGTTCTAGTTTTGGGTGTATCGAAACTAGGTTGGGGATTTTCTCCAAAATACCCCTTGGGATCTAGCTTGTAGATGTAGGCAGAATCTGGCTTTGTCTTCTTATGAGGAGTTTCGGCTCACATGAATCTTAGAAGTGCTTCCTCTGATGTGAACTCATCAATATGTATGACACTTGGTTGGTCCCAATCTATGAGTTGTGGATGAGTGAGTGGTAGGTCAATGAGATAGATGGATAGTTCTCGGAGAACAGAGTCTCCTAGGAAGATTTGGTCTAGGATATTGTCATAGGCTCTCTTTTCAACTTCCTCAAGAATGTCTTCAATTTTGACAAGGTTACGATGGATGTTCGAAAAAGCATGACCGTTCTCATTGGTGCCCCCAGTTGTGGGTATGCCAAAGCCAAGACCTGACTTTGTTTCCTAGTTATGTGCTTCGATGGGACATTGCATGCCCCTTTCTTGTGGTCCTAGTCCACCTCCTTGATAGTTCCATTTTTTAGTGATGAGCTTATGTTCTTGGGGATACTTCTGGCTGAAGTGATCAAGGCATGCTTGATTTCTTGGAGGTGCATCCTTATGTAACCAATTGTTGATATCTAGAGTGAGCTCTTCATGAAGAGGGGTTTTTGAGGACACAAAGGTGGTTGGGCCAAACTATTTGTATCGAGGATGTGGAATCTCCTTAGCTTTGTGATATGTTGGTCGTCCATGGGTATGTGGATCAAGTGGGATTGCTCTGACAGCAAATGCATCTGACAGACTATATTCTCCATAGCCTTTCTTGTTGATCTTTATAGTAGATAGGGTAGAGGCAAGGATGGTTTATGCGTCATTACAAGTGTGGGATGAGCTGGTAATGGTTGTGTCGATGTCTATTCCAGGGCAATGATTTTTATATGAGGCTTCATTCGCATTGTAGTAAGCAAAGGGTTCTGGATCGGTATGGATGGTTACCTCAGTGCCCTGATGTAGAAATTTGATGCACTGATGGTAGGTAGATGGAACAGCCTTCATAGCGTGAATCCATGGGCGATCGAGGAGGATGTTAAATGGTAGGCTTAGATCAACAACATGGAAAATTGTCTCTTGGATGACCGGCCCAACCTTGATTGGTAGCAAAATAGTCCCTTCTATGGTTCTTTCCAAGTTGTCATAAGCTTTGATGGTGATAACCTCACTGATCATATCTGCCTCGGTATACCCAGCTTGTTTTATGAATTTTAGGGTGCAAATATTCAAGGCTGATCCATTATCTGTCATTACTCTTTTCACAGCAAAATTGGATACCATGATGGCTATGCGAAGCAGAAGGGTGTGATCTAGCTCGACTGCGGGTATGTCAATGGGTTTGAAGGATAGGGCACATGAGGATGAAAGGTGTCCAACAAGATTAAAAAAATTAGTAGCATTGATATCAGAAGGGACACGGGATTCTATGAGAGCACTGTCAAGGATGTCTTTGTACACAGGACTAGTGCGGAGAAGGTCTAAAATGGAGATTTGGGTTGGCATATTCCCAAGGTGTTCCAAGATATTGTACCAGCTTTTTGATGGAGTTGATGGTGCTGATGAAACTGGTGGGCCTGCGATGTTAAATCGCGCTCTTCGAGTGGTAACTGCACACTCATTGTCTAGTCCTCGGATATTGATAACATTGACAGAAGGCTCTTTCTCAAATATACAACCTATAAGGCTACCATAGTCTATATAGGATGAAGTGTGGTCATTGTTCTTCCCATGCTATTGGTTTGGCTAGCGGTTGTTGGTGTTGTTTTGGATAGGTGCTTTTCTAGGATTTTGGTTGTTGTGTGGAGGAAAAGCATTTTGATAAATTTGTAAGCTTGTGTTGGGAGAGGTTTGGGCACCAACAATGATTTCTTTCTAATCAATGAGGTCTTGCACATAATCTTTCAGTTTCATGCATCTAAGGGTGGTGTGACCATTTACGCTATGGAACTTGCAATACTCATTGTCCTTGTACCATGCAGCTTTGGATTGGCTTGGATCAATTTGTTGGGTAGGAGGAAATTTGATGAGGTTTTTCTTAGCCAATTTCTCAAAAATAACATCCAATGGCTCACCAAGGGGTGTATAGTTTCTAGGTGCAGGTTGGAATGTGGGCTTTTGCCCTGCAGCTACATTGATGGCATTAGCTTGATTGTTAGACCCTTGAAAGTTGGGTCTTGTATTGTGGTTTTGATAGCTTTGGTTATTCCATTTTTGGTAAATGATAGCTTGTTGGTTGTTTGTTTGATATGGTGGCTTAGACTGGTTTTGAGAAGGACCAACAATATTTACATGTCTGGTGTCAGTAACCCCATCTGTTGCAACATGCTTGTTTTTGTTCCAATACCTAGACCTGTCATTGGAATGTGATTGATTTTGGTTGGCCTCTTTGTAAATCTTGACCACACCATCTTTAATGAGTCCTTGCTCAAGGATCATTCCTTTCTCTTTGATATCCTTATAGGTCTGTAGACAGTTCATGGTCACATGGTGAGCCAAACTAGGAAGGGCATTATCAATAAACATTTTCACCACATGGCGTTCTGGCAAGGTACAGGATATGTGGGTGGTAAGGGTTTGCCATCTTTGTAGGTATTCGGCAAGGCTTTCTCCACCTTTTTTCTTGGTGTGGACAAGATCAACTATTGATAGCTCTGTTTCAACAAGATGGGCATATTGGGCTACGAATGCCTCAGATAATTCAGCAAAGTTTTTAATTGTGCCATAGGGGATTCTATAAAACCATTCAAGAGCTGGTCCATCCAAGCTTTTGGGAAAAAGGCGCAAGAGGAAGACATCATTGTATGCCACATCCTGGCAGTGCATGTAAAATTCTTTGATATGTGTGGCAGGGTCTCCTTTTCCTCTAAATTTGTAAAATTTAGGTACCTCAAAGTGTTTGGGAAATGGTGTTGTGGTAATGGCTCTGTCAAATGGGTAAGGACACACATTTTCAAACTTGAATGTCTTCGGATCATTCCCTTCTTGGATGGCTTTCAAAGTTGTCTTCATTTGCTCCCATTCTGAATTGATAGGTGATCGTTGGGGTGCCCCCAATGTAGGAGTGCCTTGAGGTAGGTATGCGCTAGATGGGGCCACTGAATATGGATGGCTATGAGGGATTTGCTGATAGGGATTGTACATTGTTTGGGCAGTTGCATGGTGGATGACGGGTTGCTGAGGGGGAGGTGGCACATATTGCTACATGTGCTGCGAGGCTTGCTGTTGATATGGGATTTGAGGTTGGGATTGAGGAACATAAGCTGGTTGTGGGATAAATGGATTGCTTTGTGGGGGTAAGGTATAAGATGGTTGTGAGGCTTGGGGAAAGGATCGGGGGGCTTGTGGGGTTGACCAATATATGTGGGTTGTGCCCCCATTTGGGATGGTATTTGCAAATAATTGGTGGTTGGCTGGATTGGTGGATTACCTCCTAGAAGTGGCATTGAAAAGTAGTTGGTAATAGGAGGTAATGGATTAGTTGGTGGTGGAGATGGTGGGAATTGAAAGCTTGGGAATGGAATTGATGGGGTTTAATAGCTTGGTGGATGGATTTGGAAGCTTGGTAGAGTGGTGGTGAGAGCTAGGGTCACTTGGGAGCTTGGTAGAAAATTGGCAGTAGCTTGTGGGATTTGATAGCTTTGTGGAGTGAAGGTAGTAGCTTGTGGATTTTTGGTTGATGGTATTGAGCTCCCAAGACCTAATGGAAATGATGGGATTGTGCTTTGGGCTATGGTGAACAAGTTGGGGGCGATGAAAGGTTGATTACTTGGCCCCATGGGTGGCATCCCTGTTGTATATTGCTAAGGTTGGCCAAAGATGCTAGCACTAATTTGGGAGATGGGTGGATTTGGAAGCCTAGGTTGGGGAGCAGCAGCTATATTGAGGGGAGCGAACGGTGAGGTGTTTTGGGTAAAGGGGGTTTGGAGCAGAGAGGTATGAACCAAGGATGGAGTGGTGGTGGTTGGGTTAGCTTGCGGCATGGAGATTTCAACTTGGGTGGATGATGGTATGTTTGGGTATGTTGGATCATATGGATTGGCTAGAGGCTCTTCTTTTGGCATATATTGAGGATAATTTGGATCATAAGAGCCTATGGGTGGTAGCAGCTACCCAAACAATGGGTGAGATGGATCTGATAATGGAGGGCGTCTTCCAAAGTCAAAGGTTCCTACATTGTCCCTTCGAAAATTAGCCATGATTGTCTCTTTGTTCTTGTCTATAATGGCATTTACCAATACTACATTTCCTGGTTGGTTCATGAAAGCTTCAATGTCAGTAGGTAATGGCATAGCTTTCTCCGGGCTGAAGGATGGTGAGTGCTCAAGGGGGGTGAGGTTGTTCAATCCAAATGATAGGGCTCAATTGTTTCTTTCTTCTTGGCTAAGCAAGTGACGGGTGGCATAAAAAATGCTCCTAGGGATGAGATGCAATAAATGCTAGTGGATGCAAAAGGGGGGAAGGCTTTTCTATGCAAATGATTTCCTAGGTTGAGGCAAAGCTATATGAAAAAACCTAAGGAGGATTGGGTTGGAGACTCTAACTTCAAAGATATGTTGCCATAGCACAAAAAGTCTACTTTCTTATGTGCAAGCTTGGTGGTGATTGTGTCAACTTAAGGATAGACTGATGATCCTTTAGGAAGAACACGAGATTGACCACTTGTGAATCCCAACCTTTAGCTCAAGGTGATGAGGGATAACAAGTGACA
This sequence comes from Cupressus sempervirens, assembly GCA_028749045.1. Lineage (NCBI taxonomy): Eukaryota > Viridiplantae > Streptophyta > Pinopsida > Cupressales > Cupressaceae > Cupressus > Cupressus sempervirens. The sequence goes on along the minus strand of CM053792.1, from coordinate 574,052,680 downwards.
AAGCTAGATTACCCTAGACAAAGCTCTGTCAAAGGGATAACCTTGGTGAGATTGGTGGATTTGAAAGATTTTAGGAATGGCAAACTTTTGGCAAGGTGACAACAATTTTGAAGGCTTGGATGCAAATGTTTTTGGATTGCTAGCTAGATGGTTTGATTCTAGATGAGATGGATGAGCCAATAATGCTTAAGGGGATAACTTAAGATGGCTGGCTTTTCTATAAAGATGACTCTAAAGTGAAGCTTATCCAAGAAGATGTGGAGAAACAAGGGTGTCTAATCATAGAAATCATGCCTAGTGGGTAAGGCATAAGCAAGATTGACTCCTGGATAGCTAAATTTGATGGTGCGCTCTAACCAGGCCTCTTGAAGTGCTTCATCGACAACTTTGTTCTCTGCTTTGTGGAGTTTGGCAACTCACGGGCTTGGTGTTATTTCTTTTCTCTTGGCTGAAAGTTCTTGATATGCCAAAGATGGCTTGATTTTGACTTTGTGAAACTTTTGTTTGGGTTTGGGTTGTTCTGACATAAATTCCTAAATTTTCTTGGCTTTGAGAGATCTCAGTTGTTTTGCTTTGACTCGTTCAACTTCTAAAATAGGCAGTGACTATGCTAAGTGTTCCCTAAGCTAGGATTGACCAAGTTTGGCAAACATTCATTCAACAAGTAAAATAAAATCAAGCAATAGATAGGAACACCCAGATAGATGTTTGTGGTTCTCAGAATGTGATACTTGCGCCGAGGAGTGTATATGTTCTACAAATGTTTCAATCAGTCACTCCAAACACATTAACATCCTAGATGGTTTTCTGCAAGGCTGACAGTTGGTTTAGCTAGGGAGTCCTTGATATATGCAAGGTACGTGAGGCCCAAATTTGTAGATGAGACCAAAAGGATGTCACACAGCCGAGAGGAGCAGTAACCCACTTCTCCTCTTTCACTTCTCAAGGGTATAAAGTTCCTTGAGGCTTAGCCCGAGTGACAAAATTTTGATCCCAAGAGAGGTGTCTTTCGATTCACCCCTCGATTCTTATACTTCGTTGGAACACTGGAGTTGAGGTCGCCCAAGGGGTGATGAAATCCCCAAGAAAGCCTCCTAAAAAGAAACAAGGTTTTGGATCCTAATCTTATGCACCCAAGATGGCCTCGAAAGACGACAAGGGGAGAGAAGACTTGGATGACCTTGGGCTAAAAAACACACTTGTTCTTTTACCAACCAACTCTTATGTGCTAATCTAGACTTTGCAAGCACTCATGTTTAAGAGACAATGTTCAATTCCAACTTGAAGCGCCAACAAAAGTAAATCGATCGAAGAATGCAAACAATAAGAAGAGTTAGGGTCAACAAAAGCAAACTCGCGTGCCCGGAGGCCCTCCACGTCAAGTATCAATTATTTTTTTTTAAGGCATTCAAGATTGAGTGTGAGTTTGTTTTAAGCCCAAAACAAAAGTGTGTGAGATTCAATTTCAAGTGCGCACCCGGAGGCTCTCCACATCAGTTGTTGTTAAATTTTAGTGCACAAACTTGAAGTGTGATCGATTTAATCTAGATTTTTGACCATTTAATAATTTTGATAAAGTTAAAGCAAACGTTCAAAGACCAAGTGAGTTAGTTAGATTGTGAAACATTTAACACCTTTTTCAAGTAGACCCATCCCCATAAATGGCGTTGAGATTGCAACCAATGGTTGAATTGATGGGTGATTAGAAAAGAGGTGAGTCCAAGGAGCTACTCAAATTAATTTTTGCAAATTTGTATTTAACTTAACAAAGTTTCTTAATTGTCCAAAAATAAAACTTTACCTAAATTTCATGTGAAAAAGAGATTTGTTTTGTTCAATTTTAGAAGCTCCAAATGAAGTGTTTGATATTGCAATGGTTAATTAATCCTTGGCATTCAAGATTGGATTTGTTGTTTTAAGCATGCATTCCAAGGAAAGTTGATTTTAATCTATGGTATTCAAGAGTGTGTTTTGAGCAACATTCATTCAATAGAAAATGTGTTTAACCATTCAAGTTCATTTTTTAGCAACATGCATTCAAAGACAAATGGTTAAACATTCAAGTTCATTTTTTTTTTAGCAACATGAAAACCTGCAAGAAACATGGTTAGTGGTTCCATATGTGCTCCAACCAAAAAAACAATTTAATTAGTTAGCAAAAATCTTCAAAAACGAGAGCTTAACTATGGGAAAAAAAATTTTAACTTTTTTTTGTTGTTTTTCCTACGTGTAAAAATGCTTAAGATGGTCTAAATCCTACGGAACCAATAAAAGTCAAATTTTGATTTATACTTTTTTTTTTAATTTAAAAAAAAAAAAAACTATAACTTCATTTGTTAGAGTTTTGAAAGCATGCAAAGACAATGACTTGAACAAGACAGCCAAAAATTAGGCAACAAATCCTGAAAAATAATACAATAGGCAGAGACACCGATCTGCGTAAACGCTGATCTGCGCAAGCGACAGTCTGATGAAGAAAGTAGCTGGCGACATCAGAGACGACAGTTGGCAGATTGCGATGGCAGAGATGACAGCTTGACAGGTGGAGATGCCAAAATTTGCAGACGATAATCTAGGCTTTTGGAGACGGCAATTGAGCTTGCGCAGACAACGGTTATGCAGGCGCAGACAACAATTGAGCTTGCGGAGATGACGATTGAGCTTGCGCAGATGATAATTGAGATGGTGGAGACGACGGTTGAGTTTGCACAGATGACATTTTGCAGAGACGACAGGCGAAGATGCCAAACTACGGAGATGAAGGTGGAGATGCCAAATTGCTTAAATAATAGGCGGAGACGCTAATCTGCACAGACGACACTGCGCGACGTGAACTGATGGGTGCGAGTTTTTTTCAGAATTCTTTTGTTTTCTTGGTTATTTTTAAATTTTTGAGGGTATGTCTTCTTCTCTTTAGTGCATCCTTCAACCTACAAAACAAGCAAACAACCTTGCAACAACTCAAGCAACATAAACCATTAGATTGTTAGTTTTTAAAAACAACATATAGATTGAAATGGATGAAAAAAAAATGACCCATAGTGGGGTTCCACCGGACGTACCAAAATGTATATGAGAAATATGTTAGCAAGTAATACTAATCTATTCAGAAACAAAAGCATTAACTAGCATATAAACCATAACATAAATGAGAGACTAAAGAGGAAACACCAATTGAAAATGTGAGCCAAATGAATGGACTCTCCCAATGGGATTTAGCTCCTTGCTTGGTAGATGGGTCTAAAGATTGGGATGTATGCTCAAGGTTCCCAAAAACTAGCTTCAATGGAGATGAAAAATGGAAAATTGGTAGCTTTGTGAGCTCTCAATTTGGCATCATAAGGGTATGGTTGATGGCTTTTGGCTCTCAAAAGGGCATTATAACTTTAGCTCCAAGATTGTGATAAAATGGCTTGGGATGGGATTCAATTTATAGGCTAAAGGGTAGAGGGATGGAGGGCTTAGATGCAAGGATGGATGAAGGCTTAAGGAGGGCTAGGATGCACTCAAAGGAGAGCACATGGATTGTGCTTGTTTAGCACCAATGGGAAGGTGACACTTGTCACAAGGAGGATGAGTGTGAGAGGGTAGGGTAAAGGGTTGGTTAAAGGCATAATGAGTGGGGTTGAGTATGTAAGAGGGATGTAAGAGGAATGAGTGTGGAAGAGGGAAGAGTGTGGAAGATGGATGTAAGAGTCATGAGTGGGCTTGTAAGAGTCTTTTATGGTTTGTAAGAGCACTCATGACTTGGTGGTTGGAATTTTTGAAGGGAGACTTTGGTTTGGATTAGGAAATTCTTAAACTTGTTTAAGGAATGTGACAACATTAGGGGGTGGATTAGGCTTGGGTTTAGGATTAGATTAGAGATGTTAGAGATGTGCAAGTGGATGGCATTAATGAGGGTGGGTGAGTTAGTGGCTAAGCTTGGTTAGTATGGGTGGATGGGGTGGATTAGGCTAAATGGAGGATTAGGGATAGGTTAGGGGTTTTTAGATTTGAAGATTTTATTTATCAAATAGACTTATTTAATAAATGGGGATTTTTGGAATTAGATATAAAAATAGGATTTAATTGATAAATAATAAGTTATTTGATTTATCAATTAGGACTATAGATGATTAATTAAATTAATCAACTAGGGATGGCAAAGGATTAATTAAATAAGAATTTAATTAATGATGCCTTTAGAGATAACTAAATAGGATTACTAAAGCAGTGTAATCAAATTTAGGTGTCTACACCCCAATCATCTTTGGATAAATAAGAACAAGAGGAAGTTTCTTCACTTGATCATTTTTTAATTTTAGTTTTATCTTCTTCTTTTTTCTTTCCTAGGTCCTAACATCTTAAAAGATTCAACATTATAACAACTATTAGGTCTATCATCTACATGAAGAGTATATATCACATTATCATAAATAAACTTAACTTTACAATAAATAGTAGAGGGGAATAGAATGCATATTGTGAAATTATGATCTTCCCAAAAGAAGGTTTTAGTTAAGAGGTCCATACATCATGTAGATTGGAGTATCCAATACAACTAGACCAACTATAACAACCAAGGTTATGATTCCCAAATTTTTCTTAGCAATGTCATGAAAGCCACAAATAGGAACACTATCCAATTATATAGTGGACATATCAACATTGATAGATTTCAACATATCCAAACTACAAATATTTAATCCTGGCCCATTATCAATTAAGGTTCATTAAATAAGATGAATCCTATTGGCAAGAACTGCAACCATAAGATCATCGTACTGATCTTGAACTTCCTTATGCGGTAGATTAACTTTGATGAACACAATCCAAAGAGGACAGGTTTAGCATGTGTACCCTCTAAGAAATAATTAATGTTGTCCAAATTAGGTGGAGGTTTAGGAAGAGCAGATAAAGCCTTATGTAAAGCTTCATGATAGCTAGGGGATGTTTAAAGAATTTCCCATAAGGATATCTTAGTAGGAGTAGCACATAAATGCTCAACTATATCACACCCTTTCCAAAGGAACTAGGTAAATGAGGCACTTGAGGAAGCATCAGTTGAGAAGGAGGTAAAGATGTAGGAAATATTGGAATAGTAGGTTGATGATTATTCTATATCTGATAGATATGAGAAACTGAAGTGTAACTAGGTTTCCCTTTAAGGACTATAAGAGGTTTATCATTCTGAGGAAATTCTTTAAGAGTGATGAGTTGTTCTCAAGAACATCCTTTAAGAGTGATGAGAGGTTGAGAAAATTGCACAAGTTTAATACTACAAACAATATCACACAAAGGCAACCATGATAAAACACCATTTTAAAGATTTGTTGTGAAATATGTAGAGGAAATCATAGGAGGAATGGATTCAATTAAGATCTCATTCATCTCATCCAACCCTTCATTACTAGACATCTTTAGAGGTTCACTAAAAAGTGTATCATCAAAATACTCATGAAAGAAATCATACATCTTAAAACTACTCAAAATGAAATGATATTAAAATGTACTTTTCCTTTTAAAAAAATGCAAAGTAATACTAATAATGAAAAATATTTTTATATTTATAAAATTAAATATCTAACTACCAAGATAAAAAAAAGATGAGTTCGAGTCGAGTTCACAAAAAATATTCAAGGGGAAAATGACATCAATGATAGTAATGAAAAATAGAGGAAACAAGTTCATCACTTTCTCCCTATGCCATTCAATACAAGTGAAAGAGGAGCTTCCAAGCATAACTCTCCACAAGCCCTAAATTTGATTAGTAAGGCCCAAAGAGGACAAACGGATGCCAATGCAAAATCTAGAAACTTATCAATGAAGTATGCTAGCAAGGCCTCTTTCATGTATTGTTATGAGATTGTAAAGAGAGAAATAAGACAAATGTAGATCTAAAAATAAGTAAGTACTAAGAGGGGAAATAAGAGATGAGGCAATCACTTTGAGATATGTAGATGAATATGTAATTTAGCTCTAAAAATCATGGATTTGAACCTATTTCTAAATATCTGATTGTAAACTCCTAAATGAATTGGAAAAAGGAACAAAACCCATAAATCATTCATCCAGAAGAGCAGTAAGATCCACAGCAACCTGGAAGGACCACTTTCTGTGGAGTTGACATAATCTAAAGGTACTCTAGAAAATTCAAACCAACTTCTCCAAAAAGCCCTCGAGGAGTAGTTTCTTGATCTGTGTGCACCAAATTGATATCCAACAATTTTATAATAGATTGTGTGTGTTTGTGTGTGTGTGTGTGGCTATGAAGGGGTTTTCCTTAGTCAACCCCTCATTTTGTTGATTCTAAACACCATGAATAACCATTAGGAAAAATGTCATGTGTATGTGCAGATCTAGAATGTAAATATGTTGAAATGCTAAGAAGCTACTCTATGAGTGAAACCCTACCATGTATATGAGCATGTATTTGGATGTATGTAAATATATGAAGGATTGAAGAATCAAATCTGAAATATGATGTAGAAATAATACCAAGCCCCCAAGGTTAAAGTATGCTTACCATCTTTGAGATCCCTTCACAACTCCATATTAATGTATTTGCCTTTGAATGCTTGATGAAGAATAATAACCTCGATTTGCAATGAAGAATAAGAAACCAACCCTTACTTTCACCTTACAATTATCCTATGTCAGAGTGGGATGTCCACGCTTGCTTTCCTTTTGCTCCTCTTGTTTATAAATGAGGGATTTGATGCCTTTTTATAGTATATTTTTCAAAAAATTGTGAATTTTCCCGTACGAGCTGATTGCACAAGCGAGATTTTATTGCAAGAGTAGAATAGTGCAAGGCTTGGAATCACATGAAACTACTAGATTAGGTTGACTGAGTCAATCTAGACCAAGACCAAGTCAGCCTAGGTCGACCTAGAATGAACCAAGTCAACTTGAGCCAACCCAGATCAAAAGGTCAACCTTTTGAGTCTTCCTACTCTAGATTCTAAGTTAGCAAAAGCCAAGGGTGTAATAGGTGTTTCAGACCATCAATCAGAGATCCAATTTAGGATGTGAAGTCTAGAAGGAAGAGAAAACTTGTGAGTTAAGTCCTAGATTAGTGGATATGTGAGGGAAAAGGGAAATCAAGGAGGATTTGTTAGGTCCTACGTCAATTTCACCTAGGAGGAAAAGAAGAAAGTAGGAAATGTACGAGCTCAAAGCCTAAGCATGAAATACAAACACACTAAAGAGGAGCTAAAAGGTCCTAAATTGAAGTGCATCCAATTTAAGATAGTAAAACCCCAACCACATTCTAGGAAATAAAGACTATTTATTCGCATAATTGGTCTCACACATCTATTTTTATATTATTAAAAATAAATTGAAAATTAGTTTGAAATACTGGAACTCCAAAACTAAAAATATATGTCTTCATAAGATTTCTTTCAATAAAATAAATATAAAATTAAGTATTGAAATTTTGATAAAATAAGAGTATGGAAACTACAATAATTTAAGTAATACTTAAACATGGACTAATTTCTATAGCATAAATGATTGGTCAATATCCACTTCAAAAATAATGAAAATAATTTTATGTAGTTTATTATTATTATAAAAAATAATAAATAATAAATAATACGTAGGTCCAAAGAATAATTATTGTAGCATAAATGATGTTGAATATCTATTTCAAAAATAATATATGACACTTACTTTTATCTAATTCGGTGTAATTTGTGAACTCCTATATATGTTATGTTGTAATTTTTCTAATTTTCTCAATTGTTTGTTATGAGACATTCAAGTGATAATCTATATTTTCAAATCTTCCTAATATCATTGTACACAAAGATATTGCTAGTTTTATTTTAATAAAATTTAACAACAATTTGACCCTCCTCATACTAAATTCTATATAAAATCAAAGATGTATAACCAATTTAATAATTTTACTAAATTCATATCCATAAATTTTAAAAATCACAAACATTTAGATCTCAAAAACCTTAATAATTAAATAATTTTATGAATTCCTAGAAAATAAGAAAACCCAAAAAATAAAGAAATACAACTTGATAAAAATTAAAAAGACAATCTTCGCTCTTTTTTTCATTGCATAATTACACCATATCTTAATTTAAATAATTCAAGAAAATAGAAAATTGTGTAAAATCCGTCACACCCAGCTTGAGAACACATGAGGAATAACCTATCAAGTTTCAATGTTTACTGAACTATTTTAAAAGAAAAAGTTTAAACAATACCAAAGTAACAATGAAAAAAAAATATACACATACACATCAAATATACATATACAATTCCAACATAGATTTCATTCATCAAGGCTTCCTTCATGTAGAGTCATGTTTAAGATTTTTATTTTAATTATTTTAAGTCTAAATTACAATGTCATGATCATAAGGAAATAATAGATACATCATCTAATAGCAAATGCGTAAATACAATTGATATAATGAAATACACCTAATGAATAACATCCACTACACATGTTGCAAGGTATGTGAGAATAGATACAAGTACAATAAAATACAAAATACATGATAACATACAAATACATTAACTAAATAGAAGTCTCCAAGATAGGAATAGAATATTAATGGTACAACTGCATCAATGAACATCCAATAGTTGGCAATCTAAGGGGGGCCCAAATGGTAAGAAGTCACTACCTCCTGGCCACATGGTTATCTAGTCAGGCTTCCACTCCCACTATGCAGGGAAGATAATGAACAATCCACATATGACTATAAATCATAAGACATTTCTAGGCGAGGAATCCTAATAGACAAATCTACCTCAAGGGTAACACATACTACTCAAGAAGAAACGATAATTAATATTGAATGAACACTCAATCCAATACCAACACCACACACCAAGAAAACATACATATACCAAGTATATAATGAGTACCAAAATCACGAGATAAAATCAACAAAAGATATCCAACTCAAGAAAAAAGCCACATGTCAAAAGTACAACCACCATAAATCATCAATCACCATCAATGAAAGTAAACAACAATATTAAATACATCCAACAATATATACAACACCAATAACTACACCACCAAAGGAAAATACAAAAACTACATAGGAGACTTAGGATACATTCTAGGGAGTGTGATCACATGGCCAAACTATCTGATTTATCTTGGACTAGTTTCTCATAAGACCACAACCCTCAAGCATTGAGTTACCTTGGAATGGTCACTCTGGACCATGGATCCTCAACATAACATGTGCAGAACCATAATACTCTCTCATGAAGATGAGGAAATCCAGTTATGCCTTTTACTAGGTATCATCTCATTCCCATTCTTAGTCTATACAAGCACTCAAGGCATGGTTGAGGCAAAATTTCAAACTTATCTTTATAGAGTGTTTTCCAAAATATTAATTACTAGATTATTACTTATTACATAACTTACAATAGGTTACCTTGGCACTAACCATTTTGGGTCATGGATCCCTGCTGAAAGCCACTCCCATAGACATACACCTAGACAACCTCTCTTAAAATTCACAAATCACAATTGTGTCCCTTACCACAAAAAATTAATAATCAAATTTGGTTCCTTAATAGGAAATCTGAAAATAACATTGGTCCTCAAAAGCAAGTCAAGTGTTCATCAACATAAAACTTATAAAACAAAAATCTCAATTCAAATAATCAAATGCATCTTGACATCCAGTTAAATAAATAACATAAAATAACTCTCAAAAAGCCTCTAGTGCACATCCTAACTTGGACAGCTAAACAAAAACACAAAACCAAAATGAAATGAAAACTACAAAACATGGAAATAGATACCACGAACCCTCAAGTATATACATAAAATAAAAGGTTTTCGATCTTATGGTTTCAATTTAAATCATTCTCTAATGTTCATTTTGACCATAAGAAAATATTTGAAAATAAATCAACAATATATATGTAATTATAAATTCAAAGTCATTTATTCATTAGACAATTTATTTCATATCCATAACAAAACAATTTACAAAAGTTAAGAATGCATCATGTAAATATTGACCAATTTAATCACATAATAATTTATAACTACCAATTTTTAATTGATATTTAATATACAATAGCTATTCATAAGAAAGTCCCCTCATATTTATAGACTATTTTAATTAGACTTCACTAATTTTTAAATAAATCAATTAAATCAAAATACCTCTTTAATATAAATTAATTTATTAAAAAAAATTACTTATTAACTATCAATTTATATAAAAAATGAAAAATAATTATATTAAATATTAATTTAAAAATATTCTAAAATAATTAATATTAATTAATAGTAAATACATTTTGGAAACATAATAATTTAACATAATAAACTTACCTTTTAAAACCTACCTTTTCTTAAACAACCCACGCAAATAATAATGGGAGGGGAGATATGTGGCCCCTCCCCATTCTTTTATAAGACCACGATTGCACTTTTAACCAAAAAATAAATAGGTCCATTTAAAAATAAAATAAAAAATTGACCCTTGTACAATATGAATATACAAAGGTGGGAGATGGGAGGTGTGTGTCCTTCCATTTTGCTTTTGGTTTTTAATAATTTATTTATATTTTTTAGAAGTAAATTCTTTATTATTATTTTTTTGCTTTGTTCATATATATATAATTTTCTTTATATGTACAAGCCTAGTAATTTTCTAGCAAGCGCAATTTTCTTTATTATTATTTTTTAATACAAAATTATAGAATAAATATATGTGTGTATATATATATATTATGCATCCAATTTGTAAATTAAAGATATTTATGTTTTTAATCAAATCCTAACCGATCTAATTAATTTTCTCTATAAATTTCTCCTATAAATATAGATAAGAAACTAATTTATTCTCACAAATTCAAGCAAATAAACAGAATGACAAACATCATTTAAGTACTCATTCAAACACGAAGAAAATAAATGTTTTCCAATGAAATATACAATCACAAGTTTTCAAGCCCTACCTCACATTGATGCTAACAATCTAGTAGCCAGGTGAAATTTTTGTTGAAACGAAACCCTTCAAGCCACCAAAATTTCCTCCTCCAAATCTTAGAATTGCTCCCCAAAGACACGTGTGTGCAAAAATGACCCAAAAACATCTAATATGGAGCCCTAATTCCCTTTAGGGTTTCTATTTCCAAAAGTCCTAAATTACAATTATTTTATTTTATTATTTTTTTCTTGCACATTTAACTCACTTATAAATTAAAATATTCTTTTATTTTTATTTCTCTACTTCAATATTTAATGCAATCTTGATAAAAATTTAATTAATTATTACTTAATCAATAAAGATAACTAAAGTGCATTAGTTAAATGCAACTCAATAAATCTCTATTAATCTACACAATATTTAATGTTTATTTTTTAATTTTTTAATTATTTAATTTAATTTTCTAAATTAGAACATTAAGTTAAATTTCTCAATTTAGTCGAATATTCACATAATTTCAATAATGAAATATCACCTTATTTTAATATTTTCCCTCTTCAACTAAATAACATTTAAAAATTCAAATATCAACGATTAATCCAAAAAAATCATAAGCAAGCATCCTACTAGGCAAATCACACAAAATGTGTAAGGAAAATCAACCAAAGAAAAAATCAAACTACACACACATAAAGACTCACAGGTTTTAAAGGGGTACACAGTTGTGTATGCTAATTGTGCATCTCTGAATTAACCACACACTTCAACATGATCCTTACATGCTAGAAACATCTTAAAATGAACATGGGATTGTTCATCTAGAATTATCTAACAAATTGATCAGTTGCCTTCTAACTAGACATATTTTGTTGTCCACTCTCCGAGCTGAGAGATCAGCAACCAGAACACTAGTACAAAGGATTTTAATCTATATGAGATGCAAGATTAAACTAAATGATGACCATATTAATCTAAGAACAAAATAAGAAAATTAATCTAGATGTGTGCATTATAAGCTATATGAAAGCATATAAAAGCAATAAAGCTATGAATGTAAATGTTTGAGTAAACAATTTGGCATTGATTCGATACTATTCATGTGCATCCCTCAAAATGAGAGGTTGAGGGTTTCTTAAATACAATCCAAGAATTTGATCAATGGTCAAGATCAAATAGAATGAACGGTTGAGATTGAAGATGAGATTCAATTAGAATAGGAAATTCCTTTGTGAAAAGGGAGTTAACTGATCATTTCTGAGTGTGATGAGTTATCTGACTTAATTCCTTTTCTAATTCCAATCCACTTAGTGTTTCCAATTCTAAACTAAAGAGAGAGAGTAATAGGAGATATTTGATTTAAAAGGTTAAATATGACCTCATAAATGAATAATCTAATTAATTCAATAATTAGAATGAGGATATATTAATTCAATCAAATATATTTAATTCCTCATGTATATTAGCTAAAAAGGTAATTTTAATTTAATCAAATTATTGTAACTTATAATTAAATTAAACTCGATTAATAGGTTTGCCAATTCAATTAATATTTTAAGAATTAAATAAAGTATATGATTAATGCAGATTAATGATTTTATGCATTTAAAACTTAGGTCAAGTAGAGATTATCAAAATCATAATTACCTCATACAATAGGACTTTAGGTAAGATCAATAGACCGAAATTGGTTCAGCACACCAATGTGCCAATTTAGGGGTATTAGATTTGCCCATCTTTGAATAAATGTGTGAGCAACATGTTAATTCAAAGAAATCAAAAGTCTAAGAATATAGACCAAGAAGTGACATTGATGATACAGAGACCTATTGATAAACTTTTAAAGGTTGTCTCTAGAATGAAGCTTAACCTTAGGGGATCTAGATAGAACACCTAGATACCAATATGAAAGAACAAAGATTATCAAACTTCATAGAATTGTTCCTAGAATGAGACTCAATTCTCAAGAGTCAAGGTTAGATTGGCCTGATACCTATCCATTAGAAGTTGACAAGAATAATCATGATTCATATAATTATCTCTAGAATGAGGCTTGATCCTCAAAATTTAGGGTTAGATTGCCCTGATACCTGTCTATTAAATAGTGATTGAAAGCAAGAGTTTAGAATTATCTCCAAAATAGAGCTTAATTCTCAACAAGAAATAGAATTATCTCTAGAACAGAGCTTAATCCTCCAGAATTTAGATAGAATGCCAGAATACTGGTCCATAAAAAGCTAACAATACCTAATCATGAGTCATAGAATCATCCTCAGAATGAGGCTTAATCCTCAAGAGTCAGGGTTAGATTGCCCCGATATCTATCCATCGAACCATGACAAGGACTATTATAAAGTTGATCAGCTAATCTAAAGATGAGATAGATGACATATGATGCCAGATTGGGGGGAACAAAGATGCCTTGATTGATGAGATGGCCCTAGCGATCAAGACATAATGCTCAAATTGAGTTGAAGCCAATTTTGAAAGATTCAATGATGCAATCATCGTGCCCCCCCAGGAGTGAAATTGAAAGATGACACACCAAATCAATGGTGTAGAGTCATAGATTGGAAGACACTGAAATGTTTCGAGTTTCAGAAGAATGTAGAATAGATCACAAGAGCATGAAGAAAATTTTGAGTTGATTCAGAGTGATTTTAAGGTCCAAATGACCAGGTTTGACTTTGGTTGACCAAAGTTGACTTTTCCAAAAAAATTGAAAATTTTGAAGAACAAGGACTTGAAAATATTCCAAGATTCGCAAAGTATCAAAAAAATGGACTGCACAAGCATTTGATCGTGTTGGTCCCAAAAATTTAAAGTCTGAATTTGAGCTGTTAAAGTGTGGCAAATTTTGAATTTAATCCCGAAAATGAGTTCAAAGCAACTAAATTAGCTAACAGGGTCATTTTCGTGTTAATCGGAGCATTTTGAAAAATTAGGTCAAAACCTATATAAGGACCCAAAAGGTCCTTTTCAATTCATTTGTGCATTTTTGTCTTTTGTGAAGAAAAGAACTCTGAGGTGAAAATGGTGGTCCCTGTGCATATGCATCAATTTGAATGCTCTAGATGACATAGTCAGCCAATGGACTACGAATATCCAATGAGTAGTCAATTAATCTCTTCATCGTTGAAAAATTTATGCATTTATGTCATTTTTTTGCATTTTTGAAGGTTTTAAAATTTCTCTCATCAGGTCTCACTCGAAAACCTAATTTTTTGTGTGAAACTATAGGGAAGCACTCACAAGGAACTACCAAAAGGGTACTTCTTTGTGTAGGGTGTTGGGTTCCCTCATGCGAGAGTTACCCATCTCTCATTTGAGAGACCCTAAATGACATTGTATTATCGCTTGTTGTAGTGAAGTTTCTCACGTAGAGAATTGAAATCTCACTCAAAAAAGTACAATCTTGCACAAGAAAGTGAAATCTCATGCAAAAATCTGGTGTTTTCTTTACAAGAATTTTTTGTCAAAACTTGATTTTTTTAGCCATTCGTTCACATTTTTGTAGTCATTTTTGCATGCATTCAGTAGGTTTTAGCACATTTATGGATAGTATGATGTTTCAGATGGAAAATATTGATTGTGTTATTGTTGTAATCGTGTTTGTAGGTTAGCTTTCTAGATGTTTTGTTTAGATCACACTATCCTCCCATTGGGGCACTAATTCGTTAGCTAGATGTCAGGAAGCTTGCACTTATTGATTCCCTTGGCCTCTCACACCTTTGCGATATCCCTAATCTATGGGTGAATCACATTTTGTTGACAACACTAGTAGAGTGTTTCCATTCAGAGACAAACACTTTCCACCTACCACTTGGACAAATGACGATCACCCCAGAGGACATATATAGGACTCTCTAGATTAGATTCCATGGACCATGAGTTGAATACGATTCTCAACTAAGATGAGGTACCTTGGCAGTAAGGACCATCTTCCAGGGGGATCTCATTATGGGTAGAGCCATCACATGGGAGGAGTTGGTATAGACAAATGGTCCTACCCATAGGTTGGCAATAGTACTTGGCATATCCATTAGTTTCTTTATGATGTCTGGCAAAGTTCAACATGGGCTTGAGCATGCTTGGGGTCATATGTTATAGAGGATGTTGGTGGAGCTAGCACGGTTTGGATGGGGTCAATGTATGTTGGCCCACATGTACCATGAGATGCATGGGGTAGTATATCATGAGAAGAAGAGCATGGCAATAGGAGTGTATGCTCTATAGGTATGGGCATGGGAGCACTTGCCCGTTATGAGGCCTATCTACACTAACATGAGGAAGGATCATGAGTCGTACATTTGCAAATATCAAGGAGAGATGACCCAGATAGCTCAAGGTAAGACTGGCTAGTGGCAAGGTCAACTTGATGATCTAGTAGTGGTAGTATGGTGGCTGTGGAGAGAGACTAAGGTGTTGGATGATGCATGGGTAGAGCTCAGACACATGTTTTCCTCTCAACCACTGGTTGGTCACTCAATCCAAGTGATTAAGAGATTTGCACTAACATGCATGTGGCAGTAGTATGGCTGACCACATGATATCTCACAATAATATTGCGATTAAACCCACTTCACCTCGGAGGTGGAGAGGAGGTGGTATGTCTAATTAGACCTTAAGAGGTTGATGATTTATGTACGCTCCCTCACCCTGACACCTTGAAATTACATGTCATGTCCCCTATTCAAATAATTAAAAATAAAAAATAAACTTTGTTAAGGCAGGCAGGCTCCAAAAAGGTGAAATTTCGGAAAAAGGGGCTAATCTTTGGAAACCAATGGACTAATAAATAAAAATTATTATTAAATTATATTTTATTAACCCCTCTTGGACGTGAGTTAGGGTTATGCCCTCTTTAAAAGGGGTTTGGAGGCATTTTGGGCTCATTCTACATCTTGATTCTTGCTAATTTTCTTGTTGTTCTTCAGAGGCTGCCAAACCTGTGGAGAAGGAGACCCAAGAACGGGAGTTTGCAAGTTTCTAGGAAGGCTAAGGATGGGAATTTGAAGCCATTCCATGTGCATGCTCATACAGAGTTTGCCTTTGTGCTGAATAGTGCCGATTTGGGTGTTTTCGGGGTTGTTTTTGGTTTGAGTTTGGGTTTTCAGTTGAGTGTTTCATATCAGTTTGGTTTGCTGCTGTATTTCAGACTTTATGATGTTAAAATAGAGCTAAATATATGTATTGGGTCGTGATTAAACTTCTGAGATAGTTTATGAGTGTTTTGTGGTGTTTTCGGGCATTTTTGTGTTAATTTCGGGAGCCCGATTGAGCATAGTTTTGCCCTACATTTGTGAGCTGTTGTGTAAAGGCTATACAAATCTGGAAATGTCATTTTGTAGGCTGTTATGCTGCTGAAATTTCTGTAAAAATGTCTATTTTCAGATTTATTAATAATTTGTGAAGTTGTGAAGTTTTTGGCACTAATTTGGACATACCCGATTTGGGTTTTATTGGGAAATTGGCAGATCTTTGTAATATTGGTTGTTTGATTTTAAAGTTATGATTTGAGGCTAGAAATATCATAAAAAATTAGTAAAGGGACACTACAGTGGTATCAGAGCCATGATCTTGCCAGCCTGAGGGTTTGTAGAAGTTGCATGTCAGTTTTAACAACTACCCAGATCTTGCATGTCAAGTTTTGATAACTACCCAGATCTTGCATGTCATATTTTATGATTGCATGCAACTAAGTGAAAGAGAAAAAAGATATTTGCAGCGAGAAAAGAATAAAGAAATTTTGATCAAACCCCCAGTTGAAAGAAAAAGTACAAAATCCAAGGAAGAAAAAAGTATGGCTGATCCAGATGAGATGGCAAAGAAATTCTTCCAAGACATCCAAAATACTTAGAAGCAAACATTGGATGGTTTGGCGGAAACTAGAGAGGCTTTGCGAATATTGACAAAAAAATTACAAGGAATTGCATCTATTAATGAGAAAGGGAGCACTTCAGAGGAGCCAAGAAATGGGAGATCCACACCATCTAAATCAACCAAATCTATTTTCTTGCCTGCAGATGAGCCACCAGTACCAAATCCAGCCATTAATCCAGTGGAAGAGGTTACAGGTAATTTGATTACATTAAGAGCTACTTACAATGGCTTAGATGATGACTTTCGTAGTTCAGTTCCTTTTAGAGAATATGTGGATATGATGAACGCTTTGATGCCCAAGAAAGAGAACAGGAGGGAGCATGACACAAGTGGAAGAGAGCTCAAAAATAAAATAAGCAAGTTTACAGCACCTACTTTTGATGGAACACATAAAATTTCAGCTAGAGCATGGCTACAAAAATTACAAACTTTCTTCACACTTAACCCCATGAAAGAGAGTGATGCTATTCAATTTGCAAGTCTACACTTGGAAGATGCAGCCTATGATTGGTGGTATCATGGAATGACTACTCAAGGTCACGATCAGGTAACTACATTTGAAGATTTTAGTCAAAGGGTGATAGATAGATTTGATCTCAAGGATGACGAAGAGTACTTTAAAGAATTGTCAAAGTTGAAGCAAACCAAATCAGTTAATGAGTATATAGAAGAATTTCAAAAAGTGGTTGTTATGGTACCTGATATGAGTGAAAAGAGGATCGTTTATCTTTTTCTTGATGGTTTAGAAGATTTTGTTAAGGGTTTGGTTAAGGCTTTCTCACCCTCAACCTTACAGGAAGCTATCAAAAGAAGCTTGCAACTTGAAACTTGCGTGCCTATGAAATCAATCACTAATCAAAAACCCCCAAATCTTTGGCAACATAAGGGAAATTTTCAGAAAAAGACTTTCCCAACACTACCACCAAAAGATGTGACAAATGTGGCAAAAAAGAAGGTAGATGAAGAGACTAGGAGTGAATTACGAAGGAAAAAGCTTTGTTTTACTTGTAGAGAACCATGGGTTCCAGGACACAGATGTTTGGGGAAAGGTCAAGTGCACTATATTGAAGTTGCTTCAGAATCTGATTCAAATGAGCATGTGGAATTTCATGATACTAAGGAGGAGGTAGAAGAAGAGAAATTAAAAGAAATCAGCAAGGATGGCACTTTAGCAGCATTATCAGGAGTCCCAAGATACCATCCCTTCCAAATTTGAGGGGTACTAGCAGGGCAAAGGTTAACTGTTCTTCTTGATAGTGGGACAACTCACAATTTTATTGATGAAGGATTTGTCATGAAAAGAGGGCTTAAAGCAGAAGATTTTGAGGGATTCAATGTTACTGTAGCTGATGGATTCACTATGCCTTGCACACAGGTGGTGAAACAACTCAAGATGACCTTAGGAGATTATGAGTTATGTGATGACTTCTATGTGGTTGGTATTGGGGAGACAGATCTTGTATTGGGTGTTCAATGGTTGCACTCTATCGGAGGCTATTACATGAACCATCAAACTATGGAGTTTAAATTTCATTCCAATGGGAAAGAAGTCATATTGAGAGGGTTATCGAATGGAGCACCTAAGGCGGTTTCTGCAAAGAGGATGGAGAGGACTTTTCAAAGAGGACAAGTAACATGGGCAGCAGGAGTCATAATCCAACCAACAAGCTCTCTAAAGAATCAAGGTAATTTCCATTTTGAAATTCAAAATATTCTTGATAAGCATAGTATAGTTTTCAATGATTTGCCTCCAGGATTTCCACCAGATAGAGGTTTTGAGCATGTTATAGAGTTAGAACAGGGTGCCAAACTAGTTATAACAACCCCATACCTCCATCCAAGAGGTTATAAGGAAGAAATTGAAAAAACTATTAAAGAACTCCTGGACATGGGATTCATAAGGCCTAGCTCTAGTCCATTTGCATCATCTGTGGTACTTGTCAAGAAAAAGGATGGTACAATGAGAATGTGTATAGACTACAGGGCTCTAAACAAGAAGACCATAAAAGATAGGTATCCCATACCACGCATAGATGAACTCATTGATGAGTTACATGGTGTTGTATACTTCTCAAAAATTGACTTAAGATCAGGCTACCATCAAATCCGAATGAAGAGTGAAGATGTGGAAAAGACCGCTTTCAGATATCACTATGGGCACTTTGAATTTCTTGTTATGCCATTTGGACTCACTAATGCACCTACAACATTCCAATCTTATATGAATAAGGTATTCAATCAGCATCTTCAAAAATTTGTTTTGGTATTTTTTGATGATATCTTGATATACAGTAAAACATGGGAAGAGCATCTAAAGCACATAGACACTATTTTGGGAATCTTGGAGCAGCAATCCTTCTATGCTAAGCTATCTAAATGTGAGTTTGGTTTGACATAAATCCTATATTTGGGACATATTATAAGCTCTAAAGGAGTACAGGTTGATCAACAAAAAATCCAAGCAATTTTGGATTGGCCTCCACCCACTAATCTTACACAGTTGAAAGGTTTCTTCGGGTTCTGTAGCTACTATAGGAGATTTGCCTAGGGATTTTCTCAGCTTGCTGCCCCCTTGACTGATTTGACAAAGAAAGGAGCTTTTTTTTGGACAGAAGAGGCACAAAAAACATTTGATAAGCTTAAGGAGGTAATGAGTTCATGCCCTGTGCTTGCAATTCCAGATTTCTCTTTACCTTTTGTTGTTGAATGTGATGCTTCTGGAGAAGGTATAGGGGCTGTCCTAACTCAAAGGGGACATCCAATAGCATTTGAGAGTCAAAAATTAAATCAATCAGAGAAAGGGTACTCCATCTATGATAAGGAAATGTTGGCAATCATGCATGCACTTCATAAGTTTAGACAATATTTGGTATGTGGAAGATTCATTGTAAAGACAGACCATAATAGCCTCAGGTTCTTCTTGAACCAAAGGGATTTGAATGATCATCAACAAAAATGGGTAAGCAAATTGCAAGCTTATGATTTTGATATTGAATACATGAAAGGAAAGAATAATGTGGTTGCTGATGCTCTCTCAAGAAAGCCCACTTTGTGTTCCTTATCATCTATCTCTGTTGATTGGAAAGTCTCCATAATTTTAGAGTATGCTAAAGATTCATTTGCCACCAAGATTTTGGATAAGTTAGTGGATGATAACATGTACAAGGTTGTTGATGAATTGATTTATTACAAGAACAGGATCTTCTTAGTGCCAGGGTCAAAAACTAAGGAGAGGATATTGAGGGCCTTTCATGACACACCTTTGGCTGGTCACCAGGGATACTTCAAGACATACAGGCAAATTCGAGAGCGGTTTTCATGGAAGGGTATGAAGGAGGATGTCCTTAAACACATTAAGGAATGTATGGTATGCCAACAAAGCAAGAGTGAGCAAAATTTTCCTGCAGGGTTGTTGCAGCCACTTCCTATTCTCGAACAAAAATGGGAAAGTATTTCCATAGATTTCATCACTGGGTTGCCCAAGGTTCAAGGTAAGGATTGCATATATGTGGTGGTAGATAGACTAACTAAGTATGCACATTTCTTTCCTATCACATCTGATTTCGAGGCATCACAAGTGGCCGAATTGTTCTTCAAGGAAATTTTTAGATTACATGGTTTGCCTAGAAACATTGTTAGTGACCGGGACAGTAGATTCCTCAGCTCTTTTTGGAAGGAGCTCTTTCATTTGGCAGGAACTGAACTCACTCCCAGTACTAGCTATCACCCTCAAACAGATGGACAAACAGAGATAGTTAATAAATGGATAGAAGGATATTTGAGGAACTATGTTTCAAATCAACAACATGCTTGGGTGAAATGGTTACACCTAGGGGAGTATTGTTACAATAGATCTCATCACATGTCTATTGGTATGCCTCCTTTTCATGCTCTTTATGGTTATGATGCCCTTTCCTTTGTTGATCTAATACTTTCCGATAGCAGAGTACCCGCAGCAAGTGATTTCATCAAGAAAAGCCAAGACATAATAAGGTCCCTCAAGGATAATCTACAACATGCACAAAACCAACAAAAGATATATGCTGATAGGAAAAGGATTGAAAGATATTTTGAGGTGGGAGATTTGGTATTTGTTAGGTTGCAGCCATATAAGCAAAGCACCTTGAAGAGAAGTGGGGCAGAGAAACTCAAGCCAAGGTTCTATGGGCCTTATAAAATCATCAAGAAGGTAGGAGAGGTAGCTTATGAATTGGAGCTCCCACCAAACAGCAAAATACATAATATTTTTCATGTATCTTGCTTAAAGAAGGTTCTAGGCCAGCAAACCATAGTATCTACAGAATTACCACCTCTTGATGATGAAGGGAAATTAGTTTTGATACCAGAAGAGATTTTGGATACAAGAGAGAAAAGGTTGAGAAATAGGAGCATCATAGAGCATTTGGTCAAATGGAAAGGATTACCACTAGAGGATGCAACTTGGGAAGGAGCACATATTCTTGAGAATTCCAACCTTCATTGCTTGAGGACAAGCAATATTTGGGAGGGGAGGACTTGTCATGTCCCCTATTCAAATAATTAAAAAGAAAGAAAAAAACTTTGTTAAGGCAGGCAGGCTCCAAAAAGGTGAAATTTCGAAAAAAGGGGCTAATCTTTGGAAACCAATGGACTAATAAATAAAAATTATTATTAAATTATATTTTATTAAAAGGGGTTTGGAGGCATTTTGGGCTCATTCTACATCTTGATTCTTGCTAATTTTCTTGTTGTTTTTCAGAGGCTGCCAAACCTATGGAGAAGGAGACCCAAGAATGGGAGTTTGCAGGTTTCTAGGAAGGCTAAATATGGGAGTTTGAAGCCATTCCATGTGCATGCTCATACAGAGTTTGCCTTTGTGCTAAATAGTGCCAATTTGGGTGTTTTCGGGGTTGTTTTTTGTTTGAGTTTGGGTTTTCAGTTGAGTGTTTCATATCAGTTTGGTTTGTTGTTGTATTTCAGACTTTATGATGTTAAAATAGAGCTGAATATATGTATTGGGTCGTGATTAAACTTCTGAGATAGTTTATGAGTGTTTTGTGGTGTTTTCGAGCATTTTTGTGTTAATTTCGGGAGCCCGATTGAGCATAGTTTTGCCCTACATTTGTGAGTTGTTGTGTAAAGGCTATACAAATATGGAAATGTCATTTTTTAGGCTGTTATGCTGCTGAAATTTCTGTAAAAATGTCCATTTTCAGATTTATTAATAATTTGTGAAGTTGTGAAGTTTTTGGCACTAATTTGGACATACCCGATTTGGGTTTTATTGGGAAATTGGCAGATCTTTGTAATATTGGTTGTTTGATTTTAAAGTTCTGATTTGAGGCTGGAAATATCATAAAAAATGAGTAAAGGGACACTACATTACATGTTGACAGTTGCAAATGTGGGGATGACTCCAACATATAGCGAGCATTTTGTGAGTCACCCCTTCCCTTGATTCATAGATCTGGTGGGGATGGTAGTGCCCATACAACCCATGTAAGCACCACAACAGTAGCCACAACAATAGCAGAGACCTAGACATCGCACAACATAGGTGTAAATCCCTCCTTGTCAGATGAGAGAGGATTTGGGTACTGGTGGGAGTGGGATAGGAGATAGGCATTTTTGAGGTGAGATGGGTACCTTAGGTGCCATTGACAATGATGTCTAGAGGCAGTAGGTGGAGGACTAGCCCATAGAGTAGGGAGAGCACAAACTAGGTGATGAGGAGATGCAAGATCCACCTACTCCTAAGACACACCGAGATTCTCTAAGGACTAGAGAGTGATTGAGAGCATCATAATGATAGCTGAGTGAGATGCAAATCCAATTGACCATTCATGATATGTGATTAGGTAATAGAGATTGAGAGATCTAGGAGCTACATGAGCAGTCAGAGAAACAGCAAGAGGAGGCTCAATTATAGAGTGCTAGAGTGGCCTACTACTATGCAAGTTATATTGCCATGGTGCCTAAGGTTTGAGAGAAGATGCCTAGATTTTTTGAGTATGCTAGAGCATCGGATGGTGTACATTGTCCTGTGAGAGTATATGCTCCTCCTCCTCCTCCACCTAGGGATGAGGGAGAAGGAAATAATTAGCTTTCTCTCTTTTGATTTTGTTCTGGCTACATATCAATTTGCGTACCAGCACCATTTTATATCATTTGAGATTGACAGTGCTTGAGTAGCACGCATTTTTGTATCATTGTAAAGTTGAATCCATAGGAGATATTGATATATATGAGATCATTGATTTGAGTATCTTTGCATGTGTCACCTTTTTCTCTTATAGTTTGTCATACATGAGATGTTAATGTTATGATTGATTAAATGCAAATTGATATGGTGTATGAATGTAGTGTAGATGAGATGAATATGAAAATATGTATGTGAAATGCAAAATGTGAATGAACTAACATCACATACAAGTTTCAATTATGTTATTAGTGACAAGTATCTCCTGAAAGTGAAGAGGATGAGCCAAGGAGCTGCATACTTGTGCAGTCATGAAGAAACATGATACTTTTGAAGAAACCAACAACCTCTCATGTCAAAAGATGCAAGTAAAGTAGTGAACAAACTGTACCCTTATGCAAGTGGAGTATGAAATGTAACTCTATGCTAGATGTATCCCTAGGTCTAGTTACTAAACTCATAAAGTTATCATCACCAAGTGTTTAGTTAAACCCACAAATGTCATACAATTCATACTGATGTTGCAATCATGAGAATATGAATATGACATGTGTCCTAGTTTTGTTGTGATTAAATGCAAGCATTAAGGCACAAGAAGCTAGAATGACCATAACATTTATCTCTTTTAATATAGCAAACTAACATAAGCATTTGAGCATAAATGCTAGGATGACCACAATGTTTCTTGTGTGAAAACACACCAGACACACAAGAGATCCTTCTTATGCTAAGTATTCAATATAGATTTTGTCTGCAATAACCCTTGCATTCATAACCTAAGACAAAATTGTGTAAAGTATACTCGTAGTGACCCATATATTCACTTAGTAGGATGAGTATCAGTATTTATTGTAGGATAGAGAATTCACTCAAACAAGCAAGGAAAATAACTAACCTCACTGAATTGTCCATATAAAATGAGTCGAGGTACACACAGCCATCCAATACAAGATAGAGGCTCTTATAGTGGACACCCCTTTTGCATGGACATTTTAGATCATTGGAACTAAACCATTAAAAAAAAAAAAAAAAAAAAAGATCATTCCCTGGTCCTCACTTCTCTTGTCAAAAGAGACATCATTGAGTTGCCCAAAGGGAAATGATAAAGTGAAAGAAAAATAGATAAAGAAAAGTTGAACATACCTCTAACAAGTTCATCATTTTTAGTTTAGTTTTTGTGTTATATGATTGATGTCAAGTGTCTATGTTTAGAACTAATGTGAAAGAAATCTCTTCAGTAGGTAGATGAAAATAGACAAACTTAGTTAGGAAAATTGGTGATTGATGTCAAAGGGAAATCTTCATTGAGAAGAACCTTAGTAGGAAACTAAGCGACAGTAGACAGATGCAGTTAGAAAAATTGGTGATTGAAGCTTAAGAGATTTTCTTTGAGAGGAATTTGTGTAGTGACACAAGTGATAGTAGGTAGATCTAGTTAGAACAACTAGTGACTAATTTGAAAGAGGTCTTCTATGACACTATAGGCTCTTGCCTCCAAGACTATGACAAGATTCAATCCATGGATGCATGAGTGAAAGCAGAAAATGAAAGCAAAAAGCAACTATACAAGAGCCAAAAGGTGTGCTACAAGATGCAGCATTTGAACCAAGAGGTGCCTATTTACTAGGTTTTCACCTTCTTGGAAAACATTCTTTTTTTTTTTGCTACCATGATGCTTGTTTGCCAAGTTTTTATTTATGACACATTTTTTTCTTTTTAATTTTCTTTTCTTTTCCTTTTTCAATTTTTGAAATTTTCACTCTTTTTTTTGGTTTTATCAAGGAACATATTGCTAGGTTTTCACCAAGATAATTATTTTTTTAGGACTTTTAAGTATGTACAAAGAGCTTTTGAAAGCATGACATCTATAGAACCTCTTCAGATGAAGAGTACTGATTGGCTTCTTGAGCAATTCTTCCTCAGTTGTTGAAAGTTGGTAAGCACCAGATCCAAACATTGTAGTAACTATGTATGGACCAAGCCAGTTAGGTTTAAACTTCCCTTTATGTATCCATTATTGTTGATTCTTAGGGTTTTCCCTCAAAACAAGGTCACCTATTTGGAAGTCATGTGGCTTGACTTTCTTGTTGTATCTCTTAGACATATGCTTTTGGTAAGCTCAAAGATGATCCCACATCACTTGTCAACATTCATCTAAAAATTGTAGCTCTTGTAGCTGATATATTCTATAGTAATCATCAGTAATGAGGCCTTTCATGGAGATTCTCATAGTAGAAATCTCAACCTCAATTGGAAGCACAACATCTGCTTCATATACCAAAGCAAAGGGCATTGTTCCTGTTAGAGTTTTGATACTTGTTTTGTAAGTCCATAAAGCTAGATTAATCTGAAGGTGCTAGTCCCTTCAATATTTTTTGATTGTGTGATGTAACATCTTAAGGATAGCCTTGTTGGATGCTTCTACTTGGCCATTATCTTGGGGGTAATAAATAGAAGACCAATGTTGCTTGATTTTGAATTTTGAGCACAATTCTTTAAGATCCTTATTTTTAAATTGTCCCCCATTGTCAATAATGATGGAGGATGGTACACCATAATTGCATATGATGTAATTCATAATGAATAGTGCTATGGTTTTTCCATTTTTTGCAGAAAGAGGGACTGCTTCTACCCATTTACTAAAGTATTATGTAGTTATAATGATGAACTTGTGTCCATTTGAAGAAGTGGGATGAATTTGACCCACTAGATCAAAGACCCATTATTGAAATGGCCAAAACATGATAGATGAAACTAGAGCATGAATTAGATTTCCATGGAGCTAGCATTATTTGTAGGACTTAGCATATTTAATTTCCTCTTGCTCCATATTTGAGCAATAGTAACCAGCTCTGAAAAGTTTACGAGCTAGTATCAAGCCATTAGAGTGAGATCCATGAATGCCCTCGTGTACATAAATTAATGCACATTTGGACTCATCAAATTCTAGATACCTGAGTGTTCCATCAAGACCTCTCCTAAATAAGTCATCAACAATAATAACATACCATGAAGCATTGTGGATAAGGTGACATTTTTCATTTTGGGTTAGATTGTCTAGAATTGTTTGGTCACACAAGTAAGAATAGATATGATGGTAGTGGGATGAATCATGTCCTACAATAGAACAAATCATCTAGGATTCAAGTGGATTATAGGTAGGGTAGAGTAACATCTCCACCAGGAATTTGTGTCGAAGATCATTCTCAAGCATCTGTAGCATGGAAGTGAGAGTAGCCATTGCATCAGCCACCTTGTTATTTTCCTTAGGAATTTTTTGAAAAGAGATATGAGAAAAATATTTCTTCAAATCATCCACCATTCATTTATAAGGTATCAAGTTCTCATCCTTTTTCTGATAAACATCATTGACTTAATTAATTATGAGTTGTGAATTTCCAAAGATATTCAATTCATCGACTCTCCATTCAACTACAATCTTCATGTCATTGATTAGGCCTTCATATTCTATGATATTATTTGTACAAGGAAAGAGAATCCTATATGCCTTAGGCAATGAATACTTCTATGGTCTTATGAATAGGAGCCCAATGTAGGACCCTTGTTGAGTGAAGCAACCGTCAAAGAATATCACCCAAGTTTGATGTGTTAGTGTTACAATAGATTCATCAAGAAAGTCAATATTCAATGGAAGAAGACTTTGCATTGGTGCTTCTGCTAGTTGATCAGCAATTTCCTATCCTTTTATAGCCTTCTTTCAACATATGTGATATCAAACTCACTTAGTATCATGACCTATTTGGCTAACCTCCCTGTGAGAGCTACCTTGCTACGTAAGTACTTCAATGGATCAATTTTGGCAACCAATCATGTAGTGTGAGTAAGCATGTAGTGTCTCAAATTATGAGAAGCAAAGAAAATTGCCAAGCAAGCCTTTTTAATGATTCCATAGTTCATTTCATAAGAAATCAACATACAACTAAGATAATAGATATCTCATTCCTTGTTATCATTGTCCTCCTAAGCTAGCAAGGTACCAAGAGATGATTTTGTTACTCAGATGTACAAAATGAGAGGCTTCCCATAAATAGGAGGCATCAAGATCAGTGGATTAGCAAGAAATTGTTTTATCTGTGTTAAACTTTGATTGCACTCTTTGTTCCAATCATATTTCACACCTTTATGCAAAGTCTTAGTAAAAGGCTATGACCTATCCACCAACTATGAAATGAATCTATGAATGGATTGAAGTCTTCCTTGCAAGCCCCTCATTTGACTAATATCATGTGGTGAAGGCTTTTCCATGATTACTTGAACTTTCTCTAGGTCCACCTCGATTCATTTTGCA
Source organism: Cupressus sempervirens (assembly GCA_028749045.1). Classification (NCBI taxonomy): domain Eukaryota; kingdom Viridiplantae; phylum Streptophyta; class Pinopsida; order Cupressales; family Cupressaceae; genus Cupressus; species Cupressus sempervirens. The sequence continues at coordinate 574,025,391 of CM053792.1, read as the reverse complement.
GAGCTAATGTAGCCAAGTAGTTTCCCAGAAGTGACACCAAATGCACATTTCTTGGGGTTTGTCTTGAGACTGAATTCCTCCATACAATATAGGATGGGTCTTAAATCTTGAAGATGAGTGTTGCATTGAATACTCTTGAACAAGGTGTCATCGACATAGTCCTCCATCGTCTTATGCATCATATCATGGAAAATTGTTATAACAGCCCTTTGATACGTGATACCAACATTTTCAAACCAAATGGCATCACATTCCAATAGAAGGTACCCCATGCAAATGTAAAAGTAGTTTTCTCCTGGTATTTTGGTGCAATTTTAATCTGATTATAACTAGAAACCATACATGAGTGAGTACATTTCATATCCTACTATCCTAGCCACTATCATATCAATGTTGGAAAGTGGAAAGTCATCCTTTGGACATGCTAAGTTTAGATCTCAAAAATGTGTACAAACTTCGATAGACTTTTCATGGTTGGAGATTGGAACAATGTTTGATATCCACTCAACATAGTTGATAGCATAGATGAAATTATCTTTTAGAAGCTTTTCTAGTTCAACTTTAACAAGTAATGCTACATGAGGATGAATTTTCTTGAGCTTTTTTTTGACCAATTTTACTCTTGGAGTAATAGATAAATGATGCATTATGATATCAGGATCCAATCCTAGCATGTTTGAGTATGTCCATACAAAATTAGTCTTTTTTTCTTGAAAGAAGGCAATAAATTCCTCTCTTTTTTCTACAGATAGAGATTGTGTAATGTGTATGATATGAGGTTGTTCCTTTGTTCCCAAATTGATTAGTTGTGTTGGCTCTATCAACATTGATGATCTTTCCCAAAAACAACTAGGAAATGCATCAAATATGTCATCCTTAGGTTCCTTAGAGAGGTTTTCACCTTTGGATACATATTTTATTTTTACTATTTTGGGTTTCAATACTACCAAAATGTGGTTTTCACCATTGGACCTTCTATTTCTTTTTATTTTAATTGTTTGATTAAGATATTTGATGTCAGCTTTAGTCATATTGACACTCTATTCAGTGGTGGAGGGTGTTACTAGCTCAAAAACATTTAAGTAGCAAGCAAGAGCATAGTCATCCTAGAATATAGGGACTTCACTAGATGTATTGGAATTCTAGTCTATGAGCTTGGGATAGGTGAGTGGAAGAGATGTGGTGGGTTCAATGGCATTCATGGTATAGTCATAATATGCTTGGAAAAGTAATTCAAGACCTAAAGTGATTTCATCCAAAGGTGTATTTAAATGCCTTTGAGATCTAACAACATTAATCAAAGACTTATTGACACTAGTTGGATGAGACTCATTCGACTGAACCCTAGATTGTTCACCTATTTCTAGCTAGTTTTCATAAATGTGAACTTGATTACATCCTTTTCTATAGTTTCCTTTGAGAGAGAATCAAATTCATACTCTCGATTGTCTATGCTACATGGAGTCAAACTATAGAATTCCCTAGCAGTGATGGGAACCCATTCTTCACTTTCATTATCATCTTGATTTTTACAAAGTTGTTCAACAACTACATTATGAAGGACTCTCCTTGTTCTTATTGAACATAGGTAGTATTAGAAGTGTTTTCAAAGGAATCACTATCAACATCCATAGTGCTAACACATGGTATGAATTCATCTAGTTTTACAAAGAATTTAGCAAGATCAAAAGGAATTGGATAAGGATAAGTATCCTCATTAGCAAAACTATCCTCATGATTATCTAACTTAGTTTGTGACTCATGTGTAGATGAAATTTTAGGTTCTGATATGAATTTATTAATCACTAGATGGAAGGGAATCTTCTTGAAACCTAGACTTTTTGTATCTCAAGACCATCTAGCTATTGCTTTGATAGGATCAATCAAGCCATTGTTGTTACATCCAATTGGACCATTTCCTTTTTAACCAAAGTGTTTCATGAGCGTAAGACCTAGACCACATTTTTCAAGAGTAATCTCATGAGACTATTATATGAGATCCACTAGATTTTCCTCTCTATATATATCCATGTAGTGATGGCTTTGTCTTCATCTTCCTCTTCCAGATGTATAGTAGCTTTGACAAAGGTACCATTGAACTTAGTTTGAGGTGATAACACAAAAGTTTTCTTCACTTTAGATGGTCTCCCATAATGACAGGGAGACTTAGCAAGAGATGTCAAAGATAGAGTAGCTCCAATGTGATATTCACCCATCCCAATTTTTGTCAACTTGAGTGACTTATCCATTTGTTTTATCTTATCATCATGATGATTTGTATATTCCCTATTAGCAAGTACACAACTTTTAGCAAATTTTGACATGTTACAGGTGTAACTAGTATTAATAGGTATAGTAACTTCAGTGCCTTGGAATGGAAACTTGCCGCATTGATGGTATGTTGAAGGCACGGCTTGCATTTCATATATCCATGGTCTCTATAATAACATATCGTATGCTAATGGAATATCAAGGACTTGACAAGTAATGTCTCTTTCTACTAGACCAACTTGAAGAGGCAACACAAGCTCCATTATCAATGAGTACACAACGGACATGTTTTTGATGTATTATAACTTCAATGTACAATGATTGGTTATGAGGATGACTCAATGAATTATCAACCTCTTCAAAAAAGGACAAATAGTAAGGTGAGGTCAAGTAACCCACCATAGATTGGAACCTATCAAGATCAAGATCTTGAGGTATGTTTGCCTCATTGAGGGCTTTGTAAGAACCAACCTATGACCAGGCGAGATTTTAAGTAATTCAAAGATTTTTATTTGAGTGCTCATCCATTACAATTGGTCAAGGATACTATAGTTGGTAACCATGGAAGATGTTGTAATTTTTGTACCATTTCCAGATGGACTAGCAATGGGTTTGTCTTTGTGTTGATCTAACTCAAGAGAAGAAGGTGCAAGGCCTTTAAGTAATATCTTGGCATAAGAATGTGTAACAACATTAGCACAAGATTATGATTGTTCTTGATCAGTTGTAAGAGATGTAGCACCTCTTAATACAAATGGTGTTTTCAATTTTGTATTATCATGTTTTCCTTTAATCGTGATAACATCACAATGTTCAAAGTCCACTGGTTTAACCATGTTGATCACATCATCAGCATAGGTGTATGTATAATTGACCTTGTTATTGGTTTTCTATTTAGAATTTTCTCCTTTCTCATAAGGTGGAAATGGCTCCTTGAAAGCCTTGTGGACTAAATTCTTATTGTGTCTATCCACATAAATTTCACTATTATCAATTAAGTTTCAAAATTTATGACATAGGACATAGGTTGATGCAATTACATGTTTTGTGACACTTGTTCTATGTTGGAAATATTCAAGATATGACAGGTTACTGAGAGGGGAGGGGTGAATCAGTAACTTAAAAACAATTCAGTACTTTAATCATATATACTATTCACCATTCATTCATCTAATTTACTCCATATATCAGAGATCAAACATCCATAACACATGTACAAAGTGATTTGGTAACCCAAAAACCTTCCAAATAGAAAGTAAAATTGGGGTGGGGATGATACCCACAAAAATTCAATACTGTAGTATAAAGTTTGCCTGTTAAGGCTTACATTGACCACTTCTGGTGATCTACCCTATTAGGAGCACAAAGGACTACTAGGTCCACCTTGTTAGAGGATTTACAAACATACACTAAAGTATGCACTCTATTAGGTGATTTATACAAAGACTGTTAAGTCTACCTTGTTAAAGGATTTACAAAATTGATTCACCTATTAGGATGAAATAGTGGATCTACTTACAAACTTGATTTCTGATTAGATCCTTGAAGTATAGGTCACCTCTTGTGACTGGTGAATCTTTATTGCTCCTTGTAGACCTTGCTGAATATTCTACTCTACTGCTGATTCGCATTTATTCTTCTCAAAGAATTAGATGTCCATTCCTTGATACTCTCATGCATACATTGTAAATGATATAATACATTACATTTATATCATTCCAATAATTATAATTGCAAGGTCGGCCAAAACACAAGTGAACAAAATATTACTGAGTCAGCCAAACAGTAGAAAACTTGGGTTCTTCAAGTTGACTTGGTAACCTTCTAATACTCAGCATCCACTGCATTACTCGGCATCATCATGCACTCGGTAGAAGTAGAAGCTCGATCCATAATAACCACACAATGTAGCTTGGAACTTGGTAACCATTGGAGACTCAGTAGATATAGTGTCACTCGGTAAAAATTGAATCCTTCGTTTACCTTGATTTCACTCAATAAACACTACACTTCCATCACTCGGTAAACATTACACTTTCATTACTTAGTAAACATTACACTTTCATCACTTGGTAAACATTGCAACTTCCAATGCTTGGTTTACACTGGATTCCCATGACACAGTCTGACTACTCGGTAGATACTAAGATGCTCAGTGTAAACTGTGAAGCTCAGTGTAAACTGTGAAGCTCGGTGAGTGTAGGAAACTGAGTGCTGAGCTCAGTAGCTATACTAATATAGATAAGTGTTGTCACTAATGGAAATAATAACTTAATGCCAACAATCTCCCCCTTTGGCATTAGTGACAAAATACTTATAAGCCAAAACATATGTACATAACCTAACTCGATGAATTTTGGTTTTTCAAAATTTATCTTTGTAGAACTACTGCATATACATTTCTATATACCTTCTTGATGACTTATAATGTATATGCAAAGATACTTATGTACACATGCTAACTCTATTGAGTACTAACTCCCCCTTTCACTTATACTGATAACCCTCCTCACTTATTATGCTGAATCTCTCCCCCTTTTGAGAATAATGCCAAAGGACTACATATATAGTTTATATGACTACACCAAAGTGAGATAGAAAATATTTATGTACCTTAAGGATGGTGGCAAAAGTACTATCCCAAGTTGCTTCAAAATTTGACAGGTGGAGAGAGCAATTTGAACTTCTGTTGATAATTGGATCATGTGATCAACCACTGAGACGTTCTGATCTTGGATCAATGTTTTGCAATGAGCAATATGTTTCTGCATTGTATCCATGATAGGAAGGATCATGTTTTGGATGTATATTAGTGTAGATCAAATCCTTGCTTCCTCTCTCAATAGTTCTACCAACACGTCTTCCAGATATCTAATTTTGGTGTGATGGGAGGTTGTGGAGGAGGAGTCCACCTTTAGCTTGGATGCACTTGATTGCATATCAATGTCAATCTTATTTAGCTTATCCTTTATTTCTTTAGTAAAACCAGAAACATCACAAAGTTTGGCAAAAAGTGATGCTGCATTATTAAAAGAATTTTCAAAATTTCCCAAAAGTGTGGACAATTCAACTTGCTGGATTGCTATCTGTTGAGCAATATGCTCTAGAACCTTGTCATCAAATTTCCTTTCAGCCTTTTTAATTATTTTTTCTTATCCGCAAGGATCTTTATTGAATTTTTGTACTACCTCTTCTAACTAAATCAAAATGTGTTGAGTGGAATCTACTTCAACACCTATAGCTTGTGTAATTATATCCTTTACATTCTCAATTATTCTGTACTCCTTATCCCTTTCAGACCTTAACTACTTCTGTGTAGCTTTCATCTCTATGAGTTGACTGGCTAACCTCATCTCTTCAATGGTAGCAATGTCAAAGTCAATCTTTGGTATTACTATCTCTATGTCTAAGTCAATGTCTTCTTCTATTTCCTTTCCAGTGATCAAAAGTTTTAATAGATGCTTTTGTTTGACTTCTGTGAAAACTGGTTTGACCTTTGGAACAGACATGATAGTGGAGATAGAAGGGCTAGTAATAAAAACTAGGATAGGACTCAAGGATTGAATGCCAATAGAAGTATTAACCAGATCAAAAACTAAGACACTTCCCAAAAATGGTGTCACACTTGGTAGAGTACCCATAGTAGTATTTGAACTAATTGGAGTTGAAGTGGATACAGATAATGCTGATGAAAACACAATTATAGAACTTACTGGAATTGATGAAAACAAAATTGTAGAACTTACTAGTACACTCACTGATGGTGAAGGATCTAAGGAAGCTGACTTGATAACTGAAGAAGTGGCAGGCAGCTCAATAGATAAAGTGCTTGGCACTTCTATTTTAGATACCTGGAGCTGGGAGGTGGCTAGAGAAGATTGAGCAATTGATGTGGAAATTGTGCTCACAGTCTCACCTGCAGAAGCTATCTCCATAGTAGATTTATCAGTCTTTCATGGAGAGCGAGGAAGGGATGCAATAACTGCTACTACAATTCTTACTGGATCTTCTTCATCTTTTTCTTCCTCAAGTGCTTCTTCCTCTTTTTATTCCATTAGTGCATGTAGCTCTCCTGGTGTAACCATAATAGATGGAGTGTTATCAAAATCATCATTGTCACTGCTATCATCATCCTTAATTTCAACAGGATCATTTGATGGCTTTCTGAGATGATATGCATCATTCCAAAAATCTGTAGCATTTTTGATAACTCATTCAATGTCTTTTAATAATATAAGGCAACTATTGAATCTCTTATTCATTCTTCCTTCACGATCTTTCAATGCCTTTTTGACTTCTACATCTGTCAGACTAGGTACTAATTCCTTCAGTTTTTGCTCAAATATATCTTTGATAGTTTGTACTGTGTTCTCTTATCTGACTTTTATTTTGTCAAGAAGTATTGCTGGAATTTGAGATGCAAATTGATCAGGAGAGAATTTCCAAGTTTCTAACTTTTCCATTACCAATTCTTCAATCTCCTTTTGCTCTGCTGGAGTCTGAGTTTCATATTTGAGAGCTTTAAAATTTTTGATGCCTACTCCAATCCTTAACTATTTTAGCCTTTCCTCATATGTGGGTGGAGGCTTGATAAGTATAGTTTCCTTCTTGCCTTGTCTAGTTCTTCTAGAGAATACTACAGTTGGTTGCTTCTTAGGTTTGGTGATAAACACCTTCCCTTTCTTCTTTGGTGGTTCCTCTTCTTTTTTAGATTCTTGTTTTTTGCCTTCTTCTTCTTCTTCTTCTTCTTCTTCATCTTCATCCTCTCCTTTACCTTTAGTAAGCATAAGAGGGCCAGATACAGTTTTCAATTTGGCTATCTTCCTCTTTCCTTTGCTTATAGCCTAGAGTAGCTTAATTTCAAGCTCTATTCTAGCCTTTGCTTCATCATAAGTGCTAAAGGCAGGAAGCTTAGGATCTATAGGCTCATTCACCAGTGCTTCAATAATGTCCCTGGCCTAATCAATATTTACCTCATAAGGAAGAGGTTTCACCCATGAACCTCTAGGTCTGACTGCCTGAATGTATACCTTATCATAGTCAACCATGAAGCATACATCATCTTTGTAATCTTCAACCAATTTTGGTTGAATTGGAAACCTATTATTCATTCTTTCTTTGAAATCTTCAAAATAATTATGCATAACCTTCTCAAATTTTTCACCCATGTCAACAATAAACTCATTAATCTGATATAGAATTGGGGTGTTTTTTCTCCATACAACTAAGCCCTTTGATGGAAAGAATTTTTGAACATAGAAAAATAAACAAGTTAACAAGGAGCCAAATTTGCAAGGATTATTCTTTGAGGTCCTTATACTATCCATATTCTTGTTCAATTGTTTCAACAACAATTCTGATAGGTCAAATTCTAAATTTTTCTTCACAATCTTGTATGTCAAATCCACGGCCTCACAGGGTACACAGTTCAAATGACTAGAGCTATAAATCTTGTGAGCAATGATGTGAATGCCAAACCTTAATTCAACATTAGTAACAGTGCTAACCTTCAAACCTCTACTATCCCATTTAGCTAGGGTTTTCTTTTATAACTCCTCCCGACCTAGGGTTTTGGTAGATTTGGCTTTGCTGAGTATGGGGAGACTAGTAATCTTATGAATCATCTTCTTGGTGATTAACACTGGCTACTCTAACCATATTTTCCCATTGTGAACATGACTGAGTATGTACCTAATCAACTTAATTTGGAAACTTCTTGGCATATGTGAGATATGGGTTAATCCTTTGGTCTCTATATGCTTATGCTTGGGTTTTAAAGAGCCATCAACACTCATTTCTTCTAGGGCATTATCCATTTCTAGGTTTCCAATCTCTTAAATAGAACATTTAAAATGTGTATAAATATCATTTATGAGGATTACCTTTGGTGGAATTTGGGATTGAGCTCCATTAGAGTCAAGAGATTCTGCAATGGCCAGAATAATTTTGAAGTTAGGCACTTTCCATTCTGCACCCTTCACTAGCATCTTTGAACCCTCTTTTCCTTATTGCTACTGCTACTCCTGGATGCCATCACTTCTCGGTAGGTGTAAGAAAAATTTTGAACAAATTCTCCAGTTGAAAATTGCTTGAAATCTCTTGGAATTTTCTTGAGTGCACCTAGAAATCTCTTAGCTCTATAATCGCAATGAAGAATGAAATCGAATTGTGCCCTTTTGATGAAAATTTTTGTCATTAATGCTCACTACAAAAGTAGCTGAGATGACATAGTGCTTGACAAGCTATCATTCACTTGCTTGGTAGAAGCTTGCAACTCAGCGATTGAACAAAACTTTAGTTACTCCTGACCTAGCTCGGTTGAGTCTGAGACTGACTTTGGTTGATATGACCAAATTTCTTGTGACCCTTTGTATCTAAAATACTAATTGGATCATTTTCCTTTTTAAAAAAAATTTGGAACTGCTCTAGATATAGCTTTATGATACAGTTCTAGATCCCCCTTTATGAATCTAATTGGAAATGGTGGAGTCACCCACTTCTTGAGTGACATTGCCATCATTTGAACTATTCTGCTTGATAGATTTAGGAATCCACTATTGCCTCATCTACTTTTGAATGTTATCAGCTTTAACTTTCTTTTCATCTTCAATTCTTCCTATATTCATGCAATTCTTTGCTATATGACTAAGTTTTGTGCATGTATAGCACCTTACAATAGTGTCCTTCTTCCTTAGGTGATGTCTTACACAGTTTATACCAATATGTCCATATTCTCCACAATAATGACATCTACACCAGGTATTGTAATCCCATCCAAAGATTGGCTTAACAAGTTGTATAGCTGGATTGAATGATTTTGATCTGCATTGAAATGCCTTGTGACCATGCTTCTTGCATTTGTGACAATTGCCTTCAAATTTTGGTTTCTCGCTGCATTCATTAGCTTTATGACCATGTTGACTGTAGTTGTAGCACTTTTCATTGAATTTTTCTTTTCCATTACTCCAACATTGTTTGATGTATGACCTAACTTGCCACAATGATTGCAAGTAGGTTTTTTATTCCTTTGAGCACCTTGTTTGGAGGTTTCACCTTCTTCCTTATAACCAAGACCAGCTTTAGCTTTTTTTCTATGAATATTCTTCTCATTTTGTTGGTTTAATTGATTCATATCTTCTTGAGACTTCATCATTCTTTCAATGATTTGCTTTTTAGTGATTAAGTCATTTTTCAAACTTTCATTGATTTGTCTTTCAGATCTTAAGTCACTTTGTAAACTTTCATTGATTTGTCTTTCAGTGATTAAATCATTCCTCGGGCTTTCATTTTCAGATCTTAGATTCATAATTTCTTCATTTTCATTAGATAGTTGATCTATAAGATCTTCATGTTGATTGGATTGATTATTTCTCACCTCCAAGTCTTCATTTTTCTTGTTTCTTTGTTGCAAAATTTCACATAGCCTAATTGATTGGATTTATTGTTCTCTTTTAAGCTTTCTTACTTCTTTATGCAGAGAGCCATTCTTTGCTAGGAGTTCCTTGATTGTCTCATTAGCTTCATCTGAATTGCTTGATGGTAAAAGGTCTTCAATCTTTTCTTCAACATACTGATGGTCATTCATTTGTCTTGCAAGTTCCTTCCTTCTTTTCAGGGATTGAGAAAGATGCTCCTTTGCTTCTTTGAGTTGAGCCATGGCCATTTCCAGATCTAGCTTTTCATTTTCAATTGCCTTGTCAAGTCTAAATATCTCGATTTGTCCTTTAGATCTTTGCTCAAGCTGTCAAACTTTATCCTGAGAACCACAAAGCTTTGATACCAATTGTTGGAAATATTCAAGATATGATAGGTTATTGATTGGGGAGGGGTGAATCGGTAACTTCAAAACTTTAAAACAATTCAGCACTTTAATCATATATACTATTCGCCATTCATTCATCTAATCTACTGCATATATGAGAGTTCAAACATCCATAACACATGTACACAGTGATTTGGTAACCCAAAAACTTTCCAAATAGAAAGTAAAATTGGGGTGGGGATGATACCCACATAACTTCAATACTGTAATATAAAGTTTGCCTGTTAAGGCTTACATTGACCACTTCTAGTGATCTAGCCTGTTAGGAGCACAAAGGACTGCTAGATCCACCTTGTTAGAGGATTTACAAACATACACTAAAGTATGCACTCTGTTAGAAGATTTATACAAATACTATTAAGTCTACCTTGTTAAAGTATTTACAAAATTGATTCACCTATTAGGATGAAACAGTGGATCTAATTACAAACTTGATTGCTGATTAGATCCTTGAAGTATAGATCACCTCTTGTGACTGATGAATCTTTATTGCTCCTTGTAGACCTTGCTGAATATTCTGCTCTATTGTTGATTCGCATTTATTCTTCTCAAAGTATTACATGTCCATTCCTTGATACTCTCATGCATACATTGTAAATGATATAATACATTATATATATATATATATATATATATATATATATATATATATATATATATATATATATATATATATATATATATATATATATATCATTCCAATAATTATAATTGCAAGGTTGGCCAAAACACAAGTGAACAAAATATTACTGAGTTAGCCAAATAGTAGAAAACTCGAGTTCTTCAAGTTGACTTGGTGACCTTCTGATACTTAGCATCCACTGCATTACTCGGCATCATCATGCACTCGGTAGAAGTAGAATCTCTATCCATACTAACCACACAATGTAGCTTGGAACTTGGTAACCATTGGAGACTCGATAGATATAGTGTCACTCGGTGAAAACTGAATCCTTCATTTACCTTGATTTCACTCAGTAAACACTACACTTCCATCACTCGGTAAACATTACACTTTCATTACTCGATAAACATTACACTTTCATCACTTAGTAAATATTGCAACTTCCAATTCTTGGTTTACACTAGATTCCCATGACATAGTCTGACTGCTCAGTAGATACTAAGATGCTCGATGTAAATTGTGAAGCTTGATGAGTGTAGGAAATTGAGTGTTGAGCTCGATAGCTATATTGATATAGATAAGTGTTATCACTAATGGAAATAATAACTTAATTCCAATAGTTCTAATGGTATTCATAAAATGTACTCACATTCCACCATAGGGTCATGGTTTTGGATCATTAGGACAAGAATTATCAAATGGAGAAATGATCTTGTTTTGTAGCAATGTCTTATAGACCACATCTAAAGGTTCATCAAGTGGTGTGTACTCCCATTTTTGGCGTATAACCCAACATGATTTTTTCATTTTGATCCCAAATATCTTGTTATCAGGAGGAGATTTTTTAGTAATCTTAGATTCTTTTGTTGGATACAATTGATTACATTGTGTATTGTGTTTGCCTAGTTTAGAAGGTAGTGTCTATTGAGTTAACTCCAACATCAAAGGAAAGTTTATAGAAGATGAGTGTTAACTAAGCTCGCTCGGATAATGAAGAAAATGTTGGATGGAACCAATGTTAATCGATCTTACTTGATTACCAAAGGAACTTTATGAATATGCAGTGTTAACTAAGTTCACTTGATTAACACAAGAAAATTGTTTCTAAGTTAGTGTCTACCAAGCAAGGTTGGCTAACGAAGGATTTTCTTATTTTGGCATATTGAGTTTAATTGATTTACCTATTGGTTCTAGCTAACTAAGGTGATGAATATTAGTTATTCTAAGTTGTATATGAGTTGACTTGAAAATATGAATGATATAAGTAAAAGGTCAAGTTGAGAATTTGAAAGTGTGTAAGAGTGTGAATGCATGGAAGATTTTGAAGATCTAATGATGCAGTAAGGAAGCGAATCAGAAGGATAAGCAGAATATCCTTGTGAAGCTAAAAAGATATATTCAATCAAGAAGGATCAAGTACAAGCCAGAACAAAGATCTATAATTAGAAATTTAGTTGCATCAAAAGTCAGGTCATCTCATTTTTACTCTCTAACCACTGCAACAATGATCGAAATCTCTTAATAGAGTTGGCTTAATAGCTATTTGTAAAACCTCTAACAAGGCGGTGATTATATTGAATTGTCTAAAGACCTCTAACAAGGACACTTCTAATAGGGTGATTAAATCATTTAATAGGGTCACACGTAACAGTGTGTTTTGTAACCTTTAACAGGGTTGGCTCCTAATAGGGCTCACTTTAGAAGAGTGAAAACATTAACTAGTTGCAATCGGTGGTTTGCCCAAATTGGGTTTCCACATTAAATCCTAGTGTCAAATGTGTTCATGCTATTTTATTTTATGTATTTACATCAAAATAATGGTGATCATAGATAACATCTAAGGTTTGCATGTTAAGTATTTACTGAGCATATTCATTATTTACCAAGTTACAACATTTTATGTGTGTTTTTTGAGCATCAACAATATTCAATTTTTAGAGTTTATTTTGTACTAACATCTAAAGGAATCTGGGATTAATTTTTTTGGTAAATGATTCAGCCCTCCCCTCTCAATTACTCCTCTTATATTTCCAACAATTGGTATCAGATCTTTTGGTGCTTGCAGAGAAGGTTTCAAGGACCTAAGCTAAAGATTAGGATGTCTTACAGATGAGAGATTCCCAAGTTGAACAGAGATCATTTTGCAGCATGGCACAAACTTATGAGGTTACATTTGGCTACCATCAATGATTTAGGTTGTAAATATCTTGATACTAAATAAAAGACTCCCACTGGAATATTATTAGTTGAAGATATTGTTGAAAAGAAGAACCATAACATCATGATGATTGATATTGCATCTCCCTTCAATTATGTTGAATTTGATGAAGTAAAAGATTGCCAAACTACTCATGAAATGTGGACCAAAATAAAAGACATTTATGGAGGAGATGAAAATGTAAGAAGAGCTAAGGTTGAAATTCTTAGAGGTCATTTTCATCAGATGAAAATGAGAGAAGATGAGAACATTGCAAAATATGTAGAAAGAATCGAAGCATCTGGAGGAGGCATTGAAGAAAAAACATTTGTATGGGAGGTACTTAGAACTCTTCTTTCTATTTATGCAATTAGAGTGTCTGATATTAAAGAGATGAGATGTGATCCAAATAATAAAAATATCTTTAGATGCTCCAGTTGGAATATTGATAGCTTTTGAGTCAGATAACTTTGATAACTATGTTTCTAGTTCAAAATTTATTGAGTCTGCATTTGAAGCTAAACTCCCACTCAAGAAAAAGAGTAAGAAATCAAATTCCAGTCAATCAAAAAGTGAAGAAGAAGAAACAAAAGAAATCTCAGATAGTGATCTTGAAGTTGTTGAAGCCCTACTTGCAAGAAAGTATTCCAAAGATAGAGGAAAGTACAAAGGTAAAGTCCTCTAATATGGTTTTCTTGTGAAGAAGTTGGTCACATTGCTGCAAGGTGTCCAAACAAAGAAACCAAAGATGAAAAGAAAATAAATAAGCACAAAAGCAAGAAGGATTCCAAGAACTACAAGGAAAAAGGTAAGAAATATTATTTTATGGCTAAAGATTCTGGTAACAATGAAGATGAAATGGTATATATTGCAGTAAAAGATGAATCTAATGATGAAGGAGATAAAATGGAACTCATCTCTCTTGTTAGCAAAAATGGTACATGGATTATTAACAATGGTTGTTCACATCATATGATTTGAGACAAAAAAAAAATTTGAGCACATGGAATATTATGATGGAGGTACTATAAGATTTGGAAACAGTGAACCTTGTAACATAAAAAGAAAAAGGATATATCTTTTTTACTAAAGAACTTATATGTGACAATGCTTATTGGGTTGAAGAACTAAAGCATAATCTAGTGAGTGTGGCACAATTGAACAAAATTGGATTCAAGGTAGAATTCATGGATGGACAGGCCAAACTACTAGATGGAAAAGGAAATCTGGTTGGATTTGGCAAGCAAACAAAAGGTAATTTATTTTATCTTGATCTCAGTGAAAGATCATGTTTTATTGCTCAAGTAGAAGAAAGTTGGTTATGGCACAAAATATTATGTCATGTAAACTTTGATAATCTTGTTAAGATAAGAAAACATAAAAGAGTAAGAGGTATTCCTAGTTTGAAGAAGCCTAATATGGGTCTATGCAAAAATTGCCAAATTGGTAAGATGGGAAAGACTAGTTTTAAAAGCAAGAATTATCAGTCAAAATAAATCTTAGAACTTGTTTATACAAACTTATGTGAACCTATTGGAATAAAGAGTTACAGTGGAGAAATTTTTTTCATTCTTTACGTTGATGATTATTCTAGAATGATGATTGTAATGTATCTACGAGAAAATTCTGAAGCTTTTCAAAAATTCAAGTGGTATCTGGCAAGAGTAGACAAAGAAACTGGAAAGAGATTGAAATGTTTAAGATCAAACAGAGGTGGTGAATTCATCTCCACTTAATTCAATAATTTCTACATTGAAAGAGGGATCAAAAGTCAAGTATCAGCCCCTAGTACTCCTCAGCGGAATGGTATAGCTGAAAGAATAAATAGATCCATCATGGATTGTGCAAGAACACTTATGATTGAAAAGAATGTTGCAATCAAAATACTAGAAGGAAGCTATTAGCACTACAGTTCATACCTTGAATAGAGTGTAGTTGAAGAAAGATTTAAATCAAACTCCTTATCAACTATGGTATGGCTACAAACCTAATGTAAGTTACTTGAAAGTATTTGGTAGCAAATGTTATATCTTGACAGAATCTAGAAAGGGAAATTTTGATGTCAAAGGTGATGAAGGCATATTTTTAGGATACTCTTGTAGAATTAAAGCATATAAACATTTGAATTTGTCTACTCATAAAATCATAGAAAGGGCACATGTGAGAATTGATGAGTTTGCAGAAAAGAGTGAAGAAAGCAACAAAGAGCCAAAGGGTTACAAAAGATTTGTTTACTATGAACCTAATACCCTACCAAATCTATCTAAAATAAAGGAGGCTTCACCTCCTAAGTCCCCAAAATCTCCAACAGTTATCAAGTTGCAAACAGTGCAACCTGAGTCACAGTCAGAAGCTAATGAGCTAGTTCAAACTGAGTCTAATGGACCCGAGTTGCAAACAGTGGAATCTAAGCTAGATATTGAAGTTCAATATGAAAATAGTGGAACTCATTCCAAATCCAAAGATCCTATGTTAGCAAGATATGTCAGAAGGCATCATGCACTTGATCAGATCATTGGAGACAAATCTAATGGAACAATGACAAGAAGAAAATTAAAAGGTACATGTTTACTTGTTGAATTTGAACCTAGAAATATTAAAGATGCTCTAGATAATGAAAGTTGGGTTGAAGCAATGAATGAAGAAATTAAAAAAATAGAGAAGAACAAATCTTGGACCCTTGTTTCTAGACCCAAGGATAAAAATGTAATTGGCACAAAATGGGTGTTTAGAAACAAGTTGAATGAAGATGGAGAAGTTTCTAGAAATAAAGCAAGATTGGTGTGCAAACGCTATTCACAATAAGAAGGTATTGATTATGGTGAAACTTTTTCTCCTGTTGCAAGATTAGAAGGTTTTAGAACTCTTCTATCATATGCAGCACATAGAGGATTTAAAGTGTATCAAATGGATGTTAAATCTACATACTTGAATGGAATTCTTGATGAGGAAATCTATATTGAACAACCAAAAGGTTTTGTAGATCCTAAAAAAAGAGACATGGTCTAAAAATTACACAAAGCATTATATGGTCTCAAGCAAGCTCCCAGAGCTTAGTATGAAAGAATTCATAATTACTTGATACAGATTGGCTTTCAAAGAATAAATGATAACAATATTCTATATATCAAAGAAGAACTAGACAAGAAGATTGTGCTGGTAGAAATATTTGTTGATGATACCTTATTCATAGGAAATGATGACTTATGCAAAGCATTTTTAGAAGAAATGAGTAAAGAATTTGAAATGTCCATGTTTGGTGAGATAAAATTCTTTGTTGGATTGCAGATTTAGTAGAATAAAGATGGTATCTAGATCACTCAATCTATGTATATCAAGGAGATACTAAAGAAATTTAGAATGGAAGATTCAAGACCAATTGGAACCCCTATGTCTACTAGACATAAGCTTTCCAAGAATGATGATTCAAAGGAAGTAGATCAGAATACAAATAGATCAATGATTGGAAAATTTTAGTATGTAGTACATACAAGGCCTGACATTGCATTAGCAATTGGTATGGTGGCAAGATTCTCAATAAATCCCAAAAAATTACATGATGGAAATCAAGAGAATCATGAGATATTTAAAAGGTACTGAAGACTATGGCTTATGGTACAAACTTGGAGGTAATTTGGAATTAAAGGTGTTCGCTAATGCTAATTGGGCAAGAAGTATTGATGACAGGAAGAGCACTAGTGGTGGAGCATTCTTTCTTGGTAAAAGACTAGTGTCTTGGACAAGCAAGAAACAAAATTGCATCTCTCAGTCCACTGCAGAGGCAAAATATGTTGTAGTAGGAGTTAATTGTTCTAACATTGTTTGGTTCAAACAACTGTTGGAAGGAATGAAGATAGAGATCAAAGATCCAATAGTCATATACTGTGATAACACTAGTGAAATTAATATATCAAAAAATCTAGTGATGCATACCAAAACAAAGCAAATTGTAATAAAATATCACTTCTTAAGAGAATTAATGCAAGATAAGGAAGTCAGATTGAAATATGTGAACACAAAATAACAGATTGTAGACATATTCACCAAGTCATTACCTAAGGATGCATTTTTGTATCTAAGAGGTAAGCTAGGGGTCATTCCCCTATCTAAAGGTCACTAAATGAAGTTTAGTGATGCATCAACTAGAGCCTATTGAAGGTCAATCAGTTGGTGCAGTATTGACAAAGGCATATTGCAAATGAATCATTACTTAAGGTACATTTATATTAATAGAGTTTTTGTCTTTTGCATGTGTTGTCAAAGAGGGAGAAGTCTACTGTTATATCTCATAAGAAATTTTAATTAGAAGGAGAATTTTTTTGTAAGAGGTAGAAGTGTGCTTTCATAGAGATATCAAGAATAAACTTGGTAATAGTTGTTTGAGAGAGAATTTTTTTGATAGAGGGAGAAACTGAAGATAGAAAGAGTTCACACTGACAGAGAAAGTTCTCATAGATATGAATCAGAATGAAACTAAGGATATGTCCCTTACTTTATTCTTGTTCCAAAATTTTCATTGTGTTATGACATGTCGTGTTGCCATCAATGCCAAAGAGGGAGATTGTTGGATACAATTGATTAAACTGTGTATTGTTTTTGATGTTACACAAATGTCATTATCAATCAGTGCATGCCTAGCTCATTTGGGTAGTGAAGATATTTTTCTTTGTCTATCAAGTGTGCCTATATTTCCCTAGTTTAGAAGGTAGTGTCTACCAAGTTAACTCAGGTGTCAAAGGAAAGTTTACAAAAGATGAGTGGTAACTGAGCTTACTAGACTAATGAAAGAAATGTTGGATGGAACCAATATTAACCGAGCTCACTCAGTTACCAAATGAACTTTGCTAATATGTAGTGTTAACAAAGTTCACTTGGTTAACACAGGAAAATCATTTCTAAGTTAGTGTCTATCAAGCAGGGTCGACTAACAAAGGATTTTCTTATTTTGGCATATTGAGTTTAATTGATTTATCTATTGGTTCTAGCCGACTGAGGTGATGAATATTAGTTATTCTAAGTTGTATATGAGCTAACTTGACAATATGAATGATATAATTAAAAGTTCAAGTTGAGAATTTGAAAGTGTGTAAAAGTGTGAATGCATGGAAGATTTTGAAGATCTAACAACGCAGTAAGGAAGTGAATCAGAAGGATAAGCTAAATATCCTTGTGAAGCTAAAAAGATATATTCAATCAAGAAGGATCAAGTATAAGCCAAAACAAAGATCTATAATCGAAAATTCAGTTGCATCATAATTTAGGTCATCTCATTGTTACTCTCTAACCATTGTAGCAGTGATCTAAATCTCTTAATAGAGTTGGCTTAATATCTATCTATAAAACCTCTAACAAGGTGGTAGTTCTATTAAATTATCTAAAAACCTCTAGTAAGGCCACTCCTAACAAGGTGATTAAATCCTTTAATAGGGTCACACCTAATAGTGTGTTTTGTAACCTTTAACAGGGTTGGCTCCTAACAAGGCTCACTTCAGAAGAGTGAAAATAGTAACTAGTTACAATTGTTGGTTTTCCCAAATTGGTTTTCCACGTTAAATCCTAGTGTCAAATGTGTTCATTCTATTTTATTTTATGTATTTTCATCTTAGGTAAAATAATGGTAATCATAGCTAACATCTAATATTTGCATGTTAAGTACTTACTGAGCATATTCTATATTTATCGAGTAACAATATTTTATGTGTGTTTGTCGAGCATCAGTAGTATTCAGTTTTTAGAGTTTATTTTGTACTGATATCTAAAGTAATATTGGATTTATTTTTTGGTAATTGATTCACCCCTCCCCTCTGAGTTACTCTTCTTATATTTCCAATAGCTTTGATGTTTTCTGTGAAATTGAAAGTTGTTTTAACAGGTTTGGGAGTAATGTTATCAACTACTCCATCATGTACTACTTCTTGATTCTTGTTTTCATAATTAGATTTGTCTTTACTAGAGGTAGATCCTTACTTAATGTCCTTTTGAAGGGTTATTTCACTCATTTGACCATAAAATCCTCTATTTAGATAGCTTGTGTAACCATATCTTCAAAGGTGTGTGGACCTCGAAGTTGTACGTTATACCCAAAATCGGGCAAGAGATTATCCATGAATATGTCAATTTTTTTGTTTCAGGAATTTTTCATGAATATTTGGTATACAATTGTTTCCATCTTTGAAGAAACATGAGGAAAGGTTCTCCAACCTTTTGTTTGAGGTTACACAGATCATGTATATTGACCGGATGTTGTATGTTGTGTGAATATTATTGAATAAATAGATTAGCAATCTTGTCAAATGTTTTAATAACAATAGGTAACCTTGAAAACCATTACATGGCTTGACCACCTACACTCTATGGGAATAAACACATAAGATGTGTTTGATTGTGTATGAATTCCATGGACAGAGCACCAAATTCCCTCAAATGATCTTTAGGATCAGATCTTCTGAAGTATTTATCGTATTTGGGTAACTCAACTCCTCTTGGAAAAGGAGGCATGTCCAAACTTTTGTCAAAAGGAAATGGACAAATGGTGTCTAAAGTGTATGTTTTCATTGGTTTATCCTTGTCACGCATCATTTGGGCCAATTGTTCTTGCATGACCTTCAGTTGTTTTTGTAACTTGGATGTTTCAGTTTCTTCTTCTTGTGTGACAATTGTTTCAACATTAAAATGTTGAGGTTGTTTGACTCCTTCTTGAGGAAGTTTGAGAAAGTATTTCTCTTTCTCCTCATTGAGAAAGATCTCCATCATTTTCTAAAAATTTTTATACTTACAACATTTCTCTATCTCTTTATGAGGTATATCTTCAATATCATCATACTCATTTGTATAGTTGTAAGGTTCTTTCAGTCTTTCATTTCTTTGGTAGTCTTGTCTGCTACTATTGTCTCTTTTTTCTTGGTCTTGATCAGTCATTTTAGGAGTGTAGAAGGTTTCAGTACATGTCAGTTGAAAAGGTGTTCTGAACAAGAATTCAGCTTTTTTGTTCAAAGAGGTAGGTGTTTTATCAATTTTAGGATTCTCTTGATATAATGGATTCCTAATCTGCTGAAAGTTTATAGAAAACATCCTTCAAGGACTAGGTAGACTAATAGGTGAAAGAGATCACAAGGACCCTTCACTAGATTCAGACTATGTATAAACTTGGGAGCAACCTCTATCTCTACCATGTCATGGTTTATAGGGAGCAAACAAGTTTCCACTCCTTGTGGAAATAGTCATAGAAAATGACTAAAAACAAAGTTTAAACAAGGATCACACTAGAACATTGTCTCAAAGTGAGTAAGCATGTTGTATATCTAGGTATGAATAGTCTGAGAAATGGCTAGAACAACCAAGAGTTATGACTATCATGACACAAGGTATAACGAACACAAGAGAACATAATAGAACAACCAAGTGAGGGGACTAGTCTGTGTATAAATTGTTAGTTGTCAACCAAGCAAGAAATCAAATTTTGATGATGTTGTAGACAGAGGAATGACTATATGTTATTAGACAAAGATCATATTTGGATCAAGTTTTGACTAGGGAGCTCATAATAGCTCTCTCTTTTTGACAAATTTGGATAGATTTGTGTGAGGAAATGACTCCAAGGAGAGAAAATATAAACAACCAGGCGAGAAAACACCTATGACAGAGCAATTTGGATAGTCTTAGGATAAAATCTCATGTAAAGATTCACACAGAGACGCACAAGAAAATACAATGAAACAAACGAGAATTTAGAACAACAATTTTGAACTTGTTTTCTCACGTGAGAATTTGGACAAAACCACGTGATGAAAGGACAATTGATAGCAAAGACAAATTTTTGACTCAAAATTTTATTGTTTTGGCAAACTTTCCTCTAAGGATTCACAACAAAGAATGGGAGGAAATACAAAGAACCTCACGAGGAAACATAAACTGATAGTTTTCTCATGTGAAAATTTGTAGAACTACAAGTGAGAAAAGGAAAAAACTAACATGTTTGGACTTTAATTGAAGAGATTTTCAATGATTTTGGCAATTTTTGAATAGAGGATTGACAATGTTGGTAAGTTTCAAGCAGATATGGACATCATTTTCAGATTTTGGACATCATGTTTGTTTGTATGCAAACAGTTGTTTTTTAGACAAGGGATGTAAGCAGTAGTCACAAACAATTTGACCAAGGACAAAGCAACTCAAAAGGACAGGGGAATCTTGACCTTTTGTTGTTTGGATAACTTGAATAGTTTAGCTAGACTCAAAAAAGACACTCTTTATCCCTATAACCAAAAATGGTAGAGGAAGCAAAACCTTTGTCTCACAACTTATGTGCATGCATTCACCTCGCACAGTTGTGTCAACCCACTAGAGGGCACCCATGTTTTTGGTGTATTCCAAGGAATCAATAATATATGTGATCAATAAGCACCCTTATAGGAGGGGTCAAAGGCATATACCACCTTCTAGTGTCTAGGTACATGCCTATGGTGAGTATCTACAGGAGAGATTCTTCCCCCTCCTTGCACAAAGATTATGCCCCCTTTTGGAGATGCACTAGGTAGCAACTATCTAAGAGTTTTTACTTGGATTTTGTTTACATTAATCCTCGGTTATTTTATGAATGAAGTTGAGACTAGCATCTATAAGTGCACACACTTGACTAGCAAGTCTGGGGGAAGCACTGCCCAATGCAATAGACAGAGCCTATTCTTGATATGCAATATCAGAATCAAGAAGAAGAAATTAACATGGATTTGGAGTCTTTTTCTCTATAAAGCTTCTTTATTATAGTGATTTGGAATCACTGACGAAAGGTGTGTGCTCACTTGGGTCATTCCTAGAGGTTGGATCACTCTGACAGGCCCTCTAAAGGTTGACTCAGACTGGTGGCTCAGATTTAAGGGTCAAAGTTTCTAATTTTCCCAAAGGGAAAAAAGCATACTCCTCTACCTCAACACCTTACTCAAACACACAGAACATGTTCATCACCAAGTTAGTTTATCAATCTCAACATGTCTTGTTCCAAGATTTTGATTTTCCTAAAAGGAAGCCATCATCTCTTTATAAAAATCTTGGTTGAGAGAATCACTAACTCTCTTGCCTCCCTTGGGTATCGTCTTCCAAAGGTGTCTAGGTTTTTTTATTTACTCTTGGCCATCACTTCCATGTAGCAAAGAGCATATTCCCCTATTTCTTTGTCTAGAGCCCTACGAAGTTCACAAGCCATATTAAACTATGTGTGTAAGAAAGCTTTATAAAGACACAATGTTTGAGTGGGTTTGAATACATTCTTTGACCAGAAAATCTTTGACTAAACATCTAGCAATCAAACTATTAGTATTGTTTGTATGTTCATGATAAGATATCTTCGACAAATGATCTGCACACCACTATTAGATTATCAAAAATTAGGAATTAAAAATCAATGCTTCATAAACAAGGGTAAGATCAAATAGCATTATGAAAAGTAGAATCTAAAAATTGCAATTTTTTTTACTAATGTCAAGTTTCATGTGAGATTCTACACAAACCCATGCAAGAATATGTTGTGACCTGTGTGAGAAATGGCTTTCTTGCATGCAAGGGTACAGTTTTTCATGCAAGAAAATGCAGAACTACAAGCGAGGATTATGTTTCATCAAGCAAGAATTGATCTTATCACATGAGAAATCATTTAATTGTATGGACAGAATGTTAGAAAAAATTGAAAATTGAAAATTTATCAAAAGTGGAGGCTAGAAAATTGATTTTTCAAGCCCCACGGTGGGTGCCAAAAATGTGTATGCTAATTGTGGGTCTCTGAATTAACCACACACTTCAACGTGATCCTTACATGCTAGAAACATCTCGAAATGAACATGGGATTGTTCATCTAGAATGATCTAACAAATTGATCTGTTGCCTTCTAACTAGATGGATTTTTTTGTCCACTCTTAGAATTGAGAGATCAAAAACCATACCACTAGTACAAAGGATTTTAATCTATATGAGATGCAAAAGTAAACTAAATGATGAGCATATTAATCTATGAATAAAAGAAGCAAATTAATCTAGATGTGTGCATTGTAAGCTATATGAGAGTATGTAAAAGCAATAAAGCTATAAATAAAAATGTTAGAGTAAACAATACGACATTAGTCTAATACTATTCATGTGCATCCCTCAAAATGAGAGGTTGAGGGTGTCTTAAATAGAATCCAAGAATTTTATCAATGGTCAAAGATCAAATAGAATGAATGGTTGAGATTGAAGATGAGATTGAGTTAGAATAGGAAATTCCTTTGTAAAAAGGGAGTTAACTGATCATTTCTGAGTGTGATAAGGAGTTAACTAACTTAATGCCTTTTCTAATTCTAGTCCACTTAGTGTTTCCAATTCTAAACTGAAGAGACAGAATAATAGGAGATATTTGATTTAAAAGGTTAAATATGACCTCATAAATGAATAATCTAATTAATTCAATAATTAGAATGAGGATATATCAACTAAATCAAATATATTCAATTCCTCATGTATATTAGTTTAAAAGGTAATTTTAATTTAATCAAAGTATTGAGACTTATAATTAAATTAAACTCGATTAATAGGTTTAATTTAGCCAATTCAATTAGTATTTTAGGAATTAAATAAAGCATATGATTAATGCAGATTAATGATTTTATGCATTTGACACTTAGGTCAAGTAGAGATTATCAGAATCAGAATTGCCAAGTACAATAGGAATTTCAGTAAGATCGATAGATCGAAATTGGTTCAACACACCAATTTTCCAATTTATGGGTATTAAAACACTCAGTTATGAGTCCTCCTTGCAAGAAAAGTATTTAGGCTATGGCCAAGACTAGATGTGATCATTATCTTCTCATTCTCACCATTTGAGTATTGTGATAGGACGCAGTCATCTTAGCAATTTAGGAAAGTCATGCCCGATACCTATATCCTTCATAAAATTTGAGCATGTTGTCAGAAATAGATAATACTAAGAGGGGGGGTGAATCAGTATTCTACAATATTTTTCCCACAACTAAATATTGGTAATTACTTTAGAACTTTCATATGAAAGTAAACCAACAATGCTAAATAGTAAATATAACCATACACAAAGAGAACTCATAACACCATTATTTATTAACTAGGAAAACCCTGACCAAGGGAAAACCCTGATGGGGATGATACTCACAAGATGATCCACTAAAAAAAATAATCATGTTAAGGATATTGATCTTTTGGGAGTCTATCAAATACATATAGTGTCTCGAGTCCTTGTTAGAGGACTAGGCCCTATTAAAAGTCTCAACCCTGTTAGGAGTTGCTTTCAACCCTATTAGAAGTTGGTAGATCAAATACAATGTATGCAAGAAGAGCCCACTACCCTAACATGCAATGTATAATTTATTTTTTTCACAAGAGTAGATATACATATAATATTGTCTTACTATTGCATCTCGCACTTTCTTTGATCATACATCAAATTTCACATCACATAAGGCTCACATATCATTTAAGCTTTCTTCACTATAGTTCACATCACATACCACACATTATCTACACAAGATACGATCTTTATATGATCTTTACTTATATCTCGTAAATTAATAAATCTCTTCTTAGTCAGCCTTAATAGTTTCACATGCTTGACCAAATATAAAATAACTTTGGGTAAACATCTAGGATGTTGGCCCAATCATGATTAAGTAATTATTTTGTTACCAAAATAATTCTTTATGTCGTATACTTCAATTAATTGTTGTGCTCTGTTCTGCTCTGCTAATTACCTAAACTGGTAATTCAATTGTAACTTGCACAGTACTGTTTGTATAGGTCTGCGCACTAACATATGTCATTGTGACATTGTCAACTATCAATCCTCAACTATGCATGAGCTAACTCAAAGTCTATCATTCATACATATGTATAATAGTATTCAAAATATATGTGGGAGCTTTCCTCCCTAAAAAATAAAATTTCACCGAAAAAGTTGTAAGACCTTCCCATTATTTTTACTTTTCATTCATATATTTAGATTTTATTTTATATCTATTTTTTTTATTTTCAACTATATTTAGCTAATAAGTTTCTAACTCAAATGTAAACATCTTGTTAGATTGGTAAGTTTCTAATTTGAATGTAAAAATCATACAATTGAAAGAAAGTATTCTAAAGAAAATATTCTCCCTCTTAAGCTACTTCATTTTTCTTCTATTTATCATGCTCAACACAAATATTCTTCTTTAAGTTGTGTCATTTTTTTGTTAGATGTTTTGTGGATAGGCATTTGTGGAGACAATCTTTTTTTTTCAAAACTTATTTTTAACATAGGAGTTGGTATGTTTTTCTCAATTTCATGGATTGTAGATCAAATCTAAGATTTGAAATAAAATTCATCCATTTTAATACTTTTTAGTATACTCATTTATTTATTGTACATGTTTGAAATTTTGCAAGTTTTTGGCAAGATTCCAAACCTCTTTTAGCATCTCAGGATTTGAATATGTCATGAGAAATTTAATGTTTTCTTTTCTTGAAATGGTAGGATAGGTTATCAATTTTTTAAATTTTCATCCCTAAAATATTGTGCAATTTAATGATGGGTTTGTTGTTAAATGATGAAAAAACTAGTGTATAGGTTGTGATACTTTTGTTTTATTGGATGGATCAACAAAAGGGTCAAGTTTTTTGGGCCGAAATAAAAAGTGTCTCTACGTATTTTATCGTGTCAGGAAGCATCAAGGAAAAATTCATATATTTTATATCTGAAGAAGCTTCAATAGTTTATTTCGCAAAATAGATGTATTGTTTATCTGTCTTGAAGTGATGAAAAAGTTATGGTTACAATTAATGTAAAGAAGGGATTTCCACCTCATTAGAGTGCATTTAGTGCATGGATTTGTGGAATCCAACACATGTATCTTGTACCTTAAAAACATCCATGTTTTAATGCATTTTTTTGTGTTTTATTTTTTGTTAATATTCATATCATTATATTAATTTCTTTCTTTATTAATTATGAGTAATGTAAATATGTATTTGGTCAAGTAAACATTTGTTCTAAACGAATAATTTGAATTAATGTTAAAATTTTCTAAATCATAGTTTTTTTTTAGAATAATTATATTGAATAATATATAAATAATATTTAATTTTTACTAGCTACTATTTTTTCTATTATATAATATTTTAAAATCTCCCAAAAAAATAAATTTAATTTGTAAGTTTAATTTAGAAAGTTTAAAAAACATAATGTTTCTAAATTTTAAACATAAAATATTACTTACTAAATTAAAAAATTAAACCTACATGAATACACACTAATATTTTAAAAGTAATATAATTTTAATCTTTAATATAAAGATATTTTATATTAGAATTAAAATAAAATTGATTTTCCTATTTGTATTTTTAGTAAACTAGTCATTTTTCCAAAGAAATATATTTTTTAAAAAATCTTTTGATCGGTAAGAGGTCAAAGCCAAGATTAATTATTATGTGTTGTGATTAATTATTATTATTTATTAAGCTCAAGTAGATTCAAACCCAAGACCTCTTCGATAAGAGGCTCACAATTTACCATTGTGTTGTATGCTCTTGCCTAATATATTTAAAACTTTCAATTAGCAACATACATAGGGTTGTGATTATTTAGATCAAGTTACGTTAAAATTATTTGTATTAACATAATAAATTATTTTGAATTTGATTTTAATTGAAATTTCATTCATAGTGCTAATTGTTGATTAATGTTAGGCAAGAGCCTACAACACAACGGTAACTTGTGAGGCTCTCATGTGGGAGGTCTTGGGTTTGAATTCACTTAACACATAAAAATAATTAATTAAAATAAATAACAATAATTAATCTAGGGTTTAGTCATTTACCAATCAAAAAGAAATTGTTGATTAATGTTTAGGATATTTTTGTATAAATTTTTGACAATGACTTTATTTCAAATATGTAAGTTTAATAAAGTAAGTTATTAATTTTCGATGTTAAGTGCCATAGTAATTTTAAAAAGTGTTTGGCAAGTAAGACTCTTATGTGGGATGTCTTGGTTCGAGTCAAATCAAATTTAACAAATAACAAGTGCCACATAGTGACTTGTATTTTTCATAAGTTTAATAATAGTTCAATAAATTAGAATAGTATTAGAAAAATTCTCATTGTATTTTTTTAAAAGTATTTCATATTAAATAATTTTAAATATATATTTTTAAATATAAAAATATTTATGACTTAAAATAATTTTATTGTAATTTTTTTAAAGTATTTTATATTTACATATTTTTAAAATAATATTTTTTTAAATATAAAAATATTCATCATTAGAAACAATTTCTAGTTTATGTCATAGTTGTATGCTAATCTATTCATATGTTGAGGTGTACTAATATATTAATATGTTGAAACTTAATTATTAAATATGTTATTTGTGTATCAGAAAATATGACATTAGAATAGGGTTAGAATAGGGTAGTACTTCTTATAAATCCCCTCCTATGGCACAAATCCACTCTTATAACACCCCAAATATATTAGTCAACCAATTAGAAGGAAAATACTTTTAGAAATTAAAAAAATTAAAAATCTCAGATCTAGAAATAAAAATAATTAATCACTAGTAAAATAAAAGTGCCTACAATAAATACAATAATTAGTTTATACACTCACATTGAAAAACAATACAATAGACAATGATGTTTGGGTGGTGATTTTTCAATGGCAAATCTTTATGAAAACAACCTAAAAAAATTTAAATTCAGCAGATTGTGTTGTTTTGGAGAAGTGGGAATGGACAATAATAGATCCATGAATACAATATTTAAACTAATATGAATATTTTGGAGGTGTTAAGGCTTACCAAGTGTTTAAGAGCTTTTCTAATATAAAAGTAAAGGGCTCTTCTAATCTAAAAGTAATTTATGGGAATTAGGAAATCATATAATTATTAATTTTATAATTAATTTTTGTTCAAATGAGTTGTACAATATATGCTAGTTTTTCATTATTCATGAAATATTATTATAATATGAAGATGTAGTAGGTTTTTTAGTAGTTAATTATTTTACAAATAATAATTTAATCACTATCTTACTTACTTACTGCATATATATTTTTTATTTTTAAAAAAAAACTTAATACATTCAACTAATTTTTTATTTTTTAATTCTAAATTTTAAAAATTTAAATATTAAATATTTTAGATTTTTTAAATTATGAAAAACTTGTATCTACTATAAATACAAAAGAAAACATATTTTTTTTAAATTTACTACATAGGAAATTTTTCTTTCGATAATTAAATTCCCAATGGTATATACTTATTATATATAATAGATATTTGAATATAATATAAAACTTTAATAAAAATAAATACAATTAAAGTTAAAAACTGAAAATTAATTTTCAAAGACTATTGAATTACTATCAAAATTAATTCCCTTATATTATTGTAATTGCCCTAGGATTAATATGTCAAAGTTTAATCTTTTAATTATGTGATTTGTGTATCCAAAAATATGGCATTAGAATAGGGCAGTGCTTCCTCTAAATTCGCTCCTATAACACCCCAAACATAGTAGCCAATCAATGAGAAGTAAAATAATTTTAGAAATTTAAAAACTTAAAAATCTCACATCTATACTTTAGAAAACTCAAAAAATAAAATTCAAGATAGAAATACTTAAATATAATTGGTTGAAATAAAAAGAATTAATCAATGGTAAAGTAGAACTGATCGCAATAGTATATTGCCTACGGCAAATACAATAATATTAATTAATCAAAACACATTATAATAATTAATCTTTATTTTGGCGTCTTATGATTAAAAAAATCCATTAAAGTAAATAATTTTAATAGCTTTAAAGTTTTGTTATATTTTTAAAAATAGTTCAGATATGCATTCATCAATATTTAATTCAAGTAAGGCAAGAGCCTACAATGCATTGGTAAATTGTGAGCCTCTCATTAGGGAGGTCTTGGGTTCAAATCTACTCATGATTAACACATATGTTAATAATAATAAATAACCTAGGCTTTGGTTGTTTACCTATCAAAAATATATATATTTAATTCAAATAAATTTAATATATTATTTTTACATCATTGCAATAAAAGGGATTTTTATTTCTTTACCTAAGAAGGAATTTCCACCTTATTAGATTCCATTTAGTGCATGTATTAGTGGAAATCCAATACATTTATCTTGTACCTAAAAAAACATTCATGTTTAATGCATTTGTTTGTGTTTTATTTTTTGTTAATATTCATATCATTATATTAATTTCTTTCTTTATTCTTATTCATTATGAGTAATGTAAATATGTATTCCAGTGGTAACCATTTGTTCTAAATGAATAATTTGCATTAATGTTTTGCTAAAGTTTATTTTATAAATTATTTTTATTGGTTGGGTAAACATTTAGAATAGTTTGAATTAATATTTTGCTAAAGTTTCTTTTACAAATTATTTTTATTATGGTTTAAAATTGTTGTTACTTTTTTAATACAAAAATATTATTTAAGACACATGCATACATTAAAAACAATAATGTTTCTAAATTTCAAACATAAAATATTACTAAATTGAAAAATCAAAACTACATGCATACACACTAATATTTTATAAAGTAATATAATTTTAATATTCAACATAAATATATTTTATACTAAAACTAAAATAAAATTAATTTTCCTATTTATATATTTAGTAAACTAGTCATTTTTTTATAAAGAAATATATTTAAAGCATTCAATTAGCATAGGGTTGTGATTATTTAAATCAAGTTACATTAAAATTATTTTTATTAAGATAATAAAGTAGTAATTGATCTTTTGAATTTGATTTTAATTAAAAATTCATTCATAGTGCTAGTCGTTGATTAATGTTTAAGGTATTTTTGTATGAATTTGTAACAATGACTTTATATCAAATATGTAAATTCAATAAAGTAAATTACTTTTATTTAATATTAAGTATCGTAAATTACTTTTATTTAATATTAAGTATCGTCATAATAATTTTTTTGTTAGGCAAGTGAGCCTCTTATGTGGGAGGTCTTGGTTCTAATCTACTCAAATTTAATAAATAATAATAATGATTAATCATAACACATTATAATTAATCTTGATTTTGACTTTTTATTGTTAAATAAAATCATTAAAGTAAATTGCTTTAATAGCTTTAAAGTTTTATTCTATTTTAAAAATAGTAAAAATATGCATTCATCAAAATTTATTTCAATTAAATTTATTATATTTACTTTCCAACATTGTAATAAATACACATAGATTTATTTTTTTCATTTTTAAATCTTTATTTGTATATGATAGATTATTGTCAGTTTCATTTTTATCATTTTTAAATCTTTATTTGTATATGGTAGATTATTGATTTTATATTGTCTTCCATTCAAAAGATTGATGATATTTTATGTTTTATTTATCATTTACTTTCTATTAATATTCAAATATGTAAATTTAATAAAGTAAATTTTTAATATTTAATGTTAAGTACCATTGTAATAATTTTTTTGTAAGGCAAGTGAGCATTTTATGTGAGAGGTCTTGGTTCGAGTCTACTCAAATTTAATAATTAATCATAACACATTATAATAATTAATCTTGATTCTGACTTCTTATTGTTAAAAAAATCATTTAATTAAATTATTTTAATAATTTTAAAGTTTTATTCTATTTTAAAAAATAGTAAAAATATTTCATCAATATTTATTTCAATTAAATTTATTATATTATTTTTGCAACATTATAATAAATACACATGGATTTATTTTTATCATTTTTAAAACTTTGTTTGTATATGATAGATTATTGTCGGATTTTATATTGTCTTCCATTCACAAGATTGATGATATTTTATGTTTTATTTATTATTTATTTTCTATCAATATTATCCAATAAACTACTAACACTTTTAAACAAATATAAAACTATTAGAAAATCTCATGATTTAAATCTTGTTTAGTATCATTTCTAAATTTCTTCTACATACCATTAATAATTTATTTTGTGCATTTACAAACTCCTATCGGTTAATCATTGCATGTACAAAAGCCAGCAAACTACTAGTTATTAAAAAATGATACTTAGTGTGTGGAATATTATTTGTAGAAAAAATAATTTTAGAGTCAAAATAGGATAAATTGTTCAATAAAATAAATGTTAGAGAATTAGATATTTTCTAATTAACTCTAGTTTCTTAAGCTAAACTTTAGGCATATAATAAATATTTTTTAATTAATTTAGCCGATAGGCTATTTGTGGGAACTTTATTCCCGAAAATTAAATTTTTGACAAAAAATTTGCAAGTTGGTCAGGAAAGTTGTCAGTTTGGCCGAAAATTTGAAAATCCTTCTCGTTAATTATTTACCGGTCAGTTGTTATTCCCCTCCACTTTTAACTCTTGTTTTGATATTTATTAATTATTATCTCCACTTTTAACTAGTGTTTTTTTTAAACTATTTATTAGTTGTGATCTCCACATTAGCTCATGTTGTGATCTATTAATTTAACTTTTGATTTTTAAAAGTGATTTAGATTTTAATTTTTAAATTATTTTAATTTTATTTTTTATATTATATTAATTTTTTCTTTATAAATTATCTTTTAGTTTCTATAGTTTATTTAGTCAATAGAATATTTGTTAGACATGTTATTTTCTTGTATTTCTCTTATTAAATTTTTATAATAGATTTTTTGATGGGTTTTTTTAAATAATTTTTTTTTTCATATTTAATAAATTTAATTTAAATAAATAATATTTATTGATCTATTTTAAAAAATTTAGTAAATATTATGTTATTTAAATTAAAAATTATTAATAATCTAATTTGTTCACATAAGATTATATTTTAAATATCCACTTTTAACTATTATTTTTCTTTTCTTATTTATTTAAAAAATAATTACTTGTGATCTCCACATTGGATTATGTTGTGATCTCTATTTATTAAAATTTTAATTTTTTAAATTACTTTAAATTATTTTTTAATATTAGTTTGATTTTTTTGTTAAATATGTCAATATTTTTCTTCTTTTTTTTGTATTTCTCTTATTAATTTTTTGTAATAATTTTTTTGATGATTTTTTTTTTAAATGATTATTTTTTCATATTTACTAAATTGAATTTAATTGTAAAATCTTGAAATTATTGAACACGTTTCTGAAACAATATTCAAATTTCTTAAATATTGTAAATTTTATATCTATGTTTTAATCTTTAACTTCGTTCTTTTTCTTTTTCTTTTTCTTTTTTAAATTATATTTACATTATTTAATATTCATTCTACATTTTTCTCTTAAATCTCCTATCAGCACATCATTGCATGTACAAAAGCATGCAACCGCTAGTTATTATTATGCAACCTAGGTTAGACATTTTTAGGGTTTCAATCTCCTTTATAAGGACAATCTCTCATTGTAAATTTTCATTGAGATTAATTCATTGTTGATAATAGCAATCTCTTTTTTGCTCATCAAGAATGTCTCATCTATGGATCTGACAATTCTAGCCTCCATAGCTTTTTGCTTCTCTTTTGTGATAGGTTTTTGCATGCAGGTGATTATTGGGAGTTGTGGGGTTGATATTTCATTAACATCAACATGGTATCAAAGCTCCAAATCTTCGTGCCACTATTATGTTTATGAGAGATTTGGCATTAGTTTTCAAATTTGAGCTTTCAACAATTTTTTATTGGATCTGGGGGGTCATTGATTTTCAAGGCACTCCGAGCAAAATAGACATCACCGTTGAGCTCAGAGCACTCAAAACCCCCCATTTCCATATAAAATACATCTGATTTGGATACTATTTTGCACCCAGGTCATATTGACCTAGGCATGAAAATCGAGGCTGAGGTGATTTAGTTTTTATTAAAGTACATGCATGTTTATTCACAAGAAGGCAACTTGGTTTTTCCATAGCCCTACAAACTTTGTCAGATCATGTAAGCCGACTATTTGATGGTCATGTTTTGGGAGAGGCATGATTTTAGTTTGCTTTGCCCCAGCAATCCCCTTCCAATGCATCATGCAACCTCCCTGTGGATCTTCAAGCCCTCTGTCAGATCTCCACCTTGTTTCTAGAGTGATCCTTTTTTATCGTATGAAATTTGACCCCTCTGTCATCCCATGTCAGCATGTTGATTGGCTTTTTTTGATGGGATCTATGCATTTCTCGAGCTTCTTCAGTGCTTTTTTGGGGAGCCTCTATTTGCGCAGTGCCTTGGGTTCACAACTCCTGTCAATGCTCAAAATTTGTGGTCTTATTAGTGGCCCTCCTTTCTGGCTGATTTTGGTCAAATGCCCAAGTTTATTTCTGGGCTCGACAATCTACTGTTGTTGCGCCTTTGTTCATTGGACTGTTAGTTGTGCTGGATTTTAGCAACGTTCTGTTTGTCATGACAAATGCCACAAGACCTTTTTGGTGCTTTTGGCCTATTGACCAATACGTGACTTCCAAACTATGAGCCAAAAAAACATGTGGAGGCCAAGGTTTGAAAACATCTACCCACCAAATAACATTGCAGGTTCAGCTATGTTTACATAGCCAGAGGCCAAGTTCACCAAGATAGGAAATGGTGGCATGGTAGACTCAACAAGAATAATAAGTTGCACCAAATTCATCTTATTCATCCTTTACTTTACGTGATTGGGAGGCACCGTCTCCTTGGGCTCTGTTGTGACAGACTTGTCAGGCCCCTCTGCGATCTCCAACACAAACTCCAACGCATGCTAAGTTTTTAGGTTTAAAGAAAATCCATGTCATCCCAGCTAATTCCACCTTCGTCGACAATGGAGGAGAAATTGAGGTTCCAGATGGGATGCATGTAGTTGAGCTTGTCGATCTTGTTGTAGTACTTGAGCAGGTCAATCTAGGCAACACACAGGGTCTGCAACTTCCATAGAGGATATAAGCACTTCAAATCCCATGCTGAGGGACCTAAGGCTAGAGGAGCAGTGCTCCCAAAAATGTTTGTTGAAGCTAACAGAAGGCTCGATTCTCCTTCCCTCAGTTTGCTATTTTAATGGAGATTATAGGCCCACGAATTAGCTCCACAACATGCATCAGCTCAAATATTGGCAAGAATCGCCTAATCTTCTCTGGAATCAAGATTCTTTGGCCTTTTTTAATGGTGGAGCATGAGTTCTTCACTAATGTGTTGGAAAGCATTGAACCGGTACATGATTTTTGACAAACCTTGGTCTGCGATTCAATTTTGGGCAGCATTATTGATTTTGGGCTTTTTTCCCATATGGACAATATCAAGACTACGAGCATGTTATGACAGTCTCCATACTTCTGTAGGTTCACTGAAAAGTACAGGGCATTTTTTTTTCCTTGATCTTTGCCGATGTTTGTACCAAATTTAGATTGCCACCATACCTATTTGATTTGCAAGATGGGCTGCCTTTTTTGCCTTAGAATCTCCTCAATGTCAACTCGGCCTTTGGCCATGTGAGCAAGTCATGGGCCCAATCAGTGGTAGACTTTTTGGGACTGCATGTTTATCTTATGGATTTTATTTACCACATGTGATTTTTTTTCTTGGCCACTAGTTTTTAATTCGGCACTGGCCTTTTTTTTAAGGGAATTTTTTTTCCTGACATCAAAGGTCATTTTTCAAGCATTTTTTTGCCTCGACGATTGTTTGACTGTCAAATTGGGGATCTTCACTTGCTGACATTAGTGCCATGTCAGCACTTCTTTAGAAATTTTTTGGACTACCTTCATGTATTTGCTCATATCTCGAGCATACAGACTCCATTTTTTGCAAACAAGATATCTCCAAAAAGTTGGTTTCAAGCCCATCACAGTGGTATAGTTAGTTTTCAGTTTTGATGCTTTTTGACATATTTTTCTATTGTCAAAGTTAGGAGTTTTGTTTTGCACTCCTAGAGATATATCCTAAGCATCTGATCTCTAATTTGGGAATTCTTTATATCGTAGGAAAGGACTTTCCAAGCTCTTTCTAGTGATGCTGGTTGTTTATCTATATTTTGCTCCAGGCACATTCTATTCAATCTTTTGCATTCTGGTAGATATCTTGGTTATTTCAAGTCTAAGGATTGATTTTGTTGTTTCAAATGATTCATCATGACTTGTACTATCTACTGTGTTAGTCTTATGTCTTTGTTTGGTCTCTTTAGACATCATTTGTATGCATTATTGCAAATGCATTGAGATAAAGTGTCATAATCCATTTGTATTTTCATTTTAGTTATTTTGCCTTATTTTTCCTTTTGATTCGAACAGTGTCATATAAGGACACTCATGCAGATTATTATATTCTTGAGATTTATTGTCTTATGTCTTATTGCACATGCACTACTCTGATTAAAGTGCCATGGGGGGTTGATGTTTTGTCTTTTTTTGCCATCTTCCTTTGTCTATTGATCCATGACATTAGCCTCATGACGTGTCTGAGATTGATCACCTCAGTACACACATATGCACTCTTTTGTGCATCTTAATCGTGGTTCCTTGACATACAGTTCTTTTGGCCCACTTTTCCAGTTGTCTGTCACCTCAACCTTATTTATATTAGTGATGCAGGAGAATCTTGCATGGAAAAATTATTTATTTAAAAAATAATAATAATAATAATAATAATTGGAGGAGAGAGAAAGTGACGAAAATAGAAGAAAAAATAATTTAAAAAAATAAAATAAGGGAAAAAGGAGAAAAGAGAAATTTCTATTTTCGAGGTGCAAAGGTGGCATAAATAGAAAAATAAGAAAAATAGTTGTCATTCCATTAATCAAAGCATGTAGGTGGCATTTTTGGAAAATTCTTTAAATTATGCATTTAATATTTGTTAGGCCACATGGTTGTGCTTAGTTGTAATTCTAGAAAGTTGTGGATATTGTAGAAGGTTATGGAAGTTGTAGAAGGTTGTGAATATTGTGTAGGAGGAATTCTAGAAGGTTGTGGATAAGTCATGCATTGGGTGGTAAGTGCCTATTTAAGCAAGGCATATGAGCATTTCTAAATCAAGCTTGGGAAGGTGAAGCTTGAGAAGGAGAAGCTCGAGAAGTAGAAGCTGGAAGGTGAAGCTTGAAAAGGTGAAAGCTAGAAGGAAAGCTTTGGAAGGTGTGAAAGACAAGGAGGAAGTGAAGAGTGAGTTTTCTTGAGTCTGTGGATAGAGCACCCAATGTGAGATAGTTTACAACAGGATTGTGATGGAGTTGTGAGTGTGTAGATAGAGTGTCGAATGTGAGGCAGTTTACACTTGGATCTTGGATAAAGTTGGAGAAGAGCTAGTGACTATGGTTTAGAAACAAGGAGGTTGATTGGTGGCTTGTGAGCACAAGTTGAGATCTCAGAGGTTTCTACTAGAGTGTGGATCTGGACTAGCTTGGGTTTGGATTGGATCTTGAGAGATCTTGCAGAAATGTTATTGTAATTAATATTGGATTTTCAAGTTTAATAAAATTTCTTGGAAAGCATTTTATCTCTTGTTGTCTTCATATTGTTGCATTCTTGCTTGTAAGTTGGTAAGGGTGGTGTGGTCCTTCATCAAGTGGTATCAAAGAGTACCTTCATCAGTGGTATCAGAGCGGCCCTTCATCTGTGGTATCAGAGCAGGAGTTTCTAAGTGTACAAGTAGATCATCGAAGTATGAGGCAATTTGTACCAAAACCTTGGTTGGGAAAAGTTTATCAGAGTGGGAGTTCCTGAGCATGTAGACAGATTGCTGAAGCTGAGGCAGTTTGCACCAGGTCCTTGGGAGGACATGTAGATTGATCGATGGATGCGGAGATGGAAGACTGAACTTGTTGACGCATGATCGTAGAGAGCTTGTGGATTGCAAATCTGTTATTCGAGACTTGTGATGCAGTTCCTAATTGTTTGTGCGAGGTGGCAAGTTGTGATCTGACTTGCAAACAATTCAAGGTTGTCACAAGGAGTGTGAAAATGATTTGTTGTAGAGGGTTTACGAAGATCTTGGGAGATGGCTCGAAGAGGATTGGACCCTAAGATTATTGCGAAAATCCATGATATAGTGGAGAGGAATTTTTCTAAGATGTTTGCTTAGTTGGATGCTAGATTGGCTGATCAAGCTAAGAAGGTCAAGGTGGAAGAGG
Source organism: Cupressus sempervirens (assembly GCA_028749045.1). Lineage (NCBI taxonomy): Eukaryota > Viridiplantae > Streptophyta > Pinopsida > Cupressales > Cupressaceae > Cupressus > Cupressus sempervirens. The sequence continues at coordinate 573,988,398 of CM053792.1, read as the reverse complement.
TTGGTTTTGTTGATCAGTTTGTGGAGCCTGATGCAAAACCTGTAGAGCAACTAGAGGTTGTTGCTAAAGATATTCCTAACTTTTTTGATGTTAGGACAGAGGTTTGTTTTCATGATCAATTGGTTGAGTTTGACATGGAGACTGCAGAGCATTTGGTTGTGGATGATCTTGTTGATATTGGAGGTGAGTTATGTATTTCAAAGCATCTTGTTGTGAGCAATGAGACTGATGGTGTTGGGAGTTTGGCTTGTGTTGATGGAAATCTACATATTGCTATTGATGTAGAGTTTGTTGCTACTAATGTGGAGTTTGTTGTTGCTGGTATCGATTCACTAGTTACTGATGTAGATGAGGGTTTGTTGATGAAGCATTGTGTTCAGTTTGTTCTTGGGAGTGAGCATGTTGATTAGATGGTTAAGATTATGGTGTTTGATAGAGTAATGTAGATGTGGAAGATTTGCATGTTGGTTTTTTTGTCCCTATTGAGCTGGAAACCTTTGGTGAAGATGAAGATGGTGGCAGATCTTTCTTTCTTTGGCATCAAAGTGTGAGACACACTTTTCTATCTACCGAAGGAGTCTGATGCAGGAGCATCTTGCATGGGAAAATTATTTATTTAAAAAAAAAATTTGACGGAGAGAGAAAGTGATGAAAATAGAAGGAAAAATAATTTTAAAAATAAAATAAGGGAAAAAGGAGAAAAGAGGAATTTCTATTTTTGAGGTGCAAAGGTGGCATAAATAGAAAAATAAGAAAAATAGTTGTCATTCCATTAGTCGAAGCGTGTAGGTGGCATTTTTGGAAAGTTCCTTAAATTATGCATTTAATATTTGTTGGGCCACATGGTGGTGCTTAGTTGTAATTCTAGAAAGTTGTGGATATTGTAGAAGGTTATGGAAGTTGTAGAAGGTTGTGGATACTATGTAGGAGGAGTTCTAGAAGGTTGTGGATAAGTCATGCATTGGGTGGTAAGTGCCTATTTAAGCAAGGCATATGAGCATTTCTAAATCAAGCTTAGGAAGGTGAAGCTCGAGAAGTAGAAGTTGGAAGGTGAAGCTTGGAAAGGTGAAAGCTAGAAGGAAAGCTTTGGAAGGTGTGAAAGGATTCAAGGTGTGAAAGAGAAGGAGGAAGTGAAGAGTGAGTTTTCCTAAGTCTGTGGACAGAGCACCGAATGTGAGGTAGTTTACAGCAGGATTGTGATGGAGTTGTGAGTGTGTAGACAGAGCACCGAATGTGAGACATTTTACACTTGGATCTTGGATAAAGTTGGAGAAGAGCTAGTGACTATGGTTTAGAAATAAGGAGGTTTCTTGGTGGCTTGCGAGCACAAGTTGAGATCTCAGAGGTTTCTACTAGAGTGTGGATCCGGACTAGCTTGGGTTTGGATTGGATCTTGAGAGGTCTTGCAGAAATGTTATTGTAATTAATATTGGATTTTCAAGTTTAATAAAATTTCTTGGGAAGCATTTTATCTCTCTTTGTCTTCATATTGTTGCATTCTTGCTTTTAAGTTGGTAAGGGTGGTGTGGTTCTTCATCAAGTGGTATCAGAGAGTACCTTCATCAATGGTATCAGAGCGGCCCTTCATCTGTGGTATCAAAGCAGGAGTTCCTGAGTGTACAAGTAGATCATCGAAGTGTGAGGCAATTTGTACTAGGACCTTGGTTGGGAAAAGTTTTTCAGAGCAGGAGTTCTTGAGCATGTAGAAAGATCGTTGAAGCTTAGGCAGTTTTCACTAGGTCCTTGGGAGGACATGTAGATTGATCAATGGATGCAGAGATGGAAGACTAAACTTGTTGAGGCATGATCATAGAGAGCTTGTGGATTGCAAATCCATTGTCTAAGACTTGTAATGTGGTTCCTAATTGTTCATGCAAGGTGGCAGGTTGCGATTTGACTTGCAAACAATTCAAGGTTGTCACAAGGAGTGTGGGAAGGATTTGCTGCAAAGGGTTTACGAAGATCTTGGGAGATGGCTCCAAGAGGATTGGACCCTAAGATGATTACAAAAATCCATGATATAGTGGAGAGGAATTTTTCTAAGATGTTTTCTTGGTTGGATGCTAGATTGGTTGATCAAGCTAAGAAGGTCAAGGTGGAAGAGGTTGGTTTTGTTGATCAGTTTGTGGAGCTTGATGCAGAACTTGCAAAGCAACTAGAGGTTGTTTCTGAAGATATTCCTAACTTTGTCGATGTTGGGACAGATGTTGGTTTTCATGATCAATTGGTTGATTCTAACATGGAGACTGCAAAGCATTTAGTCGTGGATGATCTAGTTGATGTTGGAGGTGAGTTATGTATTTCAAAGCATCTTGTTGTGAGCAATGAGACTGATAGTGTTGGGAGTTTGGCTTGTGTTGATGGAAATCTACATATTGCTACTAATGTAGAGTTTTTTGCTACTGATGTGGAGTTTTTTGTTGCTGGTATGAATTCACTAGTTGCTGATGTGGATGAGGGTTTTTTGATGAAGCATTATGTTTAGTTTGTTCTTGGGAGTGAGCATCTTGATTGGATGGTTAAGATTATGGTGTTTGATAGAGTAATGCAGATGTGGAAGATTTGCATGTTGGTTTTTTTGTCCCTATTGAGCTGGAAACCTTTGGTGAAAATGAAGATGGTGGTAGATCTTTCTTTCTTTGGTGTCAAAGTGTGGGACACACTTTTCTATCTACCAGGGGAGTATGATGTAGGAGCATCTTGCATGGGAAAATTATTTATAAAAAAAAAAAAATTGGAGGAGAGAGAAAGTGATGAAAATACAAGGAAAAATAATAATAAAATAAAATAAAGGAAAAAGGAGAAAGAGGAATTTCTATTTTTGAGGTGCAAAGGTGGCATAAATAGAAAAATAAGAAAAATAGTTGTCATTCCATTAATCGAAGCGTATAGGTGGAATTTTTGGAAAGTTCCTTAAATTATGCATTTAATATTTGTTGGGCCACATGGTGGTGCTTAGTTGTAATTCTAGAAAGTTGTGGATATTGTAGAAGGTTATGGAAGTTGTAGAAGGTTGTGGATATTGTGTAGGAGGAACTCTAGAAGGTTGTGGATAAGTCATGCATTGGGTGGTAAGTGCCTATTTAAGCAAGGCATATGAGCATTTCTAAATCAAGCTCAGGAAGGTGAAGCTCGAGAAGGAGAATCTCGAGAAGGAAAAGATGGAAGGTGAAGCTTGGAAAGGTGAAAGCTAGAAGGAAAGCTTTGGAAGGTGTGAAAGAGAAGGAGGAATTGAAGAGTGAGTTTTCCTAAGTCTGTGGACAAAGCACTGAATATGAGGCAGTTTACAGCAGGATTGTGATGGAGTTGTGAGTGTGTAGACAGAGCGTCGAATGTGAGGCAGTTTACACTTGGATCTTGGATAAAGTTGGAGAAGAGCTAGTGACTGTGGAGGTTGCTTGGTGGCTTGCAAGCACAAGTTGAGATCTCAGAGGTTTCTACTAGAGTGTGAATCTAGACTAGCTTGAGTTTGGATTAGATCTTGAGAGATCTTGCAGAAATGTTATTGTAATTAATATTGGATTTTCAAGTTTAATAAAATTTCTTGGGAAGCATTTTATCTCTCTTTGTCTTCATATTGTTGCATTCTTGCTTGTAAGTTGGTAAGGGTGGTGTGGTCCTTCATCAAGTGGTATCAGAGAGTACCTTCATCAATGGTATCAGAGCGGCCCTTCATCAATTAGGGGGTTTCTTCTATTGTTTCTCATGCTTCCTCGATTTGATTGATCATCTCTTCAAGCTTTGGTGTTTCATGTTATTTATATCTTTGAGTTCAGTTGTTCGCTTTTGTGTGCCTCCGTAATCGATGTAGATTACAGTCTTCTCTACATGGTCAAGTTCTATTTTAGTGGAGGTTATTCAGATTAGTAGTTACTTTTGATAGAGCTTTGCAACTTCTACATGCTTTAGTGGTGTTTTTCATGATCATCTTTAGTTCTTATCATCTGGGGCATTCCCTAGTTTGGAGGCTTCTTCAGTCCTTCACTAGTTTCTTGCAACATGTTTTCCATCTCTTTTTGGAGTGGGGTTTTTCCCATGTGGTTTTCTCTATTTCTCCTATTTTAGAGATTTGGTTGTGCTTGGGTACCTCATGAGGCCTTGTTTTTCAAGACTCAAATCTACTTTCAATAGTAGTTTCTAGGTTTCTAGCTACTCCCTACCTTTATCTTGAGGGGGGAGAGTTAGAGTAATTAGATATTTCCTAATTAACTCTACTTTATTAAGCTAAACTTTAGGCATATAATAGTTAGTTTTATTTATTAATTATTATTATGAACCTAGGTTAGACCTTTTTAGGGTTTTGATCTCTTTTGTAAAGATGATCTCTCATTATAAATTTCATTGAGATCAATTCATTATTGATAATAGTAATCTTTGTTTTGCTCATCAAGAATGTCTCATCTATGGATCTGGCAATTATAGCCTCCATAGCTTTTTTCCTTCTCTCTTCTATGAAGGTGCTTGCATGCAAGTGATTCTTGGGAGCTATAGGATTGATCTTTCATCAACTTCAACAAAAAATATAAATTAATTTTTTTCAATGTCTTTATTAATTTTATAGTTAAGATGCTTATAAATAGCATGAATTAAATTTAAATTGGATCTTAGACATTAAAGTGAAACATTGTTATGGCCTAGGTAATTAACCAAGTATAAGTATTTAACCTATTAGTAAGTTGGGTGATTTTTTAATCTAGATTAGAACTTATAATTAGAAGAGAAGTAATTAACCTAAAAATATTAAAGTTTACATATATTTTAACATTTAGGAGCCCTGAATAGAGCACTCCCCACTGTAGTCACGTTGATGACTAAATGGGGTGAGAAAATTCAGCCTATAGAATATGAGAATGTTGGACTATTCTACCAAAGATGTGGTCAATTTGGACACCTTATCGTGGATTGTAAAGCCCAAATGCAAAAAGAAAAATAGAAAGAGGGCTCTCCAGGAATTGTTATTGAGTCATTGGGTGAACCTTTAGAAATTTTTGAGAAGGTGGCAGAGACTCCTCCTAGGGCTACTCCCACTGTGCTTCCCACTCTAGAAAAAAGCTTGGACCTGGGGGGGAGTAGTTTTGGAGGACAAGATGAATTTGGAGGATTATCTTTTCAGAAAGGATTTAGAGGAACTATTGTGCTCACCTAAGAATGGGCCTATGGGTGGTGTGTTACTAGAGGAAGGTGAAATAGATGTGACCCACCCTCTCCTAGATTCCCCAATAGCCCAAAAGGATGACAGCCAGCAGGAAATTATATCTATAGGTTGTGACACTATGGTAAAAGTATGTACCCCTTTGAGGATGGTTAAGGCCTCCCTAGTAGAGATTGCTTCAAGAGTAATGGAAAGTATTGAGAAGGTGGAAAAGGAGCTTATCACTACCTCACCACAAGAGGAGGACAACAGGGAATGGAAAGTCCAGAAAAAGAAGAGGAGGGGTGGGGGAAGGCGGGGGGGCAGACAGAAAACTAGATGTCGGTACCTCTGGGATAGCTGGGAGACCATATAACAGAGCCACCAGGACAAAGCAAACAGCTAAGGATGTGGCCAATGGTAAGCAACTTACACTAGAGATAGTTACCAGAGGTAAGAAATGAAATTCCTTTCTTGGAATATGAGGGGGTTAAATAATCCCCAGAAGCAATATGCTTTGGAACAATGTATTTTTTAGGAAAAAGTTGAATGTTTCTTAATACAGGAGACTAAAATATCTTGTGCTAGTTTTGATAAAATAGCTAGTTATATTTGGCCAGGGGCTAGGTATTTACATATGGATGCTGATGGAGCTTCGAGGGGCATTGCCACCATGTGGAATCTGAACTCTATGAAGGGTACTGAGGTCTGGAAGGAAAAAATAATAATCATTACTAACTTCTAGTCTAGCAGCCAATGTTGGGGGTTGATCAATATCTATGCCTCTAATAGAAAACTTGGGAGGAAGGAAACGTATGATAAATTGGCTAGAATTGCTGAAACTATAAAGGATGAGTAGTTGATGTGTATGGAGGATTTCAACATCCCCCTTTACCTTTCAAAGAAGCTGGGTAGTAATAGAGAATGTCCAAAAAGTTTGCAAGACCTCAATGACTTCATGAGTAGGTTGGACTTTATGGATGTGGAGTTGAGAGGAAACATGTATACTTGGACTAATAACAGGAAAGGGAAGGACCTTATTCAAGTCAAGCTAGACAGATTATTGGTGATAGGGAACTGGGATAGACTAGGGAACACCCACCCTGAGAACCTCACTAGAACGATATCAGACCACTCCCCTATATTATTCCATTGGGAGGATGGTTTTAAAGGCACACAAAAACCTTTCAGTTATGAAATACTATGGCAGTCTCACCCAAAATTCAAAGAGCGAGTTCAAGATTGGTGGACTATAAGGATAGATGGTACTGCGATATACAGACTTACCCAAAAATTGGATAATATTAGGAGGAATGTCAAGGTCTGGGCTAAGAGTTCATTTGGTGACTTATTCAAAGTTAAAGGTGAAGTGAAGGAAAAGCTCAAAAAACTCCAAGGAGAAATTATAGGAGGGACCAACCTAGAAGGTGCAACTCAGGAAGAGGAGGAGTATAGAAAAAAGTGGAAGGATATCCTATTGAGGGAGGAATTTTTTTTGAAAACAAAGATCAAGAATTCAATGCCTTAAGGAAGGGGATAAGAACACTACTTTCTTTCATAGGTTAGCCTCTAACCATAAAAGAAGAAACATAATCAATAGGTTGAATGATGAAGGGGGAAGGGTCTTAAAAGAGCAGGAGGAGATGGGAAGACATGTTGTGGAACACTATAGTAGAATGTTTATTAAAGATAGCTTTGTTGGGAACCCGGTAATCAAAAGAAGCTTGATTAATTTGATCCCACAGATACTTGGTGTGGAGGAGAATAACAAGATACTTGGTAATGTCACTAAAGAGGAGGTGAAAAGTGCAGTGTTTTCTATAAAATATTTTAAGGCTTTGGGCCCGGAGGGGTTTCCTCCAGAATTTTTCCAGCATTTCTGGGAGGTGGTTAAATCAGAGGTGATTTGGGCCACTAGGGATTTTTCAAAACTGGTAAGCTACTAAGGAGGATTAACAAGACCTTTATCGCTTTAGTTCCTAAAATCCCTATTGCTTTGAACCTACTTGACTTTAGACCTATAAGCTTATGTAATACTATTTATAAGATCTTTGCCAAAGTTTTGGTGAAAAGAATTAAGCCTTTCTTGGAAAGAATAATAGGTAGCCCTCAGAAAGGATTTTTTCTGGGAAGATAGATATTGGACGTGGCTATAACCACACATGAGGTTATTCATTCTATGGAGAAAAATAGAAAACCAAGGATGGCATTCAAATTGGATATTTCTAAAGCTTATCATAAGGTCAATTGAGACTTCCTTCAGGATGTACTGGAAAAAGTGGGATTTAACAATAAGATTATAAACTTGATCATGATGATGGTTAGCTCAATGCAATATTTTGTCCTGCATAATGGTTCCCCCTGGGGTGACTTTGCTACAGAGAAAGGTTTAAGACAAGGTGATCCACTTTCTCCCTACCTCTTTATTATGGTTTCTGAAGTCTTAGGGAGGTCATTCTATAAATTAGTGAGCACGGGCTATGTCAAAGAGGTTAAACCTGCTACTATTGTTGAAACTGAGGTCATTCAATAGTTTGTTGATGACACCTTCCTATTTGGAGAATCTTTAGTAATGGGGGTTGAAGCTTGGAAGATAATACTGCATAATTATGAAGAAAGTTTAGGGCAGTGAGTGAATTACCACAAGAGTAAAATTTATTTCTTTAATTTTGAAGCCTCATTACAAAGGAAGATAAGGAACATTCTGGAATGCCAATCAGCTAGCCTCCTGGATACTTATCTTGGATTACCACTTACTACTAAGGAAGTGACTAATGACTTCTAGAACATGATAGTAGAGAGAATTCAGAGGAAGCTTGCAGGGTGGAAAGGGAAGATTTTAAGCAATACTAGAAAATTACAACTGCTCTTCAGGGAATCCCTATTTACTTCTTATCCATTTTCAAAATTAATCAAAACATGGCAGAGAAAATCAAGAGAATACAAAGGAATTTCCTTTGGTTAGGGACATAGGAGAAAAATAAATTGAGTTTAGTTAATCGGGAGGAGGTGTGTAAACCAAACATTAAGGGGGGTTGGGTGTAAGAAGGCTTGGGGACCTTAACAAAGCTCTCCTTGCAAAAATTGGTTGGAGATTGGCTGAAGAAAATACTAATTGGGGCAATATCATGAAAGCCAAATATTTGTCTAATACCTCTTCAAAGTGGAATTTATTTAGCAATGACCTTCCTAGAGGTTAAAAAATCTGGCAGAATATTGTTAAAAATACAGGATTATTAAGAGAAGGTTTGAGGTGGATTGTGGGGAACAATTTCAATATCAGATTTTGGGAAGACAGGTGGATGGAGGAGAAACCACTAGTCTTTAGTAAATTCAATAGATTAATGGAATTACTTAAAAATGAGGTGGGGGGAAAAGTCAGAGATTATATTGATCAGGAGAGGAGGTGGAAGAAGCTTTATAAGGAAGATTACTCCCAAGAGGATATTCTTCTCCTTAAGGAATTGGAAGAGTTGTTAAAGGAACAGAGACTCCCCCATTACCTCAGGAGGACACTACGGCTTGGGACTTAACTCCAAGTGGTAAATTCAGTGTCAGATCAACATACACATTCAGGTTTAGTAAGGACCCCTACCCAACATTAAGGTGCAAGGTATGGATTACTAACCTTATTCCTAAAATTAATTTCTTTTGGTGGACGGCTCAGCATGGTAAAATCTTAACTTTGGACAACTTGAAAAGAAGGGGTTTTTATATAACAAATCATTGTTGTCTTTGTAAAGAAAAGGAAGAAACTATTTCCCACCTTTTCTTAGAATTCTAGTATGCTTTAGGGATTTGGACTAAGGTCTGAGAAAGATTTGGCTTGGACTAGGTTATGAAAGACAATCTAGGACAGTTTGTGGAGAATTGGTGTTGTCCCTTTTATCACCCTAGATTAGTTTTTCTATGGAAAATTTTTCCACCATATTTTTGTTGGCACATATGGAAAGAAATAAATAAAAAATTATTTAGGGAGAAGAGAAAATTGAAGGATGTGGTTTTTGGAATAATGGACAAATTGTTGAAGGAAAATTTAAGAGTGGCTAAATGTAAAATGCCAAAGGAGGAACCAGATAGACATTGAGGCCTAATTGTTGAAAGATGGGGTTGTCATGAGGATTTTTTCCTCTTTGATAACTCAAAAATGATGATGAGACAATAGATGAGATGGAGACCCCCCACCCTAACGCAGTATAAACTAAACTTTGACAGAGCTGCAAATGGAGGAATAGGAGTGGCAGGAGGAGTGCTACAGGACAAAAATGGAGATATGTTGTTGGTGTATGTAGGAAAGATGGGAAATGGAAACAATAATCTAGTTGAAGCCATGGCACTATTATGGGGCCTTCAACTAACTAGGGAAATGCAAATTAAGAAGTTAACAATTGAGGGGGACTCCAAATTAATCATTGACTTGGTTAAGGGAGTGGCTAGACCGGGTTGGAATATTCAAAACACCATTATGGATATCAAGCAAGTCTTGAACAGAATGGAAAATGTCCACCTACAACACATCTATAAGGAAGGAAACAAGGTGGTAGACATGACAGTTGCCATGGGGTTTAATGCAATGGCAATCATGTGCTGGAGGAATTGGGTTGATCTCAACGAGTATATTAAGTCATTGATAATCATAGAAAGAGGTGGGAATAATATATGATGATGACTATAAATTTTAAAAGTAGGGCCAAATTTGGCAGCATGGTGAAAATGTTCACTAAATTTAATAATGGCTTTTTGGAAATAAAGGGAAGACGTGACTATACAAACAGTAATCAAAGTGATTACAAATTAAGAGAGATGTCATTTCATAATTATGGTAACCCATTGCGAGTTTCAAATTACTTCCCAATTGGAAGTATGAAAGATATCATTAATCAAGATGTCAGAAAATGTTGGGGTGTGAAAATTATGATTTTATATATTCATGAATCCCATAATAATCTCACATGGGATTTTGGAGCTCATCAATCACGAGTTTGCAAATTTTATTTGCTTGTTGTTAAAGGGTTTAAGGCAGAGAGTAGCTGCAGAGAGATTGTTGTTGAGAAAGTTCAGATATGTATTACTGAAGAAGGGGAGCCGAAAATTGGAGAAATAGAGATGGGTGGGGACTTGAATAGATTGGAACCCACGAAAATGGAGAATTTTAAAGATAGGATGGCCACTTGGTTTCTTCTAAAGGAAGGGGGTTTTTTGCCCTACATGCAATTGATGGAGAGGTATGACGAGAACTATGTGCTCCAATTTGTTAATGGATGGAATGAGAGGAAGGTCACTATTAATGGAATCACATTCCAAGTCACTGAGGAAGTGATTGTCATGGTGACTGGCCTCTCAATGAAGGGGAGAAAATGGAGAAAGGTTACCAAAATTACTAATGAGACCGGTATGAATAGCTTCTTCATGAAAGGTGAGGAGTCGATTCGTTATAGAGGAGGGTTTAAAAGAGACAAGTTGCCCACCCCATGGGATGATGTGTTCCTAGTCCTTATGAGGTATCTGACATTGGAGGGCAGGTTTGGTGTCTATTATTACTATCATTTCTCTTTGTTAAACCATTTTAAGAATAGGGATTTCATTTCTATCCCCTTTTATCTTCTACATTCCCTTGAGGATATGGTTGTTGATGTTAGAGAAAAAAGGAGTAAAGGTTTAAATCTTACCATAATTCATCAAGGTTTAATCTTTTACCTCTATCAATTTCACCTCACCCTATGCCCCCCCCTAGGGTGGTGGTGATGGTGGATAACTAGCACCACTTCCATAATTCACCCCCGAGCTCTAGTAAGAGAACTAAAATTCACACCCCCTGACCCTCCCCTAGTAGGGAAAAAAAGAAAAAGAAAAAACCTGTTACAATAGTAGAATGAAGGAGAAACAAGAAGACAAAAATTGAAAAACTAGTTGAGGTTGATGGAGAGGATTCAGAGGAGGAGACCAAGGGTAAGGCTAGGAGGAGATCTGGTAGGCTTGCACAATCTCAGACTAGGTGCAAACAAAAATCCCTCAGATATCTGGTTAAGGAGGTTGAGGAAGATAGTTTAGAAAATAATAATGAAGGAAGGGAGGGGGAAGATAATTCTAATTCCAAGAAGGATGATGGAAAGGAGGAGGTGGAGAAAATTTTTAACTCGGTGGATAATGCCTAGACCCATGTGTTTGATGGTAATGCTGTGAATACAGAGATCACCCATGTGTCTACCAGCTTTTCCCTCAAACCCATTACCTTTTGTGAAGAGAGCAGCAATATGGACACTTCCCCCATAACTATTTCTTTCTCGGTTAAGGACAATTCTAAGGTTTTCTCTAACCCAAGGGTTTTGTAGGATGATAGCTAGGTGCTGAAAGCTAAGGAGGAAGCTTTAAAGGTGGAAGCAGAGACTACGGAAGGGACCAAGGTGCTAGAGGAACAATATGCTAAATTGGAAAGGAGGGTTAAAACTTTGGAGGGGTTTTTTACCTTCTCCAAATTTGGACTCAAAGTCACACCTGCTGTAGCCACCACCCTCAAATTGTTGGCATAGGAAAAGGAGGACACGGGTATGGATATGCAGGACCACAAGTTGCTCTTCAAGTTAATTTTGATGACTAGGCCTGGACCCTACTAGATGTGAAGGGGAAGGGTAAAAAAGAAAATTAAGTTTCTTAGTTTACTAAGATCCTTGGATCCAAGACTTTTTTATGTTTTATTGTTGGTTAGGTTTTGCTGGTTTACAACTGTAATTAAGACTCAGGTTGGCTTGTGTTGCTAATTTTGGTTAGGTTGATTTTTGTATTTTGCTAGTTTTCTCAACTTGGTTTTAGCTTAGTTTCTCTTAAACTCTGTTGGTTTTTGCAGACATTTGGAACTATGTTGATGTTTAGTTAGTTTTTTGTCTATCAGTGGTTTCTACTGGTAGTGTGCTGGTCCAGCTTTTTGCTCGTATGGGTCGACCCCCTTGTTTTGGTCACTTTTAATTTTAAAAACATTTAGGAGCATTCTATAATGTTGTATCATAATATAGGTAGTGTTTCCTAGAAATTTGTTCCTATGACACTCAAATATATTAGCCAATCAAATTACATTAAAGTAATCTTAATGATTTAGAAAATTAAAAAATCACATGTATACTTTAGAAAAATGAAAAGTGATAATAAAATATAAAAACATATACATATAATTGGTTGAAATCAAAATTTTTAATCACTAATTAGGCACAAGTGATTGCAATAGTATAGCATATGAAAAATATAATAACCATCATCAAAGAACATAGTTATGAAATCAACCACATTTACTAATAAAGAATCATTAAAGCACCATTAACACATAAGTAACCATAATCATTAATCAACACGTGAAATATAATCAACTAGGTAATTATCATTGATATATCTTAATTCAAGCTATGAAACAATATCATATATTTGTAAATCAAATATCTTTGAAACTAACCAATGTATGAAATAGACTTAAAAGAGTTTCGCAATCACAACACAAAAAAAAACTACAGGTAGACATTACAAGATTCATATTACAATGATTTTTTTAACCATGTCTAACATTTATTAAATATTTTTAAAGTAAAATTGAAATGAATATAAACTTTTTTAAAATTATAGACTACAATATTTGTATTCACAAAATGAAGATAAGGTTCTTAATAATTAAGAGAAATCATTAAATAATAAAATAAGAGATGCGGTGTGTCAGAGTTCCTGTCATGTTGCTTTGTAATTGTTGAAAGCATAAATCTATGTTAGTAGTCATTTAATAAGGTTTATGTTATTTAGTGTTGCTAGTTTTTGAATTAAAAAGTAGCCAAAACAAGGGGGCTAACCCATAAAATAGTCAAACCGGTGAACCACCAGCAAATTACCACCTACCACTTTTAACACAAAAACATTGTTCAGAATCACAAGAAAAAAAGTATCAACAGACACTACACAATTACTGCCTGTAATAAAACTAGTAAAACTGAGAAAGCATAAAAACAAAGGCACTACCACCTTAAATCTAGCAAATTTCAACAACCAGCAAAAAGAACATAAGAAACTAGGAGGAAAGGGCCCTAAGGCTTCTTGGTATCCTTCCTCCCCAAGAGGATTTTAGTCCAATCTTTTGTAAGGAAGTCAAATGACATCTTGGAGTCCTTTTTAGTCAAATCACCCTCTTGGTCCTTTAGCAGATGTAATGTGGTAGCAGCAACATGCATCACCTTGATAGTAAATTTAGTCAAGAGATGCATTCTTTCCTCCAGAGCATAGATTATCTCCCATTACTCATTGCCAACCATCTTCTGGACCTCCTCAATGACCTTCTACTTGTCACAATGGTAGCCATCCACATGCTCCTTAGTGATATCATGCACAATCAGGGGGTTAGGTATAACATTATCTTTGGAAGAAACCCTTACAGGAGAGGATATCGTAGTAGGGGAGGGCACTCTATCCATAATATTAGGAAACTAGTCTCAAGTTAAGTCCACACATCCCAACACAATGGTGGCTAAAACATGCATCATCTCATTCCTCCCTTTAATCCCACCACCCAAGCTAGACCTTGAAGAATTGGAAACCTCCACTTCCTCCTCCTCCATGTTCCCCTCACCAAAAATTGAAGCCTTCTATTTAATCCTTTGTTTAGGACGGCCCATCTCCTCTAAATCCAAAATCTCCTCCTACGAGGCCCTAGATCTCAGCTTCCTTTCAGCATTGGATTTCACAATCCTCCCGAACCTCCTTCGACCACCTCTCCCCTCATCCTCTGATTCCTCTAGTTCCTTCTCTTTACCTTTATCAGACTTCCCTTTTTTACCAAGGGGGTGGGCTTTGACTCAACAGGGGACCCATTAGGCAAAGGCTATGGGGTAGGGGCTCTAGGGCCCATGATCCTAAGGGGGATTTGTTGGGGTTAAGGGTTGGGGTGAGCAAGGATATCAATCTCAACAATCCTAGGGGGGACCAAAATAAGGTGGAATTGATAGAGCTAGAACATCAACCCTTGATGCAAAATGGTATAATTAACTCCCTTCCTCATTTTTTCTTTAACATCAATAATCATATCATCGATCAAAAAATAAAAATCAGTAATCATATCCACTAAATCATGCAATAGAAAGAATAGAATGGAAATAAATTCACGGTGGTGAAAATGGTTTAGGAGATGGAAATGATAGTAATAATAGACACCATACCTCCCTTCTAGAGTTAGGTACTTCATTAGCATTAGACAAACTTCATTCCATGGCTTGAGGATCTTCTCTCACATAAATCCTTCTTTATGTCGAATAGGTTCCTCCCCTTCCAAGAAGGAACAATTCAGACTTGCTTCGTTAGCCACCCTTGTCACTTTTTTCCATTTCCTTCCCCTCATAGCAAGTCTCATTTCTAGAGAGATGACTTCCTCTGAGGTATGAAATGAGATTCCATTAATCGTGACTCTTCAATCCTCCCAAGAATTGACAAATTGCAGGGAACAATTCTCATCGTACCCATTCAATGCCTCCATACACAAGATGAATCCTCCCTGCTTCAGCATGTACCACACTAGTAGCTTCTTGCACTCTCCTCTATCATGGAAGGCTCAATTCACAAAAGATCTCCCCCCACCTCTGCAATTTTCCCTAAAACTCTCTCCTGCTCCCAAACCTAGAGGCAATAGGTGCAAAAATAGTGGCCCTTAAGAAAACATAAAGGCCTTTATTGTTAATAATAGCTACATCCCATCTAGACATAAATGTCATGTGTTGACTGCCTCTATCCCTTCTCCAATATTTTCCATCATTCCTAATACACCCAAACCATTTAAAATTTGAGCTTTTTCTCATCATGACGTATGAGGACACACACAAAAAAATCATTAAAAATTTGCTCATCTCAAACTTCAAAATTCTTTCTTTTTCAAGTCATGCAAATTTATTATCACATGTACCTTTTTCACCACTCCTTGCCATTTGTCCATAATGACTCTATCCCATCCGCCTACTCAGCAACAAGTCACTATAATTTAAAAGGATCCTCCAGCTAAATTTTGTCATGCTTAATTTCTTTATTCACTAAATCTCTTACCAAGTTTGGCAAGGCATTAAATTCCTTCCAACATCTTAGGCCCTTTACATTTAGACCTAAATCTACCATTTCAAATATTTTTAAAATAATTAATAAGTGTCTGATGTCTTCTACAATTTGTTTGATTGCCCACCCTTCCTTCATGATGCCTTTTATAGTCTCTATAATAATTTTTGAATCACCTTAAATCTCCATGTTTTCCCATCCAACATTGATTACCATTTTTAGACCCCAAAAAAGAGCCATCACTTTTGCAATATTGTTAGACACTCTCCCCAACTATCCAATATAAGCCAAGAGCATCCTACCCTTGTTATCTCTAACTATACCTCCACCCACTGATCCCTCCTTTCTAGTAGCATCATCAAAGTTGAGCTTAATCCAATTCTCTCTTAGGGGTTTCCATCATCTCGTTTTCCTTGTCAACAAATTAGAATAATCAGTCTCCATGATCCCCTCATCCAAATTCCAACACTTGGCAATCCTAATTTCCAGCTAATTAGGGGGCATTGCCAACTTCCTCCACTTGTTGCACTTTATATTCTTGACTAGGAGTTTGTAAATCTTGTCTCCAACAACCTCCTCACTTCTCTCTTCATTCCTAAATGCCCTATTATTTATCTCCTTCCAAATACCCCAGCAAACATGAGGGGGGATTACCTTCCACATACTGACAAGGAGGGGGTGGGTAAAAGGACCTCACCAACACTCAACAAATTGCTCAATTCCCTTATTAAACACCCAAGTCAGATATATTTTCAATAATAGCCTCCCCCAAACATTAGAAGCATAATTACAATCAAGGAACATATGGATAATATTCTCCTTCGCTTTCTTGCACAAATAGCATCTATTGGATAATTGAAATCCCCTTTTCATGAGATTATCAATAGTAAGGATTTTCACATGAATAGTGGTCCACCAGAAGATATTAATCTTTGGGATTAAATGGTTAAACCATGTATTCCCCGAGTAATAAAGCTCTAAGGTTTTTTCAAACATTAATTTGTAAGCAGGTTTGACAGAGAACTCCCCCATCAAGGTAGCCTTCCAAATGAAAGTATCATTCTGGTTCACTCCTAGGATTCTATACCCTTCAAGCAAACCATTTAGCTCTTTGATCAGCACCCCACCATTGAAGGCATTCTATTGCAATTCAACTTTTTTCCACTTCCTCCTTAGGCCAATAAAATTGACAAGCTTATTTCCCACCTACTCCTAAAGGTGATCCTAAAGGGGCCCATACTTTTTTATTGTTAGAGGTTTTTCAACAAGCCACGTATCCTCCCAAAAATTAATCTAATTGCCATTACCCACCAGCCACCTCACACCTTCTCACAAAAGACTTTTGTTTCTCACTATATTACCCCAAATCTTAGATCCCATGGGAAGATCATTTCTCCATATGCAATGAGAGAATTTCAAATTTTCCAAATACTTGGCTTTCAAAATTTTATACCAATTGGCCTTTATAAAAATCACATATCCTTCCAACTCCCAAGCCTCCTCTACTCTTAGATTTACAAACCATGTCCCAGCTTACCAAGCTTAACCTATTCTTCTCACTTCCTCCCAACCAAAGGAAATTTCATTGAATTTTCTCCAATTTGTCTACCATACACTAAGTAAACATTGGAATTTGAAAAAGTGTGGAGATAATCGCTAAACAAATTGCTGTCATCAAGATTAGAAATTTTGAAGGCAAGTAAATTGAGAACTAGTGAACATTTATTGCAAATCTCTTACTAGTCAGTGTTATAATTTTACCTACTCCTTATGTCATATTCTTATGTACATAACTTGTATTATAAAGAAAAAATAAATTATTTAGATTGTTGAAAGCATAATGTTTGGTTAAAAAAATGTTTAGCTAATACAGTTCAAATGATAACTTAGATATGCATAGGTCTGCTAAATATATTTAAATCATATTATATAATAATTTGGATCATTATACAGTAAATGAATTATCTAGATTTATCTTTAAAAAATTATGCCAAATTTCTAGTCACACTATGTTATTGGTCAGTTTGATTAAGAAACATAAATAATGCAACTCAAATTGTTGGAATGCATAGCTCTCATCTTAAGAAAAAAAAAAGCATATAGTTGAAATGAGTATAAGAAAAAAAGCACCTAGATAAAATAGTAAGTCCATTATAATCTAGCTAAAATAAGACCAGTAATCCATAAGCAAGTGTGATTTTGTTAGAAAGCATTTCATAAGTTATTATATGAAGTTGTGGAGTTCCAATATCTATATTCTTTAGATGTAATACATTTTTTTCCCAAATATTCTATTATAAAATATTGAAGTGTAGAGACCGAGATGCAATGATAGACCTCTTATATTCACAACAGGAGCATTATTTTTTGATATATTAGCATACAAAAATGTGCTTCAAATTACAATGATTGAAATAAACAAGTAGAAAAAGAGATAAGAGAGATTTCTCATTACTAAATGGATAAGAATCTATGGTCTACAAGGTTGTGTACAAGTAGATTTCCATTGCAAAATCATACATGCAAACTAGAAACAAACACTATCATGCATAGCAAAAAGTAAAACATTTTTGAAATCAAACAAGAAGCTTGGTTAGAACAAAAAGAAAACCCTCAAAAAAACACTTCAAAAAAAGTATGTGATACAGAAGTACGATATAATAAATAGGCATATATCAATCAAATGATTTGCAAATGATGATAACCTTTGAATTTTACCCTGTGCTTGATTCTTATCAATTTTAGCAAATTGGGGGTCAAAAAAAGTATTAGAAATTTTTTGACAACATAGGTTCCAGACACTAAACCTCGTTGATTGGAAGGACAATAATCCTAACAATTAAGTTCATAAATTAAGCCCCTAAAATTTTAGAAGGCATGCTAAGTGTACACGAATGATTCACATATTCATGAGACTTTAATGCAGAATGTAGATAAAATGACAACGAACTAAACTGAACCCAAGAAATCATTGTCAAAATGTAAACTCTACAAACATCCCATGTTTTCCTAACTACAACTACTAAGAATGCTCTCATACTAGCATCTTAGTGACAGTTCTAGAATAGAAGTATGCTTAAAATGTAGATCTACAAGAATGTATGCATGATCTATAAATAAAATGCAAATTATATGTAAGTGACAACTCTAGAATGCTATTAAATGGACATGCAATGAGCTAAACATGTTCTATAATGATGCTAAATAAAATGAAAAGAAAGCTAAAATAGTATCAAAATGGCATGAACTTTCTATAATGACAATGCTAAAAGATGATTACTTAGAATGTTCCTATAGTGTAGATTCATAAAACTTGGGTCCTTTAGCTCTTGAATTTCCCTCCTATTTATAGGATTTTGGAAGGGGTTGGGGTAAGAATCAAGATTTTACCTTTGACTAGAGGGTGGATGTGAAACTTAAAAATATCTCATAAGGGACTAGGAGGAAGAATCCAATAGACTTAGTTTTGAGGATAAATGAGGATTTTTCCAATTCTTTTAAATGTAAAAGGAGGATTTTCACTTTTGTGAGGATAAATGAATTTATTGATTTAATAAATGTTCTATTTATTTTAAACCTATCTTTTTCCTTTTCCCTTTTTGAGTTTCATTTTATGATTTTGAAATTTTTTTTCTCCTCTTTGTAAAGTTGATTTAGGTCTTATTGATTTGGTAGATGATTTGATTGATTAATGAGTTGATGTAATCCTTGATCTGAAAGTCTATGTTTTCCTCTCAATTTGCATTGTTAGATCGAGATTTGTGGTGTTTTAAGTCTTTTCCAATTTTTGGGTGTCTAAAAATGCCCCTCTTTGAGCTAATATGTGAAGCATATTAGTTTAAAGATTGTTCTAATTTTAGGTCAAATTCTGATGTTTTAATGTATGATCGATGGCATTTTGATGTTTCAAGGTTGATATGATGTTTGATTGTCAATATTTGATGTCGTTGATTTTGTTGATTCAAATTTTGATATTGCAATGTCTTACTTAGATGTCCTAGTTTTGTTTGATATTTTGGCTAGGGTAGAACATTTTTTATGTTTTAGAAAATATTGATGCCTCGGTTTGATATGGATATACAACCCCCTTAGAAATGAAATTGGAAAAATGAATGTGAAAAATAGGGATATTCCAAATTTTTTTTGAAATGTTGATAATTGATAGATGAAGATGATCAAATTGGTTTAAAACAATACCCAAGTCGAGAGAGTGAGCCAAGAAAAGTTTTAATGTTGGGTAAATAGGGCAAAAAGGACATATAAATGCCCCTAAGTAGGGTTAGGTAGGTCAAAAGAACTTTTACCCTTGTCATTTTCGCATTCCCCTTTTTCTTTTAGTGATTTGGAGCTCTGAGCTAGCGAGGATGGTGTTCCTTATACAAGAGCATAGATTCAAGAGGGATCACAGTACGAGCAGCCAGTTGACTATGATGCCTCGATAAGTCGTCGAGATCCTCTATTTTTAAGATTTTTGAATTTGTACTTGAGTTTTTAAAATTTTGTGCAAATTTTTGTTGTAAATGTGGTAGTTTAGATGTTTTAGCATTTTTACTCAATTCTTTTAGTGCATTCACAATCTTTTAGTGCATTTGCCTAATAGTATGGTGCATTCGAAGGAAGAATTAGCACATATAGAACCCTAGATGTGTAGTGAATTAGTGCATATAGTGAAAGAATAGCACATATATGTTTTTCAATAGTTCATATGAGTCTTTTGACGCATTTAAGGGATCTTGTAGCACATATGAGACATAGATTAACGCATTTGTCTTTTAGGGTTTTTTAGGTCCATAAAGTCATGGTGATGGGTCATGTTGAAGCGTATATGAAGGATAGTTTAGCATTTTTACATTTGATAGTGTTTATGTTTGTTTTAATAGTGCATATGAATATTTTGATAGCACTTGCCCCTTACATAATGCATCTGAGGTATGTAACAGTGCATACAAGTATTATAATAGTGCATGTGTCTTATTTAGTGCATTTGTTTGATCTATTAGTGCATACAACCCAAAGAATAGAGCATAGTAATTTTGAAGTGCATGTGCATGTTAAAATGGTGCTAATAGGGACTTGAATAGCATAAAAAAATTGTGAAGCCATGATTTAGTATAAGATAATGCAAAAGGCTAGATTGTGGGTCTGTTTGATAGTGGTCTGTCATAACAAGAAAATAATAGTCAAGTAGGTAGTCATAAAGTGATGTTGTAGGATCAATCTGATGATAGATAAATAGAGATTGATGCCCTAGCTTAGGACATAGAGTAGGGAAGCAAACATGTCTAGCTTAGGATATAAGGGAGGAAAAATAATAGGTCCAAGATAGGACCATTAGCCAACTAGCTAGATATTTGATAGTAGATTGATGAATGATGCTCACTTGGGATGAAAACTAACGTTGTTGTTTGATTGTTTGATGAATAGGTATGTGGGTGAAAGCTCATGGTGCAAGGATTGTATCCATGGTGCTTAGAATTTGTAGGTAGATTTTTGGTTGAGGAGCTGCAGCTGATTGATAGATGTGGTTTCACCTATTTTCTACAGATGACCCAGTTCTAAGTGAATAAAGGGCTATTGATAGTTGTGGTTGAGCTATGGCACTCAAACCAGAACACTTTCCACATGCCTATGGGCAAGATGACTGTGTATCCTAAGGATGTATATTGATTATTATAGATTTCAACAATACAAGACCTAGTTTACTATGATTAGATTGCAGATGGTACCGCCTTCAAAGATTTGTTTAGAGATGACAGCATTGGTGATGATAGTGTATCATGGTTCCAAATGTTGCAGTATGAGTTGTTGGTGGTGGTGCTGGCTAGACTGCTAGGAGGATATTTTTTGCTACATAGATGAGGGAAGGGATGTTTAGTAGGATGGGATTGTTTGATGCAGGACATGATCAATCATCCATGGAGATTTTCAGGGGGCAGCTACATATTGGCCCACTTATATCATGATTTGCATCAGGTTGTATATTCTGGGGCCTCATCACTATTAGTAAGGGTAATATTGTTACAATTATGGACATGGGAGCATCTACCCATCACTCACCCAATATGTATGTGATAGTGTCCACAAGAAATGCCTTACATATATACTTATTTAGGTGTGATTATGCAACCTCGTCTAGGCAAGACAGAGTATTGGTGACGAATATTAGATGGCATTGATGAGGTCATATGGAGACCATACAGGTTTGCTAATTCATGGGCCAAGGATAATGATGAGATGGTATATTTCTTTGGCCCAAGATATTTTCTTGGCCGGATTCCCATGATGATAGAGAGATTCTATTTTCAGGTGGGTTGTGAGATAGTTTGGGCAGCAACAGGGTATACCACAGGGATCAACGCATTATGCTCGAGTTCAGAAAAAGAGGGTAGTTTGGGGGCCAACCTTAGAGTGTGAGGCTCACCTTGAGGTCTTTCTCTATATGATAGATACTTTATAGCCATGGGCATTTAGAGATGAAGAGGCAAATGCAGGGATGAAGGGAGACTATGCATGATGGTTCTGTGAGCATTTGTTCCCAAGATACACGGATCTGGCAAACTTTATTCTTGGTATCAATGAGCAATTGAGTGGAGGAGAGGATGAGGATGAGGATGTTAGCTAGGGGAGAGGTAGAGGGAGGCATCAAGCTAGAGGGAGAGCTAGAGATGTAGTTAGAGCATGGGGGAGATATGGAGGCTGAGGTTGAGTAGCGGTGGTACTACCATGGAGGATTATTGCATAGGCTCTAGTGTAGAGGCCAATATATGTGGGTGTAGGGAGGTTTGGAGGGATTTGTGGCTACATTGGGGTGAGGGTGAGAGGATGTATGAGCAACGGTGCACGATCTAGTCAATGAATAGGTGATGTTGGATAGGGTCGAAAAGAGCATATCAAGGCCAAGTTACCTAATGATGTGCAATTTGTTTGATGATAGAGGCTATGAATGCATATTCCTATCAAAGTTCTACATGATTTTCAGCCACAGGGGTAGCATCAAGTACTACCAGATGTGCAGACACTACCATATAGGCTAGGGGGATCTATGGATATGGAGACCTAGATGAGTGCCATGGAAGCCCAGATGGGTGAGGTGGTGAGTACATTGCAAGCTTTTATAGTAATAATGACACTGAGGCCATTGCCACCACCAAGTACAGAGGGAGCTACGACCAGTTAGGTGCCTACAACCATACCTAGCACACCATCTACAATTGTGACAAAGCAGGCTCTGTGAGAGGATAGGAGTGCCCCCAGCAAGTAGGGACCTTTAGATTAGCCACATATGGATGATTTAGGTGATGAGACATAGGGATGATTGTATATCATTTGTTATTGCAATATTTATCATATATTTTCTTACTAATGAGGATCATTGGGTATGCATGCTAATGTACTTGGTTTAGGTTGATGTTCATGTGATGTGATCATTTGGATGTTTATGTTGATGTAGTCTAACTTATATTCATGGTGATGCAATCCTTTTGATATATTGTTTGATCTTTTGATTTATGTGATATTCAAGCTTTTTGATGTTCAAACTTGTGCATTGATTATATCATGGACTCATATATGCATGAGATGGTATGATTTGATTGATAGGATAGTAGTAGATATTGATGTATTTGTGGATGATTGATATAGTGTATAGAATAACATGATATGGGGATATCAAATGAAGTAGTTGAACGACCTAAATGTGGTATGTAATGAAATGAAATTTGATGTAATGAAATGTACAAATGAACAGAAATGTGATAAAATGTAATGGAATAAAATGTGAGAAAATGGAATGTATTGAACGGAAGTGTGATAAAATATCATAGAATGAAATTTGATAAAATGGAATGGAAATGTGATAAAATGTAATGGAATGAAATATGATAAAATGTGATTTAATCAAATGAAATATTAATGTAATGGAAATGTGATAAAATGTAGTGGAAGGAAATGTGATAAAATGTAGTGGAATGAAATATGATAAAATGGAATTTAATGAAATGAAATGGTAATATAATGGAAATGTGATAAAATGTAGTATAATGAAATATGATAAAATAAAAAGATGTAATGGGGTGAAATGAAATGAAAAAAAATGAAAGATTTTGAAATGCAATGCCATGAAAAGTGATGTAAAAAAATGTGATTAACATGTAAGGGGTGAAATGGAAATGAAGTGTGAGGAAATGAAATGAAATGTAATGGGATGTGTAAAGGAGATGTGAAAATGAGATGATAATAATGAGATTTTTTTTTAAAAGGAAAATGAGGTGAATGAAAGTGAAAAATGGAAGGAAATGAATGTGCTAGGGATGAAAAGGTGTGAAGGGATGAGACTCAACCTTTGAGATTCAATAGTCACGAAATGAAACTTGAGACCCAAGCAACAATAGTTGAAAAAGTGAATGCATAAAATATGATGAATGGTGTAATGGATTAGTGACCATAATGGTATGAGATTTGAAGTTCACGTAATGTAATAGGTGGGATAGATGATAGGCACCAATGAAGTGTCATACAAGGTGGTAGTGTTGTGATGAGACAGAGTTCGTAATAATTGAGTGTGAATCATGCAAAAGTATGTTGGTTTGTGTCCTATTGTTTGATAGCCTTACTTGAAGTGTTTAGCCATTTTTTCAGTCACTATTGTTGAGACTTGTGTGTGTGTGTTATCCTAATTTATGTACCAATCATGTGTTTTTTAGGTACCCAAGACGAAAATGCAAACTAAATGAATGTAACTAACTATCACTTTTTCGTAAAGAGATACAAATTAATTATCATCATAGAGTGTTTAATAAAAATGTAACCAAGTACAACCACCACTAGCTCAGCTATGGTGATATGAATACTATATCATGCTGAGAAGTACCACCAAACATAGACAATGTACATGAAAAAATATGACAACTACTAAAAATAAAAGTTATAGCCGCAATAAATAAAAATAGGCACTTAAACAGTCACTTGGCTGATAAAGAACCTCACCTAGGATATCGTTCAAAATTGGTTAAGGTATACATGGCCTTCCAAATGAGAGGAGGCACTTATAAGTGGACACCAATGATGCAGAAAATCAAAGGATCACTCGAGAAAAATAGTCAAAAACCAAAGGCAAATAAAATATCATGACTTTATCTTGGTACCTCTAGCCACGTACATCATCGAAGTACTAGAAGTTCATAACAATAGAAAACCATTATGTGTTGACCAATAGTGATGATAGTTGTGTACAATAGTGTCAAGTTTGTCTATTTTTTTCTTGATGCACCTATTGTATTAGTTTGGTAACAAAACATGGGACATGTCAGCAGTGATTCAATAGTGGATATTGGTTGGCGATATGCATTGAGGCATGAATTAGGGTGTCTGAGTGATAAAGCCAAGGGGCAAGTGTACTTGGTAGTGGTGTAGCGGGGTACAAAGAGTGGATGTTTGGCAAGGCCAACAATGTATGAGGCATGGCAAGTAACATCCATAAATAGGCAGATAGCATGGAGATGGAATGAAGCAAGGTGAAGAGGATTATGTGGTCATTAGGTATATTGAGAAGTTTGAGGAAGCATGTAAGTAAAAGCATGTCGGGCTCACTAGATTAGTCACAATAGGAGGGTGAGGCTAGCCAAGGAAGATGGGTTAGGCAAGGACAAAGGGTGAAGCATAGTAGGTGGAACTCTAAGGAACTAGTGTATAGGTCTGAAATTCAAGCTTTAGTTTAGCAGTAGGGTGAATCAAGTCATGTGGGAGAGGTGCCAGCACAAACTAAGGATGTGGGGGTCATGGTGAAAGAAATTCCCTTGTCAGCATTAATGATGTTATCAAGGATAGCATTGTAGTAGGCATTGCAAGTGGTATTGGATGATGAACTGATGATGTAGGCAGAGACTAGTATGCACAAGGTGGTTAAGATTGTTTCAGGAGTAGTGAAAGAGGTGGGGGAGATGAACTCTCTCAAAATATTTGTAGGAAAAGCTTTGAGAGAGGTGAAAGACGTTAGTGTGGGTGAGGTGATGAGTGGAGCATGTCGATTGATTAGTCTTGGGATTCTGGGACAAGGGTAAATGAAAGGAGAAGCTGGCAGTATGAGTGTGGAGACATGGCTAGAGGTGAAGGGTGAGGATTAATCATCAAGTGACATGGAAGAATTATGGATAATGTTGGCCACAAAGAGAGTCTAGGTGGAGAATGCAAAATAGGAAGTCACATTTTTGTTGGGCTTGATGGAGAAGGTGAGATAACTCCAAGTGGTGGTGAATGCAGACTGGGTGCAGGTGCAATCATTAGAAGCAGAATTGCAAGTGCAGTAATCATGAGTAGAGGGAAATGATGTGGGGATGTAGGCAAAGTGATCACAAGCTCAGAGGTTGCAAGAATCTCTAACGATGGTGCAAGTGGGTTTGGAGAGTGCACAAAATGAGTTGGTGTTATTGTAGTCATAGTTTGAGTCATTTAGGCAGGCAATTACAAAATCAAACACCCTATCATTGCAGCTGTAGGAGTGGTTGGCATTGAGTGATTCAAAGGTGAGGCAATTAAAATAGTAGTTGTGTGAGATAAAGGTAGACATGGAGCATTGGCGAATGATGACTAATCAAATGTAGTAGGAGCGAGATGTGGCCCAACGAGCAATCACTATACCAAGAAAAAACAAGCTAGTGGAGAATGTGTTTGTGGATATGTAATGGAGGATGAAGGTGCATTAGGAAGTTGCACATTATATGGGACTTTATCATCGGGCATTCTTTAATGGGAACTGATGAGAGATGTAGTTTGTGGATAGGGAATTTACACAACTATTGAATGCACAATTATGCAATGATAGATTTTTGACTCCCATGGATGTGGTGTGGGTAGGAAGAGGATTAACATTATGGGCTTCTTCTAGAACCGGGTCTGTGGAAAAGCCCCAAATTGGACACCCTATCTTACCACATCCCCCAAGGAGGCTAGAATAAATGATCCACCAGATGTTATTTAAATGTAATGTTTTTGTTGTCGTCATAATAGAATAAAAGTTATGTTTGCTTTTGTGACAATCAAAGGTCAACTGGTGTTGATGTTAATGTGTCAGATAAACATTGTCATATTTATTTTTGATGTTTTTGGAACACATTTGGATATTTTTAGCATTTTGAGGAATATGTGGATTTTTGGAATTTTTGTGAATATTTAAATTTTTTGTGATTTTTGCAAATATGTGGAAAGGGGTCAATCTCCATAAAAGTGGAACTGAATTTTTGTGTGGGATCTCAATGAAAGATGAGTACAAATTTGTGTAACATTTGAACGTGGAAAAATTAGGAAGTTTTAAACCAAGAATTGTAAGGCATAATTTTGTATATATTGATAGCCTTTACAGACAAGCTTAAGACCAAAGCCAAGATTTTTCTTTAAGCATGTGTTGAGATAGATGTTCATGAGGCCTGTGAAAAGGTGTTGGGGTCCATGAGAGATGTTGATGGCCAAAAGAGGTCAAGTGGGATCTTGAAAAAGGTGCTTGGGGGTCTAGAAAGGATGTTTGGGCCTTGAAAAGGGTGCCTAGGGCCTAAAAAGCCATTCGAGGGCCTAAGAAAGCACTTAAGGGCCTAAGAAGTTGCTTTGGGGGCCTAAAAAGGTGCTTGAGGGCCTTGAAAAAGGTGTTTGGGCCTAAATAGGTGCTTTGAGGGCCTTGAAAAAGGTGTTTGGGCCTAAAAAGGTGCTTCAAGGACCAAAATAGGCAAGGAGATCACTGCAATCTCTCAAACTTATGCTTACTTATTATGTGCCCCCAATTAGGGGATGATGAAAGAATCCAACGAATATCTGGGCCTTTTGTGATAGCATTGATATATTTGTTGAAGGGGTCTAAATCAATCATGGCCACTGGAACATAAATAAGACTAATAATATGTTGGGAATTGTTGTTCATCTCAGGAGGAAAGAAAAGAGGACTCTACCGGAGCCTCTTTCACTATTCGCATTGTACCAAATTTGCAAAGCCCAGCGAGATGTTTCAAGACATAACTACATTGCTTCTTAATGTGTTTGAGGCACTCCTTATTGTTTTTTAGAGGTAATAAAGCCATAAAATATTTAAATATTTTTCAATATAGTGGGCCTCACCATTGTTTTCATATAAAACTAGTCAAGGTATGCAAACCTATTCCGAAGGAGCAACAATTATAGAAAAACACTAGTTTGACATAAAATTGATTTGATCATTGGTTTGAAAAATACAACAATAATTTATGCATAATTAAATAGCCTATTTAAGTTGAGGTGGGACATGTTTGATAGGAATTTTGGGTTGTTGTTAAATTTTTTGGATTTCGACTATTTTTGGCAATTATTACCCCATTTTGAATGTTTTTGGTAATTTTTGACACTTTTTAAATTTTTTTGATAATTTTTGATAATTTTTTAATGTTTTTGATATTTTTTGACAAATTTTGAATGTTTTTGATAATTTTTGACAATTTTTGAACTGGTGAGAGTGAAATGAGGATGTGAGTGAGATTTGTTGGAATATGGGGATAACCTAGACCATGTGAAGGCACCTAAAGAGTCAAGGAGGCCAAAGGTGGGCCAAAAGGAGAAAAGTGGCCTTAGAGGGTTATATTTGAGATGATCGAGGCAAAAAGGAAATTTGGGACTTCAAAAGGATTGAATGAAGATGACAATGGATATCAGGAATTATTGGTCATGGTAGATAACTGAGATGTGCACTAATTTTCTTGCAATTCACGTCTATGGTATCTCAATACATAATTTGACTCCATGTTTCTTCTGATGTGTTGTTCTTCCCATTGTTGTTGTTATGCTGACTGTGTTTGCTACTATGAATTGTGTCTGATGCCAAGAAACAACTGAACTATAACTCACAAGTGTTTCTCAATTGGGTATGTGTAAAATTAACACAACCATGCTAGGTAAGCCACAAACAAGCAAAATCGTCTCCGAGAGGGTTGCTTGATTCCTTTCTTGATTCTCTTTCTACAATGAAGGACTCACGTTGTTTAGGGAAGTCCAAAGGTGTTATCTCTTCCTCCTTTTAAACCAAAGGTGGTTTTCCTCATCTCTTTTGTACCAATTTTTTTTTTTTATAGATTTTTTTGGTTTTTTTTTTTTGTATTTTCGGTGATGAGGTGTTTCCTAAAAGCTCTAGACATAAAACCTTTTGAGATGAATTTTGTTGATGGGATCTACTAGGTCTTCTCCATCACAGTCTGAAAGCCTATAAGTACCAGTTCCAAAAGACTTTGTGATAATATAGGAACCAATCCAATTGATCTCTTATTTTCCTTTCTTTTCCCTTTTAGCTTGATTCTTAGGGTTTTCTTGGAGGACTAGTTCACCAACCTAAAAAACATGGGGTTTAACCCTTTTTTTGTAATGTCTTGATAGCCTATTTTGATACACTATGAGGTGCTCATGAATTTTTGGTTGATGTTCTTCTAATAATTCTAGTTGTTCTAAACGAGCCACTCTGTAATCTTCATCAGACAGGATATCACAAAGAGTAACTCTCAATAATGAGATCTCAACCTCTAAAGGAAGAATGGCTTCACAACCATAGACCAAGGAGAAGGGTGTTGTGCCTTTAAGTGTCCTAACACTCGTCCT
Organism: Cupressus sempervirens; assembly: GCA_028749045.1. Classification (NCBI taxonomy): domain Eukaryota; kingdom Viridiplantae; phylum Streptophyta; class Pinopsida; order Cupressales; family Cupressaceae; genus Cupressus; species Cupressus sempervirens. The sequence continues at coordinate 573,959,606 of CM053792.1, read as the reverse complement.
GTAGGCCCAGAGGGTAGGATCTAGTTGCAAATGCCAATCTCTACCAACTGTAGACACCTATATTTTTATTTTCTGAAAAAAAAAGGTCCCTAATGACATCATCATTAATTAATTAATTAATTATTTAATTTATTTATTTATTTTATGCCATTAAATCCCTTTATCTTAATTAAAAATATTTAATTATGGAAGTCCTCCCAAAAATGTTTAAATCTTATTTAAACATTATTTCCTTATTTATTAATTATTTAATTAATAAATTGACCAAAATTTTCAAAATAATTTATTTATTTATTTTTTGCCCAAAACTTGGCCAATTTCCTTAAGACCGCTAACCTCTTCCAAAATCTTCTAATCCTTCTTTAATTTCGATTAAAGGCTAATCCCATCATTTCCTACCCCTAATCCCAACTCAGAAAATTTAATTAAGATTAAATATTAATCCTCATGTTTATTTAAAATATTTTAATAAATATCTCCTCAACCCAAACCCTTGAAATAAATAAAACTTTATTTATTTCCTAAAAGCCTTATTTATCCTCATCCTAGGAAGTTCTAGACTCTTCTAGAAAGTCTTCATCCTCATCCAAAGCCTAGACTCTTCTAGAAAACGTCAATCCTTATCTTTAATCCTAATCCTAATCCCCTCCTAACCTTGTCACATTCCCTAAACATGGGTTAAGACTTGCTAACCCAAGCCAAAGTTAACAAATATCTCCTCCTTCACCCACCCTCATTAAATGCCATCCACTTGCCCATCTCTAACATCCCTAATCTAATCCTAAGCCATCTCTAATCCTACCCTTAATCATTTTCACAATCCTAAACAAGCTTAAGACTTTCCAACCCAAGTCAAAATATCTCGACTCTCTCACAAATATCCCAACCATAAAACTTTATGAAGCCCACAAAGCCATAAATGACTCTTACAAGCCCATTCATTGCTCTTACAAGCCATTATTAGGGTCTTTATGAGATTTGAGCCTCTTTTGTTGACCCCTCAACCCCTCTTGCTCTAACCAATGACCTTGTGACATGTGTCACTCTCTGATTGGCTGTAAGGAAGCACAATCCATGTGCTCTCCTCTCATTCAATCTAAACCTTCCATAAGCTTTCTCCCATCCTTGCATCCTAGCCCTTGATCCTTCAAGCCCTTTGCCTATTTAAGGGATCCTCTCCCAAGCCATTTTAACACAATCCATGAAGTAAAGTCATAATACCATTTTAAGAAGCCATTTTACATCAAAACCATACACTCACACCCAAATTCCAACTCCATTTGAAGCCCTTTTTAAAGCATAAGATTGAGCATACATCCTATCTATTTAGACAAAGCCACTCAACAAGAGAGCTTCTCATTGAGAGAGCCCATTAATGGCTCATATTCTTAATTGAGAGCTCATCTTAGTCTATCTTGAAGTTTATGAATTTTGTTTAGTTTGTAGAAGCTTTATTTAAATTTGGTTTCTATTAGCATACTAACATTGCTCATATACATTTTGGCATGCCCGGTGGGACCCCGCATGGGTCATCTTCATTAGCTTTTTTAGTCAAGTTTTGTATGTCATTTGCTAATTTTAGCTAATTTTGCTTGTTTTTCTGATTGGTGGGATTGTATAAATTGGTTTTGTAGGTCAACATGAGCATGAAGAAGACAAAGGAACTCATAGTCTATCTCATAGTGTTTGCAGATTTTTCAAGTTTATAGGTGGACGGAGCACTTGAAATTCTTCTTCCTCTTCTTGTCTATATTCTTCTTCTATTTCATCTACTTCTTCTTCTTCGTCTTGAGGGATCTTGGCCCTTTTTTTTTAAGGAAGCAAAATCATACACACTTTTTTTTAAGTGCTTAAAATGAACCCCCAAATCATACTTAAATCCATTAAAAACTAAAAATTTGCAAAAAAAAAAAAATTTAACAAGTGAAACTAAACCAATCCAATCATTTGCATCCTTGCAACATCAAGGTTTTAGATGCATTCATGCAAAGTTAGGAACACTTCATTTTTGGGAATTTAAAAAGAACTTCAAGTTTCCATTTCAAAAGGTTCAAAATCAACACTAAGTGCACACTAAAATCTAAATCAAACTCAAAGCATCAATCAAGGATAAAATGAACCTCATTTGCAAATATTTTAAAGTTCTTTTAAAAATCTCATGAAAACTAAGAGTCCTAAATGGTTGCCAAAATTTTCCTAAAAGCTTTGTTATTTGTTCCAAACAAATGTCTTGTTGCAAAATCTTGAATGTTTTCTAGGTTTTTCATGCATCAAAACAATCTAGGAATGTCATTTTTTTTAGGCTTAAAACATGCAAACTAGAACACAAAATCTTGAACGAAAACCAAAATCCAAAGAGTCATTTTCACTTTTGATTCCAAAACAATCTTGAATAATCTAAGGTTAAAACAAAGCACTTCAAAGTTTTTAAAACAACACACAAAATCTCAATCTTGAATGCTCAAAGGAAAAAACTTGAATGTTTAATCACTTGTCTTTGAATGCATGTTGCTAAAATCACTCTTGAGTGACATGGATTAAAATCAAGGTTTTTTTTTTTTAAATTTATGAATGCATGATTAAAACAACAAATCCAATCTTGAATGCAAAAGGTCAATTAATCATTACAATATCTCACACTTCATCTTTTGGGGCATAAAAAGAATCTACATTTTAGAAACTTTCTAAGTTATAAAAACAAATAAAGACACTTTGAGTGAATTTTTTGTTGGAATCACCCTCTTTAATCACCCATCATTCTAACCATTGGTTGCAATATCAGCGCCATATATGGGGATGGGTCTACCTAAGAAGGTGTTAAGTGCTCCACAAAAATCAAATTCCACTCACTTGAATTTTTATTGGTTTTTCTAAGATAGAAAATTTCTTGAATGCACATTAGTCTCGCTAACACTTCATTTGGGCATAAAAATTGAACAAATCTTGACATGGAGGGCCTCCAAGCGCACACTTAAAATTGAGCTTTACACGCATCTTTGTTTTGGGCTTAAAAAAAAATCACACTCAATCTTGAATGCCTTAAAGAAAATCAATCAATACTTGACGTGGAGGGCCTCCGAGCGTGCGAGTTTACTTTTTGTTGACCCTAAATCTTCTTGGTGTATTCATTCTTCGATCACTTCTCTTTTTTTGGCACATTTCAAATTGGAATTGAACCTTTGCATCTTAAATCACGTATGTTTTCAAAAGGTCTAGATCAGAAAAACTTAAAGCGTCAGTTGGAAAAGAACTCTATCTTTTAGCCCAAGATCATCCAAGTCTTCTCTCCCCTTGTCGTCTTTTGAGGCCATCTTGGGTGCATAAGATTAGGATCCAAAATCTTGTCTTAGCTTTTAGGAGGCCTACTTGGGGATTTCATCACCCCTTGGGATGACCTCAACTTCAACGTTCCGATGGAGTATAAAGATCAGGAGGTGAATCCAAAGACACCTCTCTTGGGATCAAAATTCTATCACTCAGGCTAAGCCTCAAGGAACTTTATACCCTTGAGAAGTGAAAGAGGAGAAGTGGATTACCGGTCCTCTCGGCTGTGTGACATCTTTTTGGTTTCATCTATGGATTTGGGCCTCACGTACCTTGCGTATATTGAGGACTCCCTAGCTAAAAAAAATTTCATTCTTGTAGAAAGCTTCCTAGGATGTTGGTGTGTTTGACGTGCTTGCTCCAAAATTTTGTCTTCTTGTTTGTTCATAGCTTTTGAATGAATGTTTGCCAACTTTAGTCAAAATCCTAGAAAAGAAAAAATCTCCCAGCTCGAGGCATACTTAGCGTAGTCACTACCTCATCAGAAAATCATCCAAGCTCCCCTGCCACAACCGAATCTATCTAGTTCTTTGCTTTAGAACAATCCCAAATCCAAAGTCCATCCAAATCATCCCCCCAGCCAGTTAGCAACCCAATCTAAAATCACCCAATCCTTTAAGGAATTGTTGTTACTCTGCCAAAGTTTGCTATCCAATCAATCTATCCAAATCCCTCCATCTCCCCAAGGTTATTTCTTTTTGACAAAGCTTTGTCTAAGGTAATCTATCCTTGTCACTTGTCATCCCTCATCACCTTAAGCTAAAGGTTGGGATCCACAAGTGGTCAATCTTGTGTCATGCCCATAGGATCATTTGTCTATCCTTAAGTTGACACCAAAAGCCACCAATCTTGTACATAGGAAAGAAAAACTCTCACTTTTTGACAGCATACCCTTGAAGTCTTCCATCCAAAGGAAAGCCAAAAATTTCCAACCAATCCTCCTTAGGTCTGTCATGCAACTTTGACTCTCCCTATGAAATCTTTCATCAGCCAATCCAAAATATGCGCTTAATCCAAATCCAACCATGAGCTTCCGTGTTCATCCATATGCAAGACCCCATCCCCATCCAACTCATCATCAAAATGTGAAATCCCAACCCTATCATGATGAGTTTGGTCGCATTGTCCTTTTTCCCACTACATCCTATTCCAATGATGATGAAAATCTTGTTGATTATGACGGGTATCTTGAGAGCCTTAGATGCCTTCCGCCAACCATCCCCCAAAATCTAAGTCTTCCTCCAAACTATCTAGTCATGCCATCTCATATCCCAGCTTCTCCTCCATCACCCAATCAACCAAGCTTCCAATATTCCACCCCCATCACACCATCTATTCCTGTCAATTCACCACCTTCACCTCTGACACACGAGTCTCCCAGGAATCTCCTAGAGGAAATACAAGAAAAGCTACCTCCAACAGTTGATAAGCCATGTCATCTAATCCAACCATGTGAAGTAGTCAGTGATGAAGCTTCCCCATCTATAATATCACCTCCATCTCTCATAGCTATCATCCCCATACCATCCATCAAATTGCTTAAAATCCTTCCACTTCTCGCAAGCATCAAAATCCCACCACCTATCAAATCCCTCCAAATCCTATCCACATCACCTCCAAGCATTTCCCAAATCTCCCGTAATGACCCTTATGCATCCATCTTCTACTCACCCATCTCCACTACCAAATCTCCCATCTATCTATCCACTGCCTTTGAAGAATCCATCCCTTCACCTCCTATCACACCATCCACTCCAATCCTATCCTATCAAGATCCTACCCAAAAGCATGTTGACATCCCCCAAAGCATAAACGAAGATATCATCATACCATGTCTTCCATCCATAGTGCAGTCACCATCCCCTCCATCTCCAAAACCTCAAGCCATACCTCCTCTACTGCAAGATATCTTTTCATCCCATCAGCTAAATCAAGATCCTATCCTACATCTCCTCCGCTCCATGCTTCCATCTTACCACCTATCCAAGCTATTCCACCATTTATAATCTACCCTCTTGGTTCACTTACATTCATCCATGGTGGCCCCCTCTTAGCAGAAGAATTAAGAACATTATCTTCCCATTGCAGTACATCTAATAAAGCACTTCTACCATTTTCAACAAGCAAAAAGTTTCCTCAACTTGTTCAAATGCTCAATCAATGGCATTATCAAGGTCAAGGTTTTGGACCACAAGAGCAAGGAATCAGAAAGCCTATTATTGCACAAAAGAATCCAGGATTTCATGGTCTTGGATATGTATCCAAAGGCTCACCATCTAAAAGTGTTGGTACACACCATCCCCAAACCAAGCCTATCCCCAAGCCCACCATGCCAGCCTCCCATCACTCCTTCATGAATTCTTATATCATCCCCCCTCCACCATCTTTGCAACCCAAAACAACCTACCATATCCCCCTTTCATCCGCTAAATCCATTTTGGGTCCCTATGTCCCAAAATCTACCATCCTCCATCCTCCTATCAGCCATCATAAAAATCCTATTCCATTCATTCCTATGCAAGATCAACAAAGGCACATATCAGGGCACATCATCCATCATCATCCCCCTACACGCTCTTCCATATCCTCTCCATCTCACAAAGCTTCTCCTAACCATCTTCCCAAAGCTTACTAAGACAATGTGAATGCCAACTTCAAAATACATAAAGCTAAAAATCCACATCCTAGGCAATCATATGTCTATTCTAAAAGACATACTCCAAAAAGGAAAAATCCAATCAAAGAATGCAAAACAATGCAAAAGCCTATGAAAATAAAATCCAAAACCATGTGGATCCAAAAGAAAAAAGTTGAAACACAATGCATAATGGCATCCACCATTGCTAATCCCCCATCTAGTGACTCGTGTCCCGCATCTCCTAACTCCATCTTGGGTGCCTATATCCCCAAGCGCACTTCCACAAATCCTCCATCAAGCCCACATCTACCATCTATCCTCCATATGCTCTTTTCACACCCATTCCAACATGTGCCAATGTTGATCCTACAAGCATCCCCATCTCATGCTCCTTTCCAGCCTTTTCATCCCTCCATCTCCTACCATCAATCCCATCTAATCTGATCTATTGCATAAATCACACATCCAGTGTACCAACAGCTAGCAACAAAATTGAACATTCCAACAGCCAGTGAAAAATCCTAAAAAAAAAAGCCAAAAATAGCTGAAGAAAGCCAAAATCGTTCCAGCTAAGTCCAAAGTCAAAAAGTCAAAAAAATAAAGAAAAATAAAGCGTCCACTGGTGAAAACTTGGCAATTCAAGTGCCTTGGACAAGTACCATGATGAAAACTTGGCAAACAAGCATCATGCATAATCCAGCCATCCCTAGCTTAGCCTATCATCCTCATACTTTTGGTCACATCTTGCCATCCAACTCCATCTTCCAATTTATCCACCTATCTTTCATCCTCTAGCTTTTATTTATCACTATCCACTTATCTTTTGCAACCTCACCCCATCATCCTAGCTATCATCCATCTCCCTAGCACCTTTAGCTTTTCCATCCTAGCTTCAATCCTATCACATCCATCATAAGCCCTCCTTTTGCATGTCATCTTCTGACTAGGGGCACTGTATTCCTTGGAGATCTTGTCTTGTCCATCCTCCCTTATCATTAGTATCTCGCTATAGGCTATCCTCATGCAAATCCAACATCATCCTCTCATTAGCCATTCACTCTAGCACCATCTATCAGCTCAGCTACCACCAACCTTAGCATTTTCCCCATCCTTGGTCGCACATCTATCATCATCATTGGATGCATCATGCCAAATCCATATCTTCCGCTATCACCTCATCCTTAGCTTCTACATCTTGCACCAACTTGAGCCATCTTTCTATCTTATCATCTGGAGCTCCTGTACAGCTTGTAAATAATCTTGTATCCAATGCTTGTATCATAGCTTGTATATCCAATCTTGTCCAAAACAACCTTGTACATTTGTACCATAACTTGGTCTATTAGCTTGTACATCCTCTTTCGCTTAGTACCATTGTATCTATCCAGCTTTCGTGTTAGTTCATCCTTGATCAACATCTTGCACACATCGCACAACCCTTGGTTAGCTATCCCAATGCATCCTTTAGCTAGATCTCTTGTAACCAAAGTGTCATCCTTCTTAGTTCAGCTTGCCAGATGCATCACTCATCCAAAATCCATCAGCTTAGGTGCTCTCCGATAGATTCTTGTAGGATATAGCTTTCCTCATGTCTGATCTTGGTCTATTAATACTTCGTCCCACCCATCTTGTTGGCAAACAGTTTTCTTTTGGATTTTCGCTTTCTTTTGATTTGGAATCTTCCCTTTTAGGTCTTGAAGTATCTTTTACAAGCAATCTTTTTGTTCCCTCCTCAAGGTTGCCATGATCTTCCATATCATGGTATGCTGCGAATGGGGCACTCTGAGCGTACGGTTTTGATCAAGTCTTTCATTTGTTTCTTTTTTGCTTGTAGGTTACCCAGTGTCAGTTCCATGTTGTTTCCTCTGGGTTTCATGTGTGATGGTGGGGCAATCCTTGTGTGTTTTGAGTTAGTCCATCAGTCCTCTGGACAGTTGGTGAAAAGGCCTTGATGTTCTTGGTACCCTTGGCAATTAACCAACAGTCCTATAGCAAATCTAGTGCTCAACTACATGGTAGTACTTCTCTTTGAAGTATCCCCTTGCTCAAAAAGCTTCAATGAATTCCCTTCATCTCCATTATCCCCCATCCATATCCAGCATCTGTCTCTCCTACCCTAGCTTGTGCAACTGTATCTCTCAAAATCAATCATCACTCTTAGCTTTAGGGATCCACAATCCTAGTCTTAAGGATCCACCAATCCAATCAATCCACCAAGCCTCATCTTTCAAGATCCACAATCCTAGTCCTAGGGATCTCTGAAACCCATCTTCCACCAATCTGACTCTTTGAAATTCTATTGCATCAGCTTTATAATCCCCTCATCCTTCTCCCTATCCTGGATTCCTTTTTATAGCGCTCTGCTCCTTCATCCTCCACCTTCCCTAAAGTCTTAAGCTTGCTTCCTCTTGTGCATCTGATTCTCCTTTATCATTCTCCCATAGTGAGAGTTTGAGCTAACTAAACCTCTTCTCTTAAGCCACTCTTTGTCCTCCCACCCACCAAGATTCTTGTACTTTTCAAAAAGCCGTCGAGCCTCACTTTCTCTCCCCACTGCCTTCTTGAGGGGGCATCTCGCAGTTCATTCTCTCCTCTTTTGCTCTAGCCTTGGGCATCTTATTTTCTTATCTTTGATGACATGCCACTTGCGGCATCACATCAAAGAGGGGCAAAATGTAGACACCTAAAAATCCTTTAGAAAATAAAATATTTTTATTTTCTAAAAAAAGTCCCTGATGACATCATCATTTATTAATTAATATTATTTTATTTATTTATTTATTTTTATGCCATTAAATCCCTTTATTTTAATTAAAAATATTTAATTAAGGAATCCCTCCCAAAAATGTTTAAATCTTATTTAAACATTATTTTCTTATTTATTAATTATTTAATTAATAAATTGACCAAAAATCTCAAAATAAATAATTTATTTATTTTTTGCTCAAAACTTGGCCAATTTCCTTAAGACCACTAACCTCTTCCAAAATCTTCTAATCCTTCTTTAATTTTGATTAAAGGCTAATCCCATCATTTCCTACCCCTAATCCCAACTCAAAATATTTAATTAAGATTAAATATTAATCCTCATGTTTATTAAAAAAGTTTTAATAAATATCTCCTCAACCCAAACCATTGAAATAAGTAAAACTTTATTTATTTCCTAAAAATCTAATTTATCTTCATCCTAAGAAGTTCTAGACTCTTCTAGAAAGTCTTCATCCTCATCCTAGGAAGTTCTAGACTATTCTAGAAAGTCTTTATCCTCATCCAAAGTCTAGACTCTTCTAGAAGATTTCTTTAAACCTAATCTTAATCCCCTCCTAACCTTGTCACATTCCCTAAACATGGGTTAAGACTTACTAACCCAAGCCAAAGTTAACAAATATCTCCTCCTTCACCCACCCTCATTAAATGCCATCCACTTGCCTATCCCTAAGCTAATCCTAAACCATCCTAATCCATCCTCTAATCATTTGCACAATCTTAAGCAAGCTTAAAACCTTCCTAATCAAGCCAAAGTCAAAATTCCTCTCATCTCCCTCAAAATATCCCAACCATAAAACTTTATGAAGCCCACTAGGCCATAAATGACTCTTCCAAGCCCTTTCATTGCTCTTACAAGCTATTATAAGGGTCTTTATGAAGATTTTATTCCTTGAGCCTCCTTTGTTGACTCATCCTTCTCCTTTCCTCCATCCTCTCACCTTGTGACATGTGTCACTCCTTGATTAGCTGTAAAGAAGCACAATCCATGTGCTCTCCTCTAATGCAATTTGAGCCCTCCATGATCTTTTTCCCATCCTTGCATCTTAGCCCTCAATCCCTCAAGCCTCTTGCCTATAAATTACATCCTTCCCCTTTGCAAAAGAACACAATCCATGAAGTAAAGTCATAATGCCATTTTAAGAAGCCATTTTACATCAAAACCATACACTCACACCCAAATTCCAACTCCATTTGAAGCCCTTTTTGAAGCATAAGCTTGAGCATACATCCTATCTATTTAGACAAAGCCACTCAACAAGAGAGCTTCTCATTGAGAGAGCCCATTAATGGCTCATATTCTCAATTGAGAGCTCATTTTAGTCTATTTTGAAGTTTATGAATTTTTTTTAGTTTGTAGAAGCTTTATTTAAATTTGGTTTCTATTAGCATAATAACATTGCTCATATACACCAATATCATTGACAATTCTTTTAAGAATGTTGATAATGGTCTTGTTGGTGGCCTCTGCTTGGCCATTGCCTTGGGGATAATAAATTGACAAGGAATGGTGTATGATGTGGAATTTCTCACATAATTTTTTGATTATTTGATTCTTAAAGTATAAGGCATTTTCTATGAGAATGGCATGAGGTATGCCAAATCGACAAATGATATGGTTTAGAATGAAGGAAGATATTTGTTTTCTTATAGAGTCGGTGAGTGGTGCCACTTCAACCCACTTGGTAAAATATTTTGTTGCGGTGATAATCCATTTATGTCTATTGGAGGAATGTGGGTGGATGGTTCCAATCAAATCAAAGCCCCACTAATAAAAAGGCCATGGTGTGGCCAAAGGGTTGAGTTCTTCAGTTGGCGCATGAATAAGGTTACCATGGATTTGACACTTTTTGCAAGTTTTAACATAGTTGATAAAATCATTTTCCATGGTTGGCCAAAAATAACCCATCCAAAGAATTTTCTTTGCTAGTGTAAATCCACTAGAGTGTGACCCATAGATTCCTACATGGACTTCTTATAGAGTGACTCTTGACTTGTCCTTTCTAAGACATCTAAACAAAGTACCGTCAAGACCTTTCCTATACAACATATTAGCTACCAAAGTATAGCGCAAGGTCTGTCGGATGAAGTTACGTCTTTGGTTGTATAAGAGAGTAGAAGGAATGGTGTTATCATGGAGTTAGGTGATGATAGGGTTATACTAGAGGGAATTTGGGTATCTAAACGAAAAATAACAATGGAATCAGGTTGAGTAAATGCAAGTTGAACCACCTCTTCTACTAAGAACTCATACCAATTGTCTTGCTCTGGTAACTGAAGTAAGGAGGCCAAGGTGGCCATGGCATCTACTACTTTGTTCTTATCTCTAGGAATTTTTTCAAAAGTGATATGAAAAAAAAATTCCTTAAGTGTGTCAACCATATGTGTGTAAGGCAATAACTTTTCATCCTTGGTTTGATATGTGTCAGTGACTTGATTGATGATCAACTAGGAATCTCCATAAACTCTTAGCACTATTAGTTTCCATTCTAAAGCTAGTTTGAGGCCTAAGACCAAGGTTTCATATTCTACCATGTTGTTGGTGCTAGGGAAAAGTAGTTCATAGTATTTGGGGATGGTAACATCCAGAGGCATAATGAACAAAATACTAGCGCATGAACCATGGTGTGTATAAGAACCATCGAAATAGAACTTCCAAGTTATCAGCTCTGTTAGAAGAATGTACATATCTAGAAAATCAGCTAAGATAGGATTCAAGCTCTCTATGGGTGCATCTTCCAATTGATCATTCAATGGTCTATCCTTTTATTGCTTTCCTATTCACATACTCAATATCAAACTTAGTTAGGGTCATCACCCACTTGGCCAATCTACCTGTTAACACTATCTTGCTAAGAAGATACTTGAGGGGATCAATCTTGGGGATGAGCTTAACCTTATGTGTCAAAATATAATGGCATAGCTTTTGGGAAGTAAAAACTATGGATAAACAAGCTTTTTCAATAAAGGAGTAATTGAGCTCATAATTGACCAAGGTGTGACTGATGTAATAAAAGGTCCTTTCTTTTCCCTAGTCATTTTCTTGTGCTAAGAGAGCTCCAATTGATTTATCTATTAGGGAAATATATAGCAACAATGGTTTGTGAGATATTGGAGATACCAATACAGGTGGATTCATCAAGTAATTTTTGAGTAAATCAAAAGCCATTTGACACTAATCATCTCATTTAAAAATTATGTCCTTGTGGAGTAAGTGGGTGAAAGGCACACACTTTTCTACTAACTAGGAAATGAAATGACAGAGTGATTGAAGTCTTCCTTGAAGAGAACATAGCTGACTTAGGTTCTTCAGAGTTGGCATGTTGACTATAGCTCGTACCTTTTCAGGATCAACTTCTATTCCTTTGGCCAAGACAATGTATCCTAGAAGCTTGCCAGATTTGATGCCAAAAGCACATTTTTTAGGGTTTAGCCTAACTTTAAATGCTTCTAGGCAAGTAAATATCTTATGCAAGATGGGGAGATGATATTCTCAGGTATGAGATTTGGTAATGATATCAACAATATAATCTTCCACAAGAATGTACATCATGTCATGAAAGATAGTGGTCATCGCCTGATAGGTGACTCCTGCATTCTTTAGCCCAAAAGGTATTACATTCCAACAAAAAGTGCCCCATGCACAAGTAAAGATTTTTTTCTCTTGGTCCTCCAATGCTATCCTAATCTGATTATACCCCAAAAATCCATACATGAGTGAAAACATGGACTAATTCACTACCAAATCTACAATTGTGGCAATGTTGGGAAGGGGGAAATCATCTTTAGGACATGCTTTGTTTACATCCAAGAAATCAATGTAGATGTGTATGCTACCATCTTTCTTTGATATAGTCACAATGTTTGATATCCATGATGCATATGCTAAGGGCCAGATGAAGTTGGTGCTGATCAATTTCTTTAATTCTATTTTGACTACCAGAGCTATGTGGGGATGCATTTTCCTAAGCTTTTACTTAAATGGCTTGACCTTTAGAGAAATGTTGAGGTGATGGAGGATTAAAGTTGGGTCTAATCTTGATATATCTACATAAGACCATGTAAATTTTATTTTCCTCTCTTTGAAGAAGTGAATAAATTCACTTCTTTCTTCTGTGTTTAAAGACTATGCCAAATGGATGATCCTCAGTTCCTGCTCTTTAGCAATGTTGACTTTTTCTATTGGTTCAATTAGGATAGATGATCTTTCATCTAAATGATTGGGTAAAGTATCGATCATCTCATTTGTGGGTGCCATAGTTGGGTTTTCACTTTTGGATGTGTCATTTCTATTTTTTTCTATTTTTTTCTCAAGATCAACTACAACCTAATGATAGTCATTAAGGTTGTGAAGTGCTTAGCCTATTCTAGTATCACTGAGGTAATTGATATCAAACCTATCTATGTGCATTTCTTATGTTCTTTATGGATGAGATGGTTCAACCATGTTAAAGTAGATGAAGACATCATGGTCAGTGTCAAAATTGGAATATGATGAGGGTCAGTTGTATCCCAACTAATGAGTTTGGAATGGACTAAGGAGAGTGGTATATAATATGGATAAGATTCAACAATATTTACAGACATGATCTCGTTAGATGGTTCATACACCATATCCGTTAGGTCTATAACATGTGCTTCCTCGAAAGTGTCAAGAAAAGTAGAGCTCGCAAGTGGCTCATAGTAGTCATCTTCGACTTCTGCTGGAAAGAAGTCAGGAAATTGGGTTTGAAACTAAAACCCTTCAATAGGTTCATCATCCTTATATGATTTGATGTGACATGTCTATTCTGTATCATCCTCTAAGTTGGTCTGATGTGTGCTAGCTTTTGATGAAGTAAAATCTGGCTGAGAGGTTGATCCTTGTGCAATGAAACCATTGGATGCGAGAATGTGAACAACATCACATTCTTTTTTGTGCATGGACTTTTTGGATAATGATTCAAATTCCCACTTGGTGGAATCATCATCATCTTCATTATTACAAGAGTCCATGAGTGGTTCTCTTGTGTGATGTGAATTTGGGTAGGATAGATTCACATTTTTAATGTTAGCTACTTTTTGATTACTACCATCCCTTTCTTTAGGTACCCACACCAAGGTGGAAGAGGAGGAATCATTATATTTGGGATGAGACTCGAGAGTGATTTGTGCATTGTCTTGTTCACTGTATCCCACCCTTGTTTTGGATTTGTTAGACTTGAATTGTGCTACTAGGGGTTCAACGATGCCTTTTCCTTTCCTAAGGGGTCATCTCCTATACATCCCATTTTTTCATTAAATCAAAACCTTTTCCATATAGGTGTGGGGAGATATCAAAATTTTGTTTACTAATTTTTTCTATAGAGCTTGAAGGTACACCTTTTTCTTTGACAAAATGTGGAAGGTAAGGTCTATTAGTGGATGATGGTTTGCAATGAGATCTTGGAGAAAATGGGGGATCAAATAATGAGACTATGTATTCACCTACCTGTTTGCACTACAACTTGCACTTCCTATCAAACTCTTTCATTAGCCTATCCATTTCTTCATAATATGACTATTTGGGATTTCTAGATGATGATGGTGAAGGGAGGGAAGAGCTTGAACAACCAACTTTCTCTTTACCTTTAGTTGTTTTAGATATGTGGTCATTACCTTGGTTGGTGGAACATAAATTACCTATTGATGTGGACCTGTAGATTTCACCTATTGAGATACCATTTTCTTCCCAATTATGAGGAACAAGGGAGTTACAATATTGGGCAAGGTTTTGATCCCCAAGTATGGTCACCTCTTGACCCATGTATGGAAACTTGAGAGATTGATGGTAAGTGGAAGGAACAAATTACATGCCATGAATCCATGGCTTTCCTAACAAGATATTGTAAGTTAATTGTAATTCCAAGACTTGACAAACAATTTCTTTTACAACCAGGCCTACCCTGATCGACAAGATAAACATGCCCTTGGAGGATCTCTCCTCATCATCATAAGCCTTAATGGTGATTTTCTTTTTGGGGTAAACAACATCCCCTATATACCATAAGGCTTTTAACAAATTCTGTGTACAAATGTTTAGTCCTACTCTGCCATCAACCAAGGCTCTTTTAACTCTATTTCTATGAATGAACACTTCAATGTGCAACAGGGAGTTTCTGGGGATGGATGGCTAACATGTCATCTTGAATAGAAAATGATACACAATGAGGGGTAACAAGGTTTCTCACCATGTTTCAAAATCTACTAACATTAAGGTCATTTGGCCCTAAGGCTTTGGTGAGGATTTCTTTATGCTCAAGGGAAATTTGTAACAACTCAAAAATAGAGATATGGTCAAGAATCTTGAGTAACTGGTTGACTAAGCTATATTTGGGTAAGGAGGAAGTCATAGTTGCATGACCAAAATTTGTCACAGGCCTTGGTAAAATGACTTTAGAGGCTTCATCTCAAGTAGTGACATTTGATGATTTTTTATCACTTTTATCTTTAATTATGATGACATTTATGATATCATCAAATATGGAGATCATGTTGGTGGTGCTATCATAGTGATGAGCATAATTAACCTCATCACGATGAGGTGCATTCTAATTAGCTCTAGAGTTTTCACCCTTTGTGTGGCTCATGAAAGGGTTCTTGAAGGTCGTATGGTCTTCATTATTGTTAAGGTTATTCACTTGGATAGTTCCATCATTGATTAATCTTTGTATGAACCCCTTAAGGGTGAAACAATTGTTTGTTAAGTGCCCCCTATTTCGGTGGTAGGCACAAATATGCTTTCACTCCACCACTTTGGTTTAACTTGAGGTTCATAAGGTTTGGTCTCGGGTAGTACAATGAGTTCATTAGCCAAGAGGGTTTATAAAGCACTCTCATAAGATACCCTAATAGGTGTATAGTCATTGGGTATGTCAAAAGACTGGTATCTTCTTGAAGAAGGAGCTTGATTATAAGTGACTTGTTGATTAGACATTGAGGGAGTTTCCATGCTACATCGGTAAAATGGACGAGCATTGTCTTTTCAAGGTGTGTTTGGATTGGTGTTATTGATAATAGGATGCAGTTGATTTGGATGTGGTTGAGTTTGAGGTTTAACATGGTTAGCTTCAACCACCCCATCATTGATGATGTTTTTGTTGTTGCCTCTCCACCACAACTTTTATTTATTAGTGGACCAATCAGAGGAACTGTGAGCCTGTGTGGAATTTTTTGAGAAACCCTTACCATCTTTTGATAACTTGATAATATCATTGTTTATTAGGGTCGCATCTACTTTAGTGGCATTCTTTAAGGTAGTCTCAAAGTCTTTAGGCCCTTGGAGTTGGAGCTAGTAATTCAGGGGTTTTGAGAGACTATTGATGATGATATCAGTCTTCTCTTTGTCTAGAATGTCTCTATGGTATTTGGCAAACATGTGTCTCCACCTTTGTAGGAAGATTTTGAATGATTCTCTAGGAAGTTGTTTTGTGTTACACAAATGAACCATTGCTATTTCCCTTTCAATATTATAGGAATACTAGACAATGAAAATGAAATCCAATTGATCAAAGGTCTTCATGTTAGAGGGTAGCTTGGAGAACCACTCCATAGCTTGCCCTCTGAGGCTCCTAGGAAATAGAAACATTAGGTAAGTCATATCATGAACAAAATCCATACTTAGAGTATAAAATTGTCTAAGATGATCTTGGGGATCTGATGTACCCAAGTATTTGTCATATTTTGGTATCTACACTTTTGAGGGAAAGGTGTAAAGGTAATGCTTTTATCGAATGGAAGAGGACACTCCTTTTCAAGGCTAAATTCTATAGGATGTATTTTTCCTCGCTTCATCCTTTCCATTTCCAATTATAGGTCTTGTAGTTTTTGTGTGACAATATCTAAAGGTGACTCTTCTTCATCTCATTTAAGGTTGGTTACATCAAAGTAGGATGATAATTTTTTACCTTGTTGTGATAATGCTAGTATGTAACGTTCTTTGTATTTTTCAAGTATCTTGTCAATGATATCGACAAGCTCAAGATTTTGCTGAAAGTCTTTGATTTTGGTTTCGATGCTTATTTTTGTCTCATGTATTGGATGAACCCAATTTGGAAAAAGGTTCTAAATTTTGATTGAACAAGGGTGACTCATGAGTAACTATATTTAATGGGAAATTCATTGGTGTAATAGGTTCAACAAGATCTTGAAATTGCATGTGTTTGATGGTTTTGTTGGCTATTTGCTCACCCGTATTGGTGATCATTTTAGTTTTGTGACTATACTGGTTTTATGTAGTGGCATGAAATGTGGATAGGATTCCTCTAACTCTTATGCATTTTCATAATATGAGGGTTTCTATTGACCATGGTTCATTATGGAGTAACAAGCTAATTTTGGAAAGGTGTTTGGAACTATCGATAATGATGAGCTCACTTTCATGAAGTCAGGTAGGGAACAGATGTGTGCCTCTGGGTGTTTTAGGCTTGATATGCAAAGTGAAGTAACAATGATTATTGAATTAAGATTCTCTAAAGTTGTAACTTTTCTTGTTTCAAAAATGGCTATAGTCAATTTTAGTATCTCTTAGTCTTGGAAAATATCAATGAGGAAGAAGGGTATCTGAATCTATTGTTTGTTTACAAGTGTCATGTATGCAGATAGCCTCTGTTTTAGGTTTTTTCTCAGATCCACTACAAGATTGCTCAAATGCACCATTTAATTGATTATATGCACTATCTAAATGTTCAAATACAATATTTTATCAGTCATATGCATTGTTTTAGGCTTTAAATGCATTGTTATATAGGGAAAATGCGTTATTTAAATCTTCAAATGTTCTATTTTGCAATCAAATGTGCTATAACAAAGTTCAAATGCATCATAGAATGGGCTAGTGCATTGTTTTAAGTATTAAATGCACTATTTTAGGGTCTTTTAGCAAAATTCTTTTTTTGAACTTGGTTTCTCATATTAGTTTCTAGTTACATCTTTTGGAAGGACTGTGATCCGAACTGAAGTTTATTATTAAGTTTTAAAACACATCCAAGCACAATGTACACTAAGAAAAGTGCATTGCCCTTAACCCTTCTATCCAAGGTTTTCCATAGATTGGAAATCTTGAAATGGTAGCTTAGGGCTCCATAGTCATGGGTGTAAAAGCATACAAATGAGCATTAAATGGCTCTCAACTAAGCCTTAGAAATGTAGCCCTTGCTAGTGAACCATGAAATGGGAGATTCTTTGAGCAAGAGAAAGAATGCTAGTGTCAAAGAACTCTTGAATATGAAATGCAAGGATGAGAGTAAACTAAGATGAAATGCACAATGCAACTAGGCTAAGCAAATGAAAGAGTTACATCCATACTAAATAGACTATGTGATCTAAACTACTTGCAAAAGAACTACACTATATGCAACTAAACTAGGATGCCATATGAAAAAATGCTATGGATGAAAGAAATGTAGACAAGAAATGGTATTCTCCACAAAATCTCTCAAGCATTCAAATAGAAATCTTGCAGCATAACAATACTCACGAGTGCGGATCCTTTGAGGGGGAAAAGCTCTCTCCCTTTTAAAGTTGTACGGATGATAGAGATCAAGATTGAGATAGTGGATGATCAATGGTTGAATTCAAAAATGGGAGGGATCCATGTGCACACACAAGTCAACCAATAGAAAATAAGTTGACTTGTCATATAAGACAAAAGTCTCACAAGCCTTCTCTTTTAATTATAAAATAGAAAAAGAACTTTATGTGTGCACTTTAAGTGGGTTAGAAGAATGGGGTCTTTTATTTAATTAAAAGGGGACATTTTATTTTAATCAAATAATGAACTTAGGATAGCATACACAAACTATAGGTTATAATAAAATTAATTGATTATTAGCAATTTGGTCTAGGTAAATGATTAATTAAATTAGCCAAAATGTTGAGAAGAGGGCTAATAGTTTAGATGACCATTTTTAGGTGATTACATTTCCCCTCTTTGACTAATGTGTGATCGATTTGAGAACACATTATGTCAAACAAAATAGAAGTCAAGTAGGTAGCAATAGATATAGATATTTGATTTCGAAGAATGAAATGTAGAAAGAGATAGCAAATCTTGAATGTATAGCCTGATAGCGACAGCATTGAACACTAGGAAAAGAAAGACTATGTCAGAATCCAAGAAGGATGCTAACACCCAGAAAAGTAGATAGATCAAGAGCAAGTGAAAAGATCAATCATATGCTCCTAAGAAATAGACAGTTGTAGCAAGCGATGATAGAGTATTTCTGCCCCCTTGGGATCAAAATCGAAATGAGGTAAGGGGGATGTAGAAACGAGCTAGATATGAATAAATCAAGATATAAAAATGTCCAAGATGATAGATAAATTATTAGAACCAAAGAGTGACTATAAGAAACTGATAAAATGCCCTAGTTTGACCAGAGTTGACCACAAAGGATAAAGCATAAAAATTAGGTCAAATCAAGTAGATAAGTGATTTTAAACATGAAAAGGTGAATTGGAGGAGATATGAAGTGTATAAATGGTGAAGACATGAAGAAATGAAGATGCCCCAATGATGATTTGAATATTAGACCTCAGAAGGTTAGCTAACTGCTCAAAAGAAGGTAGAATTTTAAAATGAAATTTTTACTATCAAGATAAACTTGGATTTCAATTTTGATCCTGAAAATGGATTCAGGACATCAAAATTAGCCAAGGGTACAATTTTCACAGAATTCTGAGGAGTTTGAAAATTAGGTCAAAATGAGGTCGAAAGCTATAAAAGGGGCCCAAGTGTCATTTTCAAATTCATTTGTCTTTTGTGACTTGGTGAGAACTTTTGAGTGGTCCAGAGAGAATCATGGCATTAGTGGGTATTTTGACTCACAGACACCCTTTCGAGTGCAGCTGGTTGCACAATCGACCAGACAGCTATGGGGCACCGGTAAGTTACAACTTTTTCATCATTTTTTTGAGCATTCATGAGCTTTTTCGCACATTTTGAGTGTTTAACCACAAAATATTGAGCGATATTTTAAAAGTATTGCACAAATATTCTACAAAATATCACATGATATTTTTCATTACAAATTGTGTCGCACACATAGTTATAGATTTGTCATATGGGCCATACCCATTTGTCACCTAGACCAATGTGAAATATCACACGAAAAAATTATGTCACACTGGTTTAGAAAAAGTATCCCACGATACCACGTCAGCAAATTATGTCACCTACATGTCAAAAAAGTATCATACAAATTAATTTTGAGCTTTTTTTGTTGAATTTTTGCATTATGATCACGTTTGTGATATGTTACTGATGTTTACATGTTTCATGTTTGTAGGAGGTATTTTCGGTGCTACTTATCAGAGCCCCCAAAGTGGTGGGGTTGCCAGTTGTGTAGTATTTGACTGATGCTGAGTAGGCTACCATATCAACCATGAGATTGAGGTGGATTGTTCAAATGCCCCATATATAGGAGAACCATGGGTTGCTAACTACATTGGCTGAGCGATGGCACAGCGAGAGGCTCCGATCACATTAGAGGATGTGTATCAGATTCTACGAGTGCCTTGCTATGGTAATCCAGTAAGTTGTATGTTTTATTTCTTGGTCATGTGTTAGCAAGTTTGATTTTTGATGTTGGGTATACTAATGCCAAGTTTGGTGATATGTCACAGGTGTATTATAATCAGACCCCGACAGAGGGGCAGGCGGTGATGCAACAAATGTTCTAAGATGTTACCATCCTAGATCGCCATTTGAGTTGGGAGAGACTCATTGATGATTATGGTGCTAACTACCCTCTACTGAGCTTGTTGTGTTCTTTGGTAGCCCAGGCCTTGGTGATAGATAGGAGCCAGAAGGGCTTCCCAGTGGCATGGGGTCGACTAGTGGTAGATTTGATTGTATAGCCATGCAAGATGGCATGGGGGCCAGCAATACTGGAAGATATGTACCATGAGCTTCATGAGGTAGTGTATCATAGTGGTGGTTCCTGGGCATGTGGAGTAGTTTTGGCACAGGTCTAGGCTTGGGAGCACATAGTTGTGATCCAACCATGGGTGCAGCCTCTAGAGCGGAGCCAGCCCTATATTTTTGGATACATAGGATTTATGACATCACCTATTACCACTAAATTTTTTATGAGCTTACAATATTTACATGGTGGCCTTATCGAGAGTGTAGTAGACGGTCTGATGCCTAGGAGTTAGAGTACATGAGGTACAAAAAATTGCTAGTAGGAAGGCACAGTGAGATTGTGGAGTAGTTTTCTATCAGTTGAGTATGGGGGCAGTTTGTGGAGTGACATGTGGTATCAGTAGAGACCACTACATATGCTCATTTTCATCTAGATGAGGCACATGGATTGCTGTCGATGCTAGATTACCATACATTAGTATGAGAGATAGTAGCTCTAGTATAGATCCTTGGGATTATCACCCAGATGTGGCTGATAGAGGGGCAGACCTAACATATTTGTACAAGATGCAAAGACATATGTTTCCCCAATTTACAATGCCTGATGTGCTACCTATAGTGGGGGGACATGGAGGTGGAGGCAGAGGCAGGGGTGTGAGACGGATGGAGGTTGGAGAGGGATCCCAATCAAGGAGGAGGAGGACACAGGCATAGGCTATGAGGGAGATGGAGGAGGAGGAGGAGGAGATGCCACTGAGGTGACGGCAAGCAAGAAGAGTGGAGGCAAAGCCAGAGCATCCAACTAGGGGGGGTGATGATTAGGATGCATGGTTCTGTACTTTAGAGGCAAAGCTATAGGCATCTTAAGTAGCGATTGTGGTGTGAGATCAGCAGCTCATAGATGAGCAAGCATGAGGAGACGAGCTCCATAGGGAGTGGGATGTTGCAAGGCAAGAGGCAGCTCATCATGGTGCACGTACCACATACTATTATGCTACCTACAGGGGTGTAGTGCCACCAAGGTAGGGAGTTCTTGATTACTCAGAGCAGGTGGGTAGATTAGAGGGTGTAGTATAGCCACCAGATAGGAGACAGGCTCCACCACCAGGGCCACAACCTCCTCTTGCTATAGAGGCTGGGAGTCAGTCATAGGCTAATATTGATAGTTTTGACATTTTGACTGAACATCATGTATTCTTGAGATAGATATCTAGATTTTGGATCTCATTTTTGTATATGTACTATCGCACATTGAGATATATATATATGAGATACTAGATTTGATTTGCAATTTTGTGTACTTGTCTCAAATGGATGTTTTAGCATTTTGATTTTTGTGTGATGTTTCAGTTTCAGTTTCAGTTTCTTGCTCATGTATGCATTTTCTTGGATACTTATGCTCATATATCTCTCTTATGTGTGATGTTTTTATCTCTCATGTGTATGATATAGACTTTATGTTTCTGAAAATATGTGACACTTGGATAGATTGAATGTGATGTTTAGATTAACCCCTTGTGATGGCAAGATAGCAAGATAGATATCTAAATGAAAGATCAAGAAGGTGAAAGACATGAAAAAGAAAGCAAAGAAGGACATGAAAGCAGTTAGCTAATGTGTCCATAAAATGGATGAAAGGAGAGCTCTCCCCATGTGCAGAAACGTAAGACTAAACTAAAAAAATGAACCTAAAATGCAAGCTAATATGCAAAGTGGTTTACCAACAAGGGACACATAAAATTTAGACTCTTATTTCATCATTGAGCACTTATTTAGACTCTTATTTCATCATTGAGCACTTATTAGAGACATCATGAGATCATACAACCATCGCTAGTATAACTATGAGGATATGAATATGATTGATATTAGATAGGAATGTGTAAATCCAATCTAAGCATCAAAGACATAGAAGTCAAGATGACTATGTGATTAGATTCCCTAAGTTTAGTATAGCAAGATTACACCTGTATCTAGGCATAAGCGCTAGGATAACCCCCGAGTGTGGTCTTGTGAAAAATAGTCAAGGATGATACGTTTATAAGTCAAAGTGTCAAATAGGACAAACATGAATGCTTAAAACACTATAGATAGATAAAGTATACCCATAAGTAGAAATCAAGAAAATGTGCCCCATGCCCCCAGTCTTTCTAGTGAATGACATCCTTGAGAGACTATTAGGGAGGGAACACATGGTAAAGAAATCATCATAGATAGCACACAAGGTAAATAAAGATTAGCATAGCTCAATCGTTTAATTTTTTAGGTGTGTGTGTGTAAGTTACTTGGCCATTTCTTCAAGACTTGATTCTGATAGTGAGAAATATCACAACATTAGAGACCATAGGTAAACTATCTGAAAAGTGTTGAGAAACACTTAATGTAAAGGTGGTGGTAGTGTTGAGAAACATTGTTTTGTGAGTTGTCAAAGAAAACCCTAATGCACAAGAATACCTCAATACGCTAAATAGCTATGCTCCCAAGCTAGGAAGCATGTAGTGAAATGAGTGATTGAGACTGATAGACATAGGTGTGAGGGTCTCAAGCAGTGCTTGTTTCTAGGTTTTCACCACTTGGCAAATTTCTTTTTTTCAGGACTGTTTTCAATTTTAAAATTTTTTAAAAAATTTTTGGTGATACATCAAAGTGCCTATTGCTAGGTTGTCACTAAGATGATCAATTTTTCAGGATATTTTTTGATTTTTAGGATTTTTTTAGGATCATAAATATGTACAAGATAGCAATAGTAAGCCTTTAAGCATAGAACTTTTTTAAGTGTAGGACATTAATAGACTTTGCAAGTTCTTCACCTTCAGGAGTAAACAGTTGATAAGCACCAGACCCAAATGTTGTTGTGATAATATATGGGCCTAACCAATTGGGTTCAAACTTTCCCTTCTGCTCTCTATGTTGTTGATTTTTTGGATTTTCTCTAAGCACGAGGTCACGCACATGAAACTCTCACGAATGAACCCTTTTGTTATATTGAGTAGACATGCACTTCTAATAAGCCCTCATGTGATCAAAAGTTGCCTTAAAATGCTCATCAAGGGTCTCTAATTCTTGTATTTGCATAGCTCTATGGTCTTCATCAATTATCAACCCATACAAAGAGACTTGCAAGGAGGGGATCTCTACTTCTAATGGGAGAGTGACCTCAGAACCATAGACCTAAGAAAAGGGTGTGGCCCTTGTAGGAGTACGAATGGTAGTTTTGTAGGCACAAAGTGTTGAATTTATTTGTCGGTGCCAATCTCTCCTAGAATTATGCACTGTGTGATGCAAGATTTTCAACAATGTTTTGTTGGAGGCCTCTGCTTGACCATTCCCTTGAGGGTAATAAATAGAAGACTAGTGTTGTTTGATCTGAAACTTCTTGCATAGTTGTCTTAGGTCCTTATTTTTGAATTGTCCTCCATTATCAGTGACAATAGAGGAAGGAATACCATATCAAAAAATGATGTGATTTAGTATAAATAGGGTAACATGTTTGCTTGTAGTAACAGATAATGTTACAGCTTCAACCCATTTAGTGAAATTACTTAGTTGTTGTAATGATGAACTTGTGGCCACTAGATGAACTTGGGTGAATTTTTTTGACCAAGTCAAAGGCCCATTGTTGAAATGGCCAATATGTCATGGAAGGAATCAACTCACGTCTAGGAGCATGAATTAAGTTACCATGGAGTTGACCATCTTGCATCATCTTGCATAGTCAGCCAGTAATAACCTACTCTAAGTAGCTTCTGAGCAAGTTCAAGGCCATTAGAATGTGCCCCACAAATTTTGTCATGGACTTTGGAAAGTGCCTTTTTGGACTCTTTTAGCTCTAAATACCTAAGCAATGTTCTATCTAGACCCTTTCTATATAATTCACCAAAGACCAAAATGTAATGTGAGGCATTGCGAAGGAATTGGCATTTTTGGTTGTGTGTGAGGTTCTTAGGAACAATTTGATCATGTGAGTAAGAGAAGATGGTGGCATAGTAGGAGGAATCGTGACCTACAATGGTGCATATTACTTGGTTATCGAAGGAATCATAGGTGGGATGACGCAATTCTTCCACTAGGAACTCAAATCAAGATTTATGTTCTTGTAGTTGGAGAATAGATGCTAGAGTAGCCATAGCATCAACAACTTTATTTTCTACTCTAGGAATTTTCTGAAATGTCATAAAAGTGAAGTACTTCCGTAGAGCATCTATCAACTTTTTGTAAGGTATCAACTTGTCATCTTTCATTCGATGGTCATTATTTACTTGGTTAATAAAAATTTGGGAATCCCCGTAGATATGCAATTCAGTTATTGTCCATTCAAGAGCCATCTTGATCCCATTTGTTAAAGCCTCATATTTCACCACGTTGTTTGTACAAGTGAACAAGAGTTTGTAAGATTTGGGAATTGTATACCCATGAGGGGAAACAAATAGTATACCTGCTCTAGCTCCATTTTGTGTGTGAGAACCATCAAAGAACATTTTCCAAATTCTCTTAGTGATGTACATAATTGAGGCATCTAGAAATTTAGCTTGTATGGGTTTTGTATCCTCTAGAGGAAAATCAGCTAGTTGATCGGCTATAGCTTGTCCTTTGATGGCTTTACATTCAACATACTAAATTCCAAATTTTGAAAGAATCATCATCCATTTAGCTAGACAACTAGTAAGTGCAACTTTGCTCAATAGATATTTCAAAGGATCAATTTTAGCAACTAGGTAGACTGTATGTTCCAACATGTAATGTCAAAGCTTTTGAGAAGCAAAGACAACTACAAGACAAGATTTCTTGATGTTGGTATAGTTCATCTCATAAGAAACCAAAGTTTGACTAATTTAATATATAGCTTTTTCTTTACCAGTCTCATCACTTTGGGCTAATAATGCTTCTAGAGAAGAAGTTGTAGCTGAGATATACAAGATCAAAGGTTTTCTTGGAATAGGTGGCATCAAAATTGGAGTTTTTTCCAAGTACCCTTTGATTTGATCTAGACTTTGTTGACACATGTCATTCCAGATATGAGTAGAACCTTTGTGCAAATTCTTGTTGAAAGGTTGAGCATTATCAACCAATTGAGAAATAAACCTTCTTATGGATTTTAGACATCCTTATAGACTTCTAAGTTGACTTATATTTTTTGGAGGAGGCATATCCATGATAGCTTGGACTTTTTTCAGGTCAACCTCAATACCTTTTGCTAAGATAATGTAGCCTAGCAATTTTCCCGAAGTGACACCAAAGGTACACATTTTTGGATTTAGCCTAAGTTGGAATTGTTCTATATAGTCAAATATCAAACTAAGGTCTTCAAGATGTGTGTCTCTTGTTCTAGATTTTGCCAATGTGTCATCAACATAGTCTTCCATATTTTTATGCATCATATCATGGAATATGGTGGTCATTGCTCTTTGGTAGGTAGCACCGACATTCTTGAGCCCAAAAGGCATGACATTCCAACATAAAGTACCCAACGCATATGTGAAGGTTGTCTTCTCTTGATCTACTGGAGCTATCTTAATTTGATTATACCCAGAAAACCCATCCATAAGGGAGTATATTTCATACCCTGCAGTCATGTCTACTATCATATCAATGTTTGGTAGTAGGAAATCATCTTTAGGGCATGCTTTGTTAAGATCTCTAAAATTAGTACAAACTTAGATGGTTTTATCATGTTTGGATATAGGTACAATGTTGGAGATCCATTCCGCATAGTCAATTGCTCTTATAAAATTTGCACTCAAAAGTTTTTCCAACTCTGCTTTCACCAAAAAAGCTACATGTGGATGCGTCTTCCTCAATTTTTGTTTAATATGCTTGATATCAAGAGAAATAGAAAAATGATGCATGATAAGATCTATATCAAGTGTAGGCATGTCTGAGTATGTCCATGCAAAATTGATCTTTTTATCTTGAAAAAATTGGGCAAATTGCTCCTTTTCTTCAGCTGACAATGATT
The DNA here is from genome assembly GCA_028749045.1 of Cupressus sempervirens. Classification (NCBI taxonomy): domain Eukaryota; kingdom Viridiplantae; phylum Streptophyta; class Pinopsida; order Cupressales; family Cupressaceae; genus Cupressus; species Cupressus sempervirens. Next base: position 573,933,038 of record CM053792.1, on the reverse strand, counting down.
GAGCTACATGAATAATTTTAGGAGATTCCTCTATCCCCAAGTTGATTGGCTACATAGGCTCAATGAGAACCAATTATCTATCTTGAAAATAGCTTTCCAGACTACCAAGTACCTCATTCGTAGGTGCCTCAAAGAGGTTTTCACTATTAGATACGTCTTTATTTTTACTAATTTAAGGTTCAAATACTGCCACAATGTGGTTTTCGCCATCTAACCATTTGTTTTTTCTTTTGATTTTATGACTAAGGTACTTGATATCTAATTTGGTCATGTGAATTGTGGGTTCACTGGTGGAAGAAGTGACGGGTTTAATGGCATTTAGGTAAAAAGCAATCTCATGGTCATTTTGGAAAGACTGTATTTCTGATGTCTGATGTTGAATGGACCAATCTATGAGATTGAGATGAATCAATGAAAGTGAGGTAGAAGCTTCAAGGTTATTGATGTGAAAAAAGTCATCTCTGGTGACATGAGAAGTTGAGCCTATAGTGAATTTTGCAAAGGTATCCAAATCAGGAATAGTCCTAGAGGGACTAGCATGACCCACTAAAGTATTTTGCGAGCCAAACTTTTCAAACCTTACACTAGACTCATCTACCACATTTGACTGAATTGCATAAGTGTGAATGACATCAACCTTCAGTTCATAAAAGGCATCTGATAAACTTTCCCATTCATACTCTTGAGAGTCTATACTTTGATCTCTAGCAATTAGACAGACAATATTTTGTCTAATCCATCCTCTATTTAAATCTTTAGGGTTAGATTCATCCTGTTCTAGTTGTCTAGAGGTGGAAGCCTCATCATTATTATTGATAGTGAATGTTTCTTCTCCCCAAACAAGAGAGGTTATAGGTATAAAGTCTTCATCTTACAAAGTGGGAGCAACAAAGGGAGAATCATCATCCTCTGATTCACTAGATATGGGTGCATTTTGAGTAGACGCTAGCATATGGTTCTCTAGCCCAAATCCTAGGCCAGCAGTGTCTCGAGCATCACGACCTTGAGTATGACTTAAAGGTTTAGCTAGAGCTTTGTTGTTACCAATTAAGGACCCATGACCTTGATAGCCCATGTTTGCAAGCATCTTATATCCTTTTCCATATCATTTGGGAGAAATGGGAGTGGTGACTGTAATATCCTCTTCACCTTCCTCTCCCCTATATATCCAATCTTTAATAGCTTGTTGTTCTTTTTCTACTTCTAGGAGAACTAAGGACTAGACAAAAGTGCTAAAAAGAGTCATGGTAGATGTAGAAGGTTTATTTTTGGTAGATAATAGGTAGAGCATCAAAAGAGTCTAAAGTGTATTTGCCCATACCAAGACTCATCATTTTCATTTTTAGTTCACACTCTGTAAGAGACAGTGTTGGCTCATGAGAAGAGTGATTGTGTGGAACCAACATTTCAGTAGTACACAATGTTTTGATGGCCATTGTGTTTTCACCAGGGAAAACTACTTTAGTACCATTAAAAGGAAACTTGATGCACTGATGGTACGTAGAAGGCACCGCTTGCATGTCATGAATCCATGGTCCTCCCAACAACAAATTATATGCAAGGGGTATATCTAGGAATTGGAAAACAACATCCTTTTCCACTGGACCAACTCTAATGGGTAGCACAATTAGACCCTTGGAAGGTCTTTCAACCTCATCATAAGCTTTTATGGTGATCTTGTGCCTAGGATCAATAGCAAATTCTGACATGCCCATCTGTTGGATCACATTAAAGGAAATAGTATTTAACCCTACACCATTGTTTATCAAGACTTGACAAACACGAGTATAGAAGATTTGGACTTCAACATGGAGAGCAAGGTTGTGGGGATGACTGAGAGCTTGGTCATCTTCTTCAGAAAAGGTGAGGTGATGGGGTGAAGAGATATGATTCACCATAGCTTGGAATCATTTTGCATGAATATCTATGGGAACATTGGTAGAGCGTAAAGCTTTTTCAAGGATATCCTTGTGCAAAGGAGATAACTCTAACAACTTGAAAATGGAAATTTGAGCTGAGGTACGCTATAATTGACTGACAAGGTCATAGTTAGAGATCTTGGGAGTGGTTGGTTATTTAGAAGATGAAGCATTCTTGGAATCCTGGGAAACTTTTAGAACAACCTTAGATTGCCCCCTAGTAATAGCATTAAGTGGTTCACTGTGTGATGAAAAAGAATCGGTCACTTGGAGCACCACCTTAGGTCTAGAGTCATTATGGTATTGAGGAACATCATGTGTTTTTAAGAAAACTTTAGGTCGTTCATCTACATATTAGTTTTCATCATTATAACTTGCCATGCATAAATACTCAACAAGCTCAAGCATACCTATAACATTGTCTATGTCAGCATAAGCATAGCTAATCTTGACATCATAATTCATTGTAGCAGCCTTAGAGGTTTCACCCTTCTCATATTCTGGTAAGGGTTGCTTAAAAGCTTTGTGATTGGTATTTTTGGTGAGACCATCTGTGACAAGTTTGCCTTCCTCAATAAGATCTTGAATTGCATATTTGAGCTTAAAACAATTTTCAGTGTTATGACCCTTGTTTTGATGATAACTACAGATATGGTCCTCTCTCCACCACAGGGGTTTAACAGGTGGGTCATAAGGTCGGGAATTATCTGGCAAAGTAATCAAGTTGTTTGCAATTAGAGTTTTTAAGACCACTTCATAGGGCTCAACCATTGGTGTGTAAACATGTCATTTCTTGGTGAGCTTAGAGCTTTTGTCAAGTGTTTGTGGTTTCAAATTTTCTTGTTGCTTTGTGGCATAGATGGCAGTGGAAAGATTGAATGCAAGTTCCTTGGTCTTAGGAGTGTCTACTACTCCATCATTGACAACATACTTGTTTTTATTCCAAGGTTTACCTTTATCTTTACCATTTTCATTGTTGTTCTTGTCTTTGTTTATGAAAATATCACCCCTTTTGATAGCAACATCTTCAATATGATACACACTCTCAACCATGGCATTGAAAGATGTGAATAATTGTTTCCTTAGATCAAAGTATAATTTTGGTATGAGTGTATTGACAAAAATATCAAAATTTTCAGCCTTAGGAACTTGTCGGGGATATCGAGAGTATAGTGACCTCCATCATTGAAGATATGTTGTGAAAGGTTCTTCTAGTTTTTGTTTGATATTGCATAAGTCCAACACTATTAAAAGATGTTGAATATTATAGGAGTATTTCTGGATAAAACGTTGTGCAAGCTTGTCAAATGTTTTAATAGGAGGACTCAATTTGGTGAACCATTCCATAGCGTGCCCTCTTAGACTCCTAGGGAATAATCTCATAAGAAAGGTGTCTTCATGCATAAAATCTATACTAAGAGCATAAAAATGCCTCATATGATCAAGAGGATCACCATTTCCATCGTATTTGTCATACTTAGGAACCTCTATATCCTTAGGAAATGGTAGCATGTAGAGACTCCTATCAAATGGAAGTACACATATTGATTCAACAAATGAAGTTTTAGGTGGTTCTTTTGAAGCTTGCAATTGTGTAAATTGTTTCCTCGGTTCTTGTATTTCTTCCCTTAATATTTCAGCTTCAATGGGTTCTTATTTTGGAATTATACACTCTATCTCAAAATCTTGGGGGAGTTTCCATCCTCTTGTTGCCATGTATTGGAAGTATTGGTCTTTGTTTTCCTCTAAAGCTCTAAACATCAATTTTTGAGCAAAGCCATCTTGTTGGAATTTTATAACATCTTTGCTAGTTACTTCTTCATCACTTTCATGATGAGAAGGGTATGCACCCATGGTGACTCTAGGAGTTTTTGGAGGTGTGTTGTTGCCATCATTGCCGTCAAAAGGATTTTGAGAGCAAGTCCCCTTGTTCCCTTAATGGTGAGTATAGTTATTTTTTTCAGCTTGTTGATGTTATTTCTCCCTAGCATACATGGCTTCAAAGATCCTTTGATTTTCACATGCTTGTTCCTCTAAACGATGTTGGACTTCATTGGGGTGTACCATAGTGACCAAACCATTCTCACCATTAGGTGTCTCACAAGCTGTGTCGAACGGGTTTTCAAAACTGTAAAGCAGATTATGCCTGATATTAGTTGTTTGCTTTTCAATAGGCTCAGGGTCTTCCACACAAGGCTGTCCACAGGGACATATAGGTGGGGTTTCTAATTGTTGAAAACAAAAGGGGTATGGCTACCACTCCCAACTTGAAATCTAGTTGTAACCGGCATGTAAGAACTTGTCTTTGTTTAATAGGGTGAGAAAAGTAAGTTAGATTTGAAGCTTTTACAATCAAGATTAGTCACTTGTCAAAGTGTGATAGATGGCTTGTCAAACAATGCTCAAGAACTTACAGCGTTGGTGACTCAAGTCGAGCAAGCGAGAGAGAAGCTCAATAGCAAGTAGCTAAAAAGAATGGTAATCAAATTTTGACAATTGATTTACCAATGATGTTTCAAGACTTACATCTGATGGACTAAACCCATCTTTTCAACCTAGGATAGCTTCCTAACATACAGATGTGCAACCGGGACCCAAGAGATGGAAGTGACACACCCTAGACCAGAAAAACCAGAATGGACATGTTGTTTTGGAAAAGAAATAATTTTAGGCGATACTTTCTCAGTTACCAAGCAACATAAGACAAAATAAAATGTCACACGATACTCTTCATAGTAGGAGGGTGATACTTTTCTTGTAGACGATAGTTTCAACAAAGCAATGAGATAGAACTTAGTATACAAGTGCGATATAACTCATAACAGGTGGGCAATATAATTTTGGAAACTTACAGTCGTGCAATATTTCTTCAGAGACCAGGTGATAAAGTGCTAGTTTGTGTGTACAAAAGACCAGTTTTGACTCCAAAATTTGTGTTTTAGTCTTGACAATCAAGTGATTTTTCAAATCAGACAGTGTATGTTTCTAGTTCATGTCAGTTATCAGCAAGGTTTGCAAATAGTAAGTGTTTTAACATGTCTCAAACAGTTGAACAAGGGTAAAAACAACCTTGCCAACACACACTTGTGATATCATAACAACCTTTCTACTAATATTACCGCAATTGTTTGATGTGCAAGAACGTTAGCACTGGTCAACACATTCAAAAATAGTAGCCAAGCAATCTACCTTAAAGTCACAATTCATTACACAACAACTTGGCCCATGCTTGATGCTCATTTGCCTCACACCAAGTGGTTACCCACAAGAGATATTGGCTTTGTCATAGAAGTGTCATAAGCACAACCAAGGGAACACATATGCTGAGTGTAAATCTTGGGGTGATCTGGGTAGTCCACTAGGATCGATCCTTGCACCAAGAAGTTGAGCAGCAAAATAGGGTGGATACTAACCTAGGGTGTCTAGATAGGGCTTCCATTCATAGTGTTCCTCTTGCACCCAATTAAGGGACACCCCACCTTGCGGTGGGTAATAGATCTCACAATCACAAGAGCACCTTAAGCGTTCTTACTTAGTGATCTCCCTATGGTCAAAATCTCATAAGCGATCACACTAAGCAAAGACAAATACTATGTCTACCAAGGTTTTGTGTCCTTGATAGCCTTAAGTTTATAGTGGGTTAGAAGAGCCGGGTAATTTGCTTGTCCCCACTTGGGTCATTCCTCTCAGGTTCTCTGAGAGTAGGCCCTCTAAAGGATCCTAACTACCACAAAATGGATCCACTCTCAAGGGTCAAGATTTTTTATGCACCTAAAGGGTGAAGAGCATACTCTCCTACCTTGATTGCTTCCCCCAAACATGCCAAGAAGATTGAATTACTCTCTTGCTTTTGAAATCTAAAGGTGGGTCAAGATTTCTAATTCACCGCAAGGGTGAAGAGCATACTCTCCTATCACCAACGAAGCTCAATCACAAGTTTAATGTGCCTAGGGAAAAAAAAAAAGAACAACTAGTAGATGCCACACCTAAAATAAAAGAAGAAGCAAGCAAGTGTTTGTTTTTTATGCATCGAGCAACCCTACAAACAACTATTAGTAACCCTTTTGCATTTGAAGCTTTGACATGCAACCTTTTAGGCAATGTTTCAAGTTTTTCAAAATGGCAACCTACAACCACAACCATTAGCACCATGGGTTAGTTCTAAAAACAAAAGAAAACCTGTAAATGGACCTCTATAAAACAGTTTAAAGACCTGTAAAAACTAGTAACCAGCCAACAACAATTGAAAATTGACCAAAACACCTCAAAAAACAAGCAACCTCTGTTAGGTGATAGTTTTCATTGGAAGACTATCGTACAATATTTCTTAGTATAACCGTGTGACAGAACTTCTCTATGCAATATTTTTTCTTCAGCGAGATGACAAAAAATTGTATACAAACGCAATAGAATCCAGTATGGTTGTGCGACAGTATTTCCAAAAATGTATCACATGATAGTAATGTGAACTATTGTACGAAATTGGAAAAATTTCGCCTAGAACTATGACTATTAAAAAAAAGAAAATGAAGGACAGTAAATGGAAATAGTGATGAAAACAACAAACAAGAGGACAAAACCCACTGTTCAACCCCACGGTGGGTGCCAAAAATGTACACTAAGAAAAGTGCACTTTCCTAAACCTTTCTATATAAGGTTTTCCATAGATTGGAAAGCTTGAAATGGCGGCTTAGGGCTCCCTAGTCATGGAGTACAAAAGCATACAAATGAGCATAAATGGCTCTCAACTGAGCCTTAGAAATGCAACCCTTGCTAATAAACCATGAAATGAGAGACTCTTTGAGCAAGAGCAAGAATGCTAGTGTCAAAGAACTCTTGAATATGCAATGCAAGGATGAGATTAAACTAAGATGAAATGCACAATGCAACTAGGCTAAGCAAATGAAAGAGTTACATCCATACTAATTAGACTGTGTGATCTAAACTACTTGCAAAAGAACTACACTATATGCAACTAAATTAGGATGCCATATGAAAAAATGCTATGGATGAAAGAAATGTAGACAAGAAATGGTATTCTCCACAAAAGCTCTCAAGCATTCAAATAGAAATCCTGCAACATAACAATACTCAAGAGTGTGGATCCTTCGAGAGGGAAAGCTCTCTCCCTTTTAAAGTCATACGGATGGTAGACATCAAGATTAAGATGGTGGATGATCAATGGTTAAATTTGAAAATGGGAGGGATCCATGGGCACACACAAGTCAACCAATAGAAAATAAGTTGACTTGTCATATAAGACAAAAGTCTCACAAGCCTTCTCTTTTAATTGCAAAATAGAAAAAAACTTTATCTGTGCACTTTAAGTGGGTTAGAAGAATGGGGTCTTTTATTTAATTAAAAGGGGACATGTTCTTTTAATCAAATAATGAACTTAGGACAACATAGTCAAATTATAGGTTATAATCAAATTAATTGATTATTAGCAATTTGGTCTAGGTAAATGATTAATTAAATTAGCCAAAATGCTGAGAAGAGGGCTAATAGTCTAGATGGCCATTTTTAGGTGATTACACACAATAGTTGTAGAAGTAACAATAAAAGTTAAAACCACATGCACCTATAAAATGGAAGAAAAGGGCTTCCTAACAAGGTTGTCTACAACTGGTGACTAGTGGGTTTTAGTTTTTAACCAACAATGTTTGGATTTACCTCTCTTGTGATAGAGAGCTTCCCACTAACGCTAAGGAGGTTTGGCACAATCCCTTATGGGACTACTAAAGGAAGTCTATATTCTGAACATGGGTAGCTTGCATTTGATTGGGAATGCAAGATTGGAAGGTGTTCCCTCTCACTGGTCCTGCTAAGGATTCTCGGGAGGTAGCCTTTCTATGGCTGAGTAATCCTACCTAGTAGAAAGTAGGAAAATGGAAATCAAAAACACATTTGGAAATTTGATCACTTTAGGAGAGTGAGAGCATATGTCTACTGTCCTGACCTCCCAAACACAATAGACATAGTTTTTCAATTACAAGCCCTTATACTACAGAAGACATGGGGCTCCCAGTTAAGCTATGTGTGGGTTCTTTCCTCGTTCGATTGTAGTTGATCTTTATAGAAGGTTGGGAATTTTGATCAACTCAAAAGAGTTGAGAGCATAGGCCTCCTCCCATTTAGGTTAGTGAGATCAAACATTTCTATTAAACTAAGTTTTGAACTTAGAAATGCCGCATTTTGAATTGAAAAGGGTCAAGGTCCACTTACATGGTTCGATGTTAGCAAAGGCTAGGCATATTTTTGAGGGTCTTCATTCCTATCACACGTTGTTAGTAGTTTGAGAGCTCTCATTAGCTTGGAAGAGACCTGCAAGCAACCAATAATCAGATTTAGAAGTCAGATTCAACAATTTATGACTTTTATCAGATGCGCTACAGGAATAAACATTTGTATTACAAAATTTATCATATGCGCTAATTAAACTAGTAAATGCGCTACAAGAAGTTGCAGATGTGCTATAGGAAACTTTAAATGCACTGAAAAATGTTTAAATGCGCTATAGAAAGCTTTAAATGTGCTATAGAAAGATTTAAATGCATTAGAAGATTGCTCAAAAGTGTTAAAACAGAGTTTAGAAGTGATGTAGCGTTAGAAAATTGCAGATCTAACCTTTGTGTGTTCAGGAAAGTCTTTGAGAGTTTGCTATTGTTGTTATGAAGCTTCCAATATGTTGTAGAACCTGCAACCAATCAAATCTATACAAGAAAACAACAAAAAACGTAGATCTACAATAAAAATGGAATATTAGAAAGAAAGATTGAAAACTAGAAAGGCTTTAAGTTCAAGCCCCACGGTGGGTGCCAATTTGTACACAAATGATTCACGTATTCATAAGACTTTAATGTAGAATACAAATGAAATGACAACGAACTAAACTAAACCCAAGAAATCATTGTCAAAATGTAAACTCTAAGAATGTCTCATGTTTCCCTAACTACAACTGCTAAGAATGCTCTTAGACCAACATCTCAGTGACAGTTCTAGAATGGGAGTATGCTTAAAATGTAGATCTACAAGAATGTATGCAGGATCTATGACTAAAATACAGATTATATGTGGGTGACAACTCTGGAATGCTATTAAATGGACATGCAATGAGCTAAACATGTGCTAAAATGATGCTAAATAACATGAAAAGAAAGCTAAAATACTATCGAAATGGCATGAACTTGCTATAATGACAATGCTAAAAGATGATAACTCAGAATGTGCCTATAGTGCAGATGCCTAAAACTTGGGTGTGTTAGCTCTTGAATTTCCCTCCTATTTATAGGATTTCAGAAGGGGTTGGGATAAGAATCTGGATTTTACCTTTGATTGGAGGGTGGAGATGAAACTTGAAAATATCTCATAAGTGACTAGGTGGAAGAGTCCAATAGACTTAGTTTTGAGGATAAATGAGAATTTTTCCAATTCCTTTAAATGTAAAAGGAGGATTTTCACTTTTGTGAGGATAAATGACTTTATTGATTTAATAAATGTTCTATTTATTTTTAAACTTTTGTCTTTTTCCTTTTCCCTTTTTGAATTTCATTTTATGATTTTGAATTATTTTTCTTCTCTTTTTGAAGTTTATTTAGGTCTTATTGATTTGGTAGATGATTTGATCGATTAATGACCTGATGTAGTCCTTGATTTGAAAATCTGCTATTTTCCTCTTAATTTGCATTGTTAGATTGAAATTTGTGGTGTTTTAAGTCTTTGCCAATTTTTGGGTGTTTACACTAAGTTTTTTAATTTTCTGTGAAAACCAAGAACATCGATCATATTTTAGTCTTTGACAACAAGTTAGTTGGCTCCTCAACTTGCCTTTGCTATGAGACTAACAGAGTATTTTCCTTTCTAAACACACATGACAATCATACATGGATTTCAAAATCAAGTTTGTAGACTAGACCGAAAAATCTGAGGGTTTTAAGTTATTTAAAAAGTAAGATTAAAGGAACTGTTTAAAATAAAAACCTTAAAGCGTAGAATGGGTGTAGAAGAAGAAGAAAAGAGGAGTGGGGGCATGAAGACGACTTCCATTCATCGATCACACTCAAAGCAGTCGGGGCATTCGACATGCAATTACAATGACATACAATCGAAACCACCCTTGCAAGACAATGTAAAGTGGATTTCCAAAAACAGGGAGAAAGAGAAGTCTACCCACATTTTTCCCTAATAGTGGGGTCATAGCGAATATAGTTTGTGTAGATTCATAGTTCATTGCACTAAATGGGATACAAAAGTATCAATTCTAATTCTAACAAAAAAAAACCCAAAATAGAGTCACCGCAAAATTGGGAAGTTCAATATCTTGAAAGAAGAGGAAAAAATTGCAAATTGGGGTTCTTAGAAGACAATGTAGCCATGGAAAGCAAAGCTTAAAAAATGAACCCATGCTAGAAATCTGAAAGTTTGAATATTACTAGACGACTATAGAGCTTTGGAATTGCTCAAGTTTGGGCAAAAGATGTTACGCCTGCCCTTAGGTCACCTAAAAGTTGTGGGTGATGGTATGAGACTGGAAAAGGTACTGAAGACCAGTTACCCGACCCGTGTGTGCATTAGTAAGTGTGTTGGGGTTCAATGTTCAAATGCCCTCAACAAATATCTTCCATTGGAGGTAGATTGCTCTCATCTACAATACAACAACACCTTTTCATATGCCTTAGGTTTTACAGTTGCAGCAATCCTTTTTTTTAAGCACCCATACCAGACAAGTCATTTATGGTCTATGAGTTTTATAAGCTATGGAAGGAAAAGAAATCTGCTCAAGTGAAATTTCATGTGATTTCTTCAAAGAAACCTAACAACCACAGTTTGGTCCGCTTATCATCCAAGCCTATTAAACCATAGCAAATACAAAAGGCAAAGAAGTTTGTGAAAACAATGGTCAATAATATACCCCCATATCTGTGTTTGCCAACAGTCTAAGAAATAATTCTTGAAATCTCCAAACATCTGAAAAGCCCAATCTCTAAAAATCTGAAAAGCCCACCAAAGAAAAACATTAGAAAATGGGGAAAAAAATCAATAACATGGAAAACTTCATTAGGCAAACAGTAGAAAATAGGAGATGCACCTGAGTACTTGAACCTACTACTTTTCAAATTTTACCAACAACATTTTGCTACACTTCTATGCAATAGGAAGATGAATGGACTACTCGCTAGCTAGCTTCAATCGAGTCGGTGGGTTCTTACGGAATGTTGTAGATAAACGCAACATTAATGAAAAATTAATGTCAAAACCTTTTGAACTTGGCATAGTTATTTTTGGCCGCTTCAAATCTTTATTTCCCACCACCTCAACTTTTAATTTTGATCTAATTTCGCTTTTTGGAAAACATTTTTCTTCCTGGCTAAATTACTCAGAGCCAATGAAATTTTTAAAAAGTTGTATTTCAATTTTTTAAATAAATATGATATAATTTCTAAACTTTCAATAGAACTTAGAAGTGCTAAAAATAATTCAAGTTCATTGGTTTAATAATCTGAACTAATAGCATTTATGCATAAGAATTCGTGCACAAACTAATAAGAATGTGTCTATTGATTATGCACTCTTTTTTAAGATTAATTTTTAAGTTATATAATTTAATAATAAAAATCATTTTTAGACATTAGATCTTTATTTGACAATAACTAAATTAATTAATTATAATGTTCACATCATCCCATCAGAAAATGAAATCCTCATTTATAAACTCACTGATCCTAAATGGAACTGAAGGATACCCTGCCTGATTAATTTCTTTGCCCTTGCTAAACTAACCCTACGAAATCCATAAATTATAAATTCTTTCCCTCCATCTCATTTCCCAATTACGTTTGAAATGGCGGAGGGCATGAGGTACTTTTTCAGCATGCGCCAGAGTTTTGTGGTTTTTTTCTCTGTTTTTCTCTTTCATTTCTTTACTTTCCACATTACTACTCTCAAGTAATTTTGAATCCATATCCATTGTTCTTGGTTGCTGCAGGTTATAAAAGGGAAATGCTTTTGATTGCCATTAATGGGTTCCGGATAGCGGATGCAGCTTCGACGAAATAATGGTTAATACGGTAGGCAGGAGGAATTGCCTGGTCTTGAGTATAAATAACGATCATGGAAAGCATCAGAATGGGATAATGATGGCTGAATGGAAGGACGAAGCTGAGATCTTCAGAATTTTCTTTTCTGTTTAAATTCTGACTCTAATTTTAAACCCTCTGCTCTTGCATAGGATAACAAATCCGGCCTCAAGTTGCGAGATAGCTCAAGTCTCCTTTTATTATAGCTGCATCTTTAAGCCCTAGCTGCACCTCCAAACCCTACATGGATCCACAAGCACCCGTACCTTTATCGGCACGATTTGATGCTGATCGGCGTCATAAGTATTCTATTATGTGCACGACAACATTACTCTACGTAACCCTGCGTGCGGACCATTTCATCGAAGAGAATCTTCCATTTGGGGAACCGCTTTTCAACATATTTTTCGGCGCATATATTTTAGCGGTGCTTTCATTTGCAGGGGTGCTTTTAAATCCGTTTTTCAACATAGGTGGTGCCTGCTATGAAAATTTCATGTTTCATTCTGGCGTTGGATTTTTCACAATAATTTCACTTCTTTTCTCGTTTTTGATCCTTTCGTCCTCCATAAATCGCATTGATGCAATCAAGATGTAAATTCTGTATCTAGGCCACTACTTTTGTAGAGTCTTGCAGGACTTAATAAGTTGATCGCTGTTTTTGCTAACTGTTATTCAGATTTCTGGTTTCATTTAGTAGAAAACCTTACGGGACTTGAATGTTTCACTGTTTGAAATAACTGCTGTCTGTAAAGGTTAAATTTGTTCAGGCCTCTAGTTTTGTTCAGTGGAGGCTCTACAGAACTTGAAACATGATGAATGTGTGAGGGTTCAAACTAAAATGTTCAATTGAGATCCCCGAGTTCCTTTTCCCCGAGAATTTCGTGGCTTTTAAACCATTCATGTATGATGTTTTTAACTTACTAATGCTTATGGGGATTAAAATTAAATACCTTAAGAAAACCAGTGGGTGGATGTATTTAAAAGTTTCTTTTGTTTTGGGCAAATGGTGCTTGTGGATGATGTAAACTAAAATGTTATATGTGGGACCTGAAGTAGAAGTTGTCCAACACTCCCAAATAGTTTTTTGATGCCGGTAAACTACTTTCAGGCGAATATGGGAGGGAAAATAGGGTAACAGTCACCGTCCATCTACTTTTGATGCATAAATACCTTACACGTTTCACCTCCATTTGTTGAAAACTTAACATCAGTGGGGTTCATTGCTCTGTTCATTCATTTCCACACTTTCTCCATTCCTCAGCTCAGCAGGGTGCCCTTAAGAATGGGAAGGGGATTTGGAGCTCTGCTCCGCGTGCCTGATCAGGGCCATTTTCAAAAGATTTATGGAGGGTACTTCACTCTTTTTAAGGTATTGCTGAGCGAGGATCTGATGTTTGTTTCAGACCTAGTATTTGCCATAATGAATCTATTGTGTTTTATTTTTTCACCTTTTCTTTTCTGTCTCGTGTCTTCTATTATACCCTTTTCCTAAAACTATTTGTTTGTTGTTGGATTGTCTCTATCACTATGATCATTCCCTATACCTTTTTATTTGTGAAACTAAGGACTATTCAGTCTAATTGCATATTCTGGCTTGTTTTATCTATCCTAAAGCATAACCACCGACTGCTATGGCACAGACTTTGAAAATTCTACCGATCCTTATGGTTGAGAGGGTTCTTCAAAATCTCTCCACATGTTCTTTTTCCATAAGGTGCAGGCACTCTTTAGTATCCTAGGCATGACAGGAGTCAATTTTTTACAGCCGTTTTTGAAATGGGTGTGATAGATCTTGTTGTTGGCTCAGTGGAGGTGATTTATTGGGTTTTTATCTTTTGTCGGGATTGTATTCTTTGTTTGGTGCGTGGAATAGGAATACGTATTCTCATTTTAGCCCCAAAATGAGCTTTTGTCCATTCCAAAAAATACCTGTAATTGGAATTGCTATTCTTGCATTCATTTTAACTTTCTCAAATTTGATTAAATTTTCAAATCCGCTTTGACCTGGGCTGAGCGCTGGAACTTTGTCTTCAATATTTTAAAATATTTCAGCGATTTTCCAATTCCAATTTAAGTTTGCATAACCAAACAAGGGATAAACAAGATTGGATTGCATTTTTCCAGTCCTATTCTTCATTCTCCATTCTCATTCAAATTTTCTATTCTAATTCTTAATTTTTACGCTTGCAACCAAACGGGCCCTCATCCAATCAGTCTCACTCCTGGAATTTTTGGCTACCTGTGGCCATTTAGCGTGTGCCAACGCTTGATCCCCGAGCCTCAATAAATGTTTGGAAAAAGAGACTACTTATCTTTTTATGCAGTTGCCACTGTTTACATTTTCACGGGTAATACCATGATCTGGTTTGCATTATGTGCTCTGATTTACATATCTTTGATGTTGCGGGAATGAAAAATTTTAGGGCATGGCCCCAATTATATTTGATGCTGCGGGAATCAAATTATTACAAATTTATGAACAGGATACCTGCATGGCCATTTGAATAGGTTTCTCATATGGTTATTTTAAAAAATGAATAAGAATAATCGAAACAAAAGTTGCACGTCAACTGCATACCAATTGACCTTATTGCTGATGACACTAATTAATGGCCCAAAATAAGTATAATTGACACAAAAGTTGCACCTCAAATGCATACCAGTCGACCTCATTGTTGATAACACTTGCTAATAACCCAAATGGTTAATCCATTGTTCAATTTATGGTGAGTTTGGCCCGGCAGGTGATTTAAAATGATGCACTTTTTTTTTATATTGCGGTATTTAGTATCATAGATGAATATATAATCTCTTAGCAGGCATAATTATATATTTTCTGATCATTTTCTATAATTTTTTGGATTGTTTTGTGGTCTTTGGCTTTCTATAATCCTTAGATTTTAAGGTATAATTAACATTAAACTCGGGAAATGAAACTAATAAAATTTGACATATCAACGCAGTGGCACTAGAATTTCTTGTTTCGTGCATGCAACATTATTTTTTAATCTATTTTTCCTGTCCGGCTTAGCTAATTCATGCAGAAAATGATTCGAAATTTCTGCATACTCACTTTTGCTTTTTGCTCATTATGGCCTGAGAGTCGTCCTCCCCTGGGAGCCAGTTTAGTACATGAAACAATTCTAAGAGAATATTTATAAAATTAGAGAACAGAATGTCTCTCTGAATCCTCTCATGTTTCTGTACATGCACATTTTGAAGTCTCGAAAGTAACAAACAAGCATGGCTTGGTTCTGAGCAGCTGAGTTTATGAAAGAAATGGTACATGATTTATAGTTTTACTCTACACAAAGACGATGGAAACCTTTAAAAAACCGACAACCATAGGCGGCATGACGAGATTGAGAACTGTATGGACCAAGCATTGAAGTGCTAACATATACAAGCTACAAAACTGTGTAAAAACACTAGTAAGATCTGTATCAAAAGCAGTAGTGTGCTACCATCGATGAAATTTTTTTTTACCTTCATTACGGAGATGCCTTCTGTCATCTACATATTGACACGAATAAATTTTTAAAAGCCTAAACATGTAATTTTTTTTGGGAGAACTGGTAATAGGAGCAGTGGATGAAAAAGACCTCTTATAGAGAGAAATCTGGGCATTCGAATGGGAAAACAATTAGTTAATCTCTTATATATGGTGGTTGTAATTTTGAAATCAAACTACAAATATAAAGCACAACTAAGTGAACTTAATGGACAAAGTAGGTTTAAAAAATTAAGTTTCAATTCAAATTCTCAATTTCAATGCCTTTCGTCCTTTTTAGTTATTTAGTTATTGTTACTCATTTTTATCACTATGCACAAAATGGGTAGGTTGACCAGTCATATTTTCTAGGGGTGGTGAAGATAAATATTTTTATTCATTTAATGCCCATGCAATAAGAGGGATATGTAAATATTGAACATGTTGATCATTTATATCTCTAAGTTTTAACCCTTAATCCACTTGTCTTATGTTGCAAATTAAACCTTATTATAACCTGCATTGACTTTCAAAGGAAGAAAATTGTGCATTTTTTGACACTGTCAGATCTTTCAAGATCCACGATCGGCGCTTGCTTGCATTTTGGAAATGATCGATCTTTAGACAATGTGGGCAAGTGCCTTGTCGCCATGTGGCATGTGGGACTTGTTTTTTGGTGGGCCGCAGACAAGGTGGAAAGCTGGCAGGACGAGTCGGCATATGGAAAGCTTTTGGTTGGTCAGGACATTGACATATTTTAGCAGGTGGTCCATGTTTCATCCACCATCAGATCAAAGATGATCAACGGTAGGTGCTTCCTCGCTTTCTGAAGTTGCTCGATGTTTAGGTAAAGTGGGCAAGTGCCTTGCCACTGCGTGGACTTCATGATGTCACTCATGTCAGAGCCACAAAAGGAGATTGGTTAGAACCACAACGTGGACATGTCAAGACATGGTGGAAGTATCGTGTCGTTTCATTGGCGAAGGTGCTGACATGGGTAGTCAGTGGGCTAGTTTTGTTTTGATTGTCAGAACTTCTAAGATTGATGACGAACGCTTTTTCACATTTTGAAAATGAATGAGCTTTAAGCAATGTGGGTAAGTGCTTTGCCGCCACGTGTATTGGTGGGTCCGTTTTTCTTTGTTGGCCGCTGGTGCTGAAACAAAATGCCAAGTAGTTGTTGAGGTGGAACATGTGCCAGATACTGCATGATGATTCGCTAAGGTTTTATGTGTACACGGAGGTGGATGCTGAGTGTCATGTGCATCTGAAAATATTAATGACACGCACAGTAATAATGAGGGTCTTTCGTGATCGTCGATTTCTTAGGGATTGATGATCGACACTTACTCGCTTTGCAAAAATGATCAAAACTTAAGCAATGCAGGGAAGCACCTGATGGATGCGTGTCCAAGTGGCTCACTTTTGCCACGATTTAAAAAACAAGAAAAAAAAAGGTGTTCGTGGTGATAGTAAATGTGTCTTCCCGTCATGGCATAATATCATGGTTCAACCGGGTCAGCATGGTAAAATAAAGAAAAAGGTGGCGGACACAGCATATCATGTTGTTACACATGGTGTCTATCTGGTCCAATAATATTGGACCTTGGGGTGGTGATAATTTTCGATACAGGTATAAAATGGTGCGATCCGCAGGTTGGCATCGATTAAAGAGGTGAGTTGGTGATTCAAGTAGGGTAGTTTTTAATGAATATCAAATCTAGATTGAGTATGGGTATGGTGGAGATTGGATCAGATCATTTCCGTGGGGCAATGACCAAGAAAATATGATTCATTCCAGAAGTAGTTGCAGTTGTTAATGGCTACATCGGCGAGGGTGGTTGAGGATTTGATCTTTGGACGCTCCAAGAAACAAAGAAGCAGTTAAGGCCCTCTTGCGGCAAGAGCACTTGGCCTTACCCATGATGGGGGAAGTATAGAACATAAATGTGAATGTAATTTTCTAAAATATATTTGTACTCTTCCAATGAATTTTTGACATGTGCTCCTCCCATCCAAAGTTTGTTGCAATCTTGGTCTATTTAAAGATTCCCAAGATGTGGAGAAAGGGCTGACATTTTTGAAGTCTTATGCAACATAGCATTGTTGAGATATCTCAAGAGTCCTTCATGCTTTTCTCGGCAAATCACTTTAATTTACAGTCAATTTGGGTGAACGTTGTTCAATGACCTTTGAAATCAGAATGAAGGAACAATCTTATAACCCTTAGTGTGTCTCTCTATTGCTTCAATAATTGATTTGATATAGCTTTTCGAGATTTAATCTTCGAATCCCTGGGTTGTGTCTTAGTTTTAGTTGCAAGAAAGGTCAGAGATATTCATGTAGGTTGCAAGTCAAGATACTCTACTCTTTTTCAAGTTGTGACATTGTGAATGCTAGCATTCCCTTCAACTCCTTGTCTGAAGTACATCTTTCTTGTGAAATATTTATATGTGAATGGTTCTTTGCAATATTGAGTTTTTGTTCGCCCAGAAGTGTTTCATCGAATCAAGCTAGCAATATCTTCATCCTATCATCTGGTGTATCACCTCTTTTACTTTCAACATTTACTTTCCAATCAATCATTCTAACCCTTCCCTATTCAAATTTATTTTCCTGTTTGAAGAAGTAAATTAGTGAGACACCAAGAGGAGTCTACCTATAACCTAGAGATTCACTCCTAACTTAAGTATTTCCCACTACCTAGGAGTGTTTCCATGTTACTCGAAGTTGACTGAGTTAGAATCTAGTCTAGGCGCAACTTTTAGAGATAACAATTCTGGCACGCTCGGTGGGACAACATTTTTAGCTACACAAGTCTACTAGAAGCCAATATAATCTTCATTCATTGAGAAATTGGGTGTTTTTCTTAGTGCAATCAGCCTTTGGAGGCAATCAACTAACAATATGATGACTCTATGCATATGTCGGTTTCAACAGACCAAGTGCTGATATGACTCTCAGTTCTATGTTTTCCTCAGTATTTCTATGAAGTTATTCTCTTAGATGCTTTACCATGGATCCCATCTATTGTGATACCTCCCATTTTTCCCCATATCATCAAGAGGTTATTTCTCAACCCTCTCATTCTCTATGTCAACCGCAACCTGGTTATGACCAACGTGATCACCTAGAACACTAGGAGGTTGATTTTATTCCAACCCATCATGTCATCTTTGGCCATGCATGTGTTAAGTTTTCCCCCAACAAGTATATCTCAATCTAAGAGTTCCAAGAGCAGCAAGAGAGGAAGGAAAATTCAAACCCATATCTTGATTCTTATTTAGGTTTGGTTCCCCTTGCAATATCAAATGATCAGCTTGCCCAATCTTCATTAGAGCCCTGCAACGATCCTAGATCAAAGGTAGAAGAGTTTTTGACCGCCTGAATAGTTTGGGGCTCAGGTTTGCTAACCTTAGAAAGGATTTAAGCCATGTTGAAAATCCATACCCAGATACATTTTGTGGAAATTTTTCTTATGTTATGCTCATTATGACTTCCTGGGTTAAGGAGTTGCAAAGTGAGAGGGATGTGGGAAAATGATCCTCATATTTGCACCATGGTGTTTGAGGTTTTCGATATTTTCAATAAAGCTCAGGAGACTGTTCTCCAATTGTTGGAGAGGAAGAAATAAATAAAGAAGTTTCAGGAGGAGGTAGAGCTTAGGCTTGCCCAAATGTAGAAGGTTGAAGCACAAGAGCCCCCCAAAAGGAGGTTTTTCGGCTTCAAACAAAGCAGTCCTCCCATATTTTGACCTCAAGCTACCCTGAACCTCAACCTGTAGTTCAGACACCTCCACATGTCAATGATGATGGATCCCAGTATGATTACTGTCCCTTCTTTGTTATTCATGAAGAAGTGGATATATCTTTGCCCACATCAGAGACAACAAGTGAGAAGCCATCAATTGAAGAACTCGTGTTGCAGCAAGGGATTAAGAAGGGAGAACATCAAGAGGATGTCCTTGCCCTTAGGGTGGAACACATTGATGTTCATGAGGCGTCTCCCCAACCCAAATGCAATATCACAATAGAGGAGACAACCCGGGAAGAAGAGCTTCTCTCTTCTTCAAGCTATCAGAGATACTGTTGTGACATGGGGACATCACAGCGGATGGGGGAGATTGATTTCTAAGAACTTGAGGCCTCGTACCTGTCTAATAGGTCATCTTCCCCATGCGAGGAGCACAGTTTGCATCTTGCTAAGGAAAACAAGGATGTAGTTGTTGAGAAGAGGGAATCCTCTTATTCGAAGAGTTCCCTTCTTTGTTGAGGAAGAAGAAGACAACAAGGTTGTTCCTTCTCTTGAGGAACAAATCATGGCTTTTGAGCCTTCACAATTGAGTGAGGACCTGTTGCAAACTAAGTGAGATGACTATTTGTTGCAGTAGACCACCCTTCATGATATGGAGGATGGAAAGGATAATCCCAAGGATAACCCCATCCTTGAGGAAGGACATGGTAACATGCACGAGGTTTCCCCTCAACCTATGTATGTTATTACAGCTGTAATGGAGGAGATCGATGATGAGGATGATCTTTTGGATGAGTTTGATCCTATCTGCTCTTCCATAGATGTTGAGTCATCATCCCCTACATATGAAGAACATGTTCTTCAACAACGACAAGAGGAGACATGCACACTACCAACCACACAATCAGAGCCAACCCCTGCTAGCCAAGAGGATACAACTATTGCAGAGCACAACAATGAGGTCAAGGCTGATTGCTTAGACCTAAAAGCATCAAGAGGATCCCCATCAGGCATCTAGCTTTGCAACAGTGCAAGTTACCCCTAGTCCTTCTCATTCTAGAGCATGAGGGAGAAGACCACAAGGAAGAGAAAACATGTTTTGCTTAAGTTGACAATGTCCCAATGTTGGAAAGATTCATAATTTTCAGCATTGGGAAGAAAGTTTTTTACACAACAATATGCTTGTCATGTCTGTTGGTCTTTTCAGTTGCCCTTATGCATGGAAGAAGAAACCAACTGGTGAGTAAGGGGAGCTACTTTAACAAACTAGTCAATGTGTTTGTTTGATATTCTCTCTGTAAATTTCTGTACATAGTAGAGTAGTTTTGTTTTCTGTTTTCCTATTTTCCAAGAAGTGCACAAGCACAAGTTGTCTCTCTAGAGATAGCCAAGTTTTTAATTTTGTAGTTGTGGAGGTTGCAATATTTTTGGTTTGATGCATGTAGATCTCATTCCTTTGTGACTCTATGCCCAATAGATTGTTTAAGGCTACTGCTTTGATGTCTAGTAGGCAACCATTCAGTAGAAATTGCCAAAAGTGTTACCCATTTTTATCACCATGCACAAACTGGGTAGGTTGACTAGTCATATTTCCTAGGGGTGGTGAAGATAAATATTTTTATTCATTTAATGCCCATGCAATAAGAGGGATACGTAAATATTGACCATGTCGACCATTTATATCCCTAATTTTTAACCCTTAATCCTTCTGTCTTATGTTGCAAATTAAACCTTATTATAACCTGCATTGACTTTCAAAGGAAGAAAATTGTGCATTTTTTGGTACCATCAGATCTTTCAAGATCCATGGCCAGCGCTACTCGCATTCTAGAAATGATTGATCTTTAGATAATGCGGGCAAGAACCTTGCCTCCATGCAACATGTGGGACCTAGTTTCTGGTGGGCCGCAGACAAGGTGGAAAGTTCTCAGGATGAGTCGACATACGAAAAGCTTTTGGTTGAATAGGACACTGACATATTTCAGTGGGTGGTCCATGTTTCATCCACCGCTAGTTCAAAGATGATCAATGATAGATGCTTCCCCACTTTTTGATGTTTCTCAATGTTTAGGCAAAGTGAGCAAGCGCCTTGCCACCGCATGGACTTCATGATGTCACTCCTATTAGAGCCACAAAAGGAACCATAGTGTGGACATGTTAGGACATAGTGGAAATATTGTGTCTTTTCATTGGATGAGGTGCTAACATGGGTAGTTGATGGGCCAGTTTTGTTTTGATCATTAGATCTTCTAAGATCGACAGTGGGCGCTTTTTTGCATTTTGAAAATGAATGAGCTTAAAGCAATGTGAGCAAGTGCCTTGCCACCACGTGTATTGGTGGGTCCACTTTTCTTTGTGGGTCACCAATGTTGAAATGGAATGCCAGGTAGTTGCTGAGGTGGAACATGTGCTAGGTACTACATGATGATTTGCCAAGGTTTTACATGTACGTGGAGGTGGATGTTGAGTGTCATGTGGGTCTAGAAATATTAACAATAGGCACAATAATAATGAGGGTCTTTCGTGATCATCAAGTGCTTAGGGATTGGTGATCAACGCTTACCCGCTTTGTGGAAATGATAGAAACTTAAACAATGTGGGGAAGCGCCCGACATATGTCCAGGTGGCCCACATTTGTAAGGAGTTAGCTGTCACAATTTAAAAAAAGAAAGATGTCGACAGTGATAGTAAATGTGTCTTCCCGTCATGGAATAATATCATGGGTCAACCAGGTCGACATGGTAATATAAAGAAAAAGTTAACAGGCACAACATATCATGTTGTTACACATGGTCTCTATCTGGTCAAATAATATTTGACCCTAGGGTGGTGATAATTTCTAATACAGGAATAAAATGGTGATATCCACTAGTTGGCATTGATTAAAGAGGTGAGTTAGTAATTTAGGCAGGGCAGTTTTTAATGAATATCAAATCTACAATTGAGTATGGGTATGGTGGAGATCAGATCAAATTGTTCCAGTGGGGTGATCACCAAGAATATGATTCATTCTAGAAGTAGTTGTAGTTGTTAATGGCTACATAAGTGGGGGTGGTTGAGGATTTGATCTTTGGACACTATAAGAAGCAATGAAGTAGTTAAGGCCCTCCTGCAATACCCATGATGGGGGGAGTATAGAAATAAATGTGAATGTAATTTTCTAAAATATATCTATACTCTTCTAGTGAATTTTTGACATGTGCCCGTCCCATTTGAAGCTTGTTGCAATCCTGGTCTATTTAAGGATTCCCAAGATGTGGAGAATGGGCTAGCATTTTTGAAGTCTTATGCAAGATAGCATTGTCGAGATCTCTTAGGAGTCCTTCATGTTTTTCTTGTAAATCACTTTAATTTACAGTCAATCTAGGTGAACATTGTTCAATGACCTTTAAAATATGAATGAAGGAACAATCTTAGAACCCTTATTGTGTCTCTCTATTGCTTTAGTAGTTGATTTGATATACATTTTTGAGATTTAATCTTCGAATCCATGGGTTGTGTCTCAGTTTTAGTTGCAAGAAAGGTCGAAGATATTTATGTAGGTTGCAAGTTGAGAAACTCTACTCTTTTTCAAGTTGTGACATTGTGAATGCTAGCATTCCCTTCAACTCCTTGTCTGAAGTACATCCTTCTTGTGAAATATTTATATGTGAATGGTTCTTTGCAATATTGAGTTCTTGTTAGTTGTCCAGAAGTGTTTCATCAAGTCAGGCCAACAATATCTTCATCCTATCATTCGATGTATCACCTCTTTTACTTTCAACATTTACTTTCTAAGCAATCCTTCTAACCCTATCCCATTCAAGTTTATTTTCCTATTTGAAGAAGTAAATCAGTCAGACATCAAGAGGAGCCAAACTATAACCCAGAGATTCACTCCTAACATAGGTATTTCCCACTACCTAGGAGTGTTTCCATGTTACTCGAAGTTGACTGAGTTAGAATCCAATCCAAGCACAACTTTTCGAGTTACCAGTTATTATAAGCAATGATTTAAGCTCTAGGGATCACTTTTGTGCCTATTTTCCCTGGGTAAGTTTTTCAAAATATTTTATTACCAAATTTTTTTTCCATGCAATGCCCCAAAACATCTTTAAACAAAGTCTATCAATCATATAAAGTTGAAGTTATGACCCATTTATAGCGGTTCAAACTTTTTTAGGGCCATTGAACCCTTTGCTGACTACTGTGACGCTAAAAAAGAACATAATGCTTCAACATTCCAAAAACATGAACATGAAAACACACGTGAAGATAACAATAGTTGTAAAAAGAATATTTTGATCCTTCTAAATATTTGAATGTAATCAATGCAAATATGTTGATTATTCTAAATAGTTTGATCAGGATCATCAAGATAAAATTAGCTGACCATCTTTGACAAAGTGCCTGAGATTAACAATGCCTAAGTTCTTGACCTACTAGTATGCTAGAAAGTTGAAGCCCATAAAAACACTACTCAAGGATTTCAATCTTTGACATTTTCTACTCATAAGGTAAAGTGTTCGGGTTTCTTCCCAAGCACCATGGAGAAGCAAGATTATTGTTATCAAAATTCTAGGTGAGTGGGAGAAAGTTTGAAAAATGGGAAAGATCCAAATGATCATTTTCTTGAACCATGTATCATATTAAAATAATTGTTTTTTCCTTGACAACTAACTCATTAATAAATTTTTCCAAGTTTTTTGGTTCTAAGATTTTTTTTATAGACCATATTTAATTATACTTAGAAAGTAGCAAGGGAAATTGCATAGTGAAAAAAGTCTTTACAAACATACAAAGTACTGACTCTTCTAAAATTTATAGAGATTCCAAGATGGAACATTTCCTTGAGTGGAAATGACAAGGAAAGTTGGAACTTTTAGGTCAACCTTAGATTACAAATAGGTGTCTTTCTGGCAGGTTGTGAAATGTTGTAATGCCCTGCCCGAAGATCCTTGGAACAAGGATAAATAATAGCAAAAACATTTTTTTAAAGCATGGAATAAAACAACATCAACATGCAACCGACCATAAGATGGCAACAGAAGACTTACTAACCAACTCAACTTCCAATGAATCTCCAAGTGAAACTAAAACCAAAAACAACAATGCTACTGAGGTCGTGAATCACAATTGAATCTGAAAGCCTCTAAATTCGAAATGTCAAATGCTAGAGTTTGAGAACTCCATAAAGGGTAGCTGAATCACCTCTCAAAAAGTTCCAGTCAAGTTGAAAAGTGCTCAATGGTCGCCTGCATAGGTTTTCTCACAAACTCATGCGATATTTTTGACTATATCTAGGTAAGTATTTCTCACAATAGCCAGGCATTATTTCCATACAACCATGTGATACTTGTCTAGTATTTTACAACATCTCTCACAAGGCCATTCAATACTTTCAAGGGTCGTACGATAGAGTTGTCTATAGTCATGTGATACTCCTCTAGTATCATACAATAGAACATAACATTGCCCTACAATACTTTCCAGTATTTTACAACATTTCTCCTTAAGGTGTGTGATATTTTATCAATATCGCTTGATGCTGAAGCACTGTCACCTAGGGATGCAAGGAAACATTCCAACAAACAATGAGGGAAAGAAAATAGTTAAAACCTCCACACTGGGGAGTATTGGTTCCACAAATTGAGGCTTGGGCACTCAAACACAAGAATAACATGACGGAAACACAACTAACTATCTAAACCATAGCAATAAATGAAAATCATGCAAAAAGAAACATCACAATATACATAATCAACTAAACTCTTATACAGTTCCTCCCAATCGTAATAGCATCATGAGACCTTGAAGGCCCTAGCCATCCCCCATGCGTAACATCCCAAACTGCCAAGTAGATAGTAAGAGCTGTCTTATGAGGGCATCACCACTACAACGTGATAATATCATAAGAACAAGAAGATCTAACATGCTAATCCAATAAGCATAGATACTCCAACTAATAGTGAATCACATCATCTAACCATATGCTAAAATCATAATAAAGGAATGCATCAAATAAACTAACATCATCTAATCATTATAACCAAGCATTCTAATTAAAGTATAAATCACAAGGAAACATAGTCTGGAAACCCAAAATACCTAGTGAAACATCAAACATCAGTCGCACTAGAACTAGACCATCTCTGTACACTAGTCCCCAGCAGTAGTAAAGGTAGCTACACCTCCCAACCATGTGGAACCCATAGGACCACTCTCACCATGCTGATGGAGATAGTGATTCAACCACAAACACACATAAAGCAACCATCCATGGCTAACAAGAGGATTTCAACCAAGATCATGAGACAATGCAAGTGCAATAGGTCTTGGTTAAACATCCTATGGGTCAACTATATAGGGACTCGATGGAGGGTGAGTCACTTAGCATCAAGGAGCCCAAGCTAGAATCATGTGGAATCAAAATCTCCCCAAGAAGCACATCACATTGTGTACTTGGGTTAGCTCCGGGTGCTCACAATTAAGTGTCCTCTGGTCAACTCTAGGTGCTCACATTTTTATTATCTTATACTTATTACCCAGTAATTTATTTAATTATCACTTGTTTAGAACTTCTTCATGCCAACCCAGGAAATAGTCACCAAGGTTGTGAGAGAAGCCCCTCTATGGTGCTACCCTATATACCCATGCTCATCACACAATGAGTGCTCATAGGCAATGCATATTCCCAACCCAACCCCAATGAACATAACTCCATCGATAACAACTAGGAGATCGAGCCTCCAACAATGCTGAACAATAAATATAATCATGCACATAGAGAACTCATAAGACCATTTTTTAAACTAGGGAAACCCTAGCCAAGGGAAAACCTCAGTGGGGATGATACCCACTAGATGATTCACTAAACAATAGGATCTTGTTAAGGATGTTGACCTTGTTAGGAGTCTATGAAACATATATAGTATCTCGAGTCCTTGTTAGAAGACTAGGCCTTGTTAGAAGCCTCAACCCTATTAGGAGTTGGTAGAAAATATACAATGCATGCAAGAAGAGCCCACTGCCCTAGCATGCAATTTAGTTCTTCACAAGAATAGATATACATACAATCCTTTCTCACTATTGTACTTCACACTATTTCTAATCATACATTGAAATTCACATCACATAAGGCTTGCAGATAGTTCTCACAATAGTTCACAATCACATCTAGCACACACAACTGCTCAATAACCTTGCATATTTACAAAACTCTACTCAGTCAACCTTCATGTCTTCACATGCTTGACATAATATAAAATAACTTATGGAATAATATCCACACAGTCAGCTCATCACAACTTAGTAATTATTTCAAAGGGACTTTCTCTAGTTAGGGTCTGATGACCATAAGAGATACCACCTCGTTGCCGAGGATCTTGTTTGTCTCCCCAAATGCTATGGTGGTCTTGGCATCAGAAAAATCATAGATCTCAACAATGCTCTCCTAGTTAAGAAGATATGGCACATTTTTCAAAGTTAAGGTGTTTAGAGGGATATCCTAATTGAGAAATACCTGAGAAGGTAGTCCCTCAACTCCTTGTTTGATGGGTCTGAGATTCCCTAAGGGTCCTACATTTGGAATGGGATTTTGAAGGCAAGGCCTTTGGCCAAATCTAAGGCTAGGTGGAAGGTTGGCAATGGGGACAATATCCTTTTCTGGCATGACAACTGGACGTGTCAATGACCTCTAATCAATCACCCTTGCTTTGGTAGATGGGCTGAACAAAGCATAGAAAGATATGGACTATATGTCAGAGATTACATATCTGGACATGATTGGCATGACCTGTCCGAGTTATCCCTGGACCTTAACTCTCTGATGATTTATCTAAAAGCCACCTTCCTCAACAATAGCAGGGATACCCTCGTTTGGGGGGATTCTTCGAGTGGGTAGTACTCTGTTGCCTTAGGATATTTCTCCATATGGGATAGGATGGAGAAGCCGATTTGGGCTAAAGCCTGGATTTCTTGTCTCACTCCTAAAATCAACATTTTCTTCTGGCTTCTCTTGCAAGACAAAATCCTAACCCCAGATAATTTAGCCAAGAGAGGCCAAATTATTCCCAATAGATGTAGCCTCTGCAAACATGATTTGGAAACGGTTAATCATTTGTTCATTCACTACCCTTTCTCTTCGAAGGTGTGGAACCTCCTAACCAAGGACCTCGATTTCAGTTGGTGACCCCTGGTTAGTTTCCAAGACTTCTTTAGCTAATGGAGAAGCTACCACTCTGGCAAGAATTCACATTTATTCAGCTTATGGATTCTCCCACACTTCTGCTAGGGAATCTAGAAAGAGCGCAACAATAGAATATTTAGAGAAAGGGAATCTCCAGAATTCATAATTGCTGAAAAAATTGAAGGTCTCACCTTGGAGAACTATGCTATAACCAAGGGTGGAAACATCAAGGAAGGAGGGAACTGTAAAGCCAGAAAGGAAGACAGGGACAAGAGGAGACAGGAAGCCAAATGGTCCTTTCCCCTTGAGGACTGGCACAAAGCCAACTTTGATGGGGCAACAAAGGGGAATCTCGGTCCCATTGGAAGTGGAGGCATTATTAGAAATAGTTCGGGTGGAGGAATTGTTGCTATTTGCTTCCCTCTTGAACACCAGATTAACCACTTCACTGAAGCCAGTGTGGCCAACTATATTGTTAAACTAGCTTTGGCTTCTAGAATTGAGCATATTTGGCTTGAGGGTGATTCCTTAAACGTCATCAACAATATCAAAGGTCTCATCACACCATCCTGGACTATTGCCAACATCATTAAGGATATCAAATTAGACCTAGGCAAGTTCAAAATGACTTACGTCAGCCATATTTTCAGAGAGGCCAACCTAGTTGTTGACTGGTTTGCCAACGCTGCAGTCACAAGAAATTCGATGATGATGTGGAGGAACGATGATGCATTTCTAGTTTTAGTGACTAAGTTACTCCAGCTGGACTAAATCCAGGGCACAAATATTATTCCTTTTTTATTATGAATCGATTTTCCAAATTGCATGTCAGAAGAAGAGTAATAAGAAGTAATGTGGAGCCCTTTTCAAGATATAATTATGCATACAAGGCACGCTCGAACATAACCACTAAAAATCATTAAAACTTTTTCATTTTTTGCATCCCAACCAATTTTGTGCTTTGTAATACTGCTAGTGGTTTCGAGTTTACTGAGCCGAAGACTACCATGGTGGGTGAAAGGATCAGAAGAGAGCCTTCAGGGGAGGCAGAGAGTTGGAAGGAGAAGAAGAAGGTTTGGCATAAGCTCAGAAAAGGTGGAATAACAAGGTTCATGGAGAAGCTGCATGGTTTTGACGCTAGGGTTATGAAGGTCATGGTGGATTCTTGCAGCAAAAGGAGAGTCAAAATTGATGGTGTAACCCACCAAATCTCTAAGGGCTTAATCACAGAGGTGACAAAAATCTTGCCGGATGACATAAAATTTTACAGGGACAAAAAGATGTCGGCCAACACTGTTAATGTATTTGTCAAGGATGAAAATGAGAGAGACAAGCTCATCAAGATCAACACCTACTATGATATTGAATCCATCAAGAAATTATGGAGGTATGTCCTCAGAATCCTCATTGAGTACATTACTCTTGATCACAGGTTCGACAGGATAAGAACACACCATTTTGTTTTGCAGAACCACTTTAGGCATGGTGTTAAAATTTCTTTTCCCTTCTATCTTTACACTTCCATGCCTAAGGGTATTAAGGGTTTCAAGAAAAAAATGGTTACTAATCCCGCCCTCCACGAAGGCCTTCTTCTCCTAGTTTAAGAGTTTTCGAAAACCCAAACCAGAGGAAAATCCCTTGGTGACCTAGGTAGTGAATCAGAGGATACTGCCAGTTTAGACTAGGAGGATGTTCAAGTCATTAAAACAGAGGAAGCCAAAGCCACCTCTATTGCTCACAACCCCAGTATGCCTCGTAGAAAGAGTCCTAGAAGCCACCCCCCTACCCCCCAAGACTGAGCCTCGGGAGGAGAAAATTGACAGTGGGGAAGAGGAGGAGACAGAAACTAATTCGGAGGAGGAGGACAAGGAGCTGGGGAAGGACAATGTGAGTGAGGAGGAGAAGGGGAGGGTTAGTGACAAGGAGGAGGCTGCCACTATTTCCCCTTCGTGTAACCCTAGGAAAAGAAAGGCAAACCGAGCCCCGATTCAGGAAGAAGCCCAGATTCTCGAAACCCATGGCCCTGACACACCCATATCCTTGCCTGAGGAGACGAATGAAATTATGGTGGAAATAAGTGGGGAGGTGGTAAGGAAGAACAGGAGGAGGCCTTGGATATATTTCAACATGGACACAACTAGGCTAGGTATTGTTAGAGAACTGGTGAACATCCAGGTGTTGGAGGACCTTGATGGCAGAACCCACTATGATGAGTTAATTGACCTTGTTATGTTGGCCATCTCTGACAACACGCGAAAAATTGGCTTCAATTTTTTGAATAATGCAAAAAATTTCTTGGTAGACAATTTTTGTTCTATCAAATGGTTGTTTCAGGAAATTGATGCCCTTAAGGAAAAGAACAACTAGGACACCAGTTAGATTACCCACAGGGTTTAGGAGACCACAAGAAAGAATACTACCCAAGTTGGTAACTAGAACATCCAAAGCGGCCAGGACACCAGGGATGAACAAGAGAACATACTTTCCTTGATTGAAAAGAAAGTCCAGAAGTTCGAATCCATCCACTAGGTGCTGACTAAACAAATTGTGGACACCCTGCACACATTGAATGAGAATATTGTCAACTTGAGTGACTCTCTGATGAGAGTTGGCTTAGGTAGGGACATTGCATAGAGGACTAGGATGGATTTCAGGCAGGTGGAGTTTTCTCAGATTAAAGCCAGGGACCAGGTGAATAAGGTGGACTAGGTGGAGATCCATAACAGGAACCAGGAAGGAGCAGATAGTCAGAAGGATAAAAAAGTTGCAGAAACTCTACAGGACCTAGAGAAGGACAACCAATAGTCTGCTTCACTTTTGGTTTTGTTCTTTGTTTTGGTTTCTGGCCTTTGCCTCCTAGCCTTGGGCCTTTTGTTAGATTTTGTCTTTTAGCAACAGTCTCTCGTTAGTTGGAATTTTTAATTTTCTTTCTGTTATGATGTAAACTTTTGGGTTTCAGGATCCCTATAAAACCTATTTTACTTAATAAAAAACTTAGTAATTATTTTGTAACCAAAATAATTCTTGAGGTTGTATAATCCAATTCTTTGCTATACTTTGTTTTGCACTATTAAATACATGCACTTGTATTTTAATCATAACTTACATCACACTATTTGTACACATCTGTGCACTGACACACATCATCATGATGCTGTCATAAATCTTCCCTCAACTGTGCATAAGCTAACTCTCAATGAGTTGTCTGTACACTTAACATCTATTCATTGTGCTGCTGTAAACTATCTAACACTTAGATAATTTTCTAACTCTAAATGCATAAATGAAATGATGAATGTATGTTTCCAAAAATGCCAATCATCAAGACATCTATTTGACCATATTGCCAAAAATCTTCCCCTTTGGCATTGATGGCAACATTTGGGATAATTGGCTAAGTCCAAAAATGATGTCATACATAACAAAACAAATAAAAATAACTACACAAAATTACCTTCAAAACATAACAATTTTATTCATGTTTTGATAGATCACTACATTCCTTATCACTCCTTTACATTGATACATACATATACCCCCCCTTACATATACATATACATCTATACAATTTTTCTTTACATAATACTCCCCCTTTGAGATCAATGGCAAAGGTATCAAAAAATGTATCCACAAAAAATTGTTACCTTCTATTGAGATCAACTGGTCATTCTGGAAATATAATCTATAAAGTCATGTTTCAGCTTATCAAAGTCCTTCCAATTCACTTTGATTGTATCAGACATATTGATGAGTGTGCAAAGTGCATAAGATGCCACTTCAACTACACTCAAATTAGTATAGAAAAACTTGTCATAGATGTCTTAGCTGCAAGATACTCCTCCAACTGCCTCTACAAAATGACAACTTTGGGTGATAAGTATTCTCTGAGAATAGATAATCTCCTTAATACCTTTTCCTTGTCAAAATCAATGCTTTTGATAGCATTGTGGATCTTTTCTATCTCAGATTTGAAATCTTCAATTTTGGCCCCTAGTTGTTGCAATCTTGTAGTGGGTATATGAAGCTCACTCATTTGGCCTTTGATCTTGTTATCAAAATCTGATAGGTAATTGTATGACATTGCACATTGTCCATACAGCTTCTTACCTTCATCTATGCTCCTCCTCAATTCTTTTATGCACACAACTAGGGTTTTTAGATCATTTCTGACATTTGTGCATACTATATTGAATAGTGTTGCATCATGAGTAACTTGAGCTTGCACTAAGGCTACTTCTGGTAGAGTTGTGAATTCCTCATCAAAGGTCTTCACCAACTCTTTGGCCTTTACCTGCAAGTCTAGATTGACTACAATTGTTGTAACTATCTTTTGCATTTGATCCAAGAATTTAGTTAGATTCTTCTCCAAAGACTTCACATATTTGTTCTTCTCAAATAGCTTGCTTAAGGTTCTCATCATTCCTTTCTAATCTTCATCATTTGATGAAATTGATACTATTGTTGATGCTCCAGTTGCTGTTGCTATTGAAGTTACTGTAAGCATAAGTACAACTTCCTTTTTCTTCTCTTCCTCAACTTTCTTCTTCTCTTGAGCTTCTTTCCTTTCATTTTCACCTTCTTTCTTCTTCTTCCATACTTCCACTTCTTTCTCCCTCCTTTCTTCTTCTTTCTTTTTCTTTTTCTCTTTTTTTTTTCCTTTTTTCTTTTCATCCTCTTCTTTTCTTTTCTTTTCCTCTTCTTCTCTCCTTTTCTTTTCCTCTTCTTCCCATTTCTTCTTTTCTTCTTCCTCATCATCATTAGAGCTAGTATATTCAGTGATATTGCCAACAATGGATTGACCAAAAGCTGCAAAAGGATTTTCTTTTGCATCTACAGAGTTATGTGCATACTATCCACTTGCATGGATTAAGTACTCATAAAAATATGCAATGGTGAAAGTGCCTATTGTGTCTCCTCTGCTTCCTCCTCTTCTTTTGAAGGTGTATGGACTTACACATACACTGGTCTATCAGGCTTTGACTACGCACTCACCTTTGGCACTATAGTCATATACTTTACAATTGCCTCATCTATTTCTTTTCTTACATCCTCATAGTTTCCTCCCATCAGAAGAATTGCTCTTCTTTTGTTCCTCAACAAGGGCTTAATACCCTTCAAAATTCTCTTTGAGTCCTCCTTAGTGTCAATCTCACACAAATTATTAATTCTAGAGATCCTCATATTTAGATCTTCTTCAAATACTCTCCTTTTCTTATTTATAAGTCTATTATATAGATTTTCTGGTATCTATTTCTAAATGATATCCCACTTCTTATATCTCAAAATCATATTTCTCACACATGCATTCTCTAACTACCTTCTATCCATACTATTGTGCAAGCTATAATACTTATTCAACTATACAAAATCATCATCATTAATTATCTACATGTTTAGATTCTCCACCTTGGATTTCCAAGCTCTTTTTCTAGCTGTTGTTCTAGCTTCCTATGCATCTTGGTCAATAGGTTTATCTCCAACTTCATCCTCAAAACTCTTTGAACTTCTTACTTGCATTTTCTTTCTCCTCTCCTTGGTCCACTAGTGGTCTTCTTGACCCTTTTCTTGGCTGATGGTGCAGGTTCTTGCTTTACCTTTACCAATCTCTCAAACTTTCTCTATGCAATAGGTACTTCCACCTCTGTCTGCCTCCTAGCTTGTTCAGTTCTTGCTCTTACTGGTGCAACTATTGCATAAGGTGCAATAGGGACCTGTGCACAAGGTTGTGCTATTGTTACACCTTTTGAAGGTCCTGCAACAACAATAGGAGTTGCTACCAACAATTAAGTCTATCCACTGGCTTTGATCTCCAACACAATGCATTTTATCTCATCAAACTCTTTCCTAGTCATGCATGATTCCTTAAGGATGGAATCTATCTCTTTTTCTACCTTCTTCTTTCTTTCCTTTCTGTGTAGTTCAGACTAAACTATACTTATTTTTTCGTCATATGTTCCTCATCTAAGGCACTCTACATCCTTCTTAGATTCAAGTATAATCTATGCATACCCATCTATGAGCTCTGTGCTCATCTCATATCCCATAGGCTCTATGAATTTCACTCTTGGCACTACAACTTCCATGCAGGTGTTATTTGTTTCCACCATGAAGCATAACTCTTCCTTGTACTTCTCCACTATAAAGGGAGGTATTCTATACCTCTATTTAATTTTAGACTAGAAACTCTTCATCATCCTATTAATGTCATTATCTCTAAAATTCTCTACCTTTGACCTATAGCATCAAGTCACCAATTTCATTGTGCACTCACTTTTGTCTCAATTTATCAATCCAGGAAACTTCCTTGTAGCATAGAAGAATAGATGAGTTAGTAAGGACTCTGTAGGCATACTTTTGGTCCCCCAATTTTAAGCTTCCAACTCAGCCCATCAAGTGAAATCTTTTGTTGGTTCATTTTGTTGATTATGGTAGCATTTGGCAAAAACACTGAACTTGAATCATAATCCTCAAGTTTAAATGTTCAAAGCTTTACACGCACTTGGTTTGAATCAAATTCAATGTTCAAATTCTGACTTAGACTTTCAAAGATCAACCTCCAAGCACAACTTCATGAACATAGATTGTCATGTAAGGAAGTCTCATGTCAAGGTTGTCTTTTGCTTCACTAAGGGGAATGAATTTGTTGTTTAAGGAAGAATCTTAAAGGAGCTACGAGAAGAGAATCAAGGACTTTCATAGACCTCCTATGTAGGCAATGCAACTCTGCAAAAAACCACTTCTCCTCAATAGTTTATCAAATTGTTCATCTCCAATTTTGATCAGTACATAATTAGGCTTTATTGGGCAGGGCAAGAAAAGTCCTTGTAGTGGTTACTCCACCAATAAGTTGTGATCCTTATCAAAGACTTACAAATCAAGCTGTGAAAGAGAAGCGTCAAGTAGTGGCCCTTTTAGTGGCATCACATGAATCGATGTTTTACCAGTCTAGCATGAAACTTTGAAAGGCTACCAAGATACCCTGCATGTCCATTCACTTTGCTAGTTCTATAGGGAATGTGAAATCTACGGCACAACAGACTTAATATTCAGGGGCACAATAGTCGTGTTTCAAAAATGTGTGTAATGGTGAGGAAGCCCATGGAAGGATAACAGAACACAATAATTGCACAAGATTGTAGTTTTGTCAGCATAGCAATTTGCACTCACCTTTGGAATGAGATGGATTCATATGCCTATTGGGGAGGAAATTTAAAAAGCGACAGGTGATCAGAGAATACGGTTTTGCATCCTATCAGCAATAGTGATTCTGGAACAGTGAGAAGAATACCATTTTCAAATGTTTTAATAGGTAGTAAGCAATATCATATCTTTAAGCATGAGGTCTATATATTTATGGGAAATATTGGGCCTTTGAGATGAATAAATGACCTCGGAATCGCAATGAATAAAGTAGCAGGATGCTAGAGATATGCAGTCCACGTAGGAGGAGATATTACAAGTTTGAAATGAAAATGGCAGATTATCTGAACTGTTAAAATACAACTCCATGAATAAGAAGTTATAGGCGACAATGTATAACAGTGTAATAGCCATTCCATGGACATACCCGTGGCAAGCGAAAGCATGAGAGCTATAAAGAAAGATATAAAAGGTTCTGGCTACTTGAGCATGGGGAGGTTACCTTGGCAAAAAATGTACTCACATGCTCATTTTCCACAAGGAGTAGCCATATGCTCATTTTTTGCAAGGAATAGCCATATGCTCATTTTCCACAAGGAGAAGTTGTTTTTTCATTTTTTGCTAAAGAGAAGACCATGTGGAAATGTGCAGAGGCTATGAGAATAAAATTCTAGGTGAAACTCAATGGATGCCATAGCATGAGTTGCGGGTGCAAAATTTCAATACTTGAGCCTGTAGTTCATAGCAACCTGATAATACAGTGTTTGCCATTTGAAGTTGGGAATTTCCCCACAACTCGAGGAATCTCAATGGAATATGATAGTCATCGGAGCAATAGCTACCTACACAAACTCTAAAGTATGCAAGAGGAGTTGCATTTTCCATAGCATGAGTTCTGCATTTTCTGTATGTAATATTAGTTACAGACAGTTTTCGTTCACAATATTGATGCTACAAAAGGCTGTGAAAATGGTGTGGAGTCTTCCAGATGTCATGAGTGTGCCTTATGCATTTCTAGCAATTATACTTTTATGGATGGTAATATGGTCTGTTAGAGTAGCCAGTATGATTGCTTCAAACATAGATGATGGTATGCATTGGTGGCTTCTTGTGGTGAGCTGGTGAGTACTTTCAATCAGCCTGTTTTGGATTGGTGTTGTACTAAGGAACATAACTCATGTTATCATGTTTGGTATGGTCATTCTCATTCTCATGCATGGAGGGCGAGGTGTTTCATCATGCCCTCGAAATCTTTATAGAGGTCTCTTCATCATGCTATGACCACTTCCTTGGGCAACATCTGCTATGGATACTTCTTTACAACTACTATTTGAACATTGTACTGGGAGATCAAGGATAGCCGTGCATGGTAAACCCTTCAATCACTTCGCATGGGATGCTTTGAAGAAGCTACAACTAAATGAAGCATTTTTTAAGTTTGAACCCGAGTTATCAAATAGTCAACTGCATAAATGGCACAATGGTGGAATGCTCTAATCTCTCTACACTGCCAAAGCCTGGAATTAGAAAGTCAATTGAAAAACCATTTGTCAAGATTGAAATTTTTTGGCTCCCCTTATGAAACCTACTCAAGATAGACAAGGTGAATTTAAAGAGTTAAGTACATCAATGAAAATAGATTTTCCATTGTATATGAATTACCATTGGCAGCGGTTTGATCTCATGAATGAACGCTTTCTTCCTCACTGTATGCTGACCTGTCCATGAGATGTTAGGAAATTTCTTTGATCAAAGGTTATGCAAGTATGGAGTATTCTTTTGTTGAGTATAAAGAAAATGACTTGATAAAGCTTGATATTTGGATAATTGGTGAACCAGTTGATCCATTAGCAACAATGGTTCATAGGGACAAGGCCTATAGTATAGGAAGAGCATTAACTCAAAAACCCAAGGAGCTTATACCTCGTTCGATGTTTAAAGTTTCCATACATGCTTGCATTAGAGCTAAGGTGGTTGCAAATGAGACAATTTCTACTCTAAGAAAGGATGTCCTAGCAAAGTATTATGGCACGCGACATTGGTCATTGACTTTTATATGTTTATTAAATCAGGGGAATTGAGAAGGCAGTTTTAAAGAATTTCGGAATTGAGAAGGCAGTTTTAAAGAATTAGTTATGGAAATTGACAAAAATGATTTTGATTAATGAAAGAAGAGGGAACCTTTAGAGACCAATTTTGGTAGTAAGATTACATGACTGATCAAGATAAATCGAGAATCTAAAAAGACAAATAGAAAAAGGGGGAATTAGAAAGAAGCAGTCACAAAACCAAAGGTCACCATGCAAGAACTGAGAGGGCTGTGAAGGAGATTAGTTATTGTCATGTTTTGTTGGGAAACAGGGGGTTCTTCTTTTTCTGCATACAATGGGAGAGTTGGAGTAGAGGGGAGAGCATTTAATTTTTGCATTTTCATTCATGCATTAGAGATTGATAATTTGTTCTTTGTAATAGATTTGGCTGTAGATTGTAAGAAAATGTAATTAGAGTATTATGTTTGTTGTGTTTAAAACAAGAAAGGTTTTGTTATGAATCAGAGCATTTAAGCATCACTTTTTTGATTACTTTCAATCAGAGTATTGTTATGGTCAGTTTTGAGCACTTTCTTGCATTCTTAGTCAAATGGTGAATGGGTGATAGATCAGAGTACTTTCGTCTGTTCTTGTTGCAAAGATTCAAATGTTTAATCTTCATTTTAATTTCATGTCACTGCATTTTCATAACTAACAACATTCTTGCATTACAATTCTTGGGGAGTCATAGGATGTGCGAGCTCTCAAAGTTGGCTAGGCTTAACATCTAAAATCTACTTGAGTTAGTCCTACCTAGGATTAACTTGGTTTCTCCTCTTCCATTCTCAGGTTAAGAACACACCTAGTTAGTTTACAAAATAAAAAAATTCATTGCATATCATTCTATAAGGGAGTTACACCTTTCAATTCAGAGGAAATGTATCAACCCCATGATAGATTATCCAACTTTTGGCATCTAATTGTTCTTTCAGATTTGGGCATTTCAGGAGTTTATTCAAAAGAACAATCTATTTACTAATAGATTTTTGGCGACTCTGTTGGGGAGAACTTTCAGAGTTACATTTTTCAAGTTTTCCCTTTTTATAACTAATCTTGTGGAGATAAGGTGCTTGCCACAAGAATTAGGTGTCAAGCCCTGCATTCTCAACCAGCTAAAGAAAGAATTAATTCAAAGTTGATGACTAGAAGTTTTTAATGAGGAAAAATAGAGGAAAAAATTGGTGTTGATGTTTGCTTCCTCAGTGGTTATAGATATCTCTGCTAGCTAGAGATTGGCGACTCCATTCTAGTTCTCATAACTTTAAATGAGAAGTCCAGTGTTTACATTTTCAAATTTTATTATCTCTAACTTGTAGAGATTGGTGACTTTGTTGATTAAAAAGGACCATGCCTGTTAAAATGATGAAAGGAAGGAGACCAGATCCTTCCCTTATAGAACTCCATCACACTACTGACACTGTGTTGAATGATATGTTTGAAACTTGGAGAAAAAGCATCAGTCATGGAGTAAAGATGAACCTGAGTGTTAATGAAGATCATGCAACTATTCTATTATGGAAAAGTATTTGTGCAAGATATCACCTGCTAAAAGAGGTGGAAGTGAAGACAAAATTGTTGCAGCATTATAAAGAAAGGACATTGCAACCAAGTAAGGAACTAAAGGTGGATGATGATGAAGTTTTAGAGATCCCACAGGATCACATCTCTTACAATTTTTTAGTCCTGAGTGGACAAGAAGTTCAATCAAGAAAGAAAACCTGAAGAAAACCCACATTCAAAGAGATAGATGTTGAAAGTGACTTCAATTTACATTTCCTTTGGACTGCATTTAAACAGAGTATAGCTGAAGCTGAAGAGAAAGGATTAGACTCCTCCGAAGATTATCAATCTGCTTAGCTGTTAAAGTATGCACATCAAAGGTACTTTAAT
Source organism: Cupressus sempervirens (assembly GCA_028749045.1). Taxonomy (NCBI): domain Eukaryota; kingdom Viridiplantae; phylum Streptophyta; class Pinopsida; order Cupressales; family Cupressaceae; genus Cupressus; species Cupressus sempervirens. The sequence continues at coordinate 573,894,510 of CM053792.1, read as the reverse complement.
ATTCAAGATCAGAGAAGAAAAGGGATATATCATTCAACCCATGTGCCTAATGAAAGACTAGTAAATGAAGAGCCCATATCAACCAATGGTTCGATTTTTGGAGAGAAAGAGATACCCTAGTTTCCAGGAGGACAATTTTTAGCAAATGAAGACATCTTTCATAGTGATAAAGAATTGGTAAGAAAAGTAGACAAAGAACTTTTTCCCATGCCTTTGTTTATTCTTGATTTAAAAGGTTTCAGATTTGAAGAAAATAAAGATAAAGTTTTGCAAGAAGTTTCTTTCAAAAATCATCTGATGGTTAATACACTTCCAGAACATCAAAAGTTTAACTTCATTGAAAATTCTGGAAAAAATGATTTTCAGTTTGCAAAGGTTGATAATGATCTCATGTTAGAATCTATTTGTCTTGAAGAAAATGCAATGATTAATCCTCTTGATGAATTTTGTATTGAAGAGAAAGTGAGATCATGTTTTGCCAAATCTGAAAATATGGTTGAAGAGATGATAAGAAGAGTTGAAAAAGTGGGTCTTTCCATGTTTTCCTCCTCTTATGATGATAACAATTGCAGATCAGAAGAAATAAATGGGGATCATGCTTCAAGGATTTTCCCTCTTGAAAATTATCCTGAGACCGATGTGCTATCAAAAGGTGGAATCCCTAGTTTTATTGAAGAACATGGTAGGGTTGACTCTTCATCCATTAGAGATGATAGGGATCCAATGCAAGAACCACTCTTTTTGAAGGATAATGCAATATTAGGTTTTCCTAGTCATATGGATACACATGAAAAGGCTTCAATATGTTTTGATGATCATCCTACTGAACTTGAGAATGTTGTTAAAGAAATGATTGTAGCAATAAATTGTGAGGAAGAGTTTTTAAATGTTAATGAAGTATTGCAGCATCATGAAGAAGATAAAGAGCTTGATCACAGCTCTTCTTGTTTTGAAATGGAGGTTGATCAAACCACGATGCTTGCATGGGAATCTTCTTCCACAGTTAATCTAGAACCTAAAGTTGCTAAAGAAAATACTTGTGATCAGTATGATGCCATTTCATTTCCAAAATCTCTTAAATGATCCAATGTTCTCAATCCTAGTTTAGTTGTTGATATCTCTACTAAGGATGATATGGTTGATAGATGTGATTATGTTACAACAGTGCATTCAGAATCTAGTGAATACTTTTCTCCTTCACAGAAGATGGTTGAACATATGAAAGGTGGTGTGCAGAAACGTATAGAAGAACCAGAGATTTATGATGAGACATGGTTATTTGGAAAGGTCCTGTGGGTTACTATATTGCAAATTTCTTTTGGACTTATTTTCAGCAATGAATTTGTTGCTAGAGGTTATCAGTGTTGTTTCAAACTGGTGAAGCATCTTCCTCTATTTTGGAAAGGATCATATTTCTTTATTCCAGTCAATGGCCATGTATGATTCCTTCCTTGTTCTTTATTCTATTTGTGAGGTCTCCTCACCTGCAGTAGTTAGGTTTTGCTTTCCAACTTTGGGTGTGCTTAGTGTAGCCTTTCTTGCTTGGGTAGTATAGTCTTCCCCTACTTTTGTAGTTTGTTGTCTTCTTGTTTTGGTAGGTTCAGTTTTCCCTGATCCCCTCTGTCCTCCCAAAAAGTAGCTCTATGTTTTCTCTCTTTTTTGGCCTGACTCTGTAGCCCAATGGATAAGGCTTGGTCTGCGAAACCTGAGATTTTGGATTCTTTATGTACTTTGCAGCAGATAATCCCCATTATGAGCCAGCTGTAGGCATACTTCTAGTCCCCCAATTTTAAGCTTCCAACTCAGCCCATCAAGTGAAATCTTTTATTGGTTCATTTTGTTGATTATGGTAGCATTTGGTGAAAACACTAAACTTGAATCCTAATCCTCAAGTTTAAATGTTCAAAGCTTTACACGCACTTGGTTTGAATCAAATTTAATGTTCAAATTCTGACTTAGACTTTCAAAGATCAACCTCCAAGCACAACTTCATGAACACATATTGTCATGCAAGGAAGTCTCGTGTTGATGTTGTCTTTTGCTTCATTGAGGGGAATGAATTTTTTGTTTAAGGAAGAAGCTTAAAGGAGCTATGAGAAGAGAATCAAGCACTTTCGTAGACCTCCTATGTAGGTAATGCAACTCTCCAAAACACCACTTCTCCTCAACAGTTTATCATATTGTTCATCTCCAATTTTGATTAGTACATAGCTAGGCTCTATCGAGTAGGGCAAGAAAAGTCCTTGTAGTGGTTATTCCACCAATAAGATGTGATCCTTATCGAAGACTTACAAATCAAGCTACGAAAGAGAGGCATAAAGTAGTGGCCCTTGTAGTGGCATCACATGAATCAGTGTTTTACCCATGTAGCATGAAACTTTGAAAGGCTACCAAGATACCCCACATGCCCATTCACTTTGCCAATTCTACAAGGAATGTGAAATCTACGACACAACAGACTTAATATTCGGGGGCACAACAGTCGTGTTTCAAAAATGTGTGTAATGGTGAGGATGCCCATGGAAGGATAACAGAACACAATAATTGCACAAGATTGTAGTTTTGTCAGCATAGCAATTTGCACTCAACTTTGGAATGAGATGGACTCATATGCCTATTGGGGAGGAAATTTAAAAAGCAACAGGTGAAAAGAGAATACAATTTTGCATCCTATCAGCAATAGCAATTTTGGAATAGTTAGAAGAATACCATTTTCAAATATTTTAATAGGTAGTAAGCAATATCATAATCTATAAGCATAAGGTCTATATATTTATAATAAATATCGAGCCTTTGAGATGAATAAATGACCTTGGAATCGCAATGAATAAAGTAGCAGGATGCTAGAGATATGCAGTTCACGTAGGAGGAGATATTACAAGTTTGAAATGAAAATGGCAGATTAGCTAAACTGTTAAAATATAACTCCATGAATAAGAAGTCATAGGCGATAGTGTATAGCAGTGTCATAGCCATTCCACGAACACACCTGTGGCTAGCGAAATCATGAGAGTTATAAAGAAAGATATAAAAGGTTGTGGCTACTTGAGCATGGTGAGGTTACCTTGGCAGAAAATGCACTCACATGCTCATTTTGCACAAGGAGTGGCCATATGCTCATTTTGCACAAGGAGTAGCCATATGCTCATTTTTTGCAAGGAGTAGCCATATGCTCATTTTCTGCAAGGAGAGCCGTATGCTCATTTTTCGAAAGGAGTAGCCATATGCTCATTTTCCACAAGGAGAAGTTGTTTTTTCATTTTTTTCCAAAGATAAGACTATGTGGAAATGTGTAGAGGCTATGAGAATAAAATGCCAGGTGAAACTCAATGGATGCCATAGCATGAGTTGTAGGTGCAAAATTTCAATACTCAAGCCCAAAGTTCATAGCAACCCGATAATGCAGTGTCTCCCATTAGAAGTTGGGAATTTCCCCACAACTCGAGGAATCTCAATGGCATATGATAGTCATTAGAGAAATTTCTACCTACACAAACTCTAAAGTATACAAGAGGAGTTGCATTTTCCATAGCATGAGTTCTACATTTTCTGTATGTAATATCAGTTACAGATAGTTTCCATTCACAACGTTGATGCTACAAAAGGCTGTGAAAATGGTCTGGAGTCTTCCAAAAGTCATGAGGGTGCCTTATGCATTTCTAGCAATTATTCTTTTATGGATGGTAATATGGTTTGTTAGAGTAATTGGTGTGATTGCTTCAAACATAGATGATGGTATGTGCTGGTGGCTTCTTGTGTTAAGCTGGTGAGTACTTTCAATCAGCCTATTTTGGATTAGTGTTGTACTAAGAAACACAACTCATGTTATCATGTTTGGTATGGTCATTCTCATCCTCATGCATGGAGGGTTCATGCCCTCTAAATCTTTACAAAGGTCTCTTCATCATGCTACGACCACTTCCTTTGGCAACATCTGCTATGGATACTTCTTTACAGCTGCTATTTGAACATTGTGCTAGGAGATCAGGGATAGCTGTGCATGGTAAACCCTTTAATCACTTTGCATGGGATGCTTTGAAGAAGCTACAACTAAATGAATCATTTTTAAAGTTTGAACTCAAGTTATAAAATAGTCAACTGCATAAATGGCACAATGGTGGAATGCTCTAATCTCTCTACACTGCCAAAGCCTAGAATTAGAAAGTCAATTGAAAAACCATTTGTCAAGATTGAAATGTTTTGGCTCCCCTTATGAAGCCTACTCAAGATAGACAAGGTGAATTTAAAGAGTTCAAGTACATCAATGAAAATAGAGTTTCCATTGCATATGAATTACCATTGGCAGTGGTTTGATCTCATGAATGAATGCTTTCTTCCTCACTGTATGTTGAACTATCCATGAGATGTTGAGAAGTTTCTTTGATCAAAGTTTATGCTAGTATGGAGTATTCTTTAGTTGAGTATAAATAAAATGACCTGATAAAGCTTGATATTTAGATAATTGGTGAACTAGTTGATCCATTAGCAACAATGGTTCATAGGGACAAGGCCTATAGTATAGGAAGAGCATTAACTCAAAAACCTAAGGAGCTTATACCTCATTAGATGTTTAAAGTTCCCATATAGGCTTACATTAGAGCTAAGGTGGTTGCAAATGAGACAATTTATACTCTAAGAAAGGATGTCCTAGAAAAGTATTATGGCATGCGACATTGGTCATTGATTTTTATATGTTTATTAAATCAGGGGAATTGAGAAGGCAGTTTTAAAGAATTAGTTATGGAAACTAACAAAAATGATTTTGATTAATGAAAGAAGAGGGAACCTTTAGAGACCAATTTTGGTAGCTAAGAATACATGACTGATCAAGATAAATGGAGAATCTGAAAAGACAAATAGAAAAAGGGGGAATTAGAAAGAAGCAGTCACAAAACCAAAGGTCACCATGTGATAACTAAAAGGGCTATGAAGGAGATTATTTCTTGTCATGTTTTGTCAGGAAACAAGGGGGTTCTTTTTCTGCATACAATTGGAGAGTTGGAGTAGAGGGGAGAGCATTTAATTTCTACATTTTCATTCATGCATTAGAGATTGATATTTTGTTCTTTGTAATAGATTTGGCTATAGATTGTAAGCAAATGTAATCAGAGTATTATGTTTGTTGTGTTTAAAACAAGAAAGGTTTTTTTATGAATTGGAGCATTTAGGCATCACTTTTCTGATTATTTTCAATCGAAGTATTGTTATGGTCAGTTTCGAGCACTTTCTTGCATTCTTAGTCAAATGGTGAATGGGTGATAGATTAGAGTACTTTCATCTGTTCTTGTTGCAAACATTTAGATGTTTAATCTTCTTTTTAATTTCATGTCACTGCATTTTCATAAACAACAACATTCTTGCATTACCAATCTCGAGGAGTCATAGGATGTGTGAGTTCTCGAAGTTGGCTAGGCTTAACATCTAAAATCTACCTGAGTTAGTCTTGCCTAGGATTAACTTGGTTTCTCCTCTTCCATTCTCAAGTTAAGAACAAACCCAGTTAGTTTAGAAAATAAACAAATTCATTGCATATCATTCTATAAGGGAGTTGCACCTTTCAGTTTAGAGGAAACCTATCAACCCCATGATAGATTATCCAACTGTTGGCATCTAATTGTTCTTTCAGATTTGGGCATTTTGGGAGTTTATTCAAAAGAATAATATGTTTACCAACAGAATCGAATTTGAAAACTACATTCTTTGTCTTCTTCAATTTTGCAATGTTATCCAACAGTTGTAATTTGACAATCTCACATTAATTAGCCTTTCTTTCTTGCATAGCCATTACATAAGTTGTATGCAAAAATCTAGGTGGTACTGAGTTAACCCTGGATCCATGGTTTAACTTGTACCATAATATCTTGGTTAACAACTTTACCCCTTTATCCTAAATGGAGTCTACTTTCATGTTTCTTTTGTCAAATTTCATATTCAAGTTTCTCTCAACCATCTTCCTAGCATTTTTCTCATTAACAGGATTGGAACCTTCATTACTCAATCCCATGACCTTGTGAATTTGGTCATTATCAATAACAATCTTCTCATCTCCTAACCAAAATATATCATCATGTACCCTACTCAAAATGATTTAGGTCCAATCATGATTTTCAAACTCCATATAAAATATATACTTGACTAGATTGAAGTCATCTAGGCGTGCATACTTAGACTTCAAAGATAAGTCACTATTACACATATTTCTGAAATACTCATGAATCTCTTCATCACCTATGCTCTCTATTTTACAATGAATATAATTTCTAATATCCTCAAAATGCAATACATTTTTTGGAACTTGCAAAAATGTGCCCAACAGATCATCCAATATAGAAAAAAACATATGTTTCTTAAACTTATATCATAGTCTATCACTTACATCATACACATTCTGGCTTATCATTGGAACCATAACTGTAAATACTTGAAAAAATTGGATTCAAGCTTGGCAAAATACCTTAAAATCATGATTTAGGGCTTCTACAACTTTGCCCTTCTCAAACTTCACTTTGCACTTCAATTCACTATCAAATCACTCTTCAATTTTCTCAAGACACTTCACATGAACAAGTGGTACAAAGAATCTTACTTGCAATCCTTAAATCATTTCAAATTGTACTGCACATTAAATGCCTATCTACTACATATTCAAATACTATTCGTGTTTACCAATAAGCTTGATTTCTCAATTCCTGCTCACTATGATTAGATCTAGACTTACACACTTGACCATAGCTTCATCTCTATGTCCTTTACCTTCTGTTAATTGCACAACTTCCAACTCTCTCTCTTTCTCTTTCTCTCTAACATCAATTCTAACCAAATTCTTCTTGGAATTTATCAACATGTTCCTTAACTACTTCCTTTTGACTATTGTCACTGCCATTTTCACTTCTTTTATCATTTTTTTTATTGTTCCTCATGTTATTTGGATTCCTATTGAATTTCCTTCTGTCCATTCTATAGAACTTGCTATGTGTCTAAATTTATTGCATAATTGACATACATGTACATTTCTTCTCTGGTTGGTTCCATTCTAATTCTCAGGCACTATGCAATTCCTTGCAATGTGTCCAGGGTTGTTACACTTGTAACATACAATATGCTTTCTTTCACCATTAGGTTTCTCACCATCAATGGATCTTCTCTAGGATCTACCTATTTCATTAACCTTAAGGTTAGTATTCCTAAACATTCTAGTATTCTGATTATTACCATCAAATTTAGGTTTCTTACATTCTACTGATTTATGTCCATAACCATGACAATTATAACAATATAAATAAATGATAGGTTTAAAAGACTTACCTATGAAATCTCTCTTCATATGACCAACTTCATTGCATATGAAACATCTACCTCTAAACTCATGTCTAACTTCTTTGGATGTATCATCTTGCTTAGGTTCATCAACTTTCTCTATTATCTTAGGTTCATCAAATTTCTTTGACAAATCAATTTTCTCAACCTCATCAGACCACTTGATCTTTTCTTTAGGGATTTCTACAATAGGATTTGGTTCTTTCCTAATCTCATCTTTCTTTGCTGAGTTTTCTCCAATAAGATATCCAAGGCTTGTCTTTCCATAAGAAGGTCTCTGATGAAATATCTATTCATCATTTTTCTTAGAACTTGTGTAAAGTTTCTCTAACTACTATTTTTCTTGTGTCAACTCTCCTTTCACTATAATGTTTTACTTTTTGAACTCAACATGTTCTGTCTTAATAGAATCTAATTCAGATGTCACTTTACTCAACTGGGATCTAAAGTGTACATTCTTAGAATTTAGATCAAGCTCACTTTTACTCTATTGGTCTTAAGAATCAACTTAATTTCAACAATTTTCAACTCATGTTTCAAGATCTCATTTTCTTTCTTGAGATTTCCTACCTCATTATTTTCACTAGTCTGCACAATTGTCTCTTTACTAAATTTTAGATCATCAATCTTATCTTTCAATTTTCCAATGTAAACTTTTGCATCTTCATACATATCTTCTAGGTTATCTATTTCTTTAGTAAGAAGATCAATCTGCTCAAGAGCTTCTTCAATATTTTTTTTCAATTGTTCCATATTCACTGAGATCTTACTTAAGCTGTTAAGCCTCTTCAATAACTAGGCTCTGATACCAATTGTTAGAAATAGATAATACTGAGGAGGGGGGTGGCGGGTGTGAATCAATATTCTACAAAATTTTGCCCATAATTGAATATTGTTAATTACTTTATAACTTGCATATCAAAATAAACCAACAATCCTGAACAATAAATATAACCATACACATAGAGAACTCATAACACCATTATTTGTTAAATAGGGAAACCCTAGCCAAGGGAAAACTTCGATGGGGATGATACCCACTAAATGATTCACTAAACAATAGGATCTTGTTAAGGATATTGACCTTTTTAGGAGTCTATGAAATACATATAGTGTCTCGAGTCCTTGCTAGAAGCCTCAAACCTATTAGAAGTTGGTAGAACAAATACAATGTATGCAAGAAGAGCTTGCTGTCCTAACATGCAATTTATACAATTCAGTTCTTCACAAGAATAAATATACATACAATACTTTCTCACTATTGTACTTTGCACTATTTATGATCATACATCATAATTCACATCACATAGGCTCACAAATAGTTCTCACAATAGTTCACATGTCACATCTAGCACAAAGAACTGCTCAATATAAGATTTCTACTTATACCTTGCATATTTACAAAACTCTACTCAGTTGGCCTTCATGTCTTCACATGCTTGACATAATATAAAACAACTTATGGAATAATATCCACATATTTGGCTCATCACAACTTAGTAATTATTTTATAACCAAAATAATTCCTAAGGCCGTACAATTTAATTCTCTGCCATACTCTATTCTACACTATGAAATACCCAGATTGATATTTTAATCATAACTTATGTCTTACTGTTCGTACACATCTATACACTGGCACACATCATCATGATACTTTCATGAAGCTTCCCTCAACTAAACATAAGATAACTCTTAATGAGTCATCTGTACACTTAACATCTGTTCTCTGTGCTATTGTAAACTGTCTAACACTCAGACAATTTTCTAACTCTAAATGCATAAATAAAATGTTGAATGTATGATGCCATAAATGACAATCATCAAGACATCTATTTGACCATATTGCCAAAAAACATATAAATGCAACAACGGTCAAATTGACATCCTAGAGATAATCCAAATCCATGACCAACACCATGCCAAGAAAACCTGAGAAAATTGGGCAACACAAATCAAGGAAAAACCCCAAAAAAACCAACATTGATGGAAATCAATGAAAATAAAACCCATTCAAACCAAGGATAAATGAGCCACATAAATCCAATACAAATAGGGTTCAAACATTGTATGCAAAACCGACCAACACAATGGTTTGAAATACTAGACCCTCATCCCAAAAATTAGGGAAATGTTCATACCCAACCAATTAGGTAGAACTAGCAATTAGAAATGGAGGGGAACACTAGTTCTCAACCTCCTAACATACAACTACTAAAAATGGAAGCATAAATGAAGCTGAAATGAAAAAATAGGAGAGCCGTACATGAAAAATAAAATGGGCAAAATGGGAAACTAAATAATTAAATAAAAATCCTACAGAAGTTGCCAAAAATCATGGCAAACCAAGGTCTCCCCGAAGTGGATTCAATGAGACTGAGCTCACGATGATCCAATTCCCATAGTTCCTAGATTGAATAGAAATACAATCCTATAGAAGAGGATTTGGGAAAAGCTCTCAAATTTCTTATTTTAAAAAGTGAGAAGTGAGGAATCGGATTTTTTTTTGGATACTTATTCACTTTTTGAGTGAATAATCGATTAGGGTAAATAACCAGGTCACCTAGTTAAACCCCAAATTGACCCAAACAAAAATAGGCTATTCCAAGTAATTATAATTCATCTACAACGAAGCTATTAGGAATTAAATAAAATAACTAAAGCCTAAAATTCCCTTAAACCAAAATCATATCTAATTCCTTAAGAAATTTTGTGACAAATGTGAACCTCTAAATGCACAGACACGCTCACAGGTCTAATCACATAATGAAAATGAGTCTGGATTTATTAAATCACCAAAGGTTTAATTTAAATAATTAAATAGGATATGTTAACCATACAAGGATGACATTGGTTAAATATGAACAATTGAATCACTAACTCCATGTGCCACTGCTAGGGATATATGTAACACCCCACCAGTGAATCCAAAAAAAGAAATTAACCTAAAGTTTCACTAAGCTTGTCAAATTTTTTTTTTTTTAAAGATAATAACTAAACAACACCAAATATAATATAGTGGAAGTATTAATCACATACATAAAACCATCAAAATATTACATCTCTTAAGGGTCCCATGACTTTGAATCACATTTAAGTTTAATTAAATACTAAATTTGATATATAGTTAAAATCGACCATCAAAGAATAACTTCAAGTACAAATCTATTTAAACAATATACAATTATAGGATCCACTTGGCATAGTCAAAATGCATATCATCCACTGTACAAGTCAAAGGGTATGAAAAGCTCAAAGAATATACATCATCAATAAAATACACCATCTCATAAGATCTTTGATAATCAAGTACAATACAATAGAATATAACCATCCACTAGAAATACAAGATCAAATAGAAAGGAACATCTACACAAACACATCCAACAACAACATTAAGCTGTCAGATCTCAATGGTATAAGAAAATGCACTACCACTTGACCTCGTGGAACCTAAATGGCCCACTCCAATCACACTATGGAGATAAAATCAAGTCCTATACAAATATCAAAATACAAGTCATAACCAACATCTAGGTTCAAGGAAATACCTACAAGAAAACTATCTCAAAGGGTACCAAGACAAAACTATTATCTAATCCTAGAGGCAACAAAGACATGTAGGAAATCTACAGTGTAAGTGGGCAAGTGTCATCGCATGAGCCAAATCTAAGGTTACCTTGGAAACCACTCTAGACTTTGGTCCCCTAGTGTCTCTATGTAGCACCAATATCCTTTCATATAGACAAGGCATACTAACAAAGCAAGTTCGCAACTAGGCATCCTCTTTACTCCCATCCTAGCCTATACTAGCACTCGAGGCATGGATGAGGAAAACACAAACTCTTATTAATTCATTTAAAAATCTGTTTAATGAAATGTTATCACTTATTAAAACAACTTACTTGGGTTACCCAGGCAACCACTCTAGGCTTCGACCTTCATTGTAAGACACTTCCCAACGAATACATAGATTACCTACCCTAGGCTCATAAAAGTAAAAATAAAGAATCATAGTTTTCACCTTAGTCCTTTACAAGCAACTAGAAAGCAACTATAGATATAACACAGTAATCAGCTCAATCGTTTACAAGGAACTAGAAAGCATCAAAGGATAAAACATAATAATCACCTCTATCCTATACAAGCAATTGGAAAGCATAAAAGATAACTGATCGAAGAATCAGATGTTACACCAGAAAAGTCACACCATTCACCTTAGTTCTATAAAAAAAATTGAGAAGCATGAACAAACAATAGATCAAATCTCATCATAGAAAACATGCGACACATCACCATGGCCGGGTATGAAAGATCATATACAAAGCTTCATCAAAGAACAAAACCCTCAAGCCTCTAGTAAACATCCTAAATGGTCAAACACTAAGTCAAACCCAAAACCCACAACAATAACCACACATCATATAAAGTACAGGACAATGTAACTTTCATTACTCATTAGGTTTTAAAAATACAATAGTTCAATTTTCACTAAAGGTTTTCAAGTTTCCATTTCATTTTCAAGCACAAGATTCAATATACAAGTATGGTTTCGATTTTCATCTTTTAAAAGTGTGATAACTACTAAGATTTTCGAACAATAAAATTTCCCTAGTATTATAAATCATTTTCATATAAAATTGTACCATTAAGAAAAACCTGATTTTCCCAATATTTTTCCAAATTTACAAATCATAATTTACTATACAATTACATTTTAATAATAAATTAATTAAAGACTTCAATTAAATATGATTAAAATTAAATAAAAATCATTAAATTATTAATGATTATAACTATTTATTAAAATAATAATTATTAATAAAATAATTAAGATTAAATTATTAATAAAATCATTTCTTATCTATTCATAAAATAATGATTATTATTATTAACAATTATATTTATAACATTAAATAACAAATAATAAAATACCCAATAACAATTAGTAATTTTATCAATATATAAATACATTACATAAAATTTAAAATATTTAATAATCTAATAATAATTTAAAAAAAATAAAAAATCAATTTAGAAAAAATAAATCCTAACTTACCTATATTGTGGACTACTTAGGCAACCCTAGTCTATCCTTTGCAGTCGTGTGCTCTAAAGCACCACCACTGAGTAGGGAGGAAGGGAGAAGGGGAGGTGGGGGTGGTGACTCGCCTCCCAAAACAATTTAATAATATATGTTTTTATCTTGATAATCATACACAACCCCCCCTCTGTACAAAATCACAAAGGATAGTAATAATATATTTCATTTTTTTAATTTCAAAATTTTGTTTTATATAAAAAACAAACAAAAACATTTCCCTCCCAATAACTTTGCAATTCCAATTATATATTTTTTAAAATAAAAACCAACATAGATCTAATAGGAAAAAAAATAGGAACTATCCCATTTGTAAATTTTTAATCTCTGGTATTCCTTTTTCAAACCCCATCCCGAAACCAAACATCCAATCAAAAATTAAAAAATTAATTAAACAAGGGTTTCAGATATTAAATCCGTTCACATTGATTTTCAAAATGAAGAACCATTATATACAAACAACCCAAAAAGAATTCTGAAACAAATCCATCAATCACGAAGAAGACATAATGATTTCACAAAGGAAACTACTACACAAAACTCACGAGATCGTACCTAGATACTAAACGACAGATGCATAGAACTCACAAACTATTCTTTTTCTTTTGTAAACCCTCTTCTCCGAAGTTGGCTCCTCCAAACTTTAGTATCCAGAAATGAACTCTAATTTCTTGATAAAGAATTTTTCCCCAATTTAGGGCTTCGATTATGCAATCATGCGAAACCCCTTTTCCTTTATTATTTTTATTACTTTAATTTCATGCACATACCTTTTACATTTTAATTAAAATAATCTTTATTAAAACAATTTCTTTTCTCTCTCTTCTTAAATCACGAGACATCTTTAATTAAATATTCATTAATTTAACTAATAACATTATTTAGAGTTTATTATTAAAATTAAACTCTTAAATAATTAATATTAAATTAAATAAATATAATTATGCCAAAATTAGAACTTTAATTATGTCTTTAAATTTAATTAATTAATTTAATTAATTTCCCAATTAATTAAATATAAAATAATATTAATTTCCTTTATAAAATTTTCATTAAATTAAATCATTAAATTATCTTTTAATTTGATTTAATTATAACCGAAAAAATACAACAAACCCACAAGACCAAATACGAAAAACTCATCATACAGAACAAAATACTAAATCAAATTCCAAGGTCAAAATAAAAAATTCACATCACTTGACGCATTCGAGCGGGTAAACAACTCAGATATTTGTCCTACTTTCTAGGACAATTGGCTTAGGTTTAGGATTTGGACTCAAGAATTATTGCCCCACTTTTACCATCGAGATACTGCGATAGGGTATTCTCATCCTGGCAATTCAGGGAAGTCGATGCCTGGTACCTACAATTTGCAAAAAATCCACACGTGTAGATACACATATAGTCTAAACTAAACATGGAATGGCGGGGAGTGGTACATCGTGTAGATCTTGACTAGCAGGTGACTATGACTCCCTCCCTCAACCACATCAGAAATATCAAACATAAAGTAAAAAATAAACGTACACCATACACATGTAAGTATGGGTTAAGTAACCATATAACTGCATATAAATTACACATCTAACTATCATCATGAAATAAATGAAATCACTATTTGAACATATATGTATCATTATCAAAATACTCTCGAACACATGAAATAACTAAGTAACTATTGGGTGGTCGTTATGTACGAGGTCAATGACAGGAATCCATTGTGTAATTCCTCTCTTGAAAAGCTAATCTTTTTGGGGATCAACTCCAAGGTTCAGTATTTGTCTTGCGACGTACCAAAATCTGCTCAGTTGAAGATAAATGTAATTGTTCATGAGGAAGCCTTTGTTGGTTCTATTATGATCTCGGAATGAAGTAAATCTATTCACTGTCTCAAAATAATACAAAAAAGAACAATTTTTTTGTATTTTCTAGTTTTCAATGAATGCAATCTAACAATGCAACTAAAATGAGTTCTTATCCTAACAATGGGTTAGCAAAGAAAATAATGAAACTGAAAGCAAATAACATAAAATTGAAATAACATGAAAATGAAATCCTAAATAGACATAAACTACAGAAAACAACATGCTACGAGTTAAACTTTTGAAGAAATTGGTAGGAAACCAATGAAAACAGGAGCAACACTTCCTAGAATCCACTAATGCAATTGTTGGTGAGAAACTTTAACAATCGTATGATATTTCACCTTTCATCAAATTGCAAGGCCATGGAAAGTGTGCTCATGCGAGACAAAATGCTATGCAAGCACAATTTGATGATCTCTTCTCAAGCTCAATACATCAACAGAATTCATAAATTTGTAACAAACACCAAAATTAAAAGATCGCACATTCAGGAAAGAATCACCACACTCCAAATGCAAGCACCAAAAGCATAATTTTATTGCATAATAATGAAAACCCTTGTTACATATTATAGTGGGGTATTTATAAGAAATTGTCTCCTTAATTTATGTTGAGAGTGAGAGATATCTTCATGCATTAAAATGTTTTTAAAACATTAAAACAAACTATATATATATAGACTAACAATTAATCTAGTGCTTAGAGCGATTCCATACATATTTTATTCATTAATTGGATGCATGAGCCCTTTACATGTCAAAAAAAAAAAAAACATGAGAGATAAAGTAGGAGGAAGCCTTCAGTCGAAGTAGGAGTGTTTGGAGGTGTCAAAAATAGAAACTGGTCCTTTACTAGGCATGCGTCGAAGTCAAACTGCCATTAGAATGCATTTTTGATGCATGGAAAGTGTTATTTTTGGAACAAGCAGTTAACTATCAATGCACCTCTAAATTGTGGAGCTGCGAACTTGTGTACCTGCGACCCTGTGCACCTACGCACCTACGGAGCTGCAGACCTCGACAGGGTCAAAATCTCAAAATTTTACTGTGTTAAAATTGAAATTCTGGCATTTTGGTTTTGTTCTTCTTCATCCCAAAGCTATGTTTGGATGTTTGCCTTTGAATTTCTCTACCATCTCAGCAATTTTAGCTATATCCAAAAGATCTAAAGCCTCATACTTGTCTTTTACCTTCTATCTATAATTGTTTACCTCAATCCGAGTGTCAGCAATATCCTTGAGTTTGGTATCCAATTCTAAGAAAGTCTTCTTCAGTTATGAAGGCTTGTCGGATGTCCTCATCATCAACAACCTCCACAAAAATCTTCTTGAAATTCTCCACTACTATCTCTACAAGTAACAACTTTTCACTTTCCTCATCTTCAAAAATATCCAAGAATGCATCATTGTAATGTCTCTCTACTTCAAAAATTTTCTCTCGGGCTTGGTCCTTGAGCCAATGAATCTCCTCATGTAATGTCTCCATTACTTTATTGCTATCTGCTATTTTCTCTATCCAATCATCAATCATGTCTAATTCTTCTCCAGTATATACATCAATCAAAACTTGATATCTTTAGCCCTTTATGGCTTGTAGAGTCTATAAATCCTTACTCCAAGAATGTAACTCATCCATGATATTGAAGTCCTTCTTTAAAATTGCTACAATCTTATTCATGTTCTCCTGCATAGCATGTAGTAACTTCAAATTTCCTATGATAATTGTAACACCTTTCTCCTCAAAAATTTCTCACTACTCCTGACAAGCCTTCAAAATTGGGTCTAATTATACACCTCCCCCTTCTCTAAGTACAGTGTTCAAAGTTCGCTCAGGGTGTTCAGGATCAAGAGGACCAACAAATTTGGCTAGATATCCCTTTAGGATCTGAACCTACCTTCAAAGTGCTTGGAGTTCAATCTCCTCTTGTTCCATGTACTTGAGGACCTCTTTGACTTGCATAGTCATCATTTTTTGGGGTGAATCCTGTGTAGGCCTTCCCAACATAACATATTTTAACTCATAGTCTTCGAGGCTAAGGCCTTCTGCATCTGTGCCTTCAGGAGGGAAAGCCACTTGTGCAAATAAATCTTGGTTCCTTATGCTAGTAACAAATGCCAATGGTGTCACCTCATGTGATGGAGACTCAAGTTTATTCAAGATCTTTGCAATATCACAAATGTCTTCCTTTGAAGCATGGAATTGAGGCTTAGTACTCCTCATTATCTCCTTTCAGATCCATCTAGGGATGTGTCCTACTGAGGACCTAGCTCTTGATGATGAAGGGGTGTGTTCTGCTATCTCCTTCCCTTTATCACTCTTACTTGGAGTTGTATCCTTTTGTGAGGGCTCCCCTTCTGTATCCTCAGTCTTAGTAGACCCTATAGCATGAACCTCAGTATCTTGGGAAAGTGGTTGAGAATATTCCATGATTTGTCCCTTTGATACTTCACTGGTCGCCATTTGTTCCAATCTCTCCTCTGATGATGGTTCCTTATGAACTTTCTCTTCCTTTGATCTTTGAGGTGGAGGAGTCACTAAACCCTATTCTACCACTATAACTCATGGTGGAGATGGAGGAGTAAGATTAGGACCCTATGTATCTAGTGGCATTTGCATCTAGTCTTCCTGTTGAGGTTCACCTATAGGAGTGTCCCTAATCTTATCCCCGATCAACTCTATACCTATGGGCATGAAATATAAATATGACATTGAAAAAACATCATCGCCCTCTTTGCTCTACTCATCCACCTACTATTGTACTTCATCTTCCAAAGAAGAGAGTTCTAAGGGTTGTACTTGAGTGGATGGTGGGGTTCCCGTGGCACTCTTTCTCCTTTGCAACATTGTGGCTCTTGCTAGCTGAGTTCTTCCCTATAGGGGCACTTGTTCCTCTTGCTCTTCTAATTCTTCTTCTTCCTCCTCTTTGTCTCCTTTCAGAATGCTTTTAGGAATAGACAGATTAGGCACTAATCTCTTACTGATCCTTTCCCTTTTCTTCATCTAAATCTTAATTCTTTTCTTTTGTTTCTTTGAGGAAGAAGGAGAAGCTAACTCATCTTGTGTAGGAGGAATGAAGAGTTGTGGAATCTCTCCCTATTTTGGTTGGCTAGACATAATGAGAGGCAACTGCAATTCATCCTGGACTTGGGTAGCTCCAGTATCTTGGGAACCTTGTGGACTTTGTTCTAGTTGCTAGGGAGGTGCCTATTCTATTTGAATCCTCTAAGGAGAGGTCCTCTTTCTTTTGTTCTTTCCTTTCCTTTCAGGAGGGTGATAATATCCAACTAGGCAATCAAGCTGGCACACTGTCACTGGCCTGATAGGAGACTGGGCCACAAAGGTAGGAATTGTGACTTTCTTTCCTCTACCTCTTTTTGGGTGAGCATGTGCGTGGAAGATCATTGTGTCAGGAATTGGATCAAATGGAAAAGGTTTCTTGATCCAATCCTTTGTCATTCTGATGACATGCCTTACTTGATGATTAATATCATCAGCCTCCTCCCTGTCAACCGCAGCATTCATAATGGGTCTTTCACCAATTTTTTCTATGTTGAACATGGGGTCTAGTAACTCCTTAGAATCCTGTTGTTTTATCTCCTCTGGGATGTTCCATTGGAGAGCCTTTTCTGCTAGATACAAAGTCATCCTACAATAGTCCCTAATACAGACATCATAGTCATTTGTGGCATTCATCTAGTGATCTTCAACAACATCCTCATGATAGAAGTCCTTTCCTACCAAACTCTCCACTCTCCCAACATTATCAAAATTGGGCTGAGGAGAGTTGTATTCTTAAATGGGATAGTTTTCCCACTCCCACTCAAAGGACATAATATCCTGCTTTCTCTTCACCTGATATGGTCCAATGACCAATGGCAATGCCTAGCAAGACCTCTGTTGTCTCTTTATGTTCTTATAGGCTGACTCAATTTATCAAGATATCTCCAACAACACTAGTTTGTCACTTGGGTATCTCGGGAGCTTCTTAGGATTGATAGAGGCACTAGCTACCCATAGATATGTGAATGTCTTGAATTGTATGAAGTAGGCTCCAAGAGTAGTGATTTGTGCTTTGGCTTCGTCGGATAACCTCTTTCCATAATCCCCCTCAATGAATCGAATGATCACAAAGATGAACACGTCATTGATGATTCTGTACTCCTTGGTCTTCACTAAGAACTTCTCCTTCACTAGTTTAGGGTAGACTATGTATGACCAGGCATTAGGATCCTACATACTGCCTCTCCTGTACAAACTAGGATAGTTTGTTGCCCTTGTTACAAGTAGGTATACCATATAAGAAGTCATGTAAAACTTCTTGTCCTTTACCACCCTCAGTTGCTCACACAAGTTTTCACTTAGTGTGGTGGCCCAATCTAATGGTATCTTCGCTTGTTTGATGCTCTCAATGAAGTTGACCATAAAGGTACTGATGTGGCCTGCTGCAGGTAAGCACATAAATTTTCTTAGCAGAATGATGGAATAATCAATATCCTCCTTCATGTATCCTTAGATCATATCCACTTTTCCTATTATCTTTCCTCGAGGAGGCTTCTCTATAAGGTAAGAGGATTGAATGATGTCAATCACTTCTTGTTGATGCTCCCTATACCATCTTTCAGCTGCTTCATACAAGAGTCTTATGAATTGATCTACTGTCAGAAGATGGAAAATTCTTTCAATTTTTTTGGGTCATAGATCCAAAACGACCACTTCGGTGACACTCTTGACTACTCTTTCATCAAGAATAAAATGTTGTAACAAGGCCATGATTAGTTTAACTGATTGTACTAACATTGGGTGAGACACTACATTTACCAATATGGAATGTATCAACATGGATACTAGAGTTGATCTCTCTGTTGGCTTGTTGCAAATTCTAAAAAATTCTCCTAGATCTGTGTGCTCTAAATTCGTATCTCAAATTTCTACGTGGTCATCATGGAATCTTGACTTAGAGGGTATGCCTTAGAATTTGAAAACTATGGGTTTGGGTGCTGCTTCAGATGTGGATGCCATTTAATCATTTGCACATTGTGAGAAAAAATGTTTATTGGCCCAAAAATAAAACATAAAAACTATGAATTGAAAAAAGCATAAAAGAAAAAAAATGCCCAATTTGGGTATTTTTATACTTTTTTTTTGTCATCATTTTACTCTATCTTTTTTATCTTTTTAAAAAATTATATTTTTTATTTTTTAACATTTTATCATTTTAATTTATTTTTAAAATTTTTTCCAACGATAACAAAAAAATGTGTGTGGGGTTGTGTGGCTTGCAAGGTGCTTCTCACGGTGCATGGAGGAGATGAAATGCCACATGCGTGGTAGAGGCGAGTTTTGATGGCACCGCTAAGATCAACAAGTGCGGGCATGTGACAATGCCACCCAAAATGGTGGGCATAGTATGTGCAGGCACAAACACACTACATCAAGGTTTAATGAATGGTGGGTGCCATCATGGCATTGGGCACTGTGTACAAGCATGAGTGAGCGCGAGCGACACACGCTAAGGCACTGCTGCAAAGTTTAATGCATGGTGGGTGCTACATGTAGGTGCTCGTGAGCATGACACATGAGCATGAGTGGCACATGCTAAGGCATCACCACAGAGTTTAATGCATGTGTGTATGATTTGAAAAGAGCATGACGTGCGTGCAAGCACCCGTAGCACGGTGCATGGATGTGAGTTGCACGAGGGGCATGAAATACCTAGTGAGCACCGTGCTTTTGGAGAAAAGAAAAATTAAAAAGAACTTTGAAGGAAAATGTTGAGTGATGGGGGTTTTATAGCCTCCTCGCCAGGTAGAGTGTGTGGCATGCCTCAGCGTGCACTCCACCTGTGTGCACACTTGTGCGCTTTTAAAAAAAAAAATCTTTTTTTTGGGTTTTTTTATTTTCTATTTTTTTGTGTTTTTTAATTTTCTAATTTTTTTGTGTTTTTCAATTTTCGACGACTCTAATACTTTTAACTCTAACAATTTTCTCCTAACTCTCAAAATATGAATCTAGGAGTAAAAAAAAGAGTAGGGGGTCCCCATTCCTAGTGAGGAATGAGGGGTGTGTTGTGGATACCACAACAATAACTCATCACATAAATCAACTAAGTAAAAATAACATCAAATCAAATCTGGTAATCAATGTTGGAAATTAAAATAGGAAAGGTAAACTTCTGAGAAGGTAGGGGAGGGGGCATGAATTAGTAGCTTAAACTTGGACCCATAAAACTTTCACCACACATCCATCTCATGCATTCAATGAGTAAATTGAAATAACATGTAAAGCATATACATCTAAATCATGTAAGCATTCACACACATAACACCAGATATGATTACCCAGAAACCCTCCAAGTGAGAAGGTAAAACTGGGGTGGGGATGACACTCACAAATCTTCACTAATGCAGTAATAAAGTGTATCCAATGAAGGTTACAATATTTTGATCATGATACATGATCTACCCTATGAAAGGTCTGCCCTATTAAAGGCTTACAAAAACTATTAGGTCTCACCTTGTTAGAGGATTTCAACACCTTGTTAGAAGTGTGCCCGATTAAAAGACTTTAACTTACAACTAAGTAAGCACCCTTTCAAAGGATTTCATACAGCTTATTAGGACTACTCTGTAAAAAGATTTTGACTGAAATCATCTCTTAGAATGTCTTAGCATTGATCCTATGGTTCGCACTTGCTTGCATGATAACATATCACCTCTATACAATGTCTTCTTGATCCATCCTGATCAAATGTCTCTATGCTATATCCTTTTCTCTATCCTCTTTTCTACTTTAACTAATTCTGTAATGTGGTTTCACTTCATAACTTCTAAGTCACCATGAACTCTCTGTTTGCACATGCAAACTATCCTCCTCGCTCCTTCAATTCCTTACAAACTCATATGAAGAGTTTAGTGTTTTGTCCTCCTTAAGAAGACTTAGTGACTTAGGGTTAGGTATGAATATGGCTAAGATTCATCCATTTTGTCACTTAAACCTTCCCATTTTTTGATTGGCTACATGTAATTGCATAGGGAATCCAACAAGAGATTTTTCCTTATCTCCAAAGTATCGAAATTCAATCTTAAGTCAGCTCAAAAATGGTTTACATAGTTGTTTTTCTCTGATGCTCGACATGTATTAATCATTGTACTATAACTCGACACTTGCATTTCTTGACATCCACTATTTACTTGGCTCCTAAATCACTTGTCATGGTCTATCTACTCAAACTTGAGTGACTCGGCACATGAGTGGCTTGGCGCTCACTATGACTCAACATGGTCTAATAATTACATGTTGTGCTCAACATGTACTACTAGTTTGGCATGAACTAAGTAAATAACTTAAGTGTGTTGACACTTGTCAAAACCAATCTGAGATCAATAATCTCCCCCTTTGACATGAGTGTCAAAAACACTTGAGTATACATTGTCATCCTTAATCTTATGAGCATAACATATCCATAACTCTTCTTATATACAAAATTTCAAAATTTTGCAATAACTTAGATACCTCAAAATTTGATAACTCCCCCTAAGTTGATATGTCTATTCTATAACCAAAATTATGTACTCCTGAGTAAATGTGTCTCTGCTGATACACTTTGACTTCATGCTTATACTCTTTCATCTGATACTTCTTTTATTTTGATGTTCTCCCCCTTTGTTATTTCTCTCCAAAAATATATCCCTTTATCTTATCTTCCCCTATTTTATTCTCCCCCCTTTTGACACTTATGTCAAATGCACTATACACTGATTGTGTGTTTATCTAGAAAATATTTATGGACATCCAATATTATCTTGAGGGTTGCATCCCAATTATCACATGCAACATTCAATGACTTGATTTGGATTGCAAGCTCAGTAGCAAGGCAAACTAAGCCATCTAAAGTAGAAATATTGGGGTCTTTCTTTAGTAGAGTTCTAGGATAGCCCAACTCCTTGTCCAAAATTTCCATATGGGGGGTGAGGGTCGCTTGGATGCTAGTCAGTTTGGCTTTTATGTTAGCCTCATTTTCTATCAATACAACTAACTAACTTTTTGTTTGAAGCAATGTCTCAAAATGCTTCTCACTTTAAACTAGATTCATTGGTAGTCTTGCACCTGATGCAAAAATTTGGCTCTCCAAACTCAGAATGTGACTTCTGGTGTTTTGGGTGTAGAGTGATGGGTTGCACAATTTAGTGTACAATGATAATATGTTCTCAAGTACCTTCTTCACATCCTCAACCTTAGTTGCCAGTGCAACTTGTGTGAGTGCTATGTCACCAAATATTTTCTTATTCACTTTGTTTTGGAACTTCTTTTTTGACCATTTCAATAATTTGGCATTAATATCAAGGTCTTTATTATTGACCTTCTCCACTATGTCTATCAGCTGTTTCATTAGCGGCTTTGTCTCATTAGGAGTTGGCAGACTAAATGCATCTAAAAAGATGTCTTTGATGTCCTATAGTGCCTACTTCTGCCTATGTTCTCTCCTAAGAATTTCTTGATTCTTTTTCCTTTCTAGGGCCTGCTATAATATGCCTATTTTTTCTAATGTCATGGTATCATAATCATATTTGGGTATAACAATGTCTTCATCAAGACTTACATCTCCATATTGAATTACCTTTTTAGTCTTTGATGAACTTGGGCTTGGCAGTAAGATTTGCAATGGAATAACATCTATGCTTCAATTTTGAAGAGTTTGTGTGGAAGAAGTGCTAGATGCTGGTAAGGCTACTAGAGCTTGAATGGCAACTTGTTCCTTCACCTTAGGTGTCAACTCACTCTCTTTAGACTTGCACTATTTTTCCACTATGACTTGACTTGCACCTTGTCCTTGTGCTGAAGTGCAGATAAGTCTATTTGACTTGTTTCTTGTTGTCTTGTTGTGGTAGCTTGTTCTCCTACTATCTTCTTCTCAAAAGTATCAATCTTGACAATTGTATCAACCTTGGTAGATGTATCTTTTGGCATTTTGAAAAAAGGTTGTACATTGGCAACTAAGGGGATGATAGAAGGTGGTTCTTTTGGATTCACCTTTTCCCTTGCAACATCAACCACTAACTTTTGTAGTTCATCTACACTTACCAAAACTAGATTTTCACAAAATTTGACCTACAGTGTAGACTGATCTAATATCTTCTTTAAATCTTCTTTAGTAAGGGGATTGATGTTCTAAGCTAATAGTTTAGAAACATCCTTGATAGTTATTGTTTTAGTTGTTGTGTCATGTGGAGGACTAACACTTGACAATTGTGTGTCTTTCACACCCTATTCTTCTATCTGCTTAGGCTCAGTTGTTGCCTTGTCATCTTCTTTCATTTATGTTCCTCCTCCAACACTATTATCTTTATCATCATCTTCTTCAACATCATCCTTGACCTTAGTAGGTTTAGGTTATCCTTTCTTTATTGTGGTTAACCCATAAATGAGTTTCCATATCTATGTTGACTTTTTGACAACATCCTCAATATTATTTTGTAAAATTATTAAGGCTCTATATTTAGGTGTAAACCTAACTGCATACTTCTTTACAACCTTAGCAATTTGTGCCTTAGTTAATTCAAGCATCACTTGGGCCAGTGTGGTCTCCCTAATTTGTCTTTCCAAATTTAGAGAATAGTGCCATTTTTTCTCAACTATGTCATATAGACTCTTAGGTACAGAGTTGGCAAATTCTAGTGGTGTTGTCTTGAATTTTGCCATCATGGCATATAGGACCTCCTCCACTTGGTTTTTGTCCTCTTTACCCAATTTATCAAAATCAACATGACCGAATCCTGATGGATCTACATTGCTCTTAACATTTTCACATAAATTTTCAAGATTTGAAAGAGGGTTGTGACTCACCACCTTAAATTATCTGTTGTCATCTGACTCTATTTTCTCCTCAGAATCTTGTTGAGCAACATACTTCCTTCTTGGTCTCTTATGCTCTTGATCTCCTTGCTCTACTTGTTTGGTCTTTTCCTTGGCCTTTTGAGTAGTTGCACCTATGCTTTCTCTTGTAGTAGGTGCAATGGGCTTTGGCTAACTAGGTTTGGAAATTTTCTTAGTCCTTGCCACAAGTTGTGCCTTGCCCTTCCTCTTCTTTGGCTTGGTAGGAGTAGGTTCTTTCTTGGCTTCTTCTCCCTCAACATCTTTAGTCTCCTCCTCTTCATGGTCTTCTCCCATACCTTGAGTTAATGTAAGAGGTGCTTGTGCTTGATTATTTTCTTCTTCTTCTTCTTCTTCTTCTTCTTCTTCTTCTTCTTCTTCCTCAGAACCCTCTCAAAAATCTACACTCTTAATTTTCCTAATTGCTCCAAGTTTCTGCATCAGTTGTTGTAACTGTAGCTCTGCTAGATCATATTTATGATTTTTCTTGAAAATCTTGTATCCAACATCCACAACTATATAGGGTACACTATTCAATCTAATGGATTGATAGAAATTATGTGATATAACCCTTACAACAAATTTAATAAGAGGATCAGTAATTGTGTCTATTTTCATACCTCTCTTGTTCCAAAAAACTCTTGTATTCTTTTCAATCACTTCCTTAGATTCACTTCTTCGTGTCTTAGGTTGATCTAGGGTTGGGTAACTAGTAACCCTATGGATTATTCTCTTGGTAATTTTAATAGGTCCATTTTACAACCATAAGGAACTATCATGAATTTGGCTAAGCACTATTTTGATCCATTCTATCTTAAACACATTTGGAAAATTTAGGACTTGTGTTAATCCCTTTCTCTCAACAATTTTGAACTCTTCTTTCAAAACACCATTTTCACAGAGTTTTTTGTATGCTTCTTTGATTTCCATATCTCCAATTCTTCCTATCTTATAGTTGAAGCATTTTCTCACATCTTGCACCATTATTACATTTAGCAGAATCATTGACAATGCGCCAGAAGGGTTTTTCTTATATGTAATGTTAGGAATAGCTTGAAAATTAGTTGCTTAACTTCATTACTTACTAATTGAACATTTAAAACTTCCTTTCCCTCAACATTCTTCAAACTCAATGCCATAATGTGAAACAAGGGTTTATGAAAATTAAAATTGTGTAGCTCAACTCTTGGTAAATACCTTAGGAAATCTAATGAACTATCATGAGATCACTGCTAAAATCTTTCCTCAACTACTTTGATGGATTTCCAAATTGCCTTCTGCTCTACTCGCTCTTTCTTGAGTTTGAAATGATAAAGAATGAGCAAAAATTGATCAAATACCCTTTGAAAACCCTATAATTAATGTTGAGTGCTTACACAACTATAAGCTTGACATCAACCAATTTTAGGCTCACTCGACATCCATTGAAATTTCCATCACTCGAACAAGCACTACAAGCTCGACATCAACTACCTAGTTTGATAGCTTGATATCTTCTAACATTCCACTCTACACATATAAGAAACTTTTCATTCTTGGCAACAACATGAAATTTTTTTTGAACATATGTCTTGAATTTCTAATAATATCTTGCATCTTTATTCATGCTAATATAGTCATTTTAGTACTGGAGCCTTTTGGGACTAATGTATGATATAGCCTTTAAATATTAGTCCCACATACCTCTTGATTGGCTAGTTTGATGAGGTGTGGTCACCTAGGTCATTGGGTAAAGTGATGGTCACCTAGGTCATTGGGTAAAGTGATCTCTTATCCATTTGATGTGTTACATTCATCTTTCTTTTTTCATGTCCTATTCATCTCATCTCTGATGTCTTCAACATTTGCCTTGCCTTTTCTTTTATCAAATTCACAACTTGGTTCCTTTGACCTCATTAAATAATACCTATTGATGTGACTAGTCTTCAAACAACTAAAACATGTGGTTTGACTCAACCACCTTTTGTAATTACCATTGAAGTGTGTCCTAATACAATTCTCAAGAACATGTCCATATTGTTGACAATAATGACATCTATATCTTGTATTATAGTCCCAATTATAGGAGTTGCCATTGTTTCTTACCTTTTCTTTCCTATTTGATGACCACATGGGTTTGGATTTGCATTCAAAAACTATATGTCCATACTTCTGACAGTCATAGCAATATCCTTCAAATCTTTATGTATGCAAGGTCTTGGTTCTGCATTCATGTGCCTAATGACCTTTCTTGTTGCACTTATGAAAATGAACCATGTTCTTGGCCTTAACATTATGATTGATAGTCTTGCTCCTGCACACATTAACAATATGTCCTTTCTTACCACAATTATGACAAGTAGGTTTGGAGTTCTTACCTTTGTTGTTCCTTTCTTCTGCATTTTTTGATGATTCTCCTTTAGTGCTTGTGTAATTTCCTTTCTTATCACAATTATGACAAGTAGGTTTGGAGTTTTTAACCTTGTTGTTCCTTTCTTCTACATTTTTGGACGATTCTCCTTCTTCAGTGCTTGTGTAACCTAGTCCAGATGTATCATTGGATCTAGGGGATCTCAGTAATTTCTCAAAGTATTTGATGGCTTCATTTGGTTTGTTGAAACTTTCAACAAATTCTTTTTTTTCTCTTTAGGTCCCTCTACAATTTTTCATTCTACAACTTCAATGTAGTTATCTCAATGTCCTTGACATTTAACTCATAGTTGACATTCATCATTTGACTTAGTGTATATAATTGCATGTTGGAAATCTTGGTTAGTTCTAATGATTTTTCTTCTAGTCTATTAGCTAGAGTTCTTTTGTCTTCTTCAATCATGGCTTTGTCTTCCATAGCTTTCTTCTTTTGTTCAGTTACCTCACATAGTAGTATGGCTTGTGATTCTTGCTCTAACTTGAGATTTCTAGTTTCCTCAGCTTGGGCTCTATTCTTTTCCATTATATATGCAATTTCTACATCAATTCATCGGAGTCACCATTGGAAAATAGTTTAGTTGTGTCAATCTCTTTGTATTGTGTGTCATTCTCTACAATAGCAATTTCTTTTCTTCTCTTCAAGGAATTCTTTAGGTCTTCTCTTGCTTGATTCAGCTGATGTAGTATGAGATGTATTTCAATCTCCTAGTTCTCAATAGTCTTTCCCAACTTGTAGACTTATATTTCAAGATCTTTTTTCAAAGTTGCAAAGCTTCTCTTTCAGAGAACAAAGCTCTGATACCAATTGTTGGAAATTATAATAGGAAAGGTAAACTTCTAAAATGGGGGAAGGTGAATCAATAGTTTAAACTTGGACCCATAAACATTTCACCACACATCCATCTCATGCATTCAATGAGTAAACTAAAATAACATGTAAAGCATATACATCTAAATCATGTAAACATGTAAGCATTCACACACTTAACACCAAATATGATTACCCAGAAGCCCTCCAAGTGAGAAGGTAAAACTAGGGTGGGGATTACACCCCCAAATCTTCACTACTGCAGCAATAAAGTGTATCCAATGAAGGTTACAATATTTTGATCATGATACATGATCTACCCTATGAAAGGTTTGCATTGTTAAAGGCTTACAAAGACTGTTAGGTCTCACCTTGTTAGAAGATTTCAAAACCCTGTTAGAAGTGTGCTTGGTTAAAGGACTTTAACTTACAACTAAGTAAGCACTCTATTAAAGGATTTCATACAACCTACTAGGACTACTCTGTTAAGTGATTTTGACTGAAATCACCTATTAGAATGTCTCAACATTGATCTTGCAGTTGGCACTTGCTTGCTTGATAACAAATCACCTCTATACAATGTCTTCTTGATCCTTCTTGATCATATGTCTCTATATTGTATCCTTTTCTCTATCCTTTGTTCTACTCTAATTGATTTTGTAATGTGGTTTCACTTCATAACTTCTAAGTCACCATGAATGTTCTATTTGTACATGCAAACTATCCTCTTCACTCCTTTAATTCCTTACACACTCATATGAAAAGTTTAGGGTTTCATCCTCCTTAAGAAGACTTAGTGACTTAGGGTCAGGTATGAATCTATGGCTGAGATTCATCCATTTTGTTGCTTAAACCTTCATATTTTCTAATTGGTTGCATGTAATTGCATAGGGAATCCAACTAGAGATTCATCCTTATCTCCAAAGTATCAAAATTCAATCTTAAGTCAGCTCAAAAATGGTTTACATAGTTTTTTGTGCCATTTCAAAAAAATATGTTAAAACTATTTTACTCGACATCTGAAGTCTTTGATGCTCGACATGTATTAATATTCCTACTATAACTCAACACCTACATTTTTTGGCATCCACTATTTACTCAGCTCCTAAATCACTCACCATGGTCTATCTTCTTGGCACTTGAGTGACGCAACATGTGAGTGGCTTGGCACTCACTATGACTCGACATGGTCTAATATTTACATGTTGTGCTTGACATGTACTACTAGTTCGACATGAACTAAGTCAATAACTTGTCAAAACCAATCTGAGATCAACAATCAAGTACTGCTAATCATAAAACATAATCTTAAAATAGGCTTAAAAGAATCTAACAACATAAAAAGGTTAACTAGGGGTAGGCATTACAATATAAATCCTGCACACTAAAACATACGATCAAGTGCAATTGCATATAATAACATAGTTGAACCAATAAATGCATTAAATAACCTAATTTAACCATTTATTTAATTATACTAAAATAATCTGTTTACATCACTCGCTTTTTCATAAAGCATCACAAAGCAAGAATGGAGTAAATAACCATAGCATTAAATCCAAAATATAAACATAATTAGAGGATATGTCCAAATATCGAATAACTAGATATCATCATTGTGTACTAGAAATTTTGACCTGTTGGGAGCATGAATCAACAAGAAAACATTAGTTCAAACCAAAACATGTAATAAAATTTCATCAAAATGAAGGAAAACTAAACTAATGCTTGCTTGAGTTTTGCAACTCAGAGTAGCCAACAAATCAAGTCTACCCGCCACCTCTACAACTCAACAAAGACACCCATGAGAGGCCTTTTTGGTGTGTTAAGATGGAGGGTATGTTTGGTGTGCTCTCCCAAACAAAAAAATAGAGTGAATCTCTTGAGTGAATGTGAAAATTTGAGTGATGATGCAATATGAACCATAAACTATATGAGATGAAGAACACTTCAAGAAATGGCTATGGAGAAAGCCATACTTGAAAGCATTCAACGATGGAAATATGAAATGCAACAAATAAACTAACTAGATATGCAAGCTAAACTAAGCTATAAATGAGATGGAGATGAGAAAATGCATGCAAACTAGATCAATAATGCAAATGCAAAGATAAACCAGCTACCAAGTGGTTAGTATTCTCCTATAAATCTCTAGAAAATTCAAACTATAACGAAAACCCTAGCATGAAAACTCAAGACTCAAAATGACATGGTAACAATGCAATAATGAGAGATGCAAATGATTGAGACAAGGCCTCTATTTATAGGCTCAAAAGAGGGAGGTGGCATCCATGTAGATGCCACATAAGGTGACATGCAAGCCATGCATATGGTCAAGAATTCAAAGTTTGCTCACACATGTGTGAGAAAACTTGAGAAGAAGAGTGGGAGACAAGAGTGCAAAAGGGAGTGTGTAGGCATGCCATCTCACACATGTGTGAGCACACTCTTAGGCTAATGAGGGGGATTAGGAAGAAGATTAGAAATGATTAAGTGGGATTAGAAAAGAAGTGGGCTTAAGAGGATGAAAATGATGGTTATAGGCTAGACTCTAGATTAGGTTTAAGATTAAGTTAAATAAAATTTAATTTAATGATGAGTTTAGAGGAATTAATAGGATGTGAGAATTAAATAAACAAAATTTATTTAAAAAGAGGGATGATGGAGGATCATGTGTTAAATTAATTTAACACATTAAGACTAGGAGTATTTAAATTAAATTTAAATATTTAAGAGAATGAACTCATTTAATAATTTAATTAAATAAGTAGAAGAATGTGAGAAATATAATTAATTAATTAATAATTAATTACAATATCACGAGAAATATTAAAATTAATTAATATAGTGTTTAGGGACAATTTTAAGTGTCTACATTTTGCCCCTCTTTGATGTGATGTCGAAATGACATCATATCAAAGAAAAAAATATATAGGTTGCCCTAGAGAAGATAGGAGTTTTATGGTGACGACAGAGGAGGAGAGTACCCCCTCACAAAAATTGTGCAAAAAATAAATTTTGGGCAATTTTTGCGAAAAAGTCTTAAGAAAGAAGAAAAAGGAGAGAAAATGGGACTAAATGACAATATTTGCATGACTTGCAATTAAACAAGGGACGAACATGGCTCAGGGAAGACATGGGCTCAAATAGGGTCCGTGGGGGGCCTATATATGCCTTGGAGGGGCCCAAAGAAGGTCATTGTCACACCACAAGTAGAGCATCCAGAGCAAACATGGACCCCATTGATCGATTGTAGCTTGGTGAGCATGTTCGAGAGTACTAGTGAGTAGCAAAGATGGGCCCACCGATAAGTCATCTAATCCTCTTCATGTTTTGGTAAACTAGGCTACGTTAGGCACATTTAATATGCCATAAATGCATCGAAAATGAGGTATGGGCAGAGACAACAGTCTCCACCTTATCATCTGTGCAAATGATAAAGCAGTGACATTGACATCTGCGGAGATGACAAGAACCATCCTAATGTCTGCGCATATGCCACAGGGGGGAAGGGTGATGAGGAGATGACAAGGTTCATTCTGCCATCTTTGCAGATAGCAAAAAGGGGTTAGGGCTAGCAAATATGACGGAGAATAGTGTGTTGTCTCCATAGATGACACAATGTTGTCATCTTCGCAAATCAATGTCTGCACATATTGGAGTCTACACTGATTAGCGACTTTTCCAATTAGGTTAGACTTAAAAGAGGTGAGGGAAGATGCCCCATTCTAGGGACATCATAGGCTAGAAAGATTGACGCTCTGCATGTCTATGCTGCAGGAGGACACAGTGGTGTTTAGGTCGAGGGAGCACTATCCTCCAACCATGGCAATATAGGAGAGACTCATAGATGCAAATTTGGGACACGTGCGACTGTACAGCCTAGAGCACATACATGAATGGCCGAACCTGAGGGCCCATTCAGCACAGCTATCAACTCTAATAGAGCGATGGCATATGCCTACAGGGAGCTTTCATCTATCAATGGGGGAGGCTACAGTCACACTCCTAGATGTGTGGCAGATCCTGCGAGTCCCGATCAGAGGCACATACTCAAATTATGTATTGGAGGGTTCTAATCCATTCTTGAGGGAGTGCTTTAGCAGATGGTGACAACAATTACCCGTCCAACAATCATGGTTGTTGTGGAGGGGCACACTAGAGTAGAGGCTACCGAAGCTAGTAGTATACCTAGCCTCACTGATATGGAAGATGCTACCAGATCATGCAGGACACGGGTAGCCGATCGATTGGGCACGACTATTGAGCACCCTGCTACAAGAGGAGGGAGTAGTCTATTGCTAGGGATAGACAATCTTGGCTGAGTTATATCACAATTTTCACATGTGTGCATATCGAACGCAACACACTGTAGGACCAGGACTGAAGCTACTAATGGTCTAGTCATCGGAGCACTTTGGGGTCACATGGCCCATCACTTAGTAGGAGACCAGGTAGCCTAGAGAGTCGTTCACCTACAGATACCAGCCTCCCATCCAATATACATCGACAAAGTCTGTGGGATTCTGGCACTGGTGCATAGACAAGATCATCATGTTCAAGTGGACTCCCTATGATGGGGTAGAGTGGTGGGGGTAGAGACTGGCAGCAAGTGGCAAGGATGACACAAAGGATCAAATGTACCTCCTACACACACAAATTGACTTCTGGATCATTGGCCGATCCATGTATGTGATCATGCACTACATGCCCTCTTGTGTGCGATGATAGTTTGGCAAGACAAAGGACACAGTACCAGACAAATTTTTATATCCTGTGGTGTCATGAGAGTATGGCCGGTTATGAGGGCATAGGACTACCTTTCAATTGGCCCAAGCTTCTTGGTTGGGGATGGCAGTAGTGCCATGGGTGCACAGTCAAGATAGGGGAGATGCAAGTATGACACTAGCATATGCACAATGGTGGGCAACCCATCAGCGAGTCAGACTTACAATGCCAGGGGAACCTCCACCAGCAGAGCAAGCATGGGGTGATGGAGATGGTGCAGGGGATGGGGGATAGGAAACTATGATGCCACCTTTGGCACAAGGTGCATAGCAGGGACCTCACATGCACAAAGTTAGGGTGAGGAGGGGTCCAGGGCCAGCACTAGTACAGGGACCACCATAGATAGGGCCCCAGGCACAAGTATAGGCACCTCTACAGGAACCTCCATAGGCACCACCATAGGCACCTCCACAGGGATAGGTACAGGGAGAGGACCCAGACATGGTCAGGGCTGAAAGGGACAACTTACGGTTAGAGGTAGCTCGCCTACAAGGGATAGCATAAGTGCAATAGGCACAAGCATAGAGCTTAGAGTAGGCCATGGGGGCTATACAGGCAAAGCTATAGGTGCAGAGGGCTAGGGGAGATAGTGTACAGGAGGCCTTAAGAGCCCTACAAGCACAAGTGGATGGCAGGGAGTTTGTAGGGATGGGCATCCCTATAGGGGCAGAGGAGCGGGTAGAGCTGGAGAGACTCCAAGGGGACATAGCTGCATTACGGGCTAAGTGAACTACCCATCAGGCACAGTTGGACGGATATTGTAGGGAGAGGGACATAGCTAGATATATGCTATAGCCTAGGGTAGCCATCTCAGTAATGCAGGAGGCCATCGCAGCTAGCTGAGCAGAGGCACGGGCCATACGAGAGGCAACTTATTATAGGTCACTTTATATTGAGGTCATGCCTACTGATTGACAATAGCCAGATTTTGAAAGGGAAGCTAGCTCATGGATCTTGGATGGTAGAGCTAGATCAGGGTAGTCCATAGGATAGTAGAGACCTCCTCGAGGGGGGGGGGGGGGGGGGGGTGGGGTTCAGGGGGGGCTGAGCCCTCATAGCCAGCAGCTTGATGTTATATAGTGATCAATTTTTTGATAGATATGTGCAGATACATCAAGTTTTTGATGATGCATTTGTACTACATGATTCTATATGATTTGTATATAGACTGTACAGACACTATTTTTTGAGATATATACATGACATGATTTGATGACTCTATATGTGTATGGATTTATGTGATGCATATGATGTTTATGATGTGGATACTAACACTTGTGATGCAAGATGCGATGCTATGTGGTGATGTTTCTTATGATGTATGCATATGTACATGATGTCTAACATGTGTGTGATGCAGATTTGTGGGAGATTATGAGATGTATGCATTGTTTTATTTTACATGGATGCACTATATATATGTGAGATGTGATTATGATGTATATGCCCCTAGATGTGATGATTAAAATGAATGTATGCAACTAATGGAATGATTCTAATGCAATTTGATAAAATGAACTAAAAATGCCTAATGGAAACTAAATGATAAAATGAACTAAATGCCTAATGCAATCTAATGCAAATGAACTAATGAATGAGTATCTGTCATAACTGTCACTCATAGAAACCCAGTAGTGTAGTATAGGAGGGGGGAAATAAATATAACCTTTTCTGAAGCATGACTTGAATGAAACCCTATACTACATGCATCCTAACTACATGATATCAAGAGATTCCATTGTGTTCATATGGAGAGCACACCTTAAGTTAATTTTGCAAACGAGTTTATGCATTATACGCTATAGAAGCATAAATGACATGACTCTTTTGCATGGACTAGACATAAAAAACCATAGAGACTTTAGGATGATAGGTGTAGTTTGCATAGTCATGATGGATCAAATTTCATATACACAACAAAGAGGTCTAGGTACACCCAAAGTCTTTCAGGGATCTTTGGTGGGATGAGTGCTAACCCGTTGCCCCCTTTACGCAACGCATTAACATAACCTGAAACTAACACATATGAAATAAAGCCTCAAAAATAGATCATACCAAAAAAAATGTGTAGTCAAGGAGAGCCATTCAGGTACGACCAAAATATTGAAGATCAAGATGCACCATAAAAGGCTTTCACTAACATTAAAAAAAAAAAAATCAACCAAAAAGAGACCTCATGACCAAGTAGTCATTCAATCCACAGTTCTTGCCAAGAACCTTAGGTCTAGAAGTGAATATCACAATGTTGCCTATAGGAAGGATTCATCCTATAAAAGTGTGTCAAGTCAAAATGTCAATGATCATGAAATCATGCATTTCTGGCAAGGGCTGTGAAGTGAACAAGTTTCTCGAATCATTAAGTCTCAAATGGTGATTTTGTGTAAGTCCAAGTGTGGTCACTATTGTGAAAAAGCTCAATGTAATGGGATTGACAATCACTCGATGGAAAAATGCCTCGCAGACTAGAGGTCTTTTAAAAGATGGAAGTGAAATGAAGCCTTGCAAACAAGAGGTCTTTTATTGGATGCATGAAATGCAAAAGGCTAGATAAGACTTTGCACAAGGGAAATGGAATGGTGGAATGGAGTCAAGAAAAACAAGCCTTATAGGTAATGGATCAAATATACCTTTTTTAGGAACATTTTTCTGCTTTTTAAGGCTTTTTTCAAGAACATTTTATGAATTTTTTTGGATTTTCTGATTTTCTAATTTTTTTGGATTTTTGCAGGACTATAAACATTGTACAAGAACTACAAAGGCTCAAGCATAGAACCGCTTGAGATGTTGGATATTTATAGGCTCAAGGATCTGATCTCCCTCTGGAGTAGCAATCTAATATGCCCTAGAACCATATTTGGCTATAATGATAAATGGACCTAGCCAATTTGCCTCAAACTTTCCTTTCTTTTCACGGTTCTGGAGGTTCTTCATATTATGCTGCAAAACTAAGTCACCCACTTCAAATTTTCGTGGCTTGACTTTCTTATGATACTGAAGCTAAAGGCAATTTTGATACATGCAGAGGTGGTTTAGGGCATTGAGTCATCTCTCATCGATGAGTGCCAGCTCTTGCAAGCGAGCAACTTGGTATTCTTCTTCAAATATCAAATTCTTGAGAGAGATTCTAAGGTAAGGCAGCTCAATTTTGATGGGCAAGACAGCTTCAGAACCATAAACAAGGAAAAATGGGTTGGCTCTTGTGGGGTTATAGATGGAGGTGTGATAGGCCCAAAGGGTAGGAGCAATTTGGATGTGCCAATCATGGCCAACTGCATCAACGATTTTCTTTAGGATTTTCAAAATGGTTTTATTGGTAGCTTTAGCTTGGCCGTTGCCTTGGGGGTAGTATCTGGTGGAAAAATGTTGGGTAATTTTGAATTTCCTACACAATGTGGCAACTTCCTAATTTTTGAAAGGGGTTCCATTATCAGTCATGATATCTTGAGGTATATCAAAATGAAAAATAATGTAGTTCAAGATGAACTTTGAAATTTGTTTTTTGGTGATGTAGGTTAAGGGAATAGCCTCGACCCACTTTGTGAAGTGCTCAGTGGCAGAAATAATGTACTTGTGGCCATTTGAGGAATTTTGGTATACTTGACCAACAAGATTGAATCCCCAATAGGAAAAGGGCCATGGGGTGATGGTGGGCTAAAGGTCTTGGGTGGGAGTGTGTATTAAATCACCATGCTACTGACATGGAACACATCTTTTTACAAACTGATATGCATCTGCTTCCATAGTGGGCCAATACTAACTTGTCCTAAGAAGATTTTTTGCTAATGTAAGGCCACTAGAATGGGCACCACAAATCCCTTGGTGAACCTCTTCTAACACCGTTCTAGCTTCATCTGAATTGAGACATCAGAGGAGGGTTCCATCAAAGTGTTTTCAGAAAAGTGTGTCACTTAGGATGGTATATCGGGTGGTTTGGCACACAAAGGTTTTGCTTTGATTTGGGGTGAGGGCTATGGGAATGGTTTTGTGATGTAAATAAGAAAAAATATCAATGTACCATGGAGACTTAGGACCAACAATCTGACACACAAACTCTGAATGAGTTTTCTCATAAGTAGGAGTAAAAAGATTCTCAACAAGAAACTCACATTTAGGACTATATTCTAGCATGGCAATCATAGAGGAAATAGTGGCCATGGCATTTACTACTTTATTATTAGCCCTTGGAATCTGCTAAAAAACAATCTCTATAAAATGTTGCTTAAGCTCCTCAACTATTCTATGGTAGGGCAACAATTTCTCATCCTTGGTGTGGTATTCATTTGTGACTTGTTTAATGACCAATAGTGAGTCTCCAAAGACAAGAAGGTTTTTGATATTCCATCTGATAGCTTGACGTAGTCCTATGACTAAACTTTCATACTCAGCT
The DNA here is from genome assembly GCA_028749045.1 of Cupressus sempervirens. Classification (NCBI taxonomy): domain Eukaryota; kingdom Viridiplantae; phylum Streptophyta; class Pinopsida; order Cupressales; family Cupressaceae; genus Cupressus; species Cupressus sempervirens. Next base: position 573,857,963 of record CM053792.1, on the reverse strand, counting down.
ATATTGTTTGTGCAAGGGAATGAGATTTTATAAGACTTAGGAATGAGATCCCCTTGTGGTGTCACAAAAAAATTCTTGCCCATGATCCCTTTTGTGTAAAGGATCCATCAAAAAATAATTTCCATGGTGTAGCAGGGGCTAGGGTCATAATTGTGTCATCTAGAAAATCAGCTACAATGGGATGGTCACCTTGAAGAGGAGCTTCAACAAGCTAATATGCAATTACTTGTCCTTTAATGGCCTTATGATCCTTATAAACAATGTTGAATTCACTTAAAATTAAGACCCATTTTGCTGCTTGACCAGTGAGGGCGGCTTTTGATAAAAAAATACTTGAGTGGATCTATCTTGGCAATGAGATATGTAGTATGATTAAGCATATAATGACGTAGTTTTTGCATAAAAAAGACTACAACCAAACATGCTCTTTCAATAGCAGTGTAGTTTAACTCAGCCAACTAGTGTTCAACTGGGGTAATATATGGCTTGCTCATTCTCATTGTCATCTAATTGTGCCAAGAGTATTCCTAGGGCAATTGAAGTAGCTAAAATGTATAGAATCAATGGTCGTCCTACAATTGGAGGTACTAAAACTAGAGGATTAGCCAAATATGTGTTAATTTGTTCAAATGCTTTTTGGCATAGACAATCCCATTGAAACTTGTTTCCCTTGCAAAGAAAATGCTGAAGTGGATGGACTTTATCTACTAGTTGTGACACAAATCTCCTAATAGATTGTAACTTTCCTTGAAAATTATGGAGTTGTTTCAATGTGGTAGGTGGAGGCATATCCATGATGGCCTTCACTTTAGCTGGATCTACCTCAATACCTCTTCTTGACACAATGTAGCCTAACAATTTTCCTGATTTGACCCCAATATGCACTTCTTAGGATTAAGGCGCACTTTGTATTTCTCCAAGCTATCAAAAATGGTGGTAAGGACATTAATGTGGGATTCTCTTGTCTTATATTTTCCTATGATATCATCAAAATAGTCCTACATTATGACATGTAGAAGATCATGGAATATGGTAGTCATTGCACGTTGATAAGTGGTGCTAACATTTTTCAAGCCAAAAGGCATGACTTGATAATAAAAGGTTCCCCATGGGGTGGTAAATGTCATTTTATGTTGATCCTCTTCTATAATTCTGATTTGGTTATAATTGGAAAATCCATCCATCAAAGACAACATCTCATGTCTAGCAGTCAAATCCGCTATGATATCTATGTTAGGAAGTGGAAAATCATCCTTAGGACATGCGAGATTTAAATCTCAAAAATTTGAACAAACACGGATGCCCCTAGATACTTTCCCTACAAGAACAATGTTCGAGACCCACTCAGGATAGTCAATAGGATGGATGAACTTTGCCTCTAACATTTTTTGCAACTTTGCTTTGACTAGGGGTGCTATGTTAGGGTGCATTTTGTGCAACTTTTCCTTCACTGGTTTAATCTTGGGATCAACTGTCAAATGATGCACAACCAAATCTGTGTCTAAGCCAGGCATGTCTTTGTATGTCCATGCAAAATTATTTTTTCCCTTTTTCAAGAGTTCAATCATGGCCTTTTGTTCCTCAAGACTTAAGGTAATAGCAATGTAAGTGATTCATGGATTATCCTTTGTTCCCAAATTTACTGGAATTGTGTCTTCATTCAAAATAGGTGACTTTTCTGGTGGCAAAGATCTAAATGGCAAGTTAAGCTCTCCCTCTTTTATCACCTCTAAGAGGTTTTCACCAGAAGATGCATCCTTTATTTTATATTTTTCTTCATCCAAAAGTGCCCCAAAGGAGTTTTCACTAGAGGATGTTTCTTTTATTTTTCCATTTTTATTTTCTTTTTCACTTTTGTGACTAAGAGAGTTGACTTGGCTACCAAAGTAGGCTTCCTTATTGTACTGGATCTCATGTTCGTAATCTCTAAGATTCTTAGGGCCAAAAAGTGCCATCACTGCTTCATTAGTCTTACAAATGTTAAGAGCTGGTGGTGTATCTTGAAGGTCCTAGTCTATCATGTCGAGATTGGTGAGATGTAGGTTATTGGATGAAAGGTCATCTATGGTAATGACATGGACATAGTTATCTAGGTCATCTTCAATGTATTTGAAAGGTACTTTGAAGAATTCCTCCTCTTCAATCTTAGAATCAGGTTCAACCGTACAATAGTTGTCAGCAAAGGATACCTTAGGTTTAATGGAGCCCAATCCACGTCCTTTAGGATAGCTATTAGCTTCTAAGGATTTTCTAATTCCATCTTCTTTCGGTCTAAGGCTGGTACCATGATATCCCATGTTTTCAATAATGGGAGGTGCCTTAACATATTTATCCTTAGGAAACTCCACATGTTCATCTTTTCCATCATAATATAGCCAATCTAGGATATTATCCTCCATGTGCTCATCACTAAGTGAACCACATGCTCAAATGTTGTCTTCCTAACTTGCATGGTTTCCATATTAGTAGAAGGTGATAACTGAGAAGTTTTTCCAAAGGAACAAGGGGAGAGTGGTAGTTGTCCAACAAACAAGGCATTTTCAAACTTATACTCTCCCATTCCTAAATAAAAAAAAGTAACCTTCTTCCCTGTGGTGTTAATTTTAGTATCTTCAACATTCTCTTTTCCCTTGTAGGAATTTGAATCCTCATTAATTCTGGTACTATTGTGGAAGGTGGTTCTATTATGGTTAGAGACTTAGGTATAAGTTTGGAAAACTCACTTATTGGACAAATTTACTAGTGTGCCTTCCAATATTTTACAAAATGCAAAAGGAGTGGGATCCCCTAGGATTGTGATATCTCTTCCTTGGTAGGGAAATTTCAAGCATTAATGATAGGTAGATGGGACCGCCTTTAGTGTATGTATCCACGGTCTACCAAGAAAGATGTTATATGGAAAATCCAAGTCTAGGACATGGCATTCAGTATTTATGATGGCTGGTCCAACTTCTAGAGGAAACATGATGACTCTTTTTTATTCTCTTTCCCTTTCATCATATGATTTTATTGTGATCCTTTTATTGACATCTAGAAGGTCCTCTGGCAGTGCCAAGAAGTGAATCATTTTCAATGTACAAAGGTTCAAACCAGATCCATTGTCTATAAGGACTCTTTTAATCTTATGTCATTGTATAAGGACTTCAATGTGGAGCAAGAAATTATGGTGGGGATCAGGACCTTGGAAATCTTTATCTATGAAGACAAGGTGTTGTTGGGCAGGAAGATTTCCAATCATAGCAGTGAATTTGAAGCATTAATGTTTTTAGGAACACGAGACTCTAAAAGAGCCTTCTCCAAGATCTCTTTATGGATGGGTGATGTGGTTAGAAGCTCAAGAATAGATATTTGTGTAGGAGTCTTACCTAGCTGGGACAACACATCATAGCAAGAGGCAGACCTTTGTGAGGTGGATGGAACAGCAGGTGCATGTGGCATTGATGGATTAGTGTTATTGGGAGTGGCAACTTGCAAAGTGAGTCTTCCTCGTTGAGTGGTGGCATCACAATCAACTGCTTGTAAGACAAGGGTATTCACATGAGTGTCTGCCTCTTCAATGTGACCACACAAGGAGTCAAATCTACATATATCAATGGTTTCTATCTTACCACACAAGGAGTCAAATCCTTATATGTGGTTAGTAGAATAATCATAAGGTAATGCATTTGATGTGGAAGTTTGATTCGCATTGTTGGTATTGTTGTTATCATTGTTGTGATCGGGAAATGGTTTTTGGAATATCTTTAATTTAGAATTTTTAGAGGTTGGACCTCCTTCTACTTCAATTTCCCCATCATTAACAAGATTTTGGATAAAAACTTTGAGCTTGATACATTTGTTGGTGTCATGTCCTTTGATACTGTGATATTTAAAATATTTTTTTTCCCTATACCATTTTGACTTGTGTTATTTTCATCAAAAGGATTTGTGTTAGGAAATACCATCAAGTTGTGATCCACTAATTTTTGAAAGATGGCCTCCAAAGGTTCATGAAAGTTAGTGAACTTTCTATTTCGATCATAGTCACGATTGTAGTTGTTGTTACGTGGAAAGAATTGTGTTTCATTATGATATTATTGATTGCCTTGATTGTCATGATTCGAATGGTTATTGTTTCAATTGCGGTAGTTGTTGTTGTTCCCTCCTTGAAGATTTTTGACATTAGTAACACCATCATGTTTAACACCCTTATTCTTGGACCAAAATTTGGGTTTGTTATTGTTGTTTGACTCATTGTTGGAGGATGATGAACTATAATGTTTAATGGTACCTTTTTCCAAAAGTCCATTTTCAATATTCTTTCCCTTTTTGACTAAAGTGGAAAAGTCTTCAGGGCTAGCCATTTTCATGTGGAAAGACATTTTGAGTATCAAGATCTTGATAAATATATCCATAAGATGGGAATCTTCAATTTTATATGGCATACGATTAGCAAGATGTCTCCACCTTTGTAGGAAGTTGGCAAAAGTTTCTCCATTTCATTGTTTTGTGTTGCACAAGTCACTCAATGAGACATGATGTTCAATGTTGTAAGAGTATTGTGCTATAAACTTGCTTGTCAAATCATTGAAAGAAGTAAAGGAGCCCTTAGGTAAACTCATTAACCACTCAAGTGCGAAGCCTCCAAGACTTCATGCAAAGAGCCTCTTAAGATAGTCATCACTGTAGGCTACTTCTTGGCACAAAATAGAAAATTCCTTTAGATGGGTGACAGGGTATGTCTCTCCTATATACTTGTCAAATTTAAGAATTTCAAAATCGGGTGGAAATGGCACCATATTGATGGATTTATCAAATGGAAAAGGAAAAATTTCCTCAAAAGAGATATCCTTCACCCCTTTGTTGTTCATTTTAAGGACCAAATTTTGCAATTCTTGGAATTGTTGAGCCAAATCTTGATTAGGTTGCACTTGTGATTGTTTGGAGTTCACAAATCCACATCCTAAATTGTAGGGAGTCCCAAATGTAGTGTGAGGTAGTGGAGGTACTCCACTTTGGCCAATGTATTGATATGTAGTTGCTGGAATTGGCACAGATGTCTTTACCATAGTGGTTGGCACTTATAAATAAGAGGAGTGCATTGGTTGTGTCAAAATTGCCATTGGTTGAGTAGACACTTGTCCAATTCCTAAGCATCCCACAGTTGAGGTTGTCAAGGTAGATTGTGGAATACTAGCATGTGTGGTAACATTGGGCATGACACTAATGATTTGTTGAATATGTTCTGCACTCAATTGATATGTGGGTTGTGTTGAAGTGCTAGATGTAGGCATAGCACTAGTTGTTACCATGGTTTCTTTCCCTTTCTTAGAAGTTAATGCTGCGTTTGAAGTGGGCAATACAGGAGCACCACCTTTTGTAATTTGTCTTAAAAAAGTGTTCTCATCAAAGCTTGGGGGAACATTAACACCATCCTTGACCAAATTTAGGAATATCTTAGTTTTGTTTACCCTAATGGATTTCTCCATCACTTCCACATTGTAGGGATCCACAAGGAATGTCCTAACATCACTAGGTACATTGTTAGGGTCAATAGGATCTTCATCTTGGTATACTTCTTCATCATTATCCCACAAAGTTGTGTTATGGAAGGGATCTTTTGGTTCTCATGTGGATGTTGAGTTAGGCATACCAAGGTTTGAACTAGAGGGAATTGTGCTCCCTAATGAAGTTCTGAGTGGACGAAAAGGATTCTCCATCTCTTATTGCCTCAATGATTCCCACAAATGTGACATGGGATTAAACATGAACCTTCCTGATCATGTGTGTACCATACAAGAGTGACCAAGCCAATGGGTGGAAGATTATGGAAGAAAAAGAAAATGAGGATGAGAGTTATTAACCTTATGTGATTAAAGGGTCAACTACACAAGTGTGAACAAAAGACCTTGGTTTAGCAAACAAAGTTTGATTAGAGGACAATAGTATCTTTCTCCTACCAAAGATAGCGAAGTGATCTTTAGGAAAGATAGGACACCAAGTTGATTGCTCACTATTTGGAGATGGACTTGTGATCCCAAATAAGTAAGTGTAATTAGGATAAATGTTTGCTTATGGATGAAAGGTCTAATGTTGCAATGTCAAAAGATGTTTTAAGGTTTAAGCTCTCTAGAAGAAAATTTGAAAATGAAAGACTAGGAGTTTGGAAAGATGGAGGTAGATATGAAAAGATGAAAGTGTTGTGGTCACTAATTCAGTTAATTCAATCCCCGTTCACTGGAAAGAAAAACCTTGAGTTCACTCTTGGAAAAGCATACTAGTTTCAAAGTTTTCCATCGTATTCAATTCTATCATAACAATCTTGTCTAGTTTCTTCCTTTTGAATGTCTTTGATTGCATATCAGAATTGTTTGTCACTGTGTGCTAGGTTCTTCCTTTCCTTGTAGATGGGTGGTTTGGACAACTTCACTTTCTTATGTTTGACTTGGTTGACTTTATCGATCATGGTAGGAATAAAACAAGACCCAAATTTCAAGCACCAAAAACTTTGCAACAATATGTGACTAGACTCAACCAATTTCAAAATGTAGACTCAATGCAAACTACCAAAAGTAACCATGAGTCAAGAAGACCTCACTTAACCTATCTCACTCAATGAAAGGTTACCTCACAATTTCACTTGTTTTAGAACTTGTTTGATATTTTGGTTTTGGTTTTGAATGTTTGAACAAGCACGTTGAACATGCCAACAATCCTAATAAGGCTATCACTAGGATGAACAAGGCTTATCTAAAGGGCATCCTCAATATACACAAGGTACATGAGGCCCAAATCTATAGATGAAAGGAAATACTACCACACAGTCGGGGGGAGATGGTAACCCAAATCTCCTCCTTCACTTTCCAAAGGTATAAAGTTCTTTGGGGCTTAGCCAAGAGTGACAATATTCCACTTCCAAGAGAGGTGTCTTTCGATTCACCTCCCAATTTTTATACTCTGCCAGAATACTGGAGTTGAGGTCATCCCAAGGAGTGATGAAATCACCAAGTAGGCCTCCTAAAAAAGAAAAAGAAAACTACTTATTTCTTGTGCACCAAAGATCACCCAAAGGCACGAGGGGAGAGAATATGTAAGTGGTCTTGGGGTTTAAAAGATATGTTCTTTCCCAATGAAGCTTTAAGTTTTCTATCTACTTGTAGACACTCGTGATTAAAACATACAAGATTCTTTTGAACTTGAAATAGTGCCAACATAAATGAAAATGTAGATTCATCAACAAAAAAGTAAGGCGAGTCGTGAAAATAAAATGCTGAAAATAAAAATGCGAAAAATAAAGTCAATTTTCTTTAGGGCATTTAAGAGTGTATGACTTTATTTTAAGCACCAAATCCAAATGTTGTCTAGCCTAGGCATACATGTCCATTATCCTTTAAAGCATTCAAGATGGTGTGAATTCTTTTTTAGCACCAAGTCCAAATGTGTCTTCTACACTAAACATTCATGTCCATTTTAAGCACCAAAGTCCAAATGTTTGCTACTCTACACATTCATGTCAATTTTAAGCACCAAGTCCAAATGTTGGCTAACCCAAACATTCATGTCAGTTTTAAGCACCAAGTCAAAATGTTGGCTAACCTAAAAATTTATGCATTCAAATGAAAGTGTTTAATCCATAAAACTTCATTAGCCCTTAAGGTTTAAGTGATAAAAATCACTACAAATCTTCTTTAGTGATAAAAAACACTATTGATTTTACTTTTTAAGTTTTCAAGGTTAATTCTCTGCATCAAAATCGTCAATAAAACCCTACAAGTCAATATGTTGGTAAAAATTTTGTTCACAATTGCACAATTCTGCTAAAAATTGGAGATGCCCAAAATGTAGGTGCAGACGCTATTCTGTGAAGATGATGAACAATAGAGATGCCAAACTATGCAAATGCTAAAAATTGAAGATGATAGAAGACACTTTGCATGGTTTTAAGCAGACTAAATGGCTATCAGATGTAGACAACAATGTGAAATGCATAGACATTGAAAGTTAGAGATGACAAACTAAGACCTGCACATAACACAGACAACAGAATGTATTCACAAACGACAAAATATACCTTGCAAACGACAGATGGAACTTCACAGATGATAGTCAAAAAAATTAAATGACAAAATGGTTTCCTATGTAGATGCTAAAATGAAAAAAGCAAGTGATGAACTAGGTTTTTGAATTGCGGTGAAGATGCTAGAAAATGAAGACGCTTGTCTGCGAAGATGCTGGTCTGCGCATACGATAATCGCATACGACACTACGACCAACAGAGATGAAAATATGATGTTTTGTGACTGAATAGGGTTTGTTTGCAAATTTTTGGAATGAAATCAAAGACGTGGGTCCCACCAGGCATGCCAAAATGTGTGCTAAAAAATGTGACCTGTTGGGAGCATGAATCAACAAGCAAACATTAGTTCAAACCAAAACATGTAATAAGAATTCATCAAAATGAAGAAAAACTAAACTAATGCTTGCTTGAATTTTTCAACTCAAAGCAGCCAACAAATCAAGTCTTCCAACCACCTCTATAGCTCAACAAAGGCACCCATGAGAGGCCTTATTGGTGTGTTAAGATGGAGGGTATGTTTAGTGTGCTCTCCCAAACACAACAATGGAGTGAATCTCTTGAGTGAATGTGAAAATGTGAGTGATGATGCAATATGAACCATAAACTATATGAGATGAAGAACACTTTAAGAAATGGATATGGAGAAAGCCATACTTGAAAGCATTCAATGATGGAAATATGAAATGCAACAAATAAATTAACTAGAGATGCAAGCTAAACTAAGATGTAAATGAGAAAATGCATGCAAACTAGATCAATAATGCAAATGCAAAGATAAACCAGCTACCAAGTGGTTAGTATTCTCCTAGAAATCTCTATGAAAATTTAAACTACAATGAAAACCCTAACATGAAAACTCAAGACTCAAAATGATACAGTAACAATGCAATAATGAGAGATGCAAATGTTTGAGACAAGGCCTCTATTTATAGGCTCAAGAGAGGGCTTGGTGAGGTGGCATCCATGTAGATGCCACATAAGGTGACATGCAAGCCATGCAAATGGTCAAGAATTCAAAGTTTGCTCACACATGTGTGAGAAAACTTGAGAAGAAGAGTGGGAGACAAGAGTGCAAAGGGGAGTGTGTAGGCATGCCATCTCACACATGTGTGAGCACACTCTTAGGCTAATGAGGAGGATTAGGAAGAAGATTAGAAATGATTAAGTGGGATTAGAGAAGAAGTAGACTTAAGAGGATAAAAATGATGGTTACAGGCTAGGCTCTAGGTTAGGTTTAAGATTAAGTTAAATAAAATTCAATTTAATAATGAGTTTAGAGGAATTAATAGGATGTGAGGATTAAATAAATAAAATTTATTTAAAAAGGGGGATGATGGAAGATCATGTGTTAAATTAATTTAACACATTAAGGCTAGGAGTATTCAAATTAAATTTAAATACTTAGAAGAATGAAATCATTTAATAATTTAATTAAATAAGTAGAAGAATGTGAGCAATATAATTAATTAATTAATAATTAATTAAAATATTATAGGAAATATTAAAATTAATTAATATAGTGTTTAGGGACAATTTTAAGCATCTACAATCATAAAACATGTTGTCATCTCAAAAAGGGCATCATCATGTAGATATGATCAACTAGACAACATACTAATCTAACATCTATGATATTCGAAATCAAAGTATAGCATCCAACCATCAAGTCATCTCAAAAGTAAAAATAACATGAGTAACAAGTATCTCTCAGATCAAAATAAATGAGGTAAAGATTGCAAACATGAGAGGCACTACAAATGCTCTTGGATATGGATCTCAAAGTTAAGAAAATTCTTCAATGTTCTAATTTACTTTTCCTACCTTTTGAAATAGATCAAATTATCTAATAAAAAATAAATTTTCTATTCTGCCCCAAAACATTTTTATTGATTAAGCTAATAGACTTCTTCTTCTAGAGAGACTTCAGTCGAATTGTTCGAAGAATCTGACAATCTTATGCTTGGTTAAGAAAAAGTAATACTAAGGCCACACAAATAATGCAAAAATTAGGATTGTTGAGAGTGTTTTTTCTAGTTTGTGCCTTAATTGCACTTTGGTGAGCATTATTCAGAAATCGTTAAACATCATGGCCATAGGTTTAATGGTGCGGTAATTAAACCATTGTATCTCTAATGGATTTTTTTAAAGGGGAACCATATATTTTTATAATACTAACTTAAATTTTAGTTCATGGTTCAAATGTAACATGCCAGCATGAATTTGGAGCTCAGTTCCTCTGCGATGGAAATTTCCTTGCCAACGAGGATGATGTCATTTTGTGAGAGGATATGAGTACTTTGTTACTTTTATTGATGATTTATCTAGGAAGACCTAGATATACTTCTTGAAGACCAAGGATGAGGTTTTCAATCACTTCCAAGAGTTCAAGGTTCTTTTGGAGAACTCATCAAGAATGAACATAAAGGTTTTTTAGTTAGACAATGGAGGCAAGTACAAAAGAAATGTCTTCCACGAGTTCTATACTAGGGAAGAAATCAAGAGAGAGTGGATTATTACTTATAATCCACAAAAGAATGGATTTATTGAGAGGAAGAACTATTCTATATTGAAGGTAGAAAGGGCTACAATACATGACTAGGACATGCCCCATTACTTATGGTTAGAGGCATGTGGCACAATAGTTTACATTTAGAATAGAGTTCCACACAAGGTGCTAGGTAAGATGACACTAGAGGAAGCTTCCATAGAGAGGAAGCCAATTTTTGGTCAAATCAAGATATTTATGAGTTTTTTATATTTTTATATTCCAAATGACACACATACATGTTGAAAATAGATTGATACAAGTATGTGAATATGTTTCAATCATTATTTTGTCACTGATGTCAAACTTGCTACTTGTTGGTAAGACAACTGCTTAGTTGATTTGAGTACTATCATTTGTTTGATTAATGAGGAAGTTTTGATCAAATGAGATAGCAATAACACCTAGAGAAAAGGTGAGTTATGGTATGAAAAAGGAGTACAAAGATTAATTAAGATAGTGCTATTATAATGCATTGATTATTTACTTAAGATTGCAAAGGATGAATACACTAATTAAGTCTAGAAGAACAAGTAAGAAGAATTGAGGCTCCAAGCTTGATTGAGTGGATAGTAGGCACTAAGAAAATTTAGTGCAAGCCGAGAAACAAATTATTTGGAGTTGAGCAAAGTCAAAGTTCAGTGTATGCCGAGTGATATGGTGTAAGCCGAGTAAAGTTTAGTTGATGTCGAGCACTAGTATACTTTAATGTTTTTTGAGTTATCTAGTAGATGATGAGTGGAAGAACAATATGGAAGCCAAGTGACAACATATTGATGCCGAGTGCTAGTATTCATGTTAAATCATGGATTTGATGAATTTGAGCCAACTAATTTATTTTCTTAAATTTTGTGAAGCACGTGGAAGATAACTATGATGAGTTGGTTGCACAAAATTCATGGTAAACTATTTTGAGAAGAATTCAAAGAGGATTAAAGGAGAAGTTTCTAGAAGGGACTAAAGTGAAAAGATGGGTAGATTCATTGAATCCTACCTAATCCTACCTAACCCTAAAATGAACAATAGAGGATGAATGACAAAAGATCTTAATTTTCTATTTATAGAGATGGATGATCAGAAGCAAAGGTTGTCATGTGCAAGAACCTGAGTAAGACAAAGAGTCTAGGATATTTCTTCATTCAGAGATTGAACAAAAGAGACTTCTATTGGTAAGAAAAGAAAGAAGGCTTAAGGGTATGGATGCTTGAAGGGTGAACAAGATATCAAAGTTGAAGTCTATAAAAGCTAAGCAGAATGAAGGACTAAAATAGTGATATGTAATCTACAAAGTGAGTTGTAAGTTGTTATCAGATCAAGCCTTACTGTTACTTTCTAATAATTGTACCAGTCTAGGGTAAATCCTTTAGACTAAGGTTGACCTAACAATCATTTGTAAATCCTTTAACTGGGCTAAAGTCCTCTAACAAGGCTCACTCCTAACAGGGTGATTGGAATCCTTTAACCAAGTCACATTTAATAGTGTGCATTATAAATTTTAATAGGGTTGGCCTTTCATAAGGCATCACTTTAGAAGAGTGAGAATTAGTAGCATGTTACTAGTGGTTTTTTTCAAATTAGGTTTCTACATAAATTAATTGTGTCAAATATGTTATTTAATCTATTATGTTTCATGCTTACATTTCAGCAAAGTTGATTCGATAGTAACCTACAAGTTTAAGTGATTGTATGATCCAATGCATGCATCATGAATATGTTTTATGGATATGGGTTCACTAAGATGTGAAAAGTTTTATTTGTACACCTAGACCTTAGATAACTAATTCACCCCCCTCTTAGTTATTCTAATGAATTCCAATAGTACAAAGTTAGATCATAGTACAAAGAGAGGGTAATTTTTTGGGTATAGTGAAATCTCAAAGTCATATAGGATTTATATCCTATGGACAAGAATAATTATTGTCAGACATGATGTCAAGGTTCTAGAGGAAAGGATTTTAGGAGGTGCATAGATTTACTAGCTGATGAATAGAGTGAGTAGCCAACAAAAGTTCCAAGAGCAATTTGACATGCAAGGGCAACAAATCTCAAGTACAAATACCAATACAAGTGTAGGGTTGGGTGTTGAATATTCATGAAATATGGAGAAAATGGTGTAACATGAAATGCATCAAGAATACATATAGGTTGATACTTCATCCTCTATAGTAAGAAGTAGGAACCATGTGGTTCAAGATGGACACAGTGATACTTAGGAGTTTGTGGGAGCTCCTAGGAAGAGTACTAGACATAGGAGAAAACCAACAAAGTTCAATGACCATGTGATATTAGTTAGTCAGTCAATAGATAGTGAGCCTTCTAGCTATCAGGAGGCTATAGAGAATTGAGTATGATGAGATGCTATGGTTGAGGAATATTCCTCAATAATGTAGAATGATGCATGGGAGGTATTGCCTGGACCAACATATAGAGGAGTATTTGGATCATATTGGATCTATAAGATAAAGCACAGTGGAAATGTTAGCATCGAGAAATACAAGACAAGGTTTGTGGTAAAGGGGTTCTCTTAGAAGGGGGTTCTCTAGTGGCTAGGTATACTTCTATACAAGCTATGATCTCAATTATAACATAGATGGGATGTAAAGTCAATCAAATAGTTGTCAACACAACATGTCTTAATGGTGAGTTGAAGGAGGAGGTATACATAGAGAAACCTAAAGGCTTTGTAGCACACAACAAAGAGACCCACATGTGCAGATTGAAGAGAGCCTCATACAGACACAAGAAGACTCCTAGTGTGTGGTATGAGCACATTGATGCACACTGGTAGGAAATGGGCTTTATAAAGAGTGAAGAAAATGCCAACCTCTACTACTTGGTGGTTGGGAGTGAGGTTCTCATTATTGTTCCTTATGTGGTTGACCTATTTCTTATAGGTTCACTAGCCCTTATAGAGGATTGCAAGAGTGACCTTGTAGAAGAGTTAGAGATGAAGGATTTGGGACTTATGCACCACTTTCTAGGCATGGAGGTGTGGTAGAAAAATGTAGAGATTTTGTTGGGTCAAGGGAAATATTGCATTGAAATCTTGAATAGATTTAGGATGGAGGATTGTGAAGCCATGTCTACACCCATGATCATGAACTAGAGGAAGGTAGATACATCTAGGGAAAAGGATGTAGATCCCACCTTATATAGGCAATTGATTGGTTTTCTCATGTATAATGTCAACACTAGGCTAGACATAGCATTTGTAGAAAAATCCTTTAGTTAGTTCATGGTAACCAAAGAGAATGCATTGGACAACAACTAAGAATTTGCTATGTCACTTATGTGGTACAATTGAGTATGAAATCAGATATGTTCAAGATGAAGGAATCATATTGATGGACTATACTGATGTAGATTAGGTAAGAAGTAAAAAAGACAAAAGGAGTCCTTTAGGGTGTTGTTTTAGTTTGGGATCAGGAGTTGTCTCTTGGTTCAACATGAAGCAAAAGTCTATAGCTTTGAGTTCAATAGAACCTGAATACATAATAGCTAGCATTGCAACATGTGAAGCTATATGGATTCAAAAGTTGTTAGTAGCTTTATTTAGTCAAAGAGTTGAGACTACTGTGATACACTATGACAATCAAAGTTGCATCAAGTTATTTGAGAATCCAATGTTTCATGATATGTCTAAATATATAGATATCTTATACCACTTCATCAGATATTGTGTAAAATGTGGGGTAGTTCACCTATAGTACATACCTACAAAGGAGAAAGTAGACAAAAATTTTACTAAGGCATTGGGGAAGAAAACATTCATCCTCTTTAGAGATAAGTTGGGTTTCGTGCAAAATAGCTTCCTCGTTAAGAGGAAGTTTTAGTTGAGGTAGCTTGGACAACTATTTTTCCATTTGCAATAATTAGAAAATATTTTTTTCCTTAGGTATTATGGTTAGTGTGAAAATAAATATTTGTTTAATTATTTGGTCTCTTTAGGGACACCTTGCAACTAATTTTGTTAGTGGTGTTCAAGTTGTTTTTAATCTCCGACATCAAATTAGAATCAATCTCAGTCGTTGGTTATCCAACATGATTAGTATATAAGGGGGTCAAGGGGGCATTTGAAGAGTATAAGTTTGTGAAGTATTTGCAGTGATAACAAATAGTCTTGCAGCATTAGAAAGGATACAATAGCAACATTCAAGATATTAGTGGGGAATATCAACGAGAAAAATCGGGAGGTTGTCAGAGTTCTACTAGTAAGAGGCAAGGAATTTTGAATCTCTTGATTTGTTGAAGTTTAATATAATTCCTCATCTATAGAACTAGTTTTCCCTTAGGGGTTTTTTCTAGGGATGATTCGTTCGAAAATATTGTGTAATTGTGTTACAAATATTCTTTCCATATTTTATTGGTGAAGTTGTAGTTGTGTTATTATTTGATATTAGTGGTGAATTAAATATTTGGAAGTTAAACAATTGTTTAAGGTAGGGAATTAATAATCAGTGTCTGAAATAGTAATTTTCACAAAACCCACTCTACTTGCAACCCCATTTGCAAAACCTTCACCAAGTGTTGTGCCTTATGAACCATTCATTAGAAAGCTCCTTAAGCTCATCAATGGATAAGTAGGAGATATTTTCCACAATATAGATCTATGACCCAATGCTTCTCATTAGTTTTAACTTTTGTTATAAATTTTAAAAAAAAAACATTTTCTTAGAAAATTAATGGTGATTAGTAATATTTATTAATATAAATTCTTAATAAATTATCTTATAAATGGTATACAAGGAGGTTCCTAGTAGTAGATTTGATATTCAAAAAAAAGGAAAGCAAAATAATCTATTAAGAAAATAATTATTGTTATTGTTATAAAGTTAAATTTTTAGGTAGTAGTTCCACACAATTATATTGCTAGAATTATTATTGAATGCTATCATTGTAGGCAACAATAAGTTGATAGGATTTTTGTTTTTTATTATTGTTAAAAAATTAGAGTGAAAGGAAACAAAAGTCAATAAGAGACACAAGCGTCATAGTTCTTGCCATACACATAATGGTTGGTTTGTTGTGGGTTGAAAAAATAAAAACTAGAAATAAGATGGAAAAAAAAAAAAATTTAGAGAAGTAAGAAAAAAACTAATAGATGTGCATTGATGAACATGGAGTAGTGATCATATTGCTAGTTAATAGCCAAATGCATGGGGACTTCATGCCCCATGGCTAGCCACAACGTTGTTTGAGTGTTGGCCACTAAAATTTATAGGTTCTTTTAAGAAGCTCGAAAGACTACACTGATGGAAGTACATTGTGGTGACAAAGGAGCAATGAAAAACTTGTTGGAGTGAAGGCCTTCCTACTCACAAGAAGCAATGAATGGATTATTTACAATAACAAATATGATATAATATGGGATTCTACCTACGGGATTCTTTTGTTGAGCCACGTATATCCCAACAACAAAAAATCATTATTACTTGTACTTTAAAGACACATTGAAGAGAGAGTTAAAGAGATATATTCCTCGTAATAGTTTGAAAAGAAGGAAAATGAAGATTTATATACATGAAGACAGATTGAAAAGAGAGATAATGATAATAAAGATTTATAGATAGAAATGAAGGATACAAAGAGATTTAAAAGAGAGAGAATGATAAGTTATTATAGGGACAATGAATATAGATAGTTGGAAGAGAAAAACAAATATTAAGGATTATGTTATTTTAAGAAATATTTAAATAACAATTATAAAATTGAGTTAAATCAATGAAGTAATTTTTTTCTACCTTTTCCAATATAAATTCAAAGATTAAATTATAAAATATAAATTGTTGACTACTTCATCCAAACCAACAAAAGAGTTAGTAAGTTTGAAGAATAATATTAATTTTACAAATTTTAAAATGCGAAAAAAAAAATTAAAATAAGATTGAAAAAACAATAGCTACTTAAACATAGTATGAAAAAAGTTAGCATTTTACAATTGACAAAAGTAAGGGCCAATGTAAAACTAATAAATATATTTAAAATAGAAAATATAAAATATAAAACATTAAAAACTAAATTTAAAAAAAAATTGTAACAACATTTATAAATATTTTTAGTAAAAAATTATCAAATCATTACATTCTAAAAAATATACTTTTGTTATTAATTAATTTAATTATAGTTTAGAATAAAATAATTTAATTTTAAAATTAGAATAAAATAATTTTAAATTATTATGGAGAAAAAATAAGTAAATGTATTTTTAAATGATATGATAATTAATTTTTTAGTAAATTTTTAAATAAACGTAAACTCAAAAATAACCTAGATTGATATATTTACAATCTTTGATAAGAAAAATGATTTAGTTATTATTGATTAGACATGTATTTGTGTCTTAGGTAGTGAGGTGGAAGATAAAATAATTACTTTTTCAAACTTTAATTGTTTTGTCACAATTGTGAAAAAGATAAAGCTATCATTAATGCATGTCATTGTTGTTGTTGGAAAAATATGTATATTTTTGTTAAGGAAAATTGATTTTTCTCCCTACCAAAAATAGTATGGACCAATATAATGAACATAAAATGTCATTTATAAAATAAGGTAAAATGAAAAATAGATATACACATTGTAAGATCTATATTAACTTTTAAATTCTTTGATTTGATTAGTTAATCTAATTGAAAAATTGCATTCAATGAATGCAATAGTATCCTGCTTTTGGTAGGAACTAAAAATCATTTTAAAATTAGATGCAAAACATTGTGATTGTCAACGGACTAAATGTAGCTTTCATACATTTTCTAATAGTAGAATGTGCCATAGTGTTGTTTTAGGTTTTTTGATTAGCGCTAAGGAGCAACACATCATATCACGTTATCTATTTATCTCAAAAAAAATTAGAACAATAGATGAATATTCTAGCTTCATTTATTGCATGAATGTTTTCTTTTTCCCTTTGTAATGTGAGGATGTTAATAGCACTTTTATAGACTCAAGTATTTGTGTTCACATATCATATACTTTGGCCAACCACAAATTTTATATTTAGAGGGGTATACCAGTCAAAAGTAGATAGTAATGGTAACTTCAATTTAGCAATGCAAGAAAGTTTTAAAGACTGAAAGCTAAATTACATTTGCATTAATCCAAATAGTTTTTTGGCCGTAGCAATGTAGGTCTATATAATATGCCCTAAATTTTGAAAGAAGATGTCCTTTTGACTACAAAACTTTTATTTAAAATAATGTAATTGGGATGATGAAACTAATTTAATAGACCATATTTAATTATACATAGAAAGTAGCAAGGGAAATTGCATAGTCAAAAAAGTGTTTACAAATATACAAATTACCGACTCTTCTAAAATTTGTAGAGATTCGAAGACAAAACATTACCTTGAGTGACGATGACAAGGAAAGTTGGAACTTTTACGTCAACTCTAGATTACAAAAGTATGTCCTATTGGCATATCATGTAATTTTCTTGAGTATGGATTCCAAATTTTAGAAACTAATTCAACATTCTAATTTACTTTTCCTACCCTTTGAAACAAATAAGATTGCTTAGTAAAAAATAAAATATCTATTTTGCACCATAACATTTTATTTAATTAAGCTAATAGATTTCTTCTTCTAGAAAGACTTCAGTAGAATGTTTGGAGAATCCGATAGTCTTACACCTAGTTAAGAAGGATGATGACTTCATCTGTAATGTCTTAGTCATTCTGGTTGATGAATATCTTGTAGTGGAAGGTCATTATAGATTAAATGTGGAAACCATTGGAAATAGAAGACAGTGTTGGCACTTGGAAGTATTGTAGAGATGTTCTATTAATAACAAGTTTTGTCATTGATGTCAACACATGTTCTTTGGTTCATGATAGACTCAAATTCTATATATTACAGGTTATTGATCAATTCAATGTAGGAAATGGTTAATACATTTGAGTATTCAAACTTACATTTGTGTAGAAGAATGAGTTTAGACATCAAGTTTATGTTTTTTTTACTTTATGTGATATTCTGGATGAGTTATATTTTTTTTGTGAAGACTGGTAGCAAACTTGTGCAAAAGAAAATATGATAAAGATAGTTGAAGTATTTTTTTCTATATTTTGATGGTGAGAAGGAATTAATGTTGGAGGGCATGGACAATAATAAAAGACTTGTTTGTGCACATATATTTTTATTTTTAAGTTACTTGGCTTACTCTAGAAAGGTCATTGGTGTGTAACATACAATGCATTTCCCTAGTAACCAATTGGGT
This sequence comes from Cupressus sempervirens, assembly GCA_028749045.1. Lineage (NCBI taxonomy): Eukaryota > Viridiplantae > Streptophyta > Pinopsida > Cupressales > Cupressaceae > Cupressus > Cupressus sempervirens. The sequence continues at coordinate 573,839,148 of CM053792.1, read as the reverse complement.
CATTGTAGCGTCTGAAATGTTTTTGAAAAATGATAATTGTGTATTGTAGTACATGGAAAACTTCATGTAATATTTGTATAGATTATTATCAAGTTGTGTATGCCTTATCATGGTCCTATACAATTAATTATACATTAGGGAAGCCCTAATAGGTTGACCTATTTAATTATGTGATCAGCATTTAATAGTGTTAAAACCTTCTAACAAGGGTTCAATGTCACTAACATGGATCTCTCCTTTAACATGTATTTTTGTACTAAATGCACTATATTTGACTCCTAACAAGTTCACATCCTTTCACAATAAACTTATTGGTAAGTGCAATAAGTTGGGTCTCACTTTTGGGCAAAAAGTGGAAGTGTTTTTCCTATTTTTGGGATTTCTTGTCAATTGATATCAAAATTTGAGGCATTTAGAGATTGAGTATTAAAAAACTTTAGAAATAAAAATTGTAGTGCTCAAAATTTACTTTTGAATATGTAATTTATTTGTGTACCCATATGATAGATTTGTTTTTGGTATGGATCTTTAAAAACAACTTTTTCAAAATGCCTGTTTTGGGACCATAGCACACTCATGTATGTACACCATAATTTGACACAAATAAATGAATTTTTGTAAATCTTTTTAAAGGAAGTTACCTAACACGCCAAAGATTGATGAAAATATTTTTACTTAATTTTTAATTGAATAATTTTATTATTATTAATTATTAATTGGGTATAAAGGTAAATTTTAAAACCTCTCATGTACGAACACCATAATTTGATCAAAATTTCACTTTTTTAAAAAAAATTAAAAGAATTGTATGTAGATTGACGATATATAAATTAATTTTAAAAAAATCATAATATAAAAATGCGAGAAATTTTTTAATGAACTTCACTATTTTACATTTAGGTACCACCTTTGATTAAAAAATAACGCAAAAATAGTAAATAAAATCATGAAACTATAAAATTTATATTTATGGAATCAAGACAGTGAGAACTCTAATGAGTTTTTGTTTCATAATTTTTTTTTTATCGATAAGACCCTCTAAAAATTATGGCAAGGCCTGAATTTGTTAGTTCAATGCCTTAATCAAATCTTGAGAGGTTAAGGTAGAGGCTTGATCTTACCAATCCTATCCTGAACCGAAGTCCGAGGTGGGAGAAAAAAATTTCCACCCCATGTTTAAGAAATGGGCACCCATTTTGAAAAAGTATTTTCAATGTTTAAAACACATTTTAAATCCCAAACAAAAAATTTAAAATAATTTTTTAAAAAACAAGCACCCATTTTTTAAAAATTAATTTTTTTAAAGAAAAAAAAAAAGGGTGCCCGTTTTTAAAAAATTCAATTTTTTTGTTTTTTCAAAACTGGGCACCCGTTTTTTGGAAATAAAAAATGGGCACTCGATTTTTAAAAAATGGGTGCCCATTTTTTGAAATTCAGATTAGGCACCCGAACCTAATATGGGTTCTCCTTTAAATTAAATAAAATTCCTAAAGTCTCTTTATTCCTAAGTCTGCACATGAAAAGGAATTTCTTATTTAAAAAATAGAATAAAAGATTTGTTTTCTACACTTAAATGCATACTTTTCTATGTGAGAGGAATCTTTATTTTCAAAATAACTTTTATTCTCCTCCAAAAATTTTTCCTCTTAAACACCATTGTTGATCTATATTAGTTGACATTCTTGTGCACAAAGTCAACATGGGATTCATTCTCCACCCTTGAGTTTGCTTCTTAATCTCTACTGTCAATTTCTCTTTAAAAATGAGTCTCTCTTCTCACTCTCTCATACCTTATCCTTTCACTCTATTGTTATGATATTGCTTTACTTACACTCTTGAGCACTTTGCACTCACTCTACTTTACATGCATTATCTTAACTTGTATTCTTATCTTAGTTTCCTTTATGCACTAGCTTAGCTTATATAGTTTAACTATGTATTTTGTAACCTTTTGTTATCTTAGATCTTACATCTCATTTAGTTCTTACTTGCACTTTCATTGCATACTTTTATTCTTGGATAGTCACACTCTTGCCTCTATTCTTTTGAATCTCTTATTCTATGGTGTACCTTAAAAGGGTTGCACAAATAGGTTCATTTGAGAGCCACCATACTACATTACACTATTGTACATCATAGATAGAGAGCTATAGGCTGCCTCTTGAGATTCTCTTTATCATGAGTATTCTTGAGTATAATGGTCTATAGAAGTGTGACACTTTTTGTACACATTTTTTGGGCCCACCATAGGGCTGCACTCTTTTGTTTAGTCCATTTTTCTAGTTTTCATCATATTTTGTACTCACCTTTTATACTACATTGCAATACTTTCTTCTACTACAATATAACATTCTTCTAGTTTATTCTATTATACTAATACTATGTACTTTGTCATATTCCTTTATGTAGAATATCATACTAGTTTGGTACCAAGTGTCACACTAGATTGAAATATCATTCAACTTCATTGTGGTATATCAAACAAATATTTTTTAGTTGTTAAAGTATCATATAGTTTGGTTTGCATACATGATACAAGTCTAGGGTTTTCATTTTCACTTCCAAGCTTTCATTTTTAGTTTTTTGGTTTCCTAATAGATCCTAACAATGGTATTGCAGGGTTACTTTGGATTTTTCATGCTTATTTGATGTAGTAACCTTGTGGTTTTGAAGGAATTTTCTTGCTTTCTCACTTTGCTAAATAAAAAATTGTAAAAAAGGCTACTAACATTCGTTGTAGGGTTTCCCAAGCATAAAAACAAAAAGTTTTTTCTTGTGTCTTCATTTCCTCTCATAGTGCTTACATCTACTAGTTGTTACATTTTCATAGGCACATAAAACCCACAAGTAAGTTTCCTTTGTTGAGAGGAGAGTATACTCTTTTCCCTTGAGGCAAATAAAAAATCCTGACTCATAATTGGATCAAGAAAGTCAGTGGCACATTCTACTCTTTAGTTGTCTAAATTAACTTTCTTGGCATGTTTGAGGGGAAGCATTATAGAATAGGAGAGTATGCTCTTCAGCTTCTTGGTGAATCAAAACTCCTAACCTCCTTGGTGTGGATCTATTTTGTTCAATCTCCTAGTGGAATTAACTCCTTTAGAGGGCTTGTTATTGGTAGAAAGATACCAATAGGAATGACCCAAAGTGGGAACAAGTAAAACCTAGCTAATTTGACCCAATATAGTCACAGATCCCTTGAAAAAGGTGAAAGTCTTGGGGGACATAACATTTGACTTCACTTATATGAGACTACTTGTGACATTGTGACCATGAGGAAATCATTATGTGGGTATACTTAAGGTACTCTTGTGGCTATGAGGCCTCCGTCTCATATCAAGTGCAAGAGCGGTGTTATGAACTTAATCCATACTAAGAGCCATAGGTTAGAAGCTACCCTATTTTTTCATTCAATTTCTTGGTGCTAGGATTGATCCTTATGGACTACCTAGATCACCCAAAGATTTACACTCACCATATGTGTTCCTTTAAATGTAGGTAACCCATCTACAAAAAATTCAATATCTATTGTGGGCAAACACTTTGTGTGAGACAATGGAGCATTATGTTGTGGGCCAAGTTATTGAGTATTGAGTCATGACCTTAGGTAGATCTTGCTTCATGTGTTTTTGAATTTGTCAGACCCATAGAAATCTATTGAACATACATAATCAATGGTAATCATTGTTTCTTTCTAATCATTGTAATAGTGAATCTAGAATCTCTTAACAAAGTTGGTTTAACAACCATTTTATAAATCATCTAACAAGGTGACAATTTAGTTGAATTGTTCTCAAGACCTCTAACTAGGCCACTCTCAACAGGGTGATTAAATCCTCTAACAAGGTCACACCTAATAGTGTGTTTTGTAACCTTTAACAGGGTTGGCTCCTAACAGGGCTAACTTCAGAAGAGTGAAAATTGGTGACTAGTTACTTGGTGGTTTTTCCCATATTGAGTTTCCACGTTAAATCTGGTGTCTCTTGTGTTCATTTATTTTAATCTTTGCAAGCATATTAATGACTATGAATGCTAAATAAACAATAATGAACTAATCTACCAAGTTACAATTTTCCTACACTGTTAACTGAATATCAATAGTATGTAAAGACATCTAAGGCATTTTGGAATTAATTTTTATGGTAACTGATTCACTCCTCCCCTCTTAGTTACTTCATCTTTATTTCCAACAATTGGTATCAGAGCTTTTGGTGCTTGTAGGACAAGATTTCAAGGATCTAAGCCAAAGATCAGGATGTCTTATAAGAGGGAAATTCCAAGACTTAACAAGGACAACTTCTCAGCATGGCAAGGGTTGATGAGACTTCATCTAGCTTCTATTAGAGATACAGGACTAAAATACCTTGATGAAAAATATGTAGAACCATCTGGCACATTATCTGTCAATGATATTTCTGAAAAGAAGACCCACAACATTATGATGATAGATATAGCATCTGCTCTAAGTTATGAAGAATTTGATGACATTAAAGACTACAAATCTGCCTTTGAAATGTGGGAAAAGCTAAAAGAAATCTATGGAGGAGATGATAATGTAAGAAGATCCAAAGCAAAAAGTCCGAGAGGACAATTTGATCAAATGAGGATGAGAGAGGATGAAAACATTCCAAAATATGTTGAAAGAGTCAAAGCATGTGTCAGTGCAATCAAAGCATCTAGAGGAGATATCAAGGAGGAGACAGTAATAAGTAAAGTTCTTAGAACTCTAATTCCCATTTATGCAATCAAATTTTCTGCAATTCAAGAAAGAAGATGTGAAGCAAATCACAAGATAAATCTAGAGGCCATAGTTGGAAGATTGTCTGCATTTGAACTAGACAACTTTGACAACTATTTTCCAGCTTCCAAGAACATTGAATCAACATTCGAAGCCAAGCTTTCACTTAAGGAGAAAAGAAAAAAGAAAAAAGAATCTCAGTCAGGAAGTGAAGATGAATCGGACCAAAGTTCAGATAGTGATCTTGAAGTGATTGAAGCTCTACTAGCAAGGAAATATTCTAGAGGTAGAGGTAAATTTAAAGGTAAAGTTCCTCTAATCTTCTTTTCATGTAAAGAAGTTGGTCATATTGCTGCTAGGTGCCCAAACAAGCAAAAAAAAGATGACAAGAAAGGTTACAAGTACAATGGCAAGAAAGACTTCAAATCATTCAAAGGTAAAGGTAAGAAAACATGTTTTATGGCTAAATATTCTAATGATTCTAATGATGAAGAAGAAGATGAAATTGTCTACATTGTTGTGAAAGATGAATATGATAATGATGAGGGAATGACACTCATTTATCATATGAGCAAAAATGATACATGGATCATAGATAGTGGTTGTTCTCATCACATGACTGGTGATAAAACTAAGTTTGAATACTTTGAAAACTATGATGGTGGCAGTGTAAGATTTGGTAACAATGAACCTTGTTGTATAAAAGAAAAAGGAAGAATCTCTCTAACCAAAGAACTTATATGTGATAATGCCTATTGGGTAGAAGGACTAAAGCATAACTTGTTGAGTGTGGCACGGCTACTCAATAATGGATTCAAAGTAGAATTCATACATGGAAAAGCAAGACTGTCGGATGGCACAAGAAAACTAATTGGATCAGGCACTCAAACAAAAGGTAACTTATTTTATCTTGAACCATGTGAATGCTCATATTTTATTGCTCAATTTGAAAAAAGTTGGTTATGGCATAAAAGGTTGTCATGTCAATTTTGATAACTTGGTAAAGATAAGAAAATTCAAGAAAGTAAGAGGCATTCCTAACATAAAGAAACGTAAGGTTGGTCTATGCAAGAATTGTTAGATTGGTAAAATGGGAAAAACTAGTTTTAAAAGTAAAAACTATCAGTTTGAAGATATATTAAAAATTGTGCATATTGATTTATGTGGACCAATTGGAATTGAAAGCTATACTGGAGAAAAGTTCTTTATTCTCTTTGTTGATGATTACTCAAGAATGATGACTGTCATGTATCTAATGAACAAGTTAGAAGCATTTGAGAAATTCAAATGGTACTTGGCCAGAGTAGAAAAGGAAACAGGAAAAAGATTGAAATGCTTGAGGTCAGATAGAGGAGGAGAATTCATTTCACATGAGTTCAATAACTTTTGCATTGAAAGAGGAATCAAAAGATAGGTATCAGCCCCTGGAACTCTTGAACAAAATGGAATAGCTGAAAGGAGGAATAGATCTATCATAGATTGTGCAAGAACCCTAATGATTGAAAAGAACATTGCTATCAAATACTGGAAGGAAGCTATCAGCATTGCAGTTCATACCTTGAATTGGGTACAACTTAAGAAAGACTCATTCAAAACTCCCTATGAGCTATGTGTTGGATACAATTGTTAATTGTGTATTTTCTTTGATGTTACACAAATGTCATATCAGCCATTAGATAGAGTCTATCGAGCTCAGACTGTTAACAAAGCAATTTATAATGACTACCGAGCATTTTTGAACATTACATAGAAAGTCAACTCTTACCCAGCTCACTCGGGCATCAAAGGATTTTGTAGCAGAAAGTTAATGTTAACCAAGCTCCCAAGGTTAACAAAAGGAAAGTCAATAACTACCGAGTACACTCGATCATCGAAGAGAAAGTTAGCTTTTACTGAGCTCACTCAATAAGCAAAGGAAGGTCAGTGTTTACCGAGTTAACTCGGTCTCCGAAGGAAGTTGCAAGGTTTGTAGTGTTTATCGAGCTTCACTTGGTTAGCACTGGGAAAACTATTCTAGAGCAGTGGTCATCGAGCTAGGTCGGGCAGCGAAGAACTTTATGGTTCTAAAGACTCAAGTTTAATTATTTTATGCAATATTTGCAGCTGACTGATTTAATGTTTTTCAGTTGTTGTAACTTGTAATTGAGCCGACTTGACAATTTGTAAGGTATATATGAAAGGTCAAGTTGTGAATTCATAAGAAGTAAGAGTTTGGATGCATAAGAGTGAATATATGGATATGGAATGAGCGAATATTGAATATATGAGCGAATGTTGAAGAAGGATTAGATATGCTTATGGAGATGCAAAGTTGTATTCGATCAGTGAGGATCTAGTGAAGCAAAATAGAGATTTGTATTTAGCAAAGATAAGTTGCATATATTTTAGATCACTTCATTGTTGCTTTCTAATCATTGTAACAGTGATTCAAAATCTCTTAACAGAGTTGGTTTAACAGCCATTTTGTAAATCCTCTAACAAGGTGACAATTCAGTTGAATTGCTCTAAAGACCTCTGACAAGGCTACTTCTAAAAATTGGTAACTAGTTACTTGGTGGTTTTTCCCAAAATTGGATTTTCACATTAAATTTGGTGTCTCTTGTGTTCAATTTATTTCTTTATGCATGCATGTTAATCACTTTAAATGCTTAATAAGTTAAATAGAACATCTATCAAGTTTCAGCATTTATTTGTGTGGTTACCGAGTATCAGCAGCAACTATATTTTAAGACATCTAAGGATCTGTGGATTTATTTTTGTGGTAACTGATTCACCCCTCCCCTCTCAGTTACTCCATCTCTACTTCCAACAATTGGTATCAGAGCTCTTGGTGCTTGCAGGATAAGATTTCAAGGATCTAAGATAAAGATCAGGATGTCTTATAAGAGGAAAATTCCAAGACTTAACAGGGACAACTTCTCAGCATGACAAGGGTTGATGAGACTTCATCTAGCTTCTATTGGCGATACAAGACTAAAATACCTTGATGAAAAATATGCGAAACGAGCTGGTACACTATCTGTCAATGATATTGCTGAAAAGAAGACCCACAACATTATGATGATAGATATAGCATCTGCTCTGAGTTATGAAGAATTTGATGATATCAAGGACTGCAAATCTACTTTTGAAATGTGGGAAAAGCTAAAAGAGATCTATGGAGGAGATGATAATGTTAGAAAATTCAAAGCATGTGTCAGTGCAATCAAAGCATCTAGAGGAGATATCAAGGAAGAGATAGTTATAAGTAAAGTTCTTAGAACTCTACTTTCCATTTATGCAATCAGAGTTTCTGCAATTCAAGAAAGAATATGTGAAGCAAATCATAAGATAAATCTAGAGGCTATAGTTGGAAGATTGACTGCATTTGAACTAAACAACTTTGATAACTATGTTCCAGCTTCCAAGAACATTGAATCAGCATTTGAAGCCAAACTTTCACTGAAGGAGAAAGGCAATAAGAAATCCTAGTCAGAAAGTGAAGATGAATCAAACCAAAGTTCAAACAATGATCTTGAAGTAATTGAAGCCCTTCTAGCAAGGAAATATTCTAGAAGTAGAGGAAAATACAAAGGTAAAGTACCCCTAATCTATTTTTCATGTGAAGAAGTTGGTCATATTGTTGCAAGGTGTCCAAACAAGTAGAATAAAGATGAGAAGAAAGATCACAAATGGAATGGCAAGAAAAATTTCAAATCATTCAAGGATAAAGGTAAGAAAACATATTTTATGGCTTAAGATTCTAATGATTCTAATGATGATGATGAAGATGAAATCGTCTACATTGCTATGAAAGATGAATCTGATAATGATGAGGAAATGGCACTCATTTATCATATGAGCAAAAATGATACATGGATCATAGAGAGTGGTTGTTCTCATCACATGACTGGTGACAAAACTAAGTTTGAATACTTTGAAGACTACGATGGTGGCAGTGTAAGATTTGGTAACAATGAACCTTGTTGTATAAAAGGAAGAGGAAGAATCTCTCTAACCAAGAAACTTATATGTGATAATACCTATTGGGTAGAAGGACTAAAGAATAATTTGTTAAGTGTGGCACAGCTACTCAATAATGGATTCAAAGTAGAATTCATGCATGGTAAAACAAGACTGTTGGATGGCAAAGGAAAGCTGATTGGATCAGGTACTCAAACTAAAAGTAACTTGTTCTATCTTGAACTAGGTGAATGTTCATGTTTCATTGCTCAAGTAGAAGAAATTTGGTTATGGCATAAAAGGTTGTGTCATGTGAACTTTGATAATCTGGTAAAGATAAGAAAATTCAAGAAAGTAAGAGGCATTTCTAATATAAAGAAACCCGAGGTCGGTCTATGCAAAAATTGTTAGATTGGAAAAATGGGAAAGACTAGTTTTAAAAGTAAAAACTATCAGTCTGAAGATATATTAGAAATTGTGCATACTGATTTATGTGGACCCATTGGAATTGAAAGCTATACTAGAAAAAAGTTCTTCATTCTTTTTGTTGATGATTACTCAAGAATGATGACAGTCATGTATCTAAGAAACAAATCAGAAGCATTTGAAAAGTTCAAATGGTATTTGGCCAGAGTAGAAAAGGAAACAGAGAAAAGATTAAAATGCTTGAGGTCAGAAAGAGGTGGAGAATTCATTTCACATGAGTTTAATAAATTTTTCATTGAAAGAGGAATCAAAAGACAGGTATCAGCCCTTGGAACACCCCAGCAAAATGGAATAGCTGAAAGAAGGAACAGATCCATCATAGATTTTGCAAGAACTTTAATGATTGAAAAGAGCATTGCTATCAAATACTAAAAGGAAGCTATCAGCACTGCAGTTTATACCTTGAACCGAGTACAGCTGAAGAAAGACTCATTCAAAACCCCCTATGAGTTATGGTATGGCTATAAACCTAATGTATGTTACCTTAAAGTATTTGGAAGTAAATGTTACATTTTGAAAGAATCTAGAAAAGGCAAATTTGATGTGAAAGGTGATGAAGGTATATTCTTTGGATACTCATGCAAAAGTAAGGCATATAGATGTTTTAACTTGTCTACTCACAAAGTCATAGAAAGTGCAAATGTGAAAGTTGATGAGTTTGCAGAAAGGATTGAAGAAGAAAGCAAAAGGGAACCAGAAGATTATAGAAGGTTTGTCTTCATTGAACCTGATATAGTACCAATTACATCAAAAAATCAGGAATCTTCTACTCCCGAGTCATTTGTAACTGAAACTGAGCCACAACAAATCGAGTTAAATTCAGTGTCTATTGAGCAAGTGTCTACCAAGTCTGAAGGACTCGAGCCAGCATCTACTAAGCAAATATCTACCGAGCCAGAACAGATAGAACCTAAAGTTGAAATGCAAGAGGATAATAATGAAATCCATTCAAAAGGCAAGGAATATGTATTAGCTAAATATGTCAGGAGACATCATTCAGCAAATCAAATCATTGGAGACAAATCTGAAGGAACCATGACAAGAAGCAAGTTGAAAGGTACTTGTTTACTTGCTGATTTTGAACCTAGAAATATCAAAGATGCTTTAGAAAATGATAGTTGGATTGAGGCTATGAATGAAGAAATAGAGCAAATAGAGAAAAACAAGACATGGACTCTTGTACCTAGGCTTAAAGATAAAAATGTGATTGGAACCAAGTAGGTATTTAGAAACAAGTTGGATGAAGATGGTAAGGTATCAAGAAACAAAGATAGACTAGTATGCAAAAGATATGCTCAAGAAGAAGGAATAAACTATGGAGAAAATTTTTCTCCTGTTGCAAGATTGGAAGGAGTTAGAACTTTACTTGCATATGCTTCTCACGAAGGATTCAAAGTTTATCAAATGGATGTCAAGTCAGCATTCCTCAATGGTATACTAGATGAAGAGGTCTACATTGAATAACCTGAAGGATTTTTTGATCCAGATAAAAGAAACATGGTCTACAAATTACACAAGGCATTGTATGGTCTGAAACAAGCCCCTAGAGCATGGTATGAAATATTACATAACTATCTTATTCAAATTGGTTTTCAAAGAACTAATGATAACAATAGTTTGTATATAAAGGAAGGACTAGACAATAAGATTGTTTTGGCAAAAATATTTGTAGATGATACTGTTTTCACAGGAAATGATGATCTTTGTGAAGAATTTTTAGAGCAAATGAACAAGGAATTTGAAATGTCTATGTTTGGAGAAATCAAATTCTTTATTGGTCTTCAAATTCAGCAGAATAAAAATGGTATCTACATCACTTAATCAAAATACATCAAGGAGATATTGAAAAAGTTTGGTATGGAAGATTGTAAACCAGTTGGGACTCCTATGTGTACTGGATTAAAACTTACCAAGGAAGATGAATCAAAAGAAGTAGATCAAACACTGTATAGATCTATGATTGGAAAGTTGCAATATGTATTTCATACTAGGCCAGATATTGCCCTTGCAGTTGGTATTGTAGAAAGATTTTCAGTAAAACCAAGAGAAAATCACATGATGACAATCAAAAGAATAATGAGATATTTGAAAGGAACTGAAGATTATGGTTTATGGTACAAATTTGGAGGTAATCTAGATTTGAAAGTGTTTACTGATGCTGATTGGGTAGGAAACCTTGATGATAGAAAAAGTACAAGCAGAGGAGCATTCTTTCTTGGAAAAAGGTTGGTTTCTTGGACAAGAAAAAAGAAGAATTGCACATCCCAATCTACAACAGAGGCAGAATATGTTGCTGTTGCAGTAAACTATTCTAATATTGTTTGGTTTAAACAGTTGTTGGAAGACATGAAGGTGGAAATCAAAGAACTAGTTGTTATGTTCTGTGATAATACAAGTGCAATAAACATATCTAAGAATCCAATGATGCATTCCAAAACCAAGCATATTGCAATAAAATATCATTTTGTCAGAGAATTGGTGCAAGACAAGGAGATTAGATTGGAATATGTTCATACAAAGGAACAAATTACTGACATATTCACAAATCCATTACCTAAGGATGCATTATTGTATCTAAGAAGTAAGTTAGGGGTCACTCCCCTATTTGAAGTACACTAAAACAAAGTTTTAGTGATGTATCAATGCATACCAAGTTGAAAATCTATCAATTGATGCAGCATAATCAAGAAATATTGCATATGAACCAGTACTAAAGGTACATTAAAATCATTTGAGTAGTGTTGTCTTTGGCATGCGTTGTCAAAGAGGGAGAGTTTTACTGTCATATCTTTCTGAAATTTGTTTGAAAGGAAGAAGTTTGCTATGATATCCCTCACAGAAGGAGATTACTGAAAGAGGGAGAGTTTTCTACCTAATAAAGAAAGTTGTTCGAACAGCAAAAGGCTTGTTAGACTTGTTTTCAAATTTCATTCTATGACATGTGTTGCCATCAATGCCAAAGAGGGAGATTTTTGGATACAATTGTTAATTATGTATTGTCATTGATGTTACACAAATGTCATATCAGTCATCAGACAGAGTCTACCAAGCTCAGATGATCTGCAAAGCAATTTACAGTGTCTACCGAACATTCCTAAACTTAACAAAGAAAAGTTAATGTTTACCGAGCTCACTTGGGCATCAAAATTTTTGTAGCAAAAGTTAGTATTTACCGACCTCGCAAGGTTAACGAAGGAAAGTTAATACCTACCAAGCTCCCAAGGTTAACGAAAGAAAGTTAATATCTACCAAGCTCCCAAGGTTAACAAAGGAAAGCTAATGTCTACCGAGCTTCCAAGGTTAACGAAGGAAAGCTAATGTCTACCGAGATCCCAAGGTTAATGAAGGAAAGTTAATATCTACTGAGCTCCCAAGGTTAAAAAAGGAAAGTCAATGTCTACCGAGCTCACATGTTCAGCAAAGGAAGGTTAGTGCTAACCGAGGTCACTCGGTCTCCAAAGGATTTTTGCAAGGTTTATAGTGTTTACCGAGCTTTCCTGGTTAACACTAGAAAACCATTCTAGAGTAGTGGTTATCGAGCTTGGTAGGCCAACAAAGGATTTTATTGTTTTGGTATTAAGTTTAAATTGCTTCATGTGGCCTATTGATGTAATGATTCCGTTGTTATTAGAATCTATATTTAAGCCAACTTGATAATCTGAAAGGTATATATATAGATGTTCGAGTTGTGAATTAGGGAAGAATGAAAAATGAGCATATGGATAAGGATGGAATAAGCGAATTGAGCAATCTCTGATGAAGGATTAGATATCTTGGAGGAAATGCAAAGTTGTATTCGATCAGCTAGGATCCAGTAAAAGCAGAACAAAGATCTGTAATCAGCAAAAGATAAGTTGCATATCATTCAAGTCACCTCATTGTTGCTTTCTAATCATTGTAATAGTGAATCTAGAATCTCTTAACAAAGTTGGTTTAACAACCATTTTATAAATCATCTAACAAGGTGAAAATTCAGTTGAATTGTTCTCAAGACCTCTAACTAGGCCACTCTCAACAAGGTGATTAAATCCTCTAACAAGGTCACACCTAATAGTGTGTTTTGTAACCTTTAACAGGGTTGGCTCCTAACAGGGCTGACTTCAGAAGAGTGAAAATTGGTGATTGGTTACTTGGTGGTTTTTCCCATATTGGGTTTCCACGTTAAATCTGGTGTCTCTTGTGTTCATTTATTTTATTATTTGTGAGCATATTAATGACTATGAATGCTAAATAAACAGTAATTAATTAATCTACCGAGTTACAATTTTCTTGCACTGTTTACTGGATATCAACAGTATGTAAAGACATCTAAGGGATTTTGGAATTAATTTTTGTGGTAACTAATTCACCCCTCCCCTCTCAGTTACTTCATCTTTATTTCTAACAGGAACCCCTTTCAATTTTTTTCAAATCCTTAAGAGGACTCCATTAGGGGGATCCTTTATCTCCTATTCTTTTCATCATCCTAGCTGAAGGTTTGGGTAGACTTATTGATTTCAAAAGAAGTAGGTGGGATTTGGTGGGACTGAAACCTTCTTTATGTCCTTTGGTCTTTACCCATTAGCAATTTGTCGATGATATGATTTTGGGAGGTGAGGCCTCAATTAGAGAAGCTTGGAGTGTCAATGGTATTCTCAATACCTATTCCAAGGTCTCAAGATAACTCATAAATTGAGATAAGAGCTTGATTTTTTTCTTCAATACTCCCCCTAAAAGATAGAGGAAAATTGCTTGCATCCTAGGTTGTAATATTGGGACTCTTCCCTCCATTTACTTAGGCCTTCCTTTGGGAACCAAACTGCTTGACTAGTTTTGGGACAATCTCATTGACAGATTTAATAGAAAACTGGCGGGTTGGAAAGGTGTTACTCTTAGCCAAGATGAAAAAGTATTATTGATTAAGTCTACCCTCCAAAACCTTCCAACTTATGCTCTTAGCCTCTTTACTATCCCTCCCAAGGTTTTTGAGCATTTGGAGGCCATTTAGAGGCACTTCATGTGGTCTGACACCAGTGAGAAACAAAAAACCTTCTGGTGGCTTGGGAGAATATATGTAGACCCAAGAATAAAGGGGGCTTGGGGATCAAAAAGCTAAAATAGGTTAACAGTGCTCTCCAAGCAAAGAAAATCTAGAAAATTTTCAATACTAAAGGGGAATGGAGAGATATTCTGAAGCTAAATTATATGGAAAACCTTAGTCTACAATATTTCATTAACAGAGAAGTTGATCATAGGGGTTCTATTATTTGGAATGGCATACTAAAAACTAAGAGCTTTGCCTTCAACAAAGCTAAATGAAAACTTGGCAATGGAGAAGATATCAAATTTTGGCATGATGATTGGCTTAGTGTTGGCCCCATTTGGGAAATTGAACCTTTTAGCAGATGGGCAAATGTCTACATTAATAGATTTGGTAGTAGGGTGATTGACTATAGGAACTAGAATGAATGGATTAACTTGGCTAAGATCTCCTTGGATCTCAAGGCACTCATTGACCTTATTAGACATATCCCCTTATCTCTCAAGAAAGATACCATAATCTAGGGGGAGACTGTAAATGGTATTTACATTGTGGCCTTTGGCTATGAGAATCTACAAAATTTTGGTCCTTCTCCTATGTGGGCTAAAGCCTAGTTCTCGGGGCTCATTCCAAAAATCATCATCTTCTTCTAGATTATGCTCCAAAACCACATCTTTATGGTGAATAACCTCACAAAGAGGGTTAATATGATGCCTAATAGATGCATTCTTTGTAAAAATCAATGTGAGAGTGTTGATCACCTTTTTATCCATTGTCCTTTCATTAACATTATATGGTCTCTTTTCTTATCTTTTTATAACATATCCTGATATTTTCCTTCCAAAATCCTGGATGTGTTTGAGTAGTGTAACTAGGGTAGATTTTTGAGTGATGATAGGGTTTTATGGAATTGGACCCTTCCCCATGTTTGCTAGGGGGTATGGAAAGAGTGTAACAATAGAATTTTTAGGGACAAGGAAACTCAAGCTGAGGTTGTTTTCCACCAATGCCTTAATTCTCTAATGGAGAATTATTCCTCTATCAAAGGTCATATCCCCTCTATTGGTACCAATGAAAATAAAATAAGCAAGAGGGAAGGGTGTATATGGTCGATGCCGCATGAAGGATGGTGTAAAGCTAACTTTGATTGGGTGGCCAAAGCCAACCTGGGAAAGGTTGGAGTGGGATGTATTATCATAAATAACTTTGGCAAAAATATTTTTGTGGTGGTAGCTCCCCTTGGATCTCAAACCAATCACTATGTAGAGGCTATAGTGACTCACTATACCATTAAACTGGAAAAAGATATGGGTGTGAGAAAACTATGGTTGGAAGGTGACTCAAAAAAGATTATAGATTTCCTTAATGAGAAGAATAAACCTACTTGAACAACAAAGAATATTATAGAAGAATGCACTCTTCTTCTCAAATATTTTAAAGAAACCTATGTGGCCCACGAGTACTGGGAGGCTAACCAAGTGGCTAACAACTTGGCTAATTGGGCCATCAAGTACAATGATATGGCCAAGTGGATGGAAGGTAATAATCTCCCATCAGATATTAAAGATATGATTGAACAGGAAAGGATCCTAGGAAGATTGGGTATAATAAAAAATCATTATGAAAGATAATATGACTTGGGGGAAGGTCAAAAATTTGGTGTATAAATTTATTATGATAGTTAGTGCTTTATGGGAAATGTGTAGAAATGTGATGTGGAAGTACGAGATCATTCATACTTCTCACATCAATCACCTTTATCCTCTTAATTCAATGATAGATTTTAGATTTCTTGATAATAAGATTGATAATAGGCTAAAGAAAATGACAACAAACTCTTCTCTGAGGGGTTTGGATATTGGGTATTCAGTTAGCATCAAGGGAAAAATGGCTGGAGAAAGGCACAGGAGGAAACCAAAGGATGAAGCCCAGAAATAGTATAGGAGGTTTGAAGGTCTGGGAAATTTTGAAAAAAGGGGAACTCATGACCTTTATAGAAAGATTCCATGGTTGGAAGCCCTTGGTCACCGAGGCTATGGTGAAAAGCTAGAATAAAGGAATTGTGAAAATTGGAGTTAAGTTTACTGTTACTCATGATGACATTTTTGCAGTCACTGGTATTCCCATCATGGGGAAGAAATTTTAAAGACATCAAAAAATCTTGAGCCAAGGTGTGGTGGAATTTACTAAGGATCAAGAGGAGAAGAAAGCTCTTGTGAAGAAAGGCACCCATTATCTCCCAAGTTCAATAAAGCAGCTATGGAGGTTTGTTTTAAGGGCTATTATCAAGTATATCACCCTTGACACCAGATTCAATCAGATATGCACTTACCACTTCATGATTCTAAATCACTTCAAGTATGGGGCAAAAAAATTTATCTCCTTTTATCTTTACTCTTCAATGAATGAAAATATAAATGAATATCAGGAGAAGTAAACTAGGAATTCAACAATCCATGAGGGGCTTTTACTTTTAATTTATGATTTCTTCAAAGCTAGGATAATGTGAAAAAAAATTAAACTTAAAAAGGATGGGAAGAAGGATAGTGGACTCAAAATATTTGGAAGATAACTATTTGCCATCAGACATGGAAGATAGTCTTGCTATGCACACTGAATCAGATAAGGATGATACTCTATAGAGAGGCTCTAGGAAACACAACATCAAACATGAAAATAAAATATATACTACTCCTCAACCCAAGAATGACCATGATTCCTCCTCTAATAGGGAGTATAATGAAGGGGTTGAAGGAATGGACATGGGGGAGAAGAGTGCTAAAGGCAAGGAGGAGATTAGAGAAGAGGAGGGTTTGGAGAGGAAAAAGGGAAGGAAAAACATCACTATAAAAATGCCAAAAAACAAAGAGGATTCTGAGAATACTGTTAGGGGTCAAAAAGAAAACATCCTAAAGCCAAGAAGGAGAAGAAAGGGGTTTAGGGGGATGTGTCAGAAGGAAGTGAGAGGTATGATCAAAACCAAGGCCTTGAGGAATTTGGTACCAACAGATACAAATGCTCAATTACTGGTAGAGATAGAAAGGTGGTATGGAGAAATTTTGACACAACCTCAGCTAAGATGGGGTTAAATAGGGAATTAATTAGAACTCAAGTTAAAGAGGATGATGAAGGAAAAATAACAGTGGAGGAATTAATTGATCTGGCCTTGATTATTTTTAGTAATAATGCTAAGGAGAATTCGGATATGGATGTCATTAATAACACCAAGAAAAGTGTTTTCGACAATTTTCGTACTACAAAATGGATCTTTCATAAAATCAAAAACCTAAAGTATAGGGTGTGTAGCCTTGAGAGAGAAAATTTCATCTTGAAGAATAGAATGGCTGGGGAAGAAAAGAACAAGGATGACAGGGTGCAGGAAGTCAATAAAAGGGTTGAAATTATGGAAAGCTCCATGAGGATCATTGTAGAACAAAGCTAAAATATCCTAAAGGAAGCTAATGAAAAAATAAAGATTCTTAACAAAAATATGGAGGAAAATAGAACCAGTAAGGAAGAGGATCTGACCTCCCACAACACTAAGGAAAATACCCCTAAGGACTACTCTAGGAAGCACACAAGATCCAACACGAGGAAGAAGGATACTCCAGATCTTGATCAACAACATTCAGAAATGAAGGAGGTGGCAGGAAGACTTTCAGAGCTCAAAATTAATGTAGTAGAAATGTTAAGATAAATTTCCTGAGAGCCTTGGCTTTTTTGGGATGGCCTGGCTTTTTTGTCCTTTCTTCCTGGCTTTTCACTAGTTCTTATCTTTTTGTAGGATGATGTTTCTTGAGTATTATTTTAGTTACTATAGCTACTTTGAGCAATCTTTTATGACTATTCTTTTTATTGTATGGGTTTTAGGGCCCTGCTAAATCATTTTTTCCTTAATCAAAAACATGATGTTTTTTCTATCTAGTATTTGAGTTATACTTTAAGCGATCTTTTATGACTGTTATTTTTATTGTATGGGTTTCAGGGCCCTATTAAATCATGTTTTCTTTAATGAAAACATGATGCTCTTTCTATCCAGTATTTGAGTTATTCACTTATCCAAGGGGGCCAACTTGTTGAGTGAATGCTCTCTTTTGGTAGAAATTAGTTTCCAGCTTTGTTTAGAAGTAAGTTAGTATTTTGTTGTTCTAGCAGCCATGAGTAACATAGCTAGTGGTTGTTCTTGTAGTATAGGAAATAGAGTAGAATTGTTTATGTATTTTGATGCTTCGAATAAAGTAACTTCTTTCATTTCAAGTTCAACATGGTAGCTTAAATATTGATGACACTTAAAAATGGTTTTAAAGCATATACTTTGTAGACATCATTTCAAGTTTACATCCCTAGTTGATAAAGTAAATGAGTCCAATAGGTTAATGGTTTCTCCTTGAGGATGCCCAAATCCACAAGTTATAAAGCTTAATTTACAAGCTAATATATTGGCCAAGCATTTTTGGCAATGTTGTTGGGGATGGTGTCAATCTAAACCTGTCTTAAAAGTCATTTTTCAAACTTAATGGGATAGAAGTTATATTTTCATTTTCTTTGTATGCACAGAAGAAGAGGCCATCTTGGGAGATTCTTCCCTCAGAATAACCCCTTGGAAATGGAAGAAATCATATACCCTAAGAAAGAAGGTCCCCAAGTTGAGAACCAAGAAGAAGTCTAACCTATTGAAGAACAACCATTTGAAAACTCATTTGCTAATGCCCAAGACAATTTTCCTTCACCTCCATCCTCAAAAGGATCCTTGTATTTGAATGACCTCTTTTCTAAACTTGAATATCAAGATAACCCTTTAGCCATCATCATCTACCAACTAGGACAAGCAATACCACGTCTACCACCAAGGATGGATCAACCAACTTTTCCCTTTTGTATACCTGACCTACATGATAACAATAACCTAAAGAATACTCCTTATAAATTTCCAAAATTCTATGGCCTTATTACTAAAGACCCTAAAACCTTCTTGTTTAAGTTTAATAGCCTATATCAGAGTTATGACTACATGACTAATTCCCACAAGCTGAAGTTATTTCCATCTACTCTAAAGGAGGAAGTTGTGAGATGGTTTATGGGGTTGGGGGAAAATGTTATAGCTGATTGGGATGCTATGAAGAATTATTTTCTTACAAAGTACAAGGAATATTGTAGAGGTTATGATATGAAAGGGGATGACAATTTTAAGATGTCACAAAAATAGAATGAGACATTAGAAGACTATGTCTCTAGGTTCATGTTCAACCTCCAAAGGAACACTCAACATCAATTGAGTGAAGAATTAAAAAAAATATTTTCCTTAAAGGTGTTAATGATTAAAATATTGAAGAATTGGATCTAATAGAGGGGGGTTATATTACTCAAATAATTTGGCAAAATATCAAGACAATGTGCCTTACTACTCAAGGGAAACTGTGAAGAAGGGAAGAGGAGTTAGAACTACACCTAGTAAAAGCAATACTTCTGGAGTATCAAAGGTAGAGCTTTCTCATCTATATGATTTCAAGAAGGACATTATAAATAATTTATCTACACAATTGGACACCATGCAAGAAAAAAGGAAGCATGATGGAGCTGAAGAAATGTTTGCTAAATTTTGTCCACATTGTAGAGAAAAGAAGATGAATTGCAAGTGTGAGACAATGGTCAATTTGGAGGCTCATCCAATGAAAATTAATTGAAAGAAATCTATGAGAATGGATATTTCCTCTACATTTATCATTAAATACCATGAGCCTTGAGATAAGGTATGCCTCAAGACCCTCTCCAAAATTCTAGCAGTTTTAATAATCAATGGCAAAATCCCAATTTCTAGAATGTTGGTCCACCAAATCCAAACTATTGGAATAATTCTTAGCCTAACCAACCTCATCCCCCATGGACCATTCAACCATGGAATCAGCCTCCACCTTACCAATAAAAATAATAAAATTTGTAAGCCCCTCCTAATAATTGGCAACAACATTAAAAAATTAGCAATAACAACCCAACCAATGGCAAGCCCGACAAGGTTAGTGGCAAGAATCACCACTGTGGTGGCCTAAATAGTAATATGGTGCCTTGTAGAAGCCCCAATAGTAAACCTTAATGCCTCATTCTCCTCCTATAGTCAATTTTAATGCAACGAAGAAAACTCAATTTCCTGCTACAGCAAATCCTAATAACATGCAAGCTCAAAAGCAAGTGTATTCCTCTAAACACAATTGATAGAAAACTCATTCCATAAATGATATACACCTGAGGTCTAGAACCACTCTTCCTACTCCTAATGGGCATGTAATAACTAAATTTATCATTGAAGATACACCTATTGAGGAGGAAACTATTCCCACTGCACAACTAGCCCCTATAGCCTAGACTCCATAGTTTCCATAAAGACTTGCTCAACCCCCTATTCCTATTGAGAACCCTCTTATTGGAGAATTTATCAATCAATTGAAGAAAATGAATATGATGATACCTTTTTTAGATGCCTTCAAGGGAATTCCAACATATACAAATCCATTAAGGATCTGGTAGAAAAAGAAAAGATCCAAAAACTATTCATTTCATGGGTTAGTTGTCTAATGTCATGCTGAATAAGTCTACAAATCCTAAATATTCTGACCTTAGAATTCTAGTTGTCACTATCTATATCAATGGAGTTCAAGTCTTGAAATTGATAGATCTAGGAGCATCCATTAGTGTAATGACTAGAGATGTAATAATACACTTAAACATTATTAGACTAAGAGAGGCCTCTACCACACTTCGGCTTTTTGATAGCTCTATTGTCTAAATTGGACAATGTCCTAATAAGGAACATTACAGTTAATGATATCCATAATTGGGCAAAAGTTTGTGAAATACTAATTCACCCCACTCTCAGCATTTCCTATTTCTAAAAGATTCCAAAGATGGTGATGGTGCATGACAAGGAAAGGAAAAAATGAAATACAATGCAAAAACTGATGTGAAATCCAAAAAACATCAAAAGTGAGATCTACCAATCAAGATTTTTCAAATAGAATGGGCCTCAAAGTATCCATTTATCAAACTTGTGCACAATCCAAAAGAAGGTGAGCCTCTAGTAGAATACAGATGTACGATATGCACAAGAATAAGTAAAAAGGAAAAGAGGTTGGAGCTATAAATTGACACCATATAAAATCACACGGGTAAAGTTAATGAGAAGAAACTTATAGATGGAATAGGAAAATTAGTGACAAGATGGAAAACTAAGGAGGAACGTCAACATGTTAAGAATGTAGAAATATTTTAGGAGGAAATGTAGACAAAACCTACTCAGGTAAAATGTTCAATTGAATCTCTTCTTGGAAAATAAATTAAAGTTGAAGAAATGGGCAAAGTTCTTGAATTAAGTGTTGTCTTCTATATTTTGAGTAAAGGGTGTGCTATGAAAGACTACCCATCATTAACTAGTTTATTACACTTTCTAAACGTTCATTATTATCAAAGGAGTCATTGGTTAGTAGACAATGTATGGGAACGAGCAAGTTGTCTTGCTGAGGTTGAAAAGAAAAATATCAAAGAAAAAATTAAAGAGTCAAATTTCATTACACTATCTTTAGATGAGGTAAAAATAATCAACAATACTTCCCGGGTATACATGTATGTCTATACTGAAAAAACTTGTTTCCACCTACTCATTCTACTAACTATTGTTAGTAAGGGTTCTCTAATTGAATATGGTGGTATAGATGAAATGGTGATTGCCCAAAAGTTAGTTTGTGTTGGAGTAGATAGAGCTTCAGTAATGCAAGGCTACAAGAATGGTCTTGTCACAAACTTAAAATATTTTATTGCAGCTTACGTTGCTGGCATTCACTGCATGACCCATAGAATGAATCTAGCTTTTGGAATTATCAACAACTTTTTAGAAATATACAAATTTGAAATTTTAATAAAAGAGATCTATAGGCACTTTTGTCAAAGTCCTAAACAATTCAAGGAATTTCAACAATTTACTAAGGGACTAACTAATGGGAGAAATCTTCTTAAGGATAATGATACCAGATGGATCTCTTTCTCATCCATTTTTTTTGAATATCCATTGTTTCTTATAATGGAGTCAACTCACAATGATCAAGGTGGTCAATGGAAATATGGTGAGCTATTTGAAAGGTTAATTAATGTAAGAAAATGATCTTAGTAGTAGAAACCATTCTCCCCATGATAGAGGAAATGAGAAATATAATGAAAAAGACCCCAAAAAGATTTATGTATATTGTAGAATATAATATGCTATGTATAACAACATGCACAACCCTCAATACTCTCTATGGAAATCAATTCATTTTTTTTGGATGAAAAACATAGATTTGGATAATCCTAAAAAATCATAAAAGATTGATGCAAATGCAGAGTTACGTGCCAATATACAGGGTGTTAAGATACCAATGCACTACTATGGAAGGCCCATGTCCACAAGAAAATGAAAGAAACCCACACAATCAAAATTAATTAATTTTTACAAAGGAAGTGTTTGAACAAATTGCTAAGTCTTTAATGGATTATGTGAAGGAAATTTCTTGTAATCTTTCCTCAATAATTAGAGAAAGATAGCCTCGACAAAAATTACTTGAATCGATGTGTATTGTGTTTCCCCATTATTGGAGTTTAAGTAGTCCTAAATATTTTAGAGACAACTTATTGGTTTGATAGATCAATTTTGTAAAACCAAAGAAATCAATAGGGCAACTATAAATAGAGTTTTAGATGAATCTCATCTAAGAGAGAAGTCTTGTTGTGCAGAACCTTAGAGAAGAAGAATCAATAACCAAACTTTGGAGAAATCTATCTTAGAGAAAAAAAAAGTTGCATGATTCAATCAAAAAAAAAATTCAAGCATGTTGAATTATGTTTGACCATAATACTAGGGTCTGTAGAGCACAAAAGAGTTTTCAGTGTTTTGGAGATCCGAAATTAAATGGTAAGAAATAAACTAGCCAAGATATTTGAAAATTGCTTGAGGTTGTATACATCCAAATGTGAAGTCAATAATTTTCTTTATAAAAGGGCACTACAATTGTGAAGGAAGAAATTCCAAAGAAGAGGTTTGGGAAAAAATTCAAACAATGAGATCATTAACTCAAGTAGTGGTACTAGTATTGGTAGCATTGACGTTGAAGTAGAGAATTAGGCAAGAAAATGTACATAGACTAGAGAAAATATGGAGCATAATGAAGGACTTTTTAAACTTGATGGTGAGGAATCCAAAGATTTGGATGATGAGATGATGTGGAGACTCTAACAGTTATGGTATGATGTGCCAAATATGAATTTATTACTTATTAGTAATTACAATAGTCTATATTTTGGATTCTGGTTAGTATTATCTAAATCTTATCATGATTCATCTATCATGCATAATAAGTTATATCATTTTTTAAATGTCTAATTTCAAACAAACATGTATATTTTATGTTAGATGATTCCATCAATCATGATTCATTCAAATTTTACCATTACTATTATTTTCTATTTGCATTATTATGCTCATATGATACATTGTTATGGTATAATCTGTAATATTTTTTATGAGAATATAACAATTCAAATGATAAAATTCATATTCATTCTAATTACTTTATTCATACATGATAATTGATACAATTCAATGAAGTCATGTTACCAAAATAAAAATTTGAATATGCAATTTCATATTCATTTGTTATAAGTACTAACTTTACAACCATTACATTTAGCTAATGACCCTATATTGCCTTCTATAGGAATATATAAATAAGGGAGCAACAAAAAATTAAGGTAATTTTTCCACATGGGAAGACTCTTAGAGTAGCATCAAATTAAGTGTCTAAAACATTTTTTACCTTTGCATTCAAGAGGCCTATTCAAAAAAATAGCATTTGGATTCAGCTACGCTATTTTGTTCAAGAAAAAAAGTTCAAACTATAAACTTATATCAAACCGTTAGAAATAGAAATAGAGTAAACACTACAAATATTATTAAAATCATCTTCCAAGTTTTACACATTTTTATTGATGTCCTATGAGAAGATTGAACATTCAATCAACTTTTTTAGGATGTGTCAAGTTTTCATTTTGCACAATGTTGAATGACATGGATCCTTTTGAAGCCCTCTCTTGAAAAGATAATCAAGGATCAACTTGAAGGTTCTAGGTAGTCTTGCAACCTACTAGGTTTTCTTAGTTCAAGATAAATGTGTATGTTCATGAGGAGGCCTTTGCTAGTTTTGAACAATTTTAGATAATGTGTTGTTGCTATTTGATATGTAACAACAAAAGAAATATATTTTTGCATTTTCTATTTTATGATGAATGCAATTTATCGATGCCATTATATAAATTCCTATTTTAACGAAATGTTAGAAAATAAAATTAAAAAGATAAAGTAATGAGAGATTAAATAGAATAACTGAAAGAGAAATTCCTAATGGACATAAACCACGGTAACATGTCTGAGAATTAAATCATGAAAAAGATCTAGTAGGAAACTAATGAAATCAAAAGTAATGCTTCCTCAACTCCACTAATGCAATCATCGATGGGAACTCAATATAAATTGAAAGATGTTTCATATCTCATCAAATTACAAGGCAACATAAAATATGCTCATGCGAGACAAAATTCTATGCAAGAACACTAGATGATCCTTTCTCCAATTCGTTACGTCAGCAAAATACCTTAAAACAAGGAAAACACTAGAATTAAAAGATCACACAATCATAACAACAAAATAAAACCATTGGCTCCATTATTATTAATGAACATGCATTGAAAAAAATAATACACTCTGGCAAGAATTACTACACTCACAATGAGAGCACCGATAGAATATATTATTTCATCAAAATAATAGCCTAGACTACATATTATATCCATGTATTTATAAGAAATCATCCCCTCCCTTTTTCTTCAGAATGATAGCTCTTGAAATGCAAACTCATGCTGGGAACTAATAAAAAAATTCTAATTATATACAAACTGACTCTCTAAATGGTACTAAGTAGGTCTCCACCCTTATTTATATCAATTAATAGGTGCATGAGCCTTTACATGAAATAAAATAATGAAATAATAAGAATATAAGAAGGAAGTTTTAAGATGATTTATAAGTCTTTAGAGGCTCTAAAAATGGGATCTTGACATTCTTTAGGCATTTCTTGGAGTTAAACTGTCATCAAAATGTGTTTCTGATGCATGTAATGCTCTAAAATAACAACTGCCAGTTAATTTTTGGTGCATTTATTCTTACTAAAAATTGTTGGGGCACCTCTTTAAAAAGTGCACTTTCACACCTTGGTGACAGGTTCCAAAATTCCAAAATTTCTTCCAAGCATCCAAAATTGAATTTCTAGCATCTGGGTTTTTTCCCTCTTTACACCAAAACAATGTCTGGATGTTTATTCTTAAACTTCTCTACCATCTTTTCTACTAAGATAGCTTTTGGTAAATCTAAATTTTCATACTTATCCTTTACTAATTTCCAATAATTACTGACTTCTATTTGAGTACTAGAAAAATCCTCAAACTTGGTGTCCAGCTCCAGCAATACCTCTTCGATCTTGAATGCTTGTCTTATGTCATCATCTAACAAAGAATCTTCAAATTTTTCTCTAAATTATTGGAAAATTTATTGTACCACAAAAATATTGGTTTTAAACTCATCTTCAAAAATATGAAGGTGAGTGACATTGTAGTAATTCTCTACTTCCAAAAATTGCTATTGAGTTTTACCCTTAATCTGTTGGATCTCTTCATGTGATCCCTCCATTAATTTATTTTCTTCTGATATTTTCTCAATCTAATCATCAAGATTATCAAGATCTTTTTTAGTATATACCTCCATTAGAATTTGACACCTTTGACCCTTTATTGATTTTAATGCCTCTAGGTCTTTTTGGTGCAGGAATGTACTTCTTCCATCTACCCAAAATCTTGGTTCTCTATAGAAACCAACTTGTTGGCACTTGATTGGATGTGGTGAAACAAGTATAAATTTCCCTCTATTATTTGCACACTTTTCTCCTCAAAACTATCATGCCATTATTGACATGCCACCTAAAATGGATCCAACCATGTGCCTACTCCTTTTCTTCCTAATGCTGCTCCAAGAGAAACCTCTAGATTCTCAAGTCAATAGGGCTCAGTACTTCATTCAAGTAGCCTCACAATAGCTCATTTTTCTTTCACATCATTATTAGCTCTGATTCATCTTGATCCATGTGCTAGAACACCTCTTTCATGCCTATGGTGTTCATCACTTTAGTTGTGTCCATTGTGGGACTTCGCAACATGACCTCCTTGATTTGATAATCTTTTAGAGTTAGTTATTCAGTGTCAGTGTGAGGAGAAGGAATGGAGATATGTGCAAGTAGGTCCTAATCTTGGTTCTCCTTTACAAAGGCCAATGTTCTTGCATCACCCTTAGGTGGTTCAGGCATCTTCATTATTTTAACCATTTCTTTCCTTCTTTCCTCTACTATTAGGTCCAACTATGTTTTCTAATGAAACATAACCTCCCTCTTCATTCATATTGGTGCAGTGCCCATGGGTGACATATACTTGGCTAAAGAGGTTAGTTCTCCAACAACTTACTTTCTCTTGTCACTTCTCTCTAGAGTCTTCTCATGTCAAATATCTTTAGTAGGAGTCATTGTACTATGTTGGGTTAAGGATATAGTCTCTATATCTTAAGGAGCTTGTTGAGCTTATTCAAGTATTTGTCCTCCTCAAATACTTCATCAACATAAAGTTGTTGAAACTCCCCTTCCTCAATTTTTTGTTCTTCTACCTCTAATTGAGTGACTGAAGGAAGTGGAGTTACTCACCCTTTATCCAGAATGATGAAATCTTGTGATGGTAGTGGTGGAATGCCCAAAGGTCTGTGAGGAAGAGGAGGTAATTGATTCCAATTCTCCCCTAAAGTCCTACTAGTGGGAGTGTCTCTAATCTTCTCACCTACCATCTCAGTGCCCACTAACATAAAGTTAAAGTCTGAGAGGTCAAAGATAGCAGTTCCTTCACTTTCCATTTCTATCATCCACTTTTGGGGTTCATCTTTTGAAGTTGATAGTTGGACAGGCTCTCTTGGAGGAAAGGATGGTGTCTGTGTAGAGATTTTTCTCCTCTCTTCCTCTATGGATTTGGCCAAGTAGGTTCTTTGGCTCAAGGGGACAAAATCTATTTGTTTCCCTTCTTCTTCATCCTCAACTTCTAGGATGGTCTTAGGAACATGTGGGGACAAAGTATTTTTCTTCTTCTTCAATCTTCTCCTCTGTGTACCCACCACAAATTTTTTTATTCTTTCTTTATTTGGATCCGAGGAGGAGGATTCTTCCTTTACTATTGTCACTAGTGGAAACCTTTTCTCCCTAGTCTAGTTGTTTTGGTAGTTGTAGCTCTGGAGGTTCTTGTGTTGGATCTTCATGAGGCTTAGCTTGTGTATGTTCAAGTTATACCTACTATCGAGGCACTTGAGCCCAAGCTTCTTGTTTCTTCACCCTAGGAGGTACCCTTTTTGTCTTTGTGCCCTTGTTATTCTCAAAGTACTCAACCCTCCACTCATGTTGATGAACCATTTCTGACCTTATTGGGAATTGAGTGGGATAGGTTGGCATAGTGACCTTTGTACCTTTTCCTTTGATCAACCTAGCTATGGCTTGTAGGGGTATGACATGAGGAATTAAAATGGCTTTTGTATCTATTCCCTTGTCAATTTGATCACATGTCTAGCCTGATGATCTATGTCATCATTCTCATCTCTTCCTATTTATGCATTCATAATCGACCTATCATAAAAAAAATTCTCTGTTGTACAAAGGATACATAACTTTTTGGGCATCCTTTTCCACAATCTTTAGATGAATCTTCATTTTCAACACATTTTCTACAAAATATAGACTCATCCAACAATAGTCCCTTATCCAAACATCATAGTCATCTATAGAATTCATCCAGTGATCCTCTAATGCTTCCAGATGAAAAAACTCTTTCCCTACCACATGTTGCACCATCCCAATGTTTTTAAAGAATGGGTGAGGTGAGTTGTATTCTTCTAAGGGATACTAATCCCATTCAAAGTTGAAGGTAGAAATTTCCTGATTCTACTTCACCTCTAATGCACCAACTGTAGTGGGTTAGACCCATGTCTTCTTGTGTTGTTTCCTCACTCTATCATATGCAAAAGTGAGTTGGTGGGAAATCTCCAGGAGTATCAACCTTTCTAAGGGGTATCTTGGGAGCTTCTTGGGGCACAACAGAGTACCATCTACCCAAAGATATGTAAAGGTCTTGAATTGAATGTAGCAAGCATCAATCTCTATGGTTTTAGCTGCTCCCTCTGCTAACATTCTCTTTGCATAATCACCTTCAATAAACCTGATAATTGCAAAGATAAACCCATCATTCACCACTTTGTATTCCACACTTTGTAGTAGAAGCTTCTTCTTTACCAATTATGGTTATTCCACATAGGACCAAGAATTTGCATCTTGCATGATTCCCTTTCTATAAAGGCTTGGATAATCTGTGGTTCTAGCTTTGAAAAAGTACACCATGTATGATGTCATGTAGAAGTGAGGGTCTACCTTGATAGAGAATAGTTTCTAATCCAAGTTATCACTTAGAATGGTGGCCCAATCAATGGATATCTTTGTGGTCTTGATGGTTTCGTTGAAATGAACAATCCAAGTGTGATGGTGACCTGTTGTTAGAAGACCCATTACTCTTCTTAGGAGGACAATCACATATCCAATGTCATCTTTCATGTAGCCTCTTGTCATATCGACCTTTCCCACTCCAGGTTTCAATAATAGATTAGGATAATAACACTACTATTCTTCTAACAAGGGTACTCTATCCATCTTGAGAACTATCTATTCTACTATGAAGATACATTTGAATTGTCAACCCAAGGATGTAGGACTTGAAATGGGTTAGCATAGTATGTGCACCAAGTTCCTTTAAGATTCTTAACACCTATGCTACAGGAAAGTAAAATGCATGAAAGGAATCTATATTATTGATATAGAATAGTAAGCATACTTAGATTATCAATAGAGAACTATAGAAACTATAGAAAAGGGAATTCTAAACTAGTTAATAGTTCAAATATCCACTATGACAATTTTCCACAAGTTCCATAGGAACTTCATAGTAACTATGTTGCAGGACTAATATAGTAAATCTATCTTAAACAAGAAATTACAAGAAACAAATCTACTCTACAGGTCTAAATCTATTCCACCTCCCAAGTAGGCCCCTTTGGTTGGATTCAACTAACTAAGAACACAACAGGTAATCCAAAATCACTTTCTCATCAGAATTCTACTTTTGTTACATGACTAAACAATTTGTAAAGAATAGAGAAAACAACTTTAGAATCTTCCAATCCCCAAACTAACTCTAACTTCCTATATATATAGAGGATTGGAACTTATTACAAAAACATAACATAAAAACTCATGAGAAAACATCATCAGTAGAAAAAGGGTGGGATGTCAACCATGACTTTTAAAACACTGATTAAGTAATAGAATAATGGTTCACAAATAATGTAATGGTTCACAAATAATGTAACAAGTCAGCTTTCTGAAATAACTCCTTTCATAGATGTGGCTTATCACTCAGAATTGATCTGTGTTTCTCATGCTATGACTGGCCTTCATTACTCCTTCTTTAATGTGGTGCTTGCACTCTTCATGCCACTTCCTCATTTCCTACAAATTACAAACATTCAAACATTAAAACATAGCTTAAAACATTTACATGAAATATTGTACTTTATATATAATATTAAGCAAGGTAAGTCATATCCACTATCCATAGGTTTAATAGGTTCTGGCTACATTTAGCATAAGACATTTAAAACAAGTATTTTTGAAATGTTTTTCTCATGACTTAAAGAGTAAGTTCAGACTATATAAAAACTATATCAAATTTGAGACATTAATTTTCCTCATCATCTGTCCCCCACTATGCCAATGCTTGTCCTCAAGCATTGTACTTCTTCACCATTGTTCTGAAATCTCCCACTGTTGACTTCCCCTATTTCCCACTTTTGAAGGTGTAGAAGTATCCTCTGGATCATCTCCAATGTTCACCCAAGTGTTCTTTAACTAATGGATTTAACCTTGTAGCATTGCTTTCATACAAGAGCCAGAGAAGGGTAGGAGGTTGGAAGGTTAGTGGCATCCATAATTCTTTCCTTATTTGCCTTCCCAATTGCATGTATTTAGACACTATATTTACTACTACCTCAAAATTAATAGGGTTGTGTGGTTCACCCTTCCTAAAAGATTCTAGCATTCGACTCCACCTATTTCTAAGCCCTGCAATTTCTCTCTATTGAGTAAAATTAGGAAGTTTCTGATACTCTCTATAAACCTTTTCCCTTTCTTCAAACACTCTCTCTCTAATTTTTAGTTTTGGCCTTCCACAAGTTAATTTGAACCAATCCCTCAGGAGGTCATAAGGCTTATGGGATTTAGTATGGAGTGGTAGTGGCTCAAATTTTTTGATGCCTCTATAAGTATCCAACTATTTATCATAATTGGTTTCATTGTGTATCTATGATATTAGAGCTCTTAAATGAACATCCCCTATGTAGAGCAAGGGATTCCACTCTATTTCTTGTGGAATTATGAAATTATGTAAATAGAGATCACACAACAAGTTCTTTTTCCACGAGAGAAAATTTTGATACACATTATAGAAATTTCAAGCATTCTTAAACTCACAATCAATATTTCTTATTGTCATCGTCAACTGGAACAACAAAAATTGCTCTTTCAAACACATAGCATACACCTTGGGGGTGGTCTACAAACTATAGCCTATTTAGCTAGCTTCAAAGCCTTATTCTTTTGTTGCTTCTAATTTTCTAGTTGCTCCTTTAATGATTCAATTTCTTCATCTCTATCAAATATTGCCTTTTGCATCTAGTCTCTCTCTTGCTTCCACAAGACTTTTTGAAAAATAAAATGATTGTATAGACCAAACAATATTGACTGAATTGTTGATGATGAACATTCTTGAGTTTCAAATTTCATCTTTTGTTCTTTGGCAACTTCTTGGAAATACCAGGTGTACCAAGTAGATTTATAAGGTATAAGGGAGACATTGGAATATTCAGAGACTGATGGCATGGCAGGTTGCTCATTATTGGGTACTTTTTTTGGGACAATAGTAGAAATTGAATTGCACATTTCTAGATTCTCTTGCAGTGTCTCCTTGATAGACTCAGCTTCATGTGTTTCGATGTTTTGGGGCTCTACTTGCATAAGAGAATCATCTGGGACATTTTCAACTACTGAATCTGTTTGAGATTTTGAAACTGGGGCATTTTTTTTCAATAAAGTTAGAGATATGTGACCTTGCATGCAAGGGCTTCTACTTACAGGACCTTATTTAGCTTTGACCACTTTATGGGTCCATTTAGGTTTAGGCATGATTGGAGTAGATGTTGCAAGATTAGTTACTATAGGAACAAACCTTTTTGTTCTTTTTACCTTCACAGAGGGATATTGCACTTCCTTTTCAAGGTTAGGGCTAACCTTACTCTTGTCTTTACCCCTAGAAGAGCTCGACATATCATCCTCTAAATTAGGCTTATCAAACTTATCAGGAGAGGGTTCTTTTTCCTTCTCAGCTAGATTTTGAATTGGCTCTATGGTTTCTTCCTCATTTTCTAAGTTTTGAGGAATAGGGTTAACTTGTGGCCGTAAGGTTTTGGATTCAACAAATTTTGCCCATGAAATAGGGGAAGAATCCCTAAGAGATTGTTCAACTACAAGTTTAATGAGGGCATGATGGGAAACATAATTTGGCTTTCCTTTTTGGGTTTCCTCAACACTAATACATAACATATTGTAAAGAAATTTGGGAATATTAACTTGCATGTTATGCCTTATGCAACTAAGCAATTTAAAATGATGAGCATGTAAGTTCAAAAACCTACCTTCACAGTTTAAATATTTGATAATGTGGGTTGCTAGCTCTAGATATGGAGGTGGAAGAGAAAGTCTCTTACATCCTTCTTTTGTGATGTCTAGTTGAGGGTCACCTTGCTAAGTGAACTATGCCCTTGAAGATCTAGCATCATGCTCATTTGGATAATGTTCCCCAATTGCTAGTAACCCAGTGACCTCTGCTATTCTTTCCTTGATAGAAACTACTCTTAATCCAAAAACTAAGGCTTCTCCTTCATCAAATGTTGTCATGAACTCCATTTCCACTTCCTCATTGAATTCTGTTAATTGTAAGAAATAACTGAGCCATCCACAAGCATGGAATTGCCAAATTGCTTCAATGTTTGTGAGTAAAATATTATGAATGACTGGCTCATACCTCTTTAGCTATCCTCCCATCTTCAAAATGTTTGGCTTCCACTCTTGCTACTATGACAATTTTTTTTCCCTCTTACCTTTGCAAATTTGCTTTTGCTCTGAGCTTCAAAACTAATTTTAAAACTATCGTATATTGTTACCACTTCTCATAATCAAGACCCCTTTGTTTCTAGGATGTAGAATAATGATGCATTAATGATAAATTACATTGAGGCTTTTAACTACAAATGTTCCCATAATCATGCCAAGTACAAGAGATCTTTTCCCAAAAATTGCAATAAAAGGTACAATAGATACAAAAAGATTTCTAAAATTAATGGAATAAAAACTATCAGATTGTCGCCAAAGTAGATTTTTTAATGTAGACATGACTAGGATAATGTGAAGGTGACATTTGGAAATTACTACACTTTCTCGGCCCCCCACTAAAATTTGACAAGTGTCCTCACTTTAAAAAATTTGGTATGGGAAGGAGAAACTGACTTAAGTCTTATATGATATATTTAACGCAGTATTAGATATAATTATCAAAACCTATATTTTAAAAATGAATAAAGAGGAAAATAAATTTTTGTACCTAGAAATTTGTGATTGTACATCCACATGCAAGTTGACGAGGTGGCAAAGGTTGATGATTGTAGAAAGTGCTAATGGTTTTGTTTATTGAAAGCAAAAAAAATAGAGTGTGGGTGACGTGGAATATGGAATGTGGATGGATGGTAGATAAAGAAATGAGATGGGTTGATTATGAAGAAAGAGAAAAGTGAATGGAAGAATGGGGCCTCATATTTAAATGAGGTTTTATTATGAAGGTTCCTAGAATTCTATCATTGTGTAGACACCTAAAATTGTCCAAATCCCCTTTTCCTGACCAATTAAATAAATAATTATTATTTATTTAATTACCTTACATTTAATTAAATAAATTTACATTTATTTAATTATGTTCACTTACCTTGATTTAAATAAACTAAGGTTTATCTAAATCCTAGCCTTTCCTGGATTCAAATAAACTAAGGTTTATTTAAATCCTAAATTAAGTACTTCGTTTACTTAATTAATCCCTTGCCTAATCCTACTTGGAATTAAATATTACATTTAATCCTATTTGAGCACATGGCTTCTACCTTTAACCCTCACCTAACCTCACTACTCTAACCTAACCCACCTTTCTAAACCTAACCACTTCCTTAATCATGCTTACTTTTTCTAATCACCTTGCTAATTACCTTTTAATCCTAAGTGTGTGCTCACACATGTGTGAGGGATGTTCACACTTTCCTCATCCCTCGTGTCTTCCATGCCTCTTGCAAACTTGTGCTCTTGCATGAGAATCAAGGTGTCTCACACATGTGTGAGAAGCCATGCTTCTCACACCTCTTGCACACTTGTCCTCTTGCATGAGAGTCAAGATGTCTCACACCTCTTGAGCATGTCACCATCAAAGGTTGCTCACACATGTGTGAGAATTTTTCCCCCTTTGAATGGTCAAAAACCCTAATCCACATGGAGTCTACTTGGCCTCCACCTCATGGACACCTCATCGATCCTGAGAGATCCTAGCCCTTCATCTTGCATTCAATCTCAGTCGTCCGCTGCATCTCATTTCCTATAAAAGGAGAGCCCTCTCCTCATTTCTAGAATCTACTATCTAGCCCATTGTTATGCTGTAGGAATTGTGAGCAACCACATCCTAATAACAATAAAATCATCATCCACTTGGTGATTTCATGAGGTTTGCATTAGTAGATTAAGTTATTTTTATTTCATGTTATGCTCATTTGCATGTTCTCTTGCATATTTTGAGGTTTGCATAATCATGTAGGAATAGATGTTAGTTTTTTAGTGTTTATTCTGTTTATTACATTTTTATGCAATACATTTTGGCATGCCAGTGGCAGTTGTGCGAGGGCGGCGCTCGTGGGCACCGCTGATGGCGGTGCCTGTGGGTGTCGAACTTGCACTTATAAAAATAGTTTTAAATTTATTTTTTAAATTTTTTTTTTTTTTTTTTGCGCAATTTTCGTGAGGGGGCATCCTCCTCCTCTATTGTCGCCATAGGATTCCCACCTTCTCTGGGGTAACCTATCTTTTCTTTTCTTTGATATGATGCCATTCCAACATCACATCAAAGAGGGGCAAAATGTAGATGCTTAAAATCGTCCTTAGAAACTATATTAATTTATTAATATTGCTCATGACATTGTAATTAATTATTAATTAATTAATTATATTGCTCACATTCTTCTACTTATTTAATTAAATTATTTTAATTAAATAAGTTCATTCTCCTAAGTATTTAAATTTAATTTAAATACTCCTAGCCTTAGTGTGTTAAATTAATTTAACACATAATCCCCCATCATCTCCCCTTTTTAAATTAATTTTTTTAATTTAATCTTCACATCCTATTAATTTCTCTAAACCCATGATTAAATTAAATTTCATTTAATTTAATCATAAGCCTAACTTAGAGCCTAGCCTATAACCATCATTGTCATCCTCTTAAGCCTACTTCTTCTCTAATCTTACTTAATCATTCTTAATCTGCTTCGTAATATCTCTCATTAGCCCAAGAGTGTGCTCACACATGTGTGAGATGGCATTGCCTACACACTCCCATTTGCACTCTTGTCTCCCACTCTTCTTAAGTTTTCTCACACATGTGTGAGAAAACTTTGAATTTTTTACTATTTGCATAGCTTGCATGTCACCTTATGTGGTATCAACATGGATGCCACCTCACCAAGCCCTCCCTCAAGCCTATAAATAGAGGCCTTATCTCAAGCATTTGCATCTCCAATTATTGCATTGTTACCATGCCATTTTGAATCTTGAGTTTTAATGCTAGGGTTTTCATTATAGTTTGAATTTTCATAGAGATTTCTAGGTGAATCCTAACCATTTGGTAGCTGGTTTAGCTTTGCATTTGCATTATTAGTCTAGTTTACATGCATTTTCTCATCTCCATTTCATTTACATCTTAGTTTAGCTTGCATATCTAGCTAGTTTCTTTGTTGCATTTCATATTTTCACCATTGAATTCTTTCAAGTATGGCTTTCTCCATAGCCATTTTTTGAAGTATTCTTCATTTCATGTAGTTTAAGATCATATTGCATCCTCACTCACATTTGCACATTCACTCAAGAGACTCATCATTTTGTTGTGTTTGGGAGAGCACACCAAATATACCCCCCATCTTAACACACCAACAAGGCCTCTTATAGGTGTCTTTGTTGAGCTGTAGAGGTGGTTGGAAGATTGGTTTTGTTGGCTACTTAGAGTTGCAAAACTCAAGCAAGCATTAGTTAGTTAATGTTCCTTCATTTTATTGAGTCTTTGATGCATATTTGAAGTTTTAAACTAATGTTTGTTTGTTGATTCGTGCTCCCAATAGTTCACATTTTCTAGCACACACATTGCATGGTTGTAGAAAGAAGATTTTCATCTTCTGTTATAGGAACTATGTTTAGAAGAGTTGGTGCACTAGTTGGTTGAAATTGTTATAGGAACTATGCTTTAGTCTATGGCTTATGATAGAGATGCAACCTATGGCCATTTACAAGTATCTTAAATTGAACATCATCAATGGTTGTGATTTTTACTACGCCATTGTCAAATACATGCTGAATTTTATAAGGCCAAAACCATCGAGTTTGCAATTTCCCTAGATTCTCTTTGAAATGAGAATCATAGAGGATGGCCCAATCTCCTACTTGAAATATTTTATTCCTAATATGTGCATCATGCCACTTCTTTTGCTGGTGTTCAATAATTTGTGTTCTTTCTAGAGCTCTCTTTCATATTTCATCTAGCAAATTCAAGTGGAGGAGTCTCTCTTTTTGTGTTGCAGGAAGATTGATGTTCAATTCTAAAGTAGTACGTAGTGTCTTGTATTCAAATTCAATGGGTAACATTCCTACTTTACCATAGACAAGCTCAAATAAAGTAAATCTAGTTGTTGTCTTCCATGTGGTTTGGTATGCCCAAATAATTTCAGTTAATCTACTTGTCTAATCCTTCTTATGTATATGTACAATTTTTTTTAGAATGGCTCCAAGTTCTCTATTGGTAACCTATGCTTGCCCATTTGCTTGAGGGTGATAAGGACTAGATTTACGATACCTTATGCTATACTCCTTGATAACCTCAGTGATCAAATTTGATGTAAATTGAGGTCTTTGGTCTATGAAATTTTCTCTATGCACTCCATAATGAGTAAATATTTCTTCATACAGGAACTTAGCTACTTTCTCATCTCTAGCATTTTTCATTGCTCTAGCTTCCACCCATTTAGTTACGTAATCCATACATACTAAGATGTAGGATTTTCCACTTGATGGTGGTTCAATTGGACCTATGAAATCCATGCCCCATTTGTCAAAAGGTGTGACCACAACCTATGGAATGAGTGGCATCTCATTAGTTTTGGTTGGTCGACCCATCCTTTGGCATTTCTCACAATTAGTTGTATATTTCATTACATCCTTATGTAGGGTTGGCCAATAGTATCTTGTTGTAAGTATCTTCAGTGTTGTTCTTTTTCCTAAAAAATGGCCTCCACATGGTTCATCATGACAAGCATACAGTATATCATATATCTCATCTTCCCTAACACAACTCATCATGACTTGATCTGGCCCTACATAGAACAGATTGCTATCTACCCAAGAGTATTGAAAACTTTTCTCTACTAACTTTCTCTTTTCTTTATAAGAGAAGTGTGGGGGTAGTCTATTTGTAGCAAGATAATTTGTAATGTCTATATACCATGGTGTATGAGCTTCTATATGGAACAAGTGCTCATTTGGAAAACTGTCTTCAATTAGAGTTGGATCTTCATCAGCAATGGTCAATCTAGACAAATAGTCTACAACTATGTTGGATTTTCCTGGCTTATCAATAATGGTAATATCAAATTCTTGTAACAACAAGAGCCATCTTGCTAGTCTACCGATGACAGCTGGTTTGTTTATTAAATACCTTATAGTTGACTGATCAGTATGAACAAAAAGAGGATATCCAGTCACATAATGTTTGAATTTGTTCAATGCATAGACTACGGCTAAAAGTTCTTTTTCTATTACTATGTAATTCAGCATAGGCCCATGAAGGCTTTTACTAATATAGTAGATGGTATTCTCAAGATTAGCAAGATTTTGTCCTAATACAACTCCTATGGCATAGTCTGATGCATCAATATGAATATGAAATGGAACTAGTGCCATGGTGAGAAGTTTCTTAAGCTATAGGAAGGCTTCATTGCATTTGGGTGTCCAAATAAATTCAACTTCCTTAGTCAATAATGTGTACAAAGGACTAGCTATTTTTCTAAAATCTTTTATGAAACATCTATAATATCCAGCATGACCTAAAAAAGATCTTACATCTTTCATTTTTGTAGGTATGGGTAGTGTTAGAATTACCTCTATCTTAGCTAGATCCACTTGTATTCCTGCAGCTGATATGAAATGACCAAGTATCACTCCTTCCTGCATGAGCATGAACCATTTTTCACTATTAGTTGCCAAATTATGCTCTTTACATTGGATAAGAACCTTTTCATGACTCATCATGGCTTCTTCAAAGGTGACTCCAAATGTTGTGAAATCATCCATATATATTTCCATAAAATCATGTGATATATCAGCAAAAATGTTGATGACAACTCATTGGAATGTTGCAGAAGCATTACATAGGCCAAATGGAAAAATAGAATATTTAAAAGTACCCCATGGGCATGTAAATGTGGTTTTTTCTTGCTCTTCAGGAGCAATACTTCTTTCCAGCCAGAGTGTCTAGAACTTGATCTATGAATGGTAAAGGAAAGTGATCCTTTTTGGTTGATTTATTCAATTCTCTATAATCTACACAAATCCACAATTTACATCCCTTTTTAGGCACTATGACTAGGGGTGACACACATCCACTATTAGATATAGGATAAATAAAACTAGCATCAAGCAATTTTTGCAATTTAGTTTTAACTATTTATCTAAGGGCTAGATTAATCCTTCTATGTTGTTGACAAAGTGGTAGGCACCCTTCATTGATGTATATTATATGGGAACATAATGTAGGACTCAACCCTTTCATATCCCCATAGTCCCATACAAAATCTTTTTCATGTTTTTGAAGTAGCTCTATTAACTATTTCATTTGTGTGGAAGATAAATTTGGGATTGACATGAAGATTATGACCTTTTGATAGCTAAATAGTAGTAGTAGACTCAATTATAGTAGCTTCAAAGATTGGACTTGTATCTAATTCACATGGTAAGAGTTGATGAATAATGTCTGGTTCTTTGAGTAGAATACAATTCTCATTACATTCCTCATATGTGGTTAACTCTAACATGGAACAGTCAGATGCATCTTTTTCTACCACACAAGTGTTAGTAAGGATTCTTTGAATTATTGAATCCTCTTCTTGTAGCTTTAGGAAAGATTGTCTACGTAACATCATAAGCT
This sequence comes from Cupressus sempervirens, assembly GCA_028749045.1. Taxonomy (NCBI): domain Eukaryota; kingdom Viridiplantae; phylum Streptophyta; class Pinopsida; order Cupressales; family Cupressaceae; genus Cupressus; species Cupressus sempervirens. Next base: position 573,800,155 of record CM053792.1, on the reverse strand, counting down.
ATGCTATAGATTTTAACTCTTCTTCTTCATCCCCTAAATCTGACTAGACAGACGTGCTTAAATCTGGTTGTGGTTTTGCTAGAGGATATAAATCAAATTTCTTTGTTGCTTGACCATTAGCTGTGGTCATATTCCCTAACCTAAAACTTATATTTGCATTAGTTATAGCTAACCATTGTCATCCTAGAATGACAAGGTAACTAGATAAATTGGCTTTGGGAGATAGAATCATGAAATTTGCAGGGTACTCTAGAGAGTCTAGGGTTACAACTATGTTTCTATCATCCCATCAGGAGTGACAATAGAACTATCTGCAAGTTGTAGAATTGTTGGAGTAGCCCTTAATCCTTCTATTTTCAACTTCTTCATAGTATCCTTGGTCATGACATTTATAGCAACACCAAGATCAATTAAAGCATTTTTAACAAATTGGAAATTTATAATCACATTCACAACTGGACTACCTGGATTAGAATATTTAGGAGTGATCAATTTTCCTAACATAATGTAAGCCAATTTTCCTACAAAATGGACTGTAGTTGGGTCCTTTTTCTTCCTCCCAGGCTTCTTTGGGTAGGCTTCTCTAACGGCTTTGCCATAGATGGGAACATTCTTAATATTTTGGAATAGGGGTATTTGGACATGCATGTTCTTTAACTAATCAACAATATCAAAAGATTGTTCCTTTGTTTGGATAGATTTACTTTGTACAAGCTTCTCTGGAAAAGGAGGTTCAACCATTGGCTAGGCTTGAGCTAAAATAATTACATTAGTTGGGTCAAACTCTTTAGAAACTTGGGGTTTTAATGATGTAGGAGTCTCTGGTATTTTAGCTATAAGAGGTGGTTTAGGCACTAGTATGGTTGTACCACATCTCAAATGTATATTTGCAACATTTAGAGCATAAGTAGGATATTGGAGTATCAATAGAGTACATGGGTTGATGTGACTGCTAGTTATTCAAATTTGGTTGAGGTTGTGCAGGTAATTGGGTCTAATTTTGAGGTCCAAGACTTGTAGGTGGTGGCATTAGTACAGGTTATTGGACTGGAGATGGTAATTGTGGAGTACCAATATTTTGGTTAGGCCATTGTTGTGGTCCTCTCCATTGATTTGTAGACTTCCAATTCCCCTGGGGTGGTTGCCATTGGTTCTATTGTTTCTTCCATTGATTATTCTGTTGGTTTGGCCAAGAAGGTTTGGAATTATGAGGCCATTAGGGTTGTTGTGAATTATTTTCCAAGCATTATTCCAATTAGGTTGACTATATTGTAGAGGACCTTGGTTATTATAGTTTTTCCATTGATTACCATATAGATTTGAATTTTGCAAAGGGTCTTGAGGCATACCTTGATGTTGGGCCCATGGCTAGCATTGAGCAATGAAGAATACTTTCTCATCATCTCCATCTATCTTAATATACTTGGTTGGAAGATGTTGGTTTTCCATGCTAGTGACTAGTTTGCATTGGCAATCTTTCTTTTGCTTCTGGAAATGCGGGCAATACTTAGCTAGTTGTACTTTAGCTTCTACATGTTTCTTCTTTGTAGTCATTGTGTTGAGATGTATAGCAACATCATTTATAATGTCTTGGTTGAAATCTAAGAGTAGATTAGATATCTTGATCTTTGAAATACCCTGACTCATTCATTTAATAGATATAGTCTAGTGTCCTTTTCCTTTCTTCATGGTTGATCTTGAGTAATTAAGACAAATTTTCTTGAGTTCATCCCAAGAATATTGATACACATCTCCTCTATCCATCAATTCTAATGCTTCTAGACAACTATCATTCACACCTCTCAAAAAGACTAGCTTTTGTGAATCCTCAAACAACACATGCTAAGGATTCTTCTGTAGTCTATACAAGAAACGTGAAACATAGTCTTCCAGTGTTTCTTCCTCTTGTTGCGATATTCTAAAAATATCATTTGCTTTGCAATACTCTTTGTACTTGTCTAGGAATAGAGTTTACATTTCATCCCAAGTACCCATTGCATTGGCTCCTAAACCCATGAACCATCATAAAGCTAGCTCTTTTAGTGTTGCTAGAAATAATTTGAGCTTATGGGCATCATTGTTGTAGTCAAAGCTAGGATTGAGTATGTCAAAATCAAACAAGAAAGTATCAAGACCTTTAGTTGTGAGGCTATAAAACTTTGGAAGAGCATTTGGAGGTATATTTTTTAGATTAGCATTGGTTACAAGGCTTGGGAGAGGAAATGGAAAAGTAGGTTGTGCCATTACTTGATGTATTTGATTATGAGATTGCTGTTGAAAAGGGATATTGGGCACTAGATTATTAGCAACTAGTGGATTTGGAATAGTACTATCAAGAAAATTGGCCAAAATATCAACAAAAGGTTGAAGGCCACTTGTATCCAAAGGTTCTACCCTTGAGGTTGATTCTACAAGAAAGATAGGGCTTGCATCTGAAAAAGGAAACTCAGCTTCTTCTTCAATTTCTTCATTCAAATTAACAGGTTCTTGTGGAAGAAATCTTCCATATTCATCTCATGGTCTTCCTCTTTGATGCATGAAATTCAATTGGTGACTTGTGGATCAATAACTCAATCTTATGTTTTCTAACTAATATACTAATATAGAAATAGAGGACTCATGAAGGTTCCTAGTTTGACACCATCCCTAATAATGGCGCCAAAAATGCAGGTTTCCATAATAGATCAAGATAATCACACTACTATTCCTCTAACAAGGGTACTCTATCCATCTTGAGAACTATCTATTCTACTATGAAAATACATTTGAATTGTCAACCTAGTGACGTAGGACTTGAAATGGGTCAGGACAATATGTGCACCAAGTTCCTTTAAGTCTTAACACCTATGCTACAGGAAAGTAAAATGCATGAAAGGAATCTATACTACTGATACATAATAGTAAGGATACTTAAATTATCAATAGAGAACTATAGAAACTACAGAAAAGGGAATTCTAAACTAGTTAATAGTTGAAATATCCACTATGATAGTTTTCTGCAAGTGCTGTAGGAACTTCATAGTAACTATACTACAACACTAATACAATAAATCTATCTTAAATAGGAAATTACAAGAAACAAATCTATTCCACCTCCCAAGTGGCCCCCCTTGGTTGGCTTCAACTAACTAAGAACACAATAGGTAATCCAAAATCACTTTCTTATTAGAATTCTACTTTTGTTACATGACTGAAAAATTCATAAAGAATAGAGAAAACAACTTTAGAATCTTCCAATTCCCAAACTAACTCTAACTTCCCATATATATAGAGGATTGGAACTTATTAAAAAAACATAACATAAAAACTCCTAAGAAAACATCATTAGTAGAAAAAGGGCACGATGTCAACCATGACTTTTAGAACATTGATTGAGTAACAAAATAACAGTCCATAGATAATGTAACAAGTCAGCTTTCTAAAATAACTCCTTTCACAAACATGACTTATCACCCAGAACTGATCCACACTTCTCATGCTATGATTGGTCTTCATTACTCCTTTAATGTGGTGCTTGCCACTCTTTGTGCCACTTCCTCATTTCTTGCTAATTAACATATACAACAACATTTCTACTCTTATTCAAATATTAAAACATATCTTAAAACATTTATATGAAATATTACACTTTATATATAATATTAAGCAAGGTACATCATATCCACTCTCCATAGGTTTAATAGTTTTTGGCTACATTCAGCATAAGGCATTTAAAACAAGTATTTTGGAATTTTTTTCTCATGGCTCAAAGAGAAATTTCAGACTATATAAAAACTATATCAAATTTGAGACATCAATTTGCCTCATCATCCACTCTATGGTCCATAGGTGTCCTGTCAATGATAAATGATGCCTACAGGTTCCTTGGCCTATTTCTTGTTCTCTTGATACCATCTCTCTCACTCACCATATGAGATTTGTAGGTATTGGTTCACCCTTGGGAGGTGAAACTCATTCTCTATGTTTTAGGGTTGAACATCCAAGATAATATCTCCTATGACACTCTTTACGACCTTCTCTTCAGTCACATACTGCTTTGCTAGGGTCATTATCAATTTTGAAGATTGAACTAACATTGGGTGAGATGTTGTGCTTATGAGCCTTGACCAAATAAATGTAGATACCATTGCTAATATTTCTTTGGGTTTGATGTAGGTGGTAAGGAAAGGGTTCCAATCTATATGTCCCAGCTCTGCGTCATAGATTTATGCATGACCATCTTGAAATTATGACTTCTTGGGTTCTCCTTTATATTTGAGCACAACAAGTTTTGGTGCCATTTTCTCTATCATGGAAGAGGATGAGGATTCCATTTGATCTACATGAAAAGGAAAACATAGTTAAAAAGTGAAAATGAGACTCCATAGGACTCAAAAATGTCATCAAAATGAAGTGAAAACCAATCAAAATAAGTCAACAAGCAACCTGCCAGAATAGGTATGATGTGGAAGTTAGTGCACCTAACACACCTTTATAGTATGCTAGTGCACTTTTACAACCCCTAAATGGCTATCTTTGCATAGTTGTGAACATGCACATGTGCACACCTAAGAAAGGCAGACACAATTGCATGTGCACAACTACACACATGCACATGTGCCTTGGTGCAAATGGGGGGATTAAGTGTTTTGTCTATATTTTGTGGATGCAAAGGTGCAAACATGTGCATCTCATAGATTGCCTTAACCTTAGTTTTTTTTTTTTGGTTTTTTTTAGGTTTCTTAAGGTTTGTAGAGGTGTGTACATGCACACCTCATAAGGGTGTACATGTGTGCACCTTTTTGAGGTTATAACCTTTGAGTTTGATATTTTATTTTTGTAGGAGACTGAGTGGAGTAGCAGAAAGGGACAAGGTGTGGAGGTACAATACTTTAGATATCTCATTATCAAAATTTACCTTGACTTATGATTTTAACTTGGCACCTAAATGCAGCTTAGTTTCTGAATGCAACTCAACATTCATTGTATGTGACTCGGCAGTCACTAACTCTTGTTGTTGTTGATCTCCAACTTGTTTCAAAACTTCATCATTGATCATGTCATCATAGAAATACACAAAATATTTTAAATCTTCAGGTTCTTTTGTAGGTTTAGCTTCATGTACCTTTGTATATTCATCAAACTTTACATTTGCACTTTCCAAAATTTTCTTAGTGTTAGTATTTAAACACTTATAATCTTTTCTTCTTGTGGAGTAGCCTGGGAATATACCTTCTTCACTTTTAGCATAAAATTTTCTAGTCCTATTATCCTTAAGAATGTAGCACTTTCTTCCAAATACCTTAAAATATTTTACATTGGGTGAGTATCCATACCAAAGTTCAAAAGGTGTGGAATTTGTACCTTTCTTGACTTGTAATCTATTTAGGGTAGAGATAGTTGTACTTACAACTTCTCTTCAGTATTTAAAAGAAACATTCTTCTCCATCATGAGTGTTATGGTATGGTCCATCATAGATCTATTCCTCCTTTTAACAATCCCATTTTGTAGAGGGGTTCTAGGTGCAGAAGTTTGTCTTTTGATTCCTTTGTCATTAAAAAATATCTGTAACTCATTTGATGTGAATTCTCCACCTCTATCAAATCTTAAAGATTTCAAGCTCTTATCAATTTCCTTCTTTACTCTAGCCAAGTACAAGTTAAACATTTGAAATGCATTAGATTTTTTCTTCAAAAACATAACTATCATCATCCTAGAATAATAATCAACAAATAGGATAATGTACTTTTCACCTTTATAGCTTTGTATCTTGATTGGTCTACATAAATTAGTATGAACTAATTCAAGAATTTCTTTTGAAGATTGAGTCTTACTTTTAAAACTTGATTTAGCCATCTTGCCTAATTAAGATTGTTTACATATTACATTATCTGGTTTCTTTAGTTTTGGCACCTATGACTCTCTTCATCTTACTAATACTAACCAAATAATCAAAATTTATATGACATAGTATTTTGTGCCATAGACACACATTATCAAATATCACAACTAGACAAGTAGCATCATTCATTTCAAGGTATAACAAAGTACTTCTAGTTTGATCACCTTTGCCAATTAGCTCTCCATTAGCATCATAAATCTTGGCTTTTCTATTTCAAATTCAACCTTACATCCAATACTATTCAGTTGTGACACACTCAATAAATTATAGTTTAGTCCTTCTACATAATAAGCATTGTCACATATGATCTTATCTATCAATTTAATTGATCCTTTTCCTTTGATAAGACATGGTGCATCATTTCCAAATCTAACACTATTAACATCATAATGCACAAGGGAATTGAACTTTCTTTTATCTCCAGTCATGTGATTAGAGCTACCAATATCAATAATCCATTTGTCACTCTTGTTCACATAGGACACCAGTACAACTACGTCATCTTCATTAGAATCATCCTTCATTGCAACATAGACAACTTCATCCTCATGATCATCAAAATCTTCATTGGATTCCTCTTCAGCAATATAGCAAGATTTCTTTTTCTTTATATTTGTAATCTTTATTGTTCTCATCTCTCTTGCTTCTGAATTTTTCTCCACTTCTATTGTTCTTCCTCTCAAAAGACCTTGTAGAAATATGAACAACTTCATTACAATTGAAACATATAATAGGCATCTTACCTTTGTATTTTCCTTTTCCTCTATGAAATCTCCCAGCTAGCAATGCTTCAAGCTCTTCAACATCATCTTCATCTCTAGCACTATCACTAGAAACATGTTTTCTCTTTTTCTTTTTCTTTTCCTTAGACTCTTCCAATGACAACTTAGCTTTGAAAGAATATTCAACATTTTTAGTTTGAAAATTAGGAAAATTAGAGAGTTCAAAGGTAGTCAATCTACCTATCAATCCTTCAAGGGTTAGATCATTACCAGGTGTTCATCTACTCGCGAGGTGGTAGTTCCAGCCATAGTAATAGTCAAAGACATCGAAGGAACTAGGGATAGGAAGGAAGGTGGACACCCATAAAGAAAAAAGGATGTCATCAACATAGCCACATGGGAAGCGACTGCACCCCAATCACCGAGGAGTATGAACATTGTAAATACCAATTTATATCACTGGGTGATGTGGATGCGTAGTCTTCGGATATTGTGGACGAGATAGTTAGTGTAAAGATCATGAGCGTAGGCATCTGATCCTACCAATGAAATAATAATGGGTGCCACGTAATCGATAAGAGTAAAGGTACGCAGGGTGATATATGTGAGGCTTTACTATAGAAAATACTCTAATAGCTTAGATAGGAAATAGTTTTCTCAGTACTTTTCTAATCACAGTCTCATCTTCAATGTTACTAGTTGCTCCTCCAATAGCATTAACAACTTCTTTTACTCTAGCATAGTATTGAACAATATTCTCACCTTCTTGCATTTTCGTATCATCAAACTTACCTCTGAGACTTTTAGAATTGGCTCTCAGCACATTTTTGTCTCCTCCATAGATCTTTTCTATGTCATCCCACATCTTCTTAGTAGTATCACATTCCTTGATGTCATCAAACTCAGTATAGCTTAGGGTAGATTCAATCTCCAATATTGCTTGATTGTGTTCTTTCTTCTTTTTTAGATCTTCAAGAGTAGGGACTCCAACAGGGTCAAAATGCTCAACAGTAATGGATGTTTGTGCATGATCTCCAAGTCATCCTTGATGTAGCTTCAACAAACTTTTCCATGTAGGAAAGTTCTCCTTGTTAAGCTTGGGTACCTCTCTCTTAGGCATTTTGATCTTTAGCTTATAGTACCTTCAAACTATTCCTCACAAGAAACAAATGCTCTAATACCAATTGTTAGAATACTTTAGAATAACTGAGAGGGTGGGTGAATCAGTTATCCAAGGTTCAAATGTTGTAGTAATAACTTTTTATCAGTTAACAAAACTCACACATCTATATCCTTATCATGTATCTTGCATGCATCCATTAGATCATCAAATACTTAAACTTGTAGGTTATTGTCCTAGGTCAAAGCAACTTTGCATAAATGTAAACATGAGATATAATAGGATCATTCACACATTTGACACAAGGATTTTATGTGAAAACCCTGTTTGGAAAAAACCACCAGTAACATGCTACTAATTCTCACTCTTCTAAAGTGATGCCTTGTGACTTGGTTAAAGGATTTCAATCACCTTGTTAGGAGTGAGACTTGTTAGAGGAATTTAGAAAATTCTATTAGAATGTCACCTGATTAAAAGATTTACAAATGACTATTAGGTCAACCTTAATCCAAAGGATTTATCCTAAACTGATACAATGATTAGAAAGTAATAGTAGGACTTGATATGATAACAAATCACAACTCACTTGCATATTATAGATCTCTATTTTAGCCCTCCATTCTTCTTGACTTCATTCCCTTTAGCTTTGATATCTTGTTCACCCTTCAAGCATTCATCCTCTTAATCCTTCTTGCTTTATATGCCACTTGTAGACTCTCTTATTTGGTCACCATATTAAACAACACCCTAGCCTCCTTGTTTTTCTTGGGTTCTCATGCATGCCAACTATTGCTTCAAGCCTTGTATCCCCTTGTAAATATAATTTAGGTCTTTTTTTGCTCAATAACAATTGTCCATTCTAGGGTTAGGTCAAATTCATTGAATCTTATCTCTATTCCATTTTATTCCCTCTAGAAAATTCTTCTACAATGCTCTTTGAATTCACCTCAAAATGGTTTATCTTCAATTCCATGCCTCCAAATCATCAAGCTTATCTTCCACATGCTTCACACAATCTAAGAAATTATTATTTTTGACTTTGATTCAAAAAATCCATGAGCTAACTCATAATGTTGTCACTCCACAATAACTATCTTTTACTCATCACACACTAAGTTCACTCGGTATAGACTAGATCTTCACTTTTCTTAGCACTAAGCTTAGTAGAGTTATTTTTCTTTATTTTTTCTTCTAAACTTGGCTATAGTATCCATCAACTTCATCTTTAAGTAGATAAACAATACAACATATTATCTATGTCTCACTTGGTCTTAGTACTTCTTTTCTATACCAAATAACTCAATGTTTCCTTTAGGTGCTCTTGTTATCTCATTTGATTAAATCCTCTTCATTAATCAAACAAATGATAGAATTTAGACCAAACAAGAAATTGTCTCACCAGCAAGTAGTAGGTTTGACATCATTAACAATATAATGATTGTTTCCAAATTCTATAAAAACAATCTTGTTTCAACATATTTGTTTCAAATTTTTCATCTTTCTCAACAAGCTAACTTGGTAATCAGTAGGAAGGAATTTGTTCTTCACTTTGTTCACCATCTTTAGCCAAGTCCTAGTCTTCTCCTTTCCTCTCCTTTGTCTATCAATTTGCAAATGCTCTCACCATTGTTAACCATAACCTTTCAACCTAGTAATTGCAAGTTTCACTTTCCTATTATCAAGAGTGTTTTCAAACTCAAAGAACTTCTCCATATCATAGCTCCAATCCAACACAACATTGGTGTCCAATTTTCCATTATAAGGAATAACTTCTATAGTAGGATTTGAATGTGCCCTAGACAATACTCTCAACAACATTTCCTCATCCTCATCTACTTCAGGTTCTAGATTAGGGTTTGGTGCTATTTCTTCATCATCAATATGTGCTCCTCTCCTCTGGATTATCTCCATGACATCTACTCTAGCTGCAATTTGTCTCAAAGTATGCAATATGGGATTATTAACATTTTCTCTACATCAAACCATCTTTACAATCAAGTTCCTATAAGATCATAACCCTCTATAAGCTGTAGGTCAAATCCTCAGATTTCCCACCCTACAAACAAATCCAACTTAGGGTTCTACAAAATCCAATCTCCACAAGGATGAACCTCAAGCTCTAATACCACCTAGTGCAAGGAGGAATGTGAATAGCTAGGACCAAGGGCACACCTAGCTATCCACAACACCTTGCAGAGTAAACACAATGGAAGTAAAAAGTAAAGAACAACACCAAGGAGAGAGAGAGAGAGAGAACAAGATTATTTTATTGATTCATCAAATTGTCAATATACATGCCCAGCTATAAGGCCTTTTGGGTTATGGCCAAATACAAAATAAAACTTTAAGATCCATGATCCAGCTTCAAATTCACACTTCTAGGCACATATACTACAAACTTTATAAGTCCTCTCAATTCGCCCCAAAATCCTACTAATGTCACTCCAAGGTTTTTCAGGAAAAAAAAAGGTGGATGCAATCTAGTATTCTAACTTACTCCTTTTGCAACTTGAAAAACTCCACAACTCTTCACAAACTTCTAAACATCATTGTAAATCTGTGGCCACAAATCTACAAGGATGTTCAAAAGTTTGTGAAGAACTGTGGAGTTTGTCAAGTTGCAAAAGAAGTAAGTCAGAATACTAGATTATCTACACTAATTTTGTTCCTCAAAAACCTAGAGTGACATCAATAGGATTTTAGGGAGAAAAAAGAGGACTTAGAAATTCCATAGTATATGTGCCTAGAAGTGTGAATTTGATGTTGGATCACAAATCTTGAAGTTGTATTTTGTATTTGGACATAACCTAGAAGGCCTTCTAGTTGGGCATGTATGTTGATAATTTGATGAATCAATAAAATAATTTTGTTCTCTCTCTCTTTGGTGTTGTTCTTTGTTTTTTTATTTCATTTTGTTTTCTCTACAAGGTGGTTTGGATAGTTGGGTGTGCCCTTGGCCCTAGCTATTCACATTCCTCCTTGCAACAACTATGTTGTCATCAATGACAAACACAATCATTAATACAACATGTCAATCATGCTAACAATATCCACATTCTCTTGCAATTATTTGGATACTCCCCCAAAGGAATACCATCAGCATTCATGTTAATGAGTTCATCCTTTACCTACTCTACACAAAGTTCTAGAATTCAAAGTTCTACTAGATATCTGAAACCCTAGTTCTAAAACTTGATTTTGTTGCTCTAAAGTATCTTGTACATCTAAAATTGTATACATGATAACTAGTATTTTTTTGGATTAAATGGTCCTACCTTTTTCATGCACTGATTTAGGAATTTACCTTAAAATATAAAATTATTTAAAATCAAGAAAAATCTAAATATTCACCTTTCTTGTAAAATCTATATGGATAGACCTAGATATACTACCCACAAAGATGTATAAATGCTTGTATTTAGATGTATGTAATATTTATAATTATAATGTAGGATTTATTCACAAATTAAATAGATCTACAAGTTCTAAATGGTTATATTTATGAAGGTAAGTATTCCCTTGAACACTTGAAGGGTTAAATGTTTGAATCCTTGTGCAAGATGGATGAATGTGGATCTCTTTCTTTGATGACCCACTCAATTATCTCAAATGAATAAAGAAGATATGTCATAAGAAGAAAATGCATGGTTATTTAGATGGCAATAAATTCCTTCAATAAATTATATCTTTCTTGGCATGAACTCATTGAATGTACCTTGAAAGAGTGCTTGCAAATGATGAAGGTATGAATCTCTACTATCTTAAAATGAAAAAACTTCATTTTGAGATATTTTAGCCCTCCTTAGTGTGGTTTTTTTCTATATTTATTCTTTGAATCTTGCTCAATTTTCTAGGTTATCTCTCATTTCTCTGCATGACTCTTTAGGTTTTAGTTTATCATCATTTTGGTCATATATTCTAACACTTTCATTATTTCTTAAATCTCTATCAACTTTCCCCTAGACCTTGGTGTCCTCTTTTCCTAAGACATGCTTGGTTATAGGTAAATTTGGTTGACCTATACCAATATCTAGATGGATTTAAGTCCCAAGGCCTAGAGTGTCTTGGGTGTTTAAACTATTTTATTCTACTCCTAGATAGGCCTATTTTGTTTCAATCTCAAAAACTAGTATGAGATTAGGAGGCTCGAGGATTTCATTTTAATCCATCATCCATACACAATAAATCAATATCAAGCATAAATTCATGCATGAGACATCAAGAAATTATTCCCCAAAGAATTCAAGAAAGAATTCCTCAAAGCATTCAAGATCTAGCATTTCCTTCTTGCATCAAGCTTCTTCCTTCAAGGTCATAGTGGAGTTTGGCTTCCAATTAAGAGATCTTTTATCCATTCATCCAAGTTATTTTTTCTTCATCAAGGTATGTCACAAAAATTTCTATGCATGATGTTCTGACTTCTATGGTTTCATTTTGGTTCCTTTGAGTCAAGGCTATTACATATGCATACTTTATTACATATTGAACTCGATTACATCTACAAAGGTAAGTATTCATTTTTTTTGTTAAATTTAGTTCTACCACATGATAAAATTTCTTTATCATTATTTATATTTCAATCTCAAGGTTTATTCCTCAATCTAGGGCTTGACCAAGGAAAGTCCTCGTCCAACAAACAAAAATCATCTTTTGTATGTGTAGGAATAGGTTATCAATTATGAATTTGGATCCAAAAACTATTAGTTGAGTGTTGAACAAAAAAATTGGGTCAAATTTGTTTTGGTTCTTTGAGAACATATTTTTTTATCTCATAAAGATACCATAAATGTCACCCAACTTGACCTATACTTAGACATCTGGGTTTGGGGGGTTTTTCGAGTTTATGTCTTGATTGCAGATATGCAATCAAATTCTAGACCCACAATTTTCAAAGCAAAAAAAAAACTTTCCTTTACATATTTGAAGGTTGGATTTCTATCCTTTTTTTATAATTTATCACAGGCCTATTTTCATGCTTGAATTGGGTTGATTTCATAGTACATATTACTCCTAGATCAATATTTCCTTTTTTATTTAATCAATTGGTTTAATTTACATTTACATTGTGCATCTAAATTTAATTAACAAGAATGAAAGAGGTCATTCTTGTATAGTTCTCTACTATAATTTGGATTTAGTTTTGGATTCCTTTAATCCTATTTGTTTTTTTCTAATCCAATTTGAGTTATATTAAGAGTTATGTTTGGAAGCCCATTTTTCTCTTGTATTTGAACATTCATGACAAGTGGAAGTATCATATTTCACTACAACATTTGGGATCAAATTGTGATGGTAATTTGTGATGGCAGTGTAATTTGTGGTGATTTTCATGTTTTTTTTGGCAATTGTCCTTGATGTCATTGTAAGACCAACATTGGGGTCATAATTATGATGCCCATGTGAGTATAAAAAAAATACACACACACATATTGTATATATATAAATCATTCCCCATTTGTTTTGATTGTGGAGAGTTGTAGGAGAAAGAGGATGGAGATCATTGAACGAGCATGCAGAGCTCTGAATGTTTTCATGCCCTTGTGATCAGTGTATTTCATTTTTGTAATCTTTGCACTTTATTTCCATGCCCTTGCTTTGTAAATTTTTTGTTATGATCTCTACATTTTTTTTTTGTACCCTTGCGCTGTGATTTCATTGTCATTCCCTTGTGATCTCTGCATATTATTGTTGTGCCCTTGCTCAGTGATTTCATTGGCATGTCCATTCTCTAAGATTTTGTTTCAATGTCGTGCCCTCATGATCTCAGTGCCCTTTCTCTACAATTTCATTATCATATTGTGCCCATAGTCTACAATTTCATTGTCATTCCCTTGCTCTGGGAATTTCTTCAAGAGCTATGTAAATGCTCTTTTCTTTTCCTTCTAAATAGCTATCTCTTTATATTTCCTTCTAAACATGTATATTTAGATATATTTTTAAGGTGCTTATTACATCTTAGCACACACAAAATTTGATTGAGTTGCATACACATTCTAGAATCTGAATAATAAAACAATAAAAATTACTCAACCTATGATAAGTGACATACCTCAAGATCCTCCACACAAATAATGCAGACAAGGAAAAATGGGCAAAGTTCACAAGAAATTTTACAAAAATATATCATAGAAGATATTTTTAAAAAGAAACTAATCATAACCTAGTTAAATGGGTCTAGTTATTGATTAGATACATTGATTACAAATTCTTATAGAACTATCATTAGATTAGGTACAATAAAATGAAGAATCATTTGTTCCCAGCTAGCAGGATCAAATATAGTTCTCCAAGGTGATAAAATTACATATGCAAGGAATTGAAGAATAACTTCTATGAAGAGTTAAGTGTAAGAAGTTGAAGAAGCAATTTTTGCTTCTATATACATTTCATAATCACAAGGCTCATTCCCTTGCATAAGCCTTTTCCAAAATGACATTACCTCTGAACCATGCAAAGGATGTTGAAGTGGTTCCCAACCTTGAAACACTCTTATAAGTATTTTCTACTTGGGATCATTGTAGAGAGGTTGTGCCAATACTTGAAATACTCTTATAAGAAAATGAAAATGCAATACATGAAAAATTGCACAACTTGAAGTCCTCATGACATTTGGACTATAAACTCTCAAAGATACTTGAAAGTGACTCCAATGTCATAGTACCTATCACAACACTTTCTTGGATTCTATCTAGTGGCTCCCATAATATCCTCTATGTTTTCTAGTTGTTGTTTATGTCGTGTAGTCCCTTTCTAAAGCCACTCCTTCTCCTTCTCTTTCTAAATCCATTCCTTCTCCTTTGCTCTCATGTCTTAAATTTTGATTATCAAACTTCTGAATATCTACATCTACCTTATCTAAAATCAACTTCACATTGTGTTGTAACTCTAGCATAGGTGTTTTATCATTGATAGCTTCCATTTCAGCATTCAAGTTTTCAAGTTTGGTCAACACCCTCACTTGCAGACCTCTCATGTCAAGCACTTTCTGTACTATTTCAACACCATGTTCTTACTTCTGAGCTAATAGTTCTTTAGGTACATTTTCTTGTAAAACAATAATTTTGTTGAACAATTGTAAACTCTTAGAAAGTACTCTTTTTTTTTTTCATGTATGTATGCATGCATGCATGCATGTATATATGTATGTATATGTATGTATGTATATATATGTATGTATGAATATATATGTATGTATGTATATATGTATATATGTATATATATGTGTGTATGTATATATATGTATGTATATATGTATGTATGTATGTATGTACATATACATACATATGTATATGTTAATATATACGTATATATACATACATGCACACAAATATTGGTGTGTTTATGTATGTATGTATGTATGTATGTATGTATATAGAGAGATCTTGTGGATTGTGGATTATGGATTATAAAAAAATAAAAAGAAAAGAAAACATGACATTAATCATTCCCCATTTATTGTGATTGATTGTGGAGAGTTGAGTGTGAAAGAGGGTAGACATCTTCGAATGAGGGTGGAGAGATCTAAAAATTGGTGGAGATTAGTGGAGATCTAGGATTTTGTTATCGTTCTACTGTGATAGTTGTATTTTGTTGTTGTGTCATGCCCTTCTGATCTCTATGCTCTTTCTCTATGATTTTCTTCAAGGGGAGAAGAGGTACCTATGTAAATGTTCTTTTTTTTCCTTCTAAACATGTATCTCTTGTTCATATATAATAGCTTTGGTCAGATTCAATGATAATTGATTATGATTATTGTATGCATATGTGCATGTATGTATGTATATCATTACTATTGGAATTCTTTAGAATAATTGAGAGGGGGGATGAATCATTTATCCAAGGTATAGATGTACAATTAAAACTTTTCAAAGCTTAGTGAACCCATATCCATAAAACATTTTGATCATGCATGCATCCATTAGATTACACAATCACTTAAACTTGTAGGTTATTGTCAAATCAACATTGTAGAAACATAACACATTCAACAACACATTTGACACAATGATTTAATGTGGAAACCCAATTTAGAAAAAACTACAATAACATGCTACTCATTAATGCACTTATGAAGTGATGCCCTATGAAAGGTCAACCCTATTAAAGGGTACAATACACACTATTAAATGTGACCCAATTAAAGTATTTCAATCACCCTATAAGTAGTGATCCTTGTTAGAGGACTTTAGATCATTCACTTGGGATGTCACCTAGATAAAGGATTTACAAATGATTGTTAGGTCAACCTTAATCTAAAGGATTTAACCTAGAATAATACAATGATTAGAAGGTAACAGTAAGGCTTGATTTGATAACAACTTACAACTCCATTTGCAGATTACAGATCTCTATTTTAGTCCTCCATTTTGCTTGGCTTTCACACTCTTAAGCTCTGATAGCTTTTTCACCCTTCAAGCATCCATACCCTTAAGCCTTTTCTCTTTTTTTGCTAATGTAGTCTCTTCTCTTAGGTCACAAAATGAACCAATATCCTAGACTCCTTGTCTTCCTTAGGTTCTCAAACATGATGACCCTTGCTTCTAACCAGCCATCTCTATAAATAGAGAATTAAGATATTTTATCATTCATCCTCCACCATCCATTTTGGGGTTAGGTTGGATTAGGTAGGATTCAATGAATCTACCCCTCATTTCATTAAATTCCCTTCTAGAAACTTCTCCTTTCAATCCTCTTTGAATTCACCTCAAAATGGTTTATCTTGAATTCTATGCCACCAGCTCATCAAGCTTATTTTCCACATGATTCACACAATCCAAGAAATCAAACTTGTTAGCTCAAATTCATCGAATTCATGTTTTTTCTCATAATTTTGGCACTTGACATTAATTGGCTTCTAATGCTCATCACATACTATGTTGCTTGGCATCCACTATCAAAACACTCAGCACGAACTTAAAGTTTACTGGTGCTCGACATCAACTAAACTTTACTTAGTTTATACTATTTCACTCGTTTTACACTAAAATTGACTTTTCTCGACTCCAACTAAATTTTTTCTTAGCTTAAACTATCTTTTCTTAGCACCTACTATGCAAAATTTTAAGCTTGGTAGAAAAACATCATTTAACTTGTTCTTCTAAACTTGATTAGTGTAACCATCCTTTGTAACCTTAAGTAGGTTATCAATGCACTATAACATCACTATCTTAATTAATCCTTGTACTCTTTTTCATATTATAACTCAACCTTTTCTCTAGGTTCTATTGTTACCTCATTTGATCAAATCTTTTTCATCAATCAAATAAATGATAGTAATTAAATCATATAAGAAATTGTCTTACCAGCAAGTAGCAAGTTTGATATCGGTGACAAAATAATAATTGAAACACGTATTCATACTTGTGTCAATCTGTTTTCAACAATATCCCTCTTTGGCATTGATGGAAAACCAAACTGACCAAAATTAATTAGTATGACCAATAAGAATACCAAAAAGAATGATGCAGGAGCATCCTAGCTTGCACTGCTATCCTACATGTTTTCAATTTTTATCTTGTTGTTGAAACTGGGTTTTGCTGAAACTACATTTTCTGGTGTATGGGTGCCTATTGCAGACCATGTAACTAATTTTACAAAATTTATGAAGGGCTTCACACTTCAAGAATTAAAGAGGGCCTAGACTACTATCTATGTTCTAGAGTGCAAGTCCTAGCTCCTTATAGTTTGAGAGATATTGCAATTCTCCCGAAACATCAATTTCTAGCAGTTTTGCCCGATAGTTTTATGTGCTCAACTTTTGGAATGGACGTGCACTTTTCCTTAATGAATCAAAACTTGTGCACTTAAGGGGTTGTAGAGGACCTAGATATCTACCCACAATTTGAAGCACAAGTTCCAACTAAATCAAAGCTAGGAGATATCATGATTTTTCTTGGACATCAATTTCAAGACAGTTAATTGTTGATGCAGGCTGACTTGTGTATTTAATTTTGGTTTATTTTCATTTTATATTTTCTAAGAGCCAACTTGTGGCTTCTCCATGTTCTATAATAATTTATAAGCCATTTTGGCTAGTATAAATAGAGTGTTTAGGCTTGTAGCTAGGTAGTTTTGGAGGTAGTTTTGAAGAGGATTGCAGAGCAGAACTGGAAATTACAAATTTACTTTTGGATCTTTGAATGTGAATATATTTGTGTTAGGCCATAACCTAGAAGACCTTACAACGAGGCATGTATGTTAAATATTTGAAGAATCAATGAAATCATTTTACTCTTCTTCCTCCTTTGGTCGATGTTCTTTTTGTTAACTCTCGCAAGGTGGTTCAAAGAGCTGGGTATGCCATTGACCCTAGTCCTCCCCATCTTTCTTTGCATCAGGTGTTATCAAACCTTGAGGTTAATCCTTGCGGAGATCGGATCATGTAGAACCCTGATTCAAAGTTGGTTGTAGGCTGGCAGATCTACAAATTTGACCTATAACTTGCAGAGATTTATGATCTTGTAGGAACCTAATTTGTAAAGATGGTTCGTGGTAAAAGAAATTTTTGATAATGCTATATTGGATCAGTTGAGACAAATTATAGCCAAATTAGATGCTATGGAGATAGCCCAGAGGAGAGGAGCACATCTTGATGATATAAGTGATGATGAAGTAGCAACACCAAACCATAATCCAAAACTTGAAGAAGATCAAGATGAGGAAAGATTGTTCTGAGTGTTGTCTAGGGAAAATTCAAAGCCTACTATAGAAGTTGTTCCTTTTGATGGAAAATTAGATACCAATGTTGTGTTAGATTGGATATTATATATGGAGAAGTTCTTTGAGTATGAAAACACTCCTAATAATAGAAAGATGAAGAATGTAGTCACTAGGCTAAAAGGTCATGCATCACTATGGTAGGAGCATTCACAAACTAATAGACAAAGGAGAGGAAAGGAGAAGATCAGAACTTGGCCAAAGGTGGTGAACAAGGTAAAGAACAAATTCCTTCCTATTGGTATACTATGAAAGAGTATACCAAGGAATTCTATAGATTGGGGATTAGATCTGGACATGTGGATGATGATGTTGAGAAAATTGCAAGGTACATAAATGGATTGAGATCTGGAATTCAAGATGAAATAAGTTTTGTGAAATTGGAAAGTGTTGAAGAAGCATATCAATATACCTTGAAAGCTAAGGAGATCTTAGCAAAGAAGCATGAAGAAAGAAAAAGAGGTAGAGGTGGTAGATTCCAGAGAGGAAGAGGTAGATCTTATGGTAAAGGTGGTAGATCTAAAATTTTTGTGTAGGATAAAGGATAATCTGAATGGAAGAATGATGACAAAGACAAGATTGAGTGGAAAGGTGGTAGTTCATACTGAGGAGGTACTGGATCTTACTGAGAAGAGGTAATTCTTATCCTAGAGGTGGTTTCTATGGTAATTGTTTTAGATGTGGTAAAGAAGGACATAGATCTTTTGAATGTAGATCTTTTGAAAGTGGGCAGAATAATAGAAATGTTGTGATTCAAGGAGATGGTGAGGGTTCACCAAGTGGACCTGAGGATGGAGAAAATCTAATGGTGAGAAGAATCTTATGTAATAAGGGAAGTGATGAGGAACCTATTTTAAGGAGAAGTCTTTTCAAGACCAAATGTAAGATGAATGGAAAATGCTACAAGGTGATCATTGATAGTGGAAGTTCTATAAATTTGGCATCAGAAGAGTTGATTACAAATTTGCAATTGAAAAGGCTGAAACATACCAAATTTTATCATGTTTCATGGATCAAAGATGAGCATAAGATATTGGTAAGTGAGTAATGCCTTTGAAGTTCAAAATTAGACATTAATTTCATAAAGTTTTATGTAATATTATGCCCATGGATTGTTGTCATATTTTTTTGGGTAGACCTTGGCAACATGATAGATCTATTGTGCATGATGGAAGATTAAATCAATATACTCTTTTGGTAAATGGGAAGAAACAAACATTTTTTTTTTGATTGAAAGTCCAGATGAGGTCAATTGTACTGCAATAAAAGTTTTCATGGTTAATGGAAAGCAATTTGAAAAGGAAGTAAAGAAAAATCAAGCTTGTTTTGCTATAGTTCCTAGATGACCTAGTGTTGGTAGAAATGACCAAGCAACAGAAGTTGGTGATGATAGAATGACATTAGAAATTACAGAATTGCTGAATGAGTATAAAGATATTGTTGCTGACGATATTCCTAATGGTTTACCTTGAGTAAGAAGCATGTCATTGTATGGATCTAGCTCCTGGAGCTAGTTTTCCAAACAAAGCACCATATAGATTGACACCTATAGAGAATAAAGAACTTAATAGACAAGTGCATGAGTTATTGCAAAAAGGTTTGATTAGAGGAAGCTTGAGTCCATGAGTTGTACTTATTGTATTATCACCTAAAAAGAATGGATAATGAATAATGTGTACTAATTCTAGAGCTATCAACAAAATCACAGTGAAATATAGGTTTCCTATGCCAAGGATGGATGACATAATGGATTGTTTGAGTGGGGCAAAGTATTTTACCAAGATTAATTTGAAGAGTGGCTATCATCAAATCAGAATTAGAGAAGGTGATGAATGGAAGACTGCTTTCAAGACAAAAGATGGTTTGTATGAATGGTTGGTTATGCCTTTTGGTTTGACTAATGCACCTAGTACTTTCGTGAGGTTGATGAATGAAGTTCTAAAAAGATTTTTGGGTAAGTTTGTGATTGTTTATTTGGATGATATTCTGATATTTAGTAAGACTAAGGAAGAACATCTGGAGCATATTAAACAAGTATTGTAGAGGTTGAAAGAGGAAAAGTTGCTGATTAATCTAAAAAAGCATTATTTTATGTAAGAGGAGATTGTGTATTTGGTATTTGTGATTTCAGTTGATGGGTTAAAGATGGATCCAGAGAATGTTAAAACAATTTTGGAGTGGCCACTAGTACAAAAATATCAATATGTGACTAAAAAAACTACTAAAATTTGTATATATGTGACTAAAATCAATCACGTGACTAATAGTAGTTAATATCCAGTCATTTATAACACTACTAAATGATTTTAGTCACTTATTTGATCACTAATTTTGATCATCGATTTAATCACATATTTAGTTGTATATTTGATAGTGGATTTAGTCACATATATAGTGGTATATTTAGTAGCATATTTAATCAAATATTTAGTATATTTACTCACATATTTGGTAGTGTATTTAGTAGCATATTTAATAGTATATTTGGTCACATATTTAGTAGCATATTCAATAGCATATTTAGTCACATTTTTGGCACATATATGATAGTGTATTTAGTAGCATATTTAATAGTATATTTGGCAACATATTTAGTAGCATATTCAATAATATATTTAGTGACATATTTGGTAGTGTACTTGGTCATAATAGGGCACGATGGAATCAAACCACCATCCTCCTTCTTGTAAAGCAGGTGCTCTTCCGTTGAGCTAGCACCCTTTAAAGAATACATAAAAAATTATTATTTGTTTCATTTCATTCTCAATATAGCACCCAAAAAGGTTGTATAACAAAGAGTCAAAGCTAAGAGATTCACATTTCATGTACTAGGAATTTAAGAATAATCAAATGAAATCTTACACCTCAGCAACTCTTTGGAGCCACAGAGACATTATAGCAACTATCATTGAATAGAACAAAAAATTATATCCAAAATTTACCTTCAACCGATCAAGAGTGACAAACATTAAACCTGACCCATCTTAATGCAAAACACCCTTGTAATCTACCTCATCACCCTATACATGTGAAAGGAATTCAATTAATGATAAGCATGAAAATATTCCATAAAAAGAGATATAGAAACATAATGTAATTTTCTTTAAAACGTATTGACATCAAGACTAGCTCAATTTTACAATTTGAGCATCTGAGATCAAGTGTCAAGATTTTAAATGACTACAAATAAGAATGGTAAAATTTAATGAATTAATTAAGAATTTCAAACAACACAAAATTGAATTCCTTCAGTCGAGACATTGATTGAGTAGAAGTACAAAAAGAAATAATTAAACAAGACTTCCACTGTGGAAAAATAAACACTGATATAATTTGAAATGGAGAATATCAAACAAATGGGAAAGGGAAGTACAAAGATTATACAAAAAGAAAGCCTACAAGAATAAAGTGACACACATCCTTCTGAATGGGAAGTTGGTTGGTTCTCCTTTGCAAATCAAACTAGTGGCAGTGCTTCTCCTCAAAAGGAGCCTATCAAAAGAATAGCTTCTAAAATATCAATACTAAATTTAAAAGTAAAGTGATGATTCAGAAAAACATCAACACCATACATGTACACAGAAGCTAGTTGCAAGCTTACCACTCCTTTCTCGAGCTTGGCAGCTTGCATTCCAAGATTTTCAAGTCTTCTACATGGATCTATCTACTCTTTTGAAGCTTCCATCAGGGAAACTAGAATTTTTCTATATTAAACAATGATACAACTCTCCTTAAAAAGATTAGTGGAAACTCCCAAATATTTATAATATATATAAATAATATAATCTACAAAGTGATACTCAAATGGCCTTACTAATGGTGAATGTCCTCCTACAAGTCATGATCTTCCACTAGGAGTCGATGGCCTACCATATTGATGGTATCCAACTTGTGGGGATGGTATTCTCATATTTGCTATAGCCATGGGCCCCAGTTTCCAAGTGCACCCCATCCTCCTATGTGGCCTCCACCACTCACAATAGGTCTACATGAGCAACACAAATGATTCTACTACATACATTACTTGAAGCCTCGAACTCAAACACATTAAATTACTAATGGCTTACCTAGATTCAAATGGCCTATATTGTTCAGAAACAAAGCCTAGTCCTCTGAACATAGGGCCATTTCTAGATAATATAACAAAATAGTTAACACTTGAAATAAGTTGGGAATACACTAGTATTTCAAGATACATATTGATGTAACATGTTTTAGGTGACAAGATAAATAGAAGTCTGAACCTTGCATCTCCAACTTTGGATCTTTTAGGCTATAAAAAACTGTATAGTCAAAGGTTGATTGCATCCTTCAAACAATACATTTGCATAAGGGTAAAATGTAGTTTACATTTGAGAAATATATCAAAAATAAGCACCCATTGTAGGAAATATTAGCAATTAAAAACACAATGTTTACCTTCATTGTGAAAGCTCCATGTAATTTGTTAATAGTTGCCGCATCCATTTCTCTAGATGGATATTTAACAAATGCACATCCTACACATATAATTTAATGCTTAACAAAGCCAATATCAAACTTGAAACACTTTTATGAATCAAACTATTAAAAATAGTAAAAGCTGCCCCACCTTTGTTCCATTTCTATTCATCTTTCATGATATATGTGTCATCAACAAGACCAAACTCAGCAAAGATCTATCTATCAAAAAAATAAAGGATTATGTGAGCATTAGCACTAAACTACCATGCCTAATATTTTAAAATTCCAATTATCCACATTGCTCATTGACCAATGCATTCAATACTTCTGAAAGAGTTTACAAAGATTACCAGTACCATATAGGCCTCAAGAATTAGAAAAGGAACCAGAACATTTCAACTTATCCACCCCATATATTTATTGATAGTACACTTAATTCACAAAAAGGAGAGTACAAAAAGGTGTTGAAAAAAAATAGTGAGGAGGTTAAGGTCAATACAGTTTGTATTTCAGTTTAACCCACTTCAAATTCCTTTGTGTGCTTGAAAAAAGCTATGACACTTAAGGAAAAAAGGAGGAGACAGAGGTGACTACTAGTTTTGAAGAAAGTAAGATTGATATTGTTCATGTTTAAGATGAACCAGCAGTGAAACAAAGAGAACAAAAGGGTAGAAGGAGGGAAAAGTTAATTGTAACAAACAGTATTGAGGAGGCCAAGAACATAGTAACTGGTGTTCCTATTGAAGCTATCATGAATGATTTTGGATATCCCAAATGAGTGACCACTCGAAAGGATTGTAAGCATGAGCACAAGAAGGAGATGTTGCAAACTAGTAGTGAAAAGGATAAGGTCGATGCAACTTTTGTCTCAATTGAGCCTACTAAAAGTTCTTTAAAGTCCCCGAGACAAATTGTGACTCAAAGGGGACAAAAGTTGAGCCACAAGGAGGAGATGCAGACAAATGCTAGCTCTAAAGAAGACAAGATTGATGTGGTAAATGTTTCAGATGAATCTTCTCTTAATTAGAGAGGATGGAAGGGTGGGAGGAAGGGAGAGCTAGTGGTAGCCAACAGTGTTGTGGAGGCCAAGAACATTGTACCTGATTTTCCTATTGAACCCACTGTGCGTGTTTCTAAATCTCCCAAAGGAGTGGTCACTCACAAGGTCTATAAGGGTGAGTAGAAGGAGGTGTTGAAAACGGGTAGTGACGAGGATAAGTTTAATGTAGTTTCTATCTCAATTGAACCCACTTCAACTTCTGTGGAGTGCCTAAACCAAGTCGTGTCTCGAAGGAGACAAAAATGTAACCTCAAGGAGGAGAAGTTGATAAATGCCAACTCTAAAGAATACAATATTGATGTGATTAATGTTCCAGATGAACCTACTGTTAATCAAAGAGGACAAAAGGTTTGTAACTAATAGTATTGAGGAGGCCAAGAGCATTATAACTGATGTTCCTATTGAAGCCACTGTGAATGTTTCTAAATCTCCCAAAGGAGTGGTCACTCACAAGGGTCGTAAGAGTGAGCATAAGGAGGATTTGAAAACTAGTAAAGAAGAGGATAAATTTAATGCCTTTTATGTCTCAAATGAACCCATGTCGACTTCTTTGCAATGCCTAAAACAAGTTATCACTCGAAGGGGACATAAGAGAAGTCACAACGAGGAGAAGGCAGTCAATGCTAGCTCCAAGGATATTTTTGATGTACCTGATGTTAATCAAAGAGGATAGTGTGGTGGGTAGAAGAAAGAGTCAGTTGTTACTAAAGATTCTCAAGAGATCAAAAATATTGGATCCTTGAATCCTAACTTTCTCTGAATAGCAGTGGTAATAACCTAAGAGTGTTAAATATGAAATCCTAACTTTCTCTAAATAGTAGTGGTAATAACCTAGGAGTATTAAATATGAAACTTTTGATTTAGCAATATTCAACTTCTATCTCAAAGCCTCACCTTAGGTGTTCATTGAATTCATAGTAACCTTTGTTTCTTGAAGTCTAGCTTCACCAAAAGACAAGGTATCATTAGCAAACAGTTTGTGTGTAACGTACTCACTAGAATTTGCAATTTTGATACCTTTCCATAAACTTTGGGAGGGCCTTAAGTTGATTAATCTGCTAATACTCTCTGTGAGTACAATGTTATAGTTATATATAATGAGATTTTAATATTAATAAATTATTATATTATATTTTTATTTATCGTATTGCAATATTTATTTTGTGTTGTGGAATAGTTCAATATAAATTGAGACTAGATCCTCTAGCGAGACAAGATAGAATGAGTCAGGAAACAAGTTTCTCATTTACTAATGTAAGCAATTTATCAAAGAAGAATTGGTTAGTATCTTGTAGAAAAGAGAATACAAATTTAGCCAATCATATTAATACCAAGTGCAACAGAGAAACATAATGTATCAACATTTTAAGATAAGCATTATACCACTTGACTGATGAATAAAATGCAACTTTGGTGATACCGCTTCATCGGCAATTGAGATCTCTAACCCAACCATGCCCTGTAATAGTGCTCTTACAAAACTATTTACCTTTTCCACTTTCATATCAATTGCTTCCCCTGATGATTGTGTAAACATTTCAGATACTTCTTTCTAGAAAAGTAATGTTAGAAGTAGATCTCCAAATGGATTCCTAACCTATCCACATAAAAAATACAAAATGTAGGCATGGACTAACTTAGGAAGACTGATAAGAATCCAATAATATATCACACCTTAATTAGCATCCTTTCCTAGTTGATTATTACTATTGGTGATGCTTTAATCAATCCAACCTTGGTACAAGTTTTCTTTATGTCAGTAAGAAAAATAAAAAGGGAAACCATCACTTGATCAAAATTAATAGTGTACCATCAAAATCTCCCATTATACCTACCTGAGCAATGTCACCAACAGATTTACTAGTTCCATTACCAACCGATTTCCTTCCATTTTCCAAAAAATCAACTTGGTTATTATGGTCACAAGTTTGACAACTATATTGAAACCTTGCTATTTGCATGGTAGGATAGTGGGCAGTCAAATTTGATTCCAAGCCAGCACAAAATAGAACTAGGTAACCATCACAATTTTTAGAGTGCAAATCTTGGGAGAGAGAAAAGTGTCCTTTGGCAACAGAACAGTCAGCCTTACAGCATTGGCATAGCACATTTAAGTTCTTAATCTTCTTGCTAACATCTGCACAATCTGATAGCAATGAATGAAGTCTCTTCACCTCATTTTTGAGCTCTAAATTTGACAACGAAAACATAATGGAAGGTTTTGTCACATAAGTAAATCTTTGCCTTACGTACAGCAATTAGATGCACTTGCAATATATCATAATACCAAGACTAAGCTTAACGGTTATAGAAAACATTTAAAAGACCAAAAACTTACCCTCTGTATGCTATGCAAGTAGATTATTTTGCCACTCTATCTTTTCCAGTTCTAATGACCTCAACCTGCACAAACATGAAAATTACAAGTACACGATATTCATTTTCCAGCATCAAGAAAAAATGCAGTATTAAAAATCTTTTTAAAAGTAGTGTATACCAAGCCAACCCCAATTAAAATTATTCAAATGAACAAACCAGTCATTAGTAAGGAGTATACCTGTTATAAAAAACTGTGATTTTTTCATCATCAACATTTAACTTCAACCAATTGTTTGCCCTTTTTGTTTGTTCAAGCAACTCTTGATGAGTTGTAGAACACTAGTGACAAAAGAATGAGAAGTATTCACATAATTTTTAGTTTTTAGTTTTATATTCATGCTAAGCATTCAACAAAAAGAGACTTGCAATGAGTCTATGACAAAAATCTTTTACACAAGTTGCACTTGATGTAAAAGAAAAAAAATTGAGTGCACTTTTACAGTACATTTTCTTAAATTCTAGGTGAAATGTGGAAAGATCTTGTTGGAATATTGTCATTGACAAGATTATTGATCAGTGTTCTTGTCATTGATGTCACAATGATTTGATTATAAGTTCAAGGAAATGTCAGGGCAAGGTTGGAAGACATAGAGCTGGTTGAAGGCATCGTAAAGATGAGTCACACAAATGCCTAAAAGAGTTGAGGAGGCAGAGGTAGAAATTTAAAAGTTAAATTATTATTTTTGAAGCTGGCTGACTTTATCTTATTCACAAAAATGTTTAAAAATACAAATAACATTCAAGTCAATAGCTATCATAAGTGATTACCATGTTTAAAGAAAAGAAAATTAAAACTAATGTTTAATTACTCTACTGACCGACTTTTCTACTATCACCCAAGAGAAAGCCATGTAAAGCTAGTGCATGGCTCACTGCCCTTGCCAATATACATATACATATGCTAGAAGGCAGTAGCTAAAGTATGTAAGTGTGGTGACTAATGAATACAAATAAGCACTTAATTTAACTAGTAGTGGCGATGTTTAAAAGATGAAGGTGGCAATTCACTATTATGAAGAGAAGCAACTCCTTGAGAAGGAAGCAATTATAATAAGCAGCAATTGGAGAAGACAGTGATTAATAGAAGGCATGAGGTGAGCAAAGGCTCCAGTTCTATATAACATAAAGATAGCATCTAGATGATAGTTATATCATAGTTATGGCAGCACTTAGTGAATATAACGCAGCCATTAATAAGGGACTAACTAGTTACTCTCAAAAAGAAGTGATCGAGAGACATGACCCATTAAATGGATGTCACTTTCAAGGAGATGTCTCCTTAATTAGAAAGGAAGATATAAATGTAATAAGAAAATAGTGGAAATGTGTGTGGAATAGTATTATTATTGAAGATCTATATTTAAAGATGTTGGAGATAGTTAATGCAATGAAAAAATTGACCATTTTAAATCAAATCTTGAGCAGAAAAATAATGAACAATATTTCAGATTTTTGATTAATTGGTTGTAAGAAATGAACTATAAAAACTATATAAAGCTCAACATAAGAAGGGATGCATGATCTACAAACATATATTCTATCTGAAAAATACTAACAGTCCAGTTGAATTGTCAAGAATTTGTAGAAAGAGTCACCCTATGGAACATGAGGATGGCCCATTTTCTTCAGGTGTTGGTGGTGTTATTTTCTGTTATTTTCTATAGTTTTATTTGTATGCTATTGATGTGAGATTGTAATTTGTAAAATTGCTAGATTGGTTTCAATATGAGAAGTATGTTACTAATAATAGTACTTTGTATGAATCACTAAAGCAGTGTCCATTAGAATAATGAGATTGGAGTCACGAAAGGAAAAGACTATTGAATTTAGAGATTGGAATCACTAAAGCAGTGTCCTTTGACCATATTCTTGAAAGACTTGAACCATTGACGAAACATGGACTTCATTTTGTCCTTCCTTCATGACATTTTGTTAGCTAGTTGAGGATTTTATGAATACAAACATCTGTCCTATCATTTTTGTGCAAGCTTGTTGATATTTGTTTTTGTGATCAATGAGGATGGGTATATATTACCAAACACCATGAGAGACATCATAATTGGGTTAAAATTTAGAAGATGGTAAGCAGATTCTGCACTTAACAAATGAATCAGTAAACTGAAATATTGGTGAAAACTCAAGTCTTCTGAGTACATTACCTTGCAAAATAAATTTTTTGAGTACGAAAGCCAACAAATAAGATGGAATAAAATTATATGACTTACTTTCTGAATATTCTAAATACTATGGATTTTTTCGTTATGTCTTATAAAAATGATTGCTAATGGTCATTACATAAATCTGTTGTCTTTGGATGCACAAAAACAGAGCTAGAGTGCTAATTAAAACTGGAGCCTTGTCATGCTTTCCATCTCTTAAAAACTAGACTCAAAAAAATGGGTCCTACACCCACAATTTAAAAACAAAATAAAAATAGAAAAAAAACAATTTCTTAAATGTCAAAGAGTAGAGCAGACACTGCCTAAATTTAGGAAAGCTAATGTTAAATATAAATTCCCAAATTGGGAAAAACCATCACTAAATAAAGACACCCAACTATTGTAGTTTACTTTAGTAAATGTGGGATGTTTGAGTGCCCAAGTTCAAGACTAACAGCTTTTACACCCACTGGAGAGAGCATCGGGTGAGAGATTCAGAAATTAACACAAAACAGAAACTGATACTTAACAAAGATCTTATTGATGGACCTATAATTTGCACAGGCTTGGAGAAGTAAATTTATGAATCTCTGTTATATATTACAATTTTTATATGGTTCTAAATATGTTTTTGATTATCATCATTGAACACAAAGTGATCTATTAAAGTACTGATATTTTCTGGATCAGTGGATGCTTATTTTAATTTACTTGGTATGAAAAAATCACCTGTTAAAAGCATGGTTCACAAATTTCCAGTCGAGTCAGAACTTCCCATAATTATAGGATTTGCAATTGCAATTTTAGAAGAAGCACTCTGAGTTGCATAAGTCCCATCAACAAGAATGGCAGGTCATCTTGAGGAGACAGTCGTGGATGCTGGAGTCTAAGGTTTGTTAGTGGCTGATGACCTCAAATCAGTTACCTCAGCGTCCTCAGAAATTGTATAGAATGGTAGCTCCCCAAGAGATTGTTTGATGGTTGATAAACCATTTTCCACTTCAGTCAGAGAAAGGGAGTACTCTCCAATAATCCACAGAGCACATGAGCACACTTTTGAAGCTTGGATCTGATAAAAAGTGTCCAACGACCTCGTCAATATGGAGGCTCTAAGCTCAGGATTAGTCTAGATAATCTCCCACACAAAAATAACCACGTCAATGGCAGATGCCAGATTGCTATCCCCTAAGAAGTCCATGAGAAAATGAACTTCAAGGAACTTGATGGCATAGGAATGAATAGCTTGGACCAACATTTGCCTGTACTCCCCATTTTTTTTCCAGTTCTGTGTTCTGGGTCTTCACAACCTCCTTCTTCAACGTCATGACAACCTCATCTATGTTTCGAGGAGTGATCAATTCCAAAGCTATATCAAGATTCTTGCATCAAATATCTAAATTAGGACTTGAAAGTGCCCTCAGAACATCCATGATCATGTCCACCATTACATCCCGGTGTGATGCCTTCAGCTCTTGCAACCAATCCAATACAATGAGCTTTACATTGTTGTCACTCTGTGACTGCAAGAGCTAACAATACGTATTTGCTGCAGCTCTGTCAATGTAAGAAATTAAAATCCAGGAAAGCCTAAAAAGATTGAACTCGATTTCATAAAAAAACGTATAGACAGAATACATCTACTCAATATTTCTCATTCTTAATTGATTCATTTAATTTTTCACAATAATCATACAAGGGAAGACCTTTGGTATAGCAGTTTAGGTGAGCTTTGTCACTCATCATCCCCAAATGTAGGTACAAAAAATCTCCCATGGATGAATAATACAAATGTTATATCAATCAAGAACTACCTGTAATAAACTATATTAATATCTTGTTAATTACTACTTTTATGTGTTTGACAAGGGCGTTACACCATCATATTTTCAGATCTAAGAAATCCAATCTCTGAATTACAAAAATTGCTCTTCCAAACTGAAGCAAGTTGTATACTAAACCCCTATAAATGAAAGATATTACCAAGAGGACTAACAAAATTATGCCTGAGGCGATTAGCTACCAGGAAAATTAACTCAAATCTATATAATATTATAAAAGATAATTCATTCTAATTATGTCTCAACTGTTAATTAAGGTCTTAATAGTATTTCTGGGTATGAAATAAATAGGTCTTTAGACTAATCATGTTTAACCAAAAATCTTCATGAAATAGGAAAACTTATCAATTATAATTGCTATAAATCTAATAGAAGAGTTTTCAAGAAATTCTATTCACATAAATAAGAAAACTAAAAGCCTAACTTAAACTTTGATGGTTCTGAAAGGCTACAGAACAATTTTGCTTAAAAAATGCTATAGAGCTTGTACAACAGTTATGGTGCATGAACTGTAGAAAAGTCAAAAGTGTGCTTTGTGGAATGCTGATTTGTTGCCACAAAGCTATGGTGGCATTCCATCTTAGATTCATTGATTTTTCTCTTCATTGAAATTGCATTCTAAAACACATATAGTGGAGATTAATTTTGAGTTTACTTTTACTGTATAACATTCTCATTGTGATTTTACATTGATTTTAATTAAGAAATGATCAATATATAAATTGAGATCGCATCTAGGTGATAACAAGTGCAAAAATTACTTCTAAAAGCATGTTACTTTGCTACTATCTATGTCAAAGATGAAAAGAACATTTTAAGGTAAAAGTTATGTGTGCTTGCAGGCTTTATCTAATCTGAATGAAGAAAGCTCAAGATAACTGCACCTATGAGCTTCTTAATACCATTGTCAACTTTAAAGACCAAATTTTGTGTTCATTGAGGTTGGCCTTTGAGATTATCTGTTGGATATTAAGGATGTCAAAGACTTGGGCTCAAGTTTAGGTAGGCTATCTACGCAATTTTGCCTCATAAGAAAAACTCATTGCTTCCACAATTCTATCAAAGATAAGTGCACCTAAAAGCTTTTTATTACTATAGTCTGCTTTAAAGACCAAATTTTATGTTAAAGACAACTAGCTATGAAGAAACTAAACCATTTTTATTGCTGCATGTACATCAAGGAGTTTATAATGTAGATAATATCAGTAGCCTCTTTCTCATTCCTGATATTGGAAAATGACAATTCCTCGATTGGGGTACTAGTTAGCAGAACATCATAATTTTGTAAATACTTAAAATTATATATTATTAGGCTTGTAATAAAGCAAGGAGTGACATTGCCTGCCATTTGGTGTGACATTCCTCCTTGCAATATAATAAAGTTTGTATCTCAGTTTAGTTCTCTATGCCTTGCAAGGCATGCTATAGTGAGCACATGCAATTGTCAATGTTGGGATGTCAACATGTTATAGGAAAGTGGAGGCGTGTTATAGATTTCCAACCATTCTTTGAGAAGTTTCAATTATTTTTCAATTACAAACATCATAGATGCTACAAGAGAAACTTACCAATGATATATGCCTAAGTCACAATCCATATTTATAAGCATAATAAAAGAGATCTTTGGGAATACCACAGACCTGCAGATTTTCCACCCCTCTTCATAAGAATTCCACCAACCAGAGTTGCTCAGTAGTCTCCAACAGTTGACCAAACAATGGTCTAAATGAATGGGAAAATTTTGTTAGTATCCCATGAAAATAAAGGCCAAATAACCACATGTGCAAATCTACATTTACTGTGTGGTACAAGCCATCATGCTCTTATCGAAAGGCTGCACCTTTTTGTGAAACACATCGATTTCAAGTAAGACACCAGCAATCTTCCAAGCTTGACCTGCTGAAGTCATCTCTTGAAGGATGAGTTGCTAGAAAATCACCTATGGTCTTTAAAGATGTATTGTGGAATGGATTGGTATTATGCTATCAGGAAGTACTTGATGCGAATTTCCTGAGGCTTGGTCAGGTCCTCTACATGATTCTTCTATCCAAGCCACCCATGCAATAAGATTAGACTTGTTTATTAAGCCCATATAGCATACTATCGACAAACCCAAAAAAAGATCACACAAAATGACAAAGGTAGGGATGAATTACCATCAATAGATACTCTCCTCATCGTTTTCAAGCTCAGATCATAAGCCCTTCTCTTACATCTTTTTGTTGATGATCAACTTTCTATAAAGGCGTTTCTTCATTTTTGCACTTCCCATTGTTCTGCCACTTCCACATTTTTGTCCAGAGCTATAAAGACCCCAAAAAATAGTCAAACAGGTTCAGATGAATATGCAGTACCCACCAGTTGTCTTACTTCAAATTGTCAATCAATCACATGTTGTATTGAAAGAGTGTATAACAAGCTAATAGTTGGAAAAAGAGTTATTGTTGTGTCAACTAGTAAGATAGCAAACCAAACAATTAAAATTATTTGCAACTCATAATGCATATAATGGAGCCAGCCTAAATTCTCTTCTTTCCTCCATACATTTTTATATACCTACAGGGGAATTCTTAGGTAGACAAGCAGAAAGGGAGGTGTAAGAGTCTGGGGAGGATATGGTGAGGTGAGGGGAAGCATAGTATAAACTTCAACTAGTTGCTCGACTTGTTCTTGACTCGTTAGGAACCTAACACACTCTGGATTCGGGATTGATCATCTAGGTCTCTATGACTGAATTCCCTGTATGTAAGATAACCAGGAGATTTTCCCATTCAAAGTAGATGATTGCTTATTATCTAGTGAAAGTAACCCTACTTCCTCTCAAAAACCAACTACAGGGTATATAGCTAGAAATTTGAGACCCAAGGTAGTATATCAAAAAGTATAGACTACCAACCATACACTTGCAAGATACATAACAAGGCATGTTTCTCCATGTAATGAGAATATGCCTATATATGGAACATACAGGCTAGATGTATCCTTGCCTCTTCTACAAAAGTGATCAGCACCCCATAGCCAACCCACCAACCAACTAAGACTTGGAACACAATCACAAGTCTCACATATTTCCTGAAAGGCTTCTCCATCTACATGCCACATTCCTCTGATATTTCTACCAACATCAAGTGAATCTCTCCATTCTTGGAATGGGAACTAACCAAGATACATATTCAACATTGGCCAGGGACACACATTCATGACAAAAGGACAGCCAAAATCACTTCTAGTCATGACCATGCTTTGTAGCAACTATATCCGTGATGACCGTTGGAGGAATCAACGAAGCTCTGGAGCCAGTGAAGAAGCCAAACTAAATCAAAGATGGTCCCTATTCTGAAAGGGTGAGCACCAAAATCTAATCATATTATTTGACAAATCTAGCAACACCAGGCTGTGGAAATTTTCATAAGGACAAAAAAAATGGTGCCTACTAAACTCATCTACTCACAAGTTATTTATTATCCACAAATTATTTCCTCTCCCAAACCTCCTTTGTCATTCCTCAGGTATGTTCCTTCACTTTTTGTTGCTCATCTTTCAACAAAATTTGTCACATTTAGCAAAAATGAACACAAAAGAAATGGAAAATTTATTATCACAAAATATTAGAAATTATTATGAAACTTAGAAAATAGAAAGAAGTTAAGGTGGTAATAAAAAAATATAGAAAAAAATTTGGACCACCAAAAAGTTCACATGATAATATCCTATTGGTCAAAAGATGTTTTTCTTGTAGTTCACAAGTGATGGATTGTTCTCCTCGAAAGTTTAGTCCTAATCAGAAGGAAAGCTATTAATGATCGCAGAGAACTTTGGAGTATTAGTAAATACCATAGAATCTCCAGGACCTTAGAATCAAAGCCAAATGCTTTACATACATTCAAGAGGAAGTGCCAATTAACACCATCATACACTTTCCAAAGTCCAATTTAAGAAAAAGACTAGACTTCTTATTACATCCAAGAGAGTGAATATTCTCATGGACAATAGCAATAGAATCCAAAATTTGGTGACCTGAAACAAAACAAGATTGTTGGGCCAACATGATCTATTGGGGGACCTCTTGGATTCTTAGAGCTTTCAAAAAGATTTTATAAACTGAATTACAAAGACTTATAAGACAACTTGTTAAAGGAATTAAGACGCAACATTTTTGGAATAAGTATAGTAAATATGGAATTATGTTCTTTCAAGACATCTCAACTACCAAAGAATTCCTTAATCATGTTTGAAACATTCTTGAGCATGATAACAACAAGAGAAAATGATCAAGGCCAAAATATTTGTCACCTTCAAAGGAGAAAACAACTCTCTTAATCTCATTTTCTATGGGGATAGCAACCAATATTCTATTGTAGTCATCATCAACAAGCTTAGGAATAAATTAAGAAAGTTCTTCTCACAACAACATCCTAAAAAACTTCCTTCGAAAAAAGATTAGAGAAGTCACAAGCCACCACAATAATTTATCCCTCTTTATCTAGTAACTGACCATCCTTAAAGTTTTTTGGTATCTTGTTAGAAGCTCTATGAAGGTAGAGAGATGAAGAAACATGGTATTTTAATCCACACACTACAACCAGATAGCTCATGACCTCTGCTTCCAGAATTCCTCCTCTTTTGAATGATGTTAAGTAAATGAGCAAGGAGACTATCCTCTTGGTCTTTGATCTAATCATTATAACCATTGGATTGGATGGAACTTTGAACATTTTTTAGCACCTTCAAAAGAGAATCCTTTTTACCAAAAAAATGTGATCAAAGGATGATTTATTCCATTTCTTCATGTTGGGTTTCACAAAGCTAAGTTTCTTGACTAATCTATACATTGCAATATCATCAATATTGATGCTCCAGCTACCTGTAACCTATTGTTGCGATCAGGGAGCTTCAACCACATCTTTTCAAAGTGGAAAGGGAAGCACTTTCACCTTCCCAAGATCTCCAAATAGAAAAAAATCGGGAAGTGGTCAAATTTAATAAGAGAGATAAAAGAGAGCATGCATTAGACATTAACTATTCAGGAGAAACAAAGCATGATCCAATCTAACTTAGATATGATCAGTTTCAACCCTTCTATTTGATAATGTCTAAGAGCCACCCTAAATGTCCAAATCCAAAAGAGCTTGATCTTGAATGAAATCCATTATATCAAAATGGCTATCAATTGGATCTGTGAACCTCTCATCTATCCCATATCTTTCAATGGAGTATTCAACTCTACAATAACCATCTAGCACACATTAGCTTCAAAAGATCTGAAACTAGAAAGTTTCAACCAAAGCCTTCATATGGAAATCTTGATGTTTGAAACATAAATTTTGGATGTGATCCAAGAACAAGCATCATAGAATTGAATAAATTTGGTAGCAACATGATTCAAATTTTCCATAAGGGGAGAACCCTTGACAATTTAGTCTCCAGGAACTAGCAGTCCCATCCGAAGCACCATCAGCATTGGTACTTATGAATACCACAATCTTTGATAAAATAATTCTTCAATCATCCCAACTTTTCATTCTGCATTTTTGTTTCTTGATTCATTTTTTTCTAGTTTAGAATTTCCAATGAGATTTGACAAGAGATCATGGTTATTAATGAGGGTCACTCAACCCTCGTATATTCTATGATATCATTTACATTTTATTTGAGGTATGCTCTTTAGGCACATCTTGGGAATGATCTTTTTCATATATTAAGCTATCTCCAGTTAAGATTACTTATGAATTTC
The DNA here is from genome assembly GCA_028749045.1 of Cupressus sempervirens. Classification (NCBI taxonomy): domain Eukaryota; kingdom Viridiplantae; phylum Streptophyta; class Pinopsida; order Cupressales; family Cupressaceae; genus Cupressus; species Cupressus sempervirens. The sequence continues at coordinate 573,764,102 of CM053792.1, read as the reverse complement.
ATTTTAATATGATTAGTTATTAAAATGCACTAAATTAATATTATGTGTATATTCAGAAGTTTCCAAACTCCATACCTTTGAATACTAAAATATGATAGAGTTCATATAAGGCAGATGAACATATCAAAAATAAAATTTTCTATCTAAAGAGTTATTGTCTGCCTGGTACTGCACATTAAATGTACTCGGTTAACATTCTAACAATTAGTAATGGTATAACTTCACACATTCTATTTAAAGCTAGAAGAATATTTATTATTAAGCTAGAAGCACCTTATAGCTTATGATGGAAACGTGTATGCTTGTTCATTACTTCTGGACCCATGAGCTCATATCCAATTGGGCAAATGCTTACAATCTTATGGAGAGGAAAATAGTGAATATATAAAGTTTTCACCGTTACCAAGTCTTCTGTGATACTGATTTCTCTTGCACTCAAGTAATCCAAAAAAAATCATATGCAAAATGTAAAATGGCTAATTTTAAAGGCTAATCCACACAAAAGAAGAGAATGATTGGATTTAGGTAGCATTAAGACAATATGATATAGATAAAATAAAAAATAGGAAAAATACTAACCTCGCACCAAAACAAACCAAAATTCCTCAAGATTAGGGAATTTAAAAGATATTCTGAAAGTACTCTCTGATGGTACACCTCAATATCTTTAAATCTAGAATCACATCCATCTCTGCCATAACCATATCCTATTCATTTCTGGGTATGGAAAGGATAGCCACAATGATTTCCCATATCGTCAATTTTAGAGATAGATTCTAATATGTAAAATCACCAAACCTTTGGACAGAGCCCTTTCTTTGAATAGTGGTGTCCCAGAAAACCATGCTCCCCTAGTTGCACTTGCATTGAACTCACTTGCTAGTGGAAAAGGAGTTTAACATATTTAAATTATTGAAAGAGCAAGTGTTATAGCAGGGGTTTAAGTAGAACAAGATGTACTGTGGCAAAACAAAAAATTGACATGGTAAATTGCTTTCCCTATATTTCCCTGATATCCAGATGAGGGAGCAAGGATTCCAGTATTGGTGCTAACTAGGAATAGAGCAACAAAGTGGTTAAAAGTTGGAAGAAAATTTACATGATTCTGGGATGGACTGAGGAAATTGTAGGCTGTGTGAGTACGATTTGATTGGAACTGAAAAAATAAATAGAGCATAACAATATTTTTTATGCAAATCCACAAATAATGACAAGACATAACGCTAACCAAATAGTTGTAGTTGAAGGAGAAGCTTTGGGACAAACTGTAATCAAACATTTCTGGTATGACCCATAACTATTCCTACTGGAGATAACATGAATGAATTTAGTGCAAAAGATTAACTAAATGGCAAAAAACTAATTAGTAATTTGACTACTGACCATGTTTTCCATGACTTGGAAACACCATAGCTATGAGAAAATAGCAAGACCAATGAGGATTTTGCTACTCATGAAGTTGGAAATCATAACAATTTTGAACAGCTTACCTCCAACTCAGAGAAGGGATAGCAAGGGGTCAAGTGGGTCCTTAAAGTAGTTGAAAGAGATATTTAACTCTATGATCTACCACCTGTTGGCAAGCCCGTAGGATGGATTGTTGATATTTATATAAAGAAAAGAAATATAAAACAAGCAATAGATGAGGAAGACCAATAAACACAAAACATTGAATTTACGTGGTTTGCTATAATTGCTACATCCATCAAAAATACAGGGGAAAACTTGGATTATATAGTTATACCTACTACAGTAGCTTCCATCAATAGCAATAACAATTATACATTATCCACAACCATTCGAATTCAAAGTCTTCAAGCAAAGACCAAGAGACAATCATGAGAAAGAAATTACAAAGGAGTTGAATGGTCAATAACTATTGGGCTTGACAACATAACAAAAACTACAAAATTCTCATGACACAATGTACGGTAGGCCATAAAAGAATGCATATGCAAATTCCAAGCTTAATCTACCATACATTGAAGTGACCAAAAAAACCCCTCAAGATTTACACCTGATGAATCAGTGGACTACAATAAAACAAAACACTAATACGCTCCAATAAAATAAAACTAAGACCTTGATAAGACTTCTAAAGGATCCAACTACATATAAAATGTATAAAGAAAGTCCAAAATTCATCTCCTTGAACTTCCTATTCCAAAGCAGTAAATATTCATTCAACTAAAACCCCTTTTTGTAGAAACTAAATGGATCGTTACAAGATATAAAACCCATTTAAGAAGAAATTACAAGGATCATTGGAAATAACCTCAATTCTCACAAAAACCTCATTAATGAGTGCCATTTCTTAACATGTGTCTAAGGCACCTTATTGAGCCCATCGATACCTCACTAACTTCCCTTCATTATTGGCACCCACAAACATCTTTGACATAAAAAATTAGAAAGCCCAACACTAGCAATTCCAATGCTTCTCTTCTGTAAAACTATGTAATCTAAGGCTAAAACCCCTCCCCAAAAAGAAAAGCTTGCAACCTACCCCAAAAAAATCCTCACAACTGAGAATCCATATAGACCAACAACTTTTAACACAACTCCTCAGTAGAGGGAAAAGCCCACAGCCCCTTGCAACACTATCTTCTTTCAAATCTTCATGACTAGAAGCTAGAAAATTCTCATTCTGCAAATGTTGGTCTGCAAACACGCCACTCCTCTCACTGCTTACTGCCTTTCATCTACAAAACACCCTTCCACACATGATGGTCAAAGCCTCTTTACTTTGCCCATTCAACAAGCACAATTTTTTATTTTAACATAATGAAGCTCGTGTTGGTTGAAATTTCGACCAACACGGGCATGAATTTTACAAAAAAGATGTTTTTCCTTGCATTTTCTGACCAATTTGACCCCATTTTAATAGATGGTCAAAAATTTTGGTCTAAAAATGGGGTCAAATGTACTAGTGCAAGATTTTGATCAAGCTTTGGGATTCTTATATACATAAACTATCCAATATAATGTGGGATCATGACAGTCGAAAAAAGCAAGTGATCAACACTTTGTTTATGATTAGAGGTTGGGTGTAACTAGCATATGAAGTAAGATGGGTGTGGGAGTTGGTAAATGAATAGATGTGACTTTGGAAGGTCTTGTGAATGTGAGGATAAAGTGGATTGGTTGATGGAACCTTGAGTTATTCCTAATTAGTAATATTTAGTTAGTATCTTAGAAAATGATTTTTGATGTGAAGTTGTTCCTAATTAGTAATATCCTAATTTGGGTGTTGGTTCATGAGGATCCAGGCAGGGTCTATGATCCTACCTATGCATCTGTTGGGATTCGCAGGTCGTAAACCTTAATAGATCCACATATAGGATCATCAACCCTACTTAAAATAATCTCAAATCTAGGTAGCTGCACAAGTATCCAACAAAAATTCATGGGAATCTATGTGCAATGGTGGGTAAAAGGTGGGCCCAACTTGAAAATATTGTATTTTATAATATATTTTTTCCCTCCAAACCCTGAAAAAGACCCTTTTATTCAACATGTAAACACATTTAATCTCACATTTGCTCTCTATTTTGAAATGATTTAGTTTTAGAATTATGTATATTTCTTTGATTTTTTTGTATATATAATGCACATATATATCCATGAATCCTAATTGGGGAAAAAATCACAAATCCATTGATCCAATTCACATGCTTGAATTGGATTCATATCCTAAATCGACAACTAAGGTTACAAGCAATTGATCAGTAAGGTAAATATAAGAGAGGCTTTATAGGGACATGAAATCTCAAGGTAAGCAATAGGGTAGAGTATTGAATAATGTAATGATAATTGAAACCAATAAGATACATGCTTTTCCAGTATTCTAATTTTCATTCACTGTGACAGTCAGTTTCTTAGTGTTCTTAGCAATCCAAACATTACTATTTTGATAGATCATTGTTTGAGGAGGACATATGGATGAGATAAGAGTATTTAGTCTTTTGAATGACTTTATTTCATTGAATATAGTGAGAGATATCTTCTTTTAACTCAAAATTTCTTAAAACCCTCAAATTGAAAACTCATGGATGCAAGATGTAAGTTTCTAATGCATTTCACATATAATAAGGCCTCAATCCTGGCCATTAGGGAGTGAAAATAATTTACTTTATTGTCATAAGATTCCAAAAAGTTATGCAACACTTGGCACGTGGATTCAATGTGAGAAGGTCACTATGATTAGTTACATGAAGAAGGTCTTAGTAGTCATAATTAAGAGTATTGGCCTTGTCTACTAAACAGAAGTGAGGGATAGCCTTGTAGGCTTTGAGAGGGCTATAAGATGGTGGTGTTTGACATGCTCAAGATTTCAAAGAATACTAGAGAACTTGAGAAGAGGGTTAAGTCAATAGGAGTTGCAAAAAGTGTAACTACCATGTTAGGGTAGGATTAAGTCCATAGACTCGATCTTGCAAATCAATCTATAGAGATTCTATTATTCTTGTTGCAGTTATACATGTGGCAGTTTTAAAAAATTATTTTGTTGTTTCCTATAGGTAATATATGAGTATAGATTAAGCATTTCTAATAATATTTTGTTTTTTGATACATCATATTTGCAACTTATGTTCTTTCATATAAATCTATGCACAAGCACACAGGTGTGGAAAAGTTCAAATAAAAAGGTGATTGATAGAAGATAATAGAAATTAAAAATATACCTACATACATTCATGTTCAAATTCATCTCAGCCCAATCTAAGCTAAGAAAACTTGATGCATTGACAGGTGTAGGAACCTATTCCTATTAGTCACCACATCAGCGTGGCCATATCATAATCAAACAAACAAAAAATATTGATGTAATTAGAAAAAACAAACCCTAGCATCTTACCATTTTTTAGCTTTAGCCTTGCACAGATTAGAGGAGGGAAAATTAGTTGAATTCCCTTTATTGATGGAGTAAGAAGATTAAGCCCTTGTGTTCCTGCTCGTATGAAAATGATCATTCTCTCCCATCTCTAGCGCAAAAATTAAAGTGCAATGTCTTCCCTCTTTTCTAAAAGAAAAATAATTGAGTTTTATTTAAAATAATAAATATCAATTATTATAATTTTTATTGTAAAAATAATTAATTGTAATTATTATATAATGAGTATTTATAGACAAATGATAATGCATGCATATTTATAGAGAACAATGGTTAAATAGTAATAATGTATTTTTTTTCCTCTTAGTATATCTATAACAAGATGTCTTGAATTTTTTAATTTCTAATGATTGTAGAAAATAAATATCAAAACTAATTTTTATTTATAGTAATAAATATTAATTAATTGTGATAGTTTTTACAATTTTGTATTTATGGTACTAAGTTTTAATTTTAAAGAATAATCTAAATTCTTTATTATAATAAAAGTAATAACTTAAATATTTAAATTAAATTATTAATTTATCTCAAAATATCTCTTTTAAGGAGGAGTGTGATTGGAGACGATATGACTATATTATATATTATTTTTCTTGATCAATTTATTTGAAGGGTGTGATAATTAAATGGAATTAGGCATTGCCTAACTAATGCTTATAATTGTTTGAAAATAATTATTACATAATTAGATAACCCATATTATCATAACATTATAATATTGTAAAATAGTTACATCATACTCTAAAAGAAAAAGTTATTTTCTAGATGGTTGTCAAATAAAATCTATCAAGTCAAGCAATTTAACAAAGTGTACTCCTTATCCAGAAGATGGAAAGTGAAACCACAATTAGTATGAGAAAGAGAAGCTCCAAGGGCAATGAATGGACTATGCAAAATAAAATTAGCTTAATCCATTAATAAATAAACCTTAGAAAATTTGAAGAGAGAAATTACAAATGACTAATTATTTGTGAGTCACTTATTAAGTCATTTATTAGGTAAGTTAATTTAGTCACTTGTATTTGGGTGACTAATTATCTAGTCACTTATTTAGTCATTTCTATATGGTTGATCTTTTGATTTCACCTAGTGGCCAATGTAGTCACGTATTTAGTCACTTATGCTTGTAAATTGCAAACAAATACTAAAACATGATCAATTTTAATCACGTGACTAAAACTTTTATTGGCGTGACTATAATTTGTAGTCACATATTTGCAAAAATGTACTAGTGGGCCTACACCTGAGAATGTGGGTGAGGTAAGATCATTTCATGGTTTGGCTAGTTTTTACAAAAAGTTTATAAAGAATTTTAGTGCTATTTGTAATACCATGACTAAGAAAATGAGGGGAGATAAAAAGAAATTCAAGTGGACACATGGAGCTAATAAGAATTTTGAGACTTTGAAACAAAAGGTTGTTGAATAACCTATATTGGCTTTGCCTAATTTCAATAAAGTATTTCAAGTTGAGTGTGATGCAAGTGGTAATGCAATAGGAGCCATATTAAGTCAAGAAGGTAAACTTGTTGCTTTCTTTAGTGAAAAGTTGAATGATGCTAAAAGGAAGTATTCTATGTATGATCAAGAGTTTTACAATATTGTTCAAGCATTGAAGATGAAATGCCAAAAATATAGGGCATAAACACACTAACAAAAAAATTTTAAGGTGATAATCGGATTTAAATGTAATACATAAGTATTCGAATAGAATTACTTAATTTCCTCACACTCATGTATAATTACAAATTTTAAGTACAAATCAAATGCGAATTTTCTTAACATATTTTAATCTTAAGTTGCATAACTTGATATATATCACCATGTTATCTGATTAACTTCAATCAAATGAATATGGTTACAAAACATACAAATGTCACAGGAAGACTGAAACTTCATTTTATCCATTTTCAAATAAACATATGTAAATAACTAAAATACTAAAAGGCTCAATGCAAGAACATTACTCAATCCTTTCTTATTTCTACATGCCTTTAATCATTAGAAATTACATAATCAACGTAACTTTATTCATTAATTCAAATTAAAATACTAGAATAATCATCGTTAGGCATGCATATAATTAAACATCATAAACATCATTAATAAGGCAAAATGAATTATTTGAAAGCATACCACTTAATCATTGAGATACCAAAATCAGCAACCTCATTATCAGGTAAAAATACCTCACATTATTGATAGTAACAATTAATGTTTTAAATAGTCGAGGTGATGAAATAGTTCTACAATCACTAAGTATTAGAACATGGATATATCAACTACTCTAGATTTCATTAGGACATTCACAATATAAGCATTACTTCCTATCTTTTTCCAATCTCCTATAATGGTTTTAATAGAGGGTTCATATTTGATAAGTACATATGAGGAGGGTCCTTACAAAAGAAGTGGAGACATTATTTGATTCCTAAGGAGTTTTTGTTTTATACTAATCATAAAGCTTTACAATACTTGGGAAGTCAACATAAATTGAATCAAAGACATATGAAGTGGGTTGAGTATTTGCAGAATTTTACATTTTTGATTAAGCTGTAAGGCCCACCCTCATATCCTATTATAAATCTTAAGGAATGAATGTGATTAGGAGATAAATTAAGTCATGATTGACATTTTCGCTATTAATAAGGATTTATGAGATTCTTTTGGAGATTGATCTAGATTTTAGATTATCATAATGTTGATACTCTATCTAATGACAATAGGTCAATACCACAAGAAAATGAGATTCAAAATGTTCAAGTTAAGAACCTGGCCATGAGATACTAGGGATGATCTACCAGGCAACTAGGAAAGATAAAATAACATTCATTTTACTAAGAACAACTTTGAGCATAGGTTATGATGACTATAAGACATATGGATATGGTTGGAAATTGGTTCTAACTTATTATGACATAATTATTGAAACATTCTATCAGTCTGAGGGTTAACCCTAGGAAACCACACAAATCGTTCATAGGGTGATAAAGGGATATTGCTAGGAACGTCACTATACCTAACTTGATTAAAAGGTACTAGTTACCTAGTCTGCACATGAGCAATTTTCACTTAGGACATATATGTTAAGATTCATTTTATATGTTTTCATGATTTACTAAAGAGGATTTAGAGTTTCATTGTAAGAGTTGGGGGAATGATAATGAGTTATATTTAAAAAGATCATTGATTAATACACATATTTGATATTTTAATATTTTGAATATTTTATAAAGATTATTAGATGGAAGTTAAGTGGAAATGTTATGAAAATTATGTGATATTATATTATTTTTCATTATTTGCATTTTTTGTATATTATTTTATTGAGCTACTGATGTTTAGTATGTAGGAAGAGGAACCATGGAAACTTTAACGGGGAAACAAGGTATAGACACATGTTAAATGACTCTGCCAAGGTGAATGTTTGTAAGATTCATGAACCTCATTGTGATGTGCCTATTTCGTAAATGTGAGATGTGTGTGTGGTATATGTTTTTCATGTGTAGATTGTGAACGTATCATGTGTGAAATTTTACTGTATTCTGTGTGTGTCACTTGACACTCGTGCTTATTATGAGAAATGACATGTTATTCATCAATGGATCATGTGGCCACCTTATTCCGTGATAAATTCCTCAATTAAGGAATTTGATTATTGTCTTAGTTAAGAGAGGACAAGGTTGTCACCTTTAATAAAAAAAAATGGAAATTGGAATTACCTAGCTTTAGGAGGGTCATAAAGGAACTTTAGGGTAAATTATGATTAAAATGAATCCTACCCATGTTAGTACTATAGGTTAGGGGGTTATTAATGACCTCTATAGTGTCTAGTGGACCTAGGAGACCCCATGAAAATTACATTCTTCATTGAATCCGAAAATAAGAGGGTTATAAATAGAGGCAAGGCTAAAATTGAAACTCACTTGGCAACTCTCTACTTTTAAAGACTAATAGGATTTGAAGAAAGGAGAGGGAGCTCTACTGCAAGTATTCATTGCCTTTCTTGGAGGAAGGTTGGTAACATGATCCATGAAGTCTCTTCATTTTGCATGTAGGTTAGAAATGGTGTGTTCATGATGGGATTATGGTGTATTTTTGAATAGATCTTGTTGTATGTTGCATGTGGTAGTGTTGTGGGAGTCTTTCTTGAATTTGTTGTTACATGTTATATGTTTTGTGAATTGGGTGTGAGGCATCACTCACCCTTGGGAGGGAAGAGATGCCTGGGGTGAAGGGGTTAGTTGGGCTCACTCATGGAGTTGAGGAATTCTCCCTTGTGTGGAGATGGTTGTATATGTTTTATGGCATGCAAATTATTTTTCTCACTTACATCTTGGGAGGTATAAGGTGGCATGAAGAAGGGAAGATGTTGATAGCCCCAAAAGGGCATTTTTTTATTGAAAAGATGTGCAAATTGTGAATGATGGTTATGCACTCCTCCTCATGATGAGAGCCCACCTTCACCCATTTCTTGATTCATTTGTTGAATCTTTGTGCATAACCTTGGATGGGATGTGTTGTGATGTCTTGTGTTAAATCTTGTCTCATTGTTGTGTATGTTCATGGCATGGGAATGTGATGAGTGCAACCGTTTATGCCCTGTTTCCCCGAGCTCGGTGGGTGGCCTCCTTGAGGCCTAGGTTGGGAGGTGAGCCTCCATGGTTCCCTATTTGTTCTTTGTGCAGGTATTCATTTGTAGAATATTGAAAGCTTGAAGTCATGAAGTTTTGTTTTTGTATAGAAGGAGATTCATCATTATTGTGTTGATATGGAGAGATAGACTCCATTAGTGATGTGAAGAAATTTATAATGCAAAGTGTAATGTTGCTCCCATTTTTGATGTCCATAGAACATGAAGTTGCTGCATTTATATATTTTATGGTCTTACCATTAATTTTAGATTGATATAGTGCATGGTTAATACTATGTGGAAAGTAATTTAGAATGGATTATGAAGAGAGGTTATGTTGCATTGATGTTGTCTTAGTTATATGCAAAAGTAAGCATGTGTTGAAGGGAAGAACTTGTATCATGTATAACATGGGGAAAGAATTGAGTATTCTTCTTGATACCTTAAGTTTCTTAGATTCACATGAGGATAACATTAGTTGTGGATGTTCATTTTGAAAGTAAAATTAAATGTGTGAATGGAATTGTGGACAGTATGGTTGGTAAGAATGAATAGAACGTTATCTTCCTGATCTTCTTATTTTCTCTATTGCCATAAGATTAGTTTAGTTACAATGTTATTCAATTATGTGCTCAATCAATTAGAATAGATAGTTAAATGAATATGAAGATAATTATACTATGTAATATGGTTATCATTAAAATGCATGGCATTTGAGGTTCATGGAAATTGTTAACTAGGAATTTATAAAAGATTTACGTAGATTTTGATGAAATTGCAATAGTTGTTCATGTTGAGCATGATGAACAATAAAATTTTAAATTAATATCATTAAGCATTTAAAAAAAAATCCTAATAGACTACATAGAATTACCTAAACCAACAAGTAAGCTTCACGAAAAAAATGCATATATATGAGGCCTGTAGATACATACTTTTCATTCTAGAATTTGTATGGCAAACTCAAAAAAATAGGTCATGCTATTACAGACTAATAAAATAATAAACCTTCTATAACATAACCATAGTTGGTTAGTCAAGTAAACTTTTTCAAAAAACTCCAAAGTAGTAAAATTTCAACTTAGCCTTTATAAGATGTGACTTTATCTTTATTATAAATAAAATAACAAAAACATTAAACACAATTGACAACTCAAGGGCCTGACACAATAAATGTGGAGACACAAATATGCATTGTTTATGGATCCCTAATCTAATCTTATGAAAAAACTAATGGACAAAAAAACGTAAAAAAACAATAGGAAAATCTAAGTGAGGATGATCACATCCCCACCCATTTCCCAAGGTCAAATGGAAGCAGATTGCAACTAATATGCAACTCAAGTCAACCAAAATAAATTCACCTCAAGCCTTGGGCACCCCTAACATATCTTGGCGCCTCCCATCTCACCAAACTTATTAATGGTGGTGGGTCACTTAATAATTCAAAATCCTCTTTTTCTTATGTTTTAAGTTTAAGCCAAGTACGTGGGTAGCCACAACAAAAAGTAGTCGACCGAACCTTGCATGGAAGGAAAACAAACAAAAAGGTAAACATCTCACTTCCTTGGTCTTGGCGCATGCATGATGTGACAACCACTTGACAACCTTGTTCTAGGATAGATTCGCTTCAAACCAAAACATGTGGGGAGACTTTTGTGAAGTTCAAATCTTGTCATCCTCTCCTGTCCTAGTCACCACAAGCATGAGCCATTATGTTTATGAAATAAACTTGGAGGACCTAACATCCATGTCTAGCCTAAGCATAGAAGCTTTGTTAATTTGATTAGATTATAGGTTAAGGGAAGGGTATAGGGTGACAGAATAAGGACATGTTAGTAGATGCTTTAATAGGTCATAAAATACAGTCATGATGACATTGTATTTTTGGATAATATTGTTGGGTAGTTAATGTGGTCTTAGGGAATTATTATATTGTAATTAGGATAGCAAGTGGGGAGTAAGGGAAAAGAAAAAGAATTTTAATTTATATGTGTTCTATTTTAAAACTAGCAATGTGTCTATTACTTTTAGAAAATATAAGTGATTATGCTTTAAATTACACTTAGATATTTAAGAGGATGTATATCACATATGAATACCATAGAGATTGATTAATCATAGTAGTGGTTATGAGAGAAGATATAAGTTAAAATAAAATAAAATAGGAATTAATTGGTAAAACTGATTTAGCTTCTTATTGCAATAACTTGGGCATTCTCAACAATGAAAAAAATATATATTGGAAAATCCCCAAGGTATGTCGGATGTTCGAAGGGGTGTGTGCCTCAACCGATTCACCCTACATGGTTTGGAAATTAGTTTAGTAAACGGGTAACCACTGCAAGAGAATCTCAAGATCCAGTTCTGAGTGAACCCCTTGTGTTTCTAGCATTCCTCATTTCCTTTGATTCAAAGGTTGAATGTGTCCCTTCCATCTCTTTCTTCACAAAAACAAAAAAAAAGCAAACAAAAAAAATTGTTGGTAATGTTTTCTCCTTGTAAAATTATGGCATGACATTTTGGTATAAGAGCTTAGTTATACAACACTGGACATTAATGAGTCCACAAGAAATGTGTAGTGGTAAGTTTATCATAGCACCATATTGTAGGGAAAGTACAGCCTCCTAGAAAATTGACATGTTACATATAATGTTACTAAATGGGAAACTAAATTGAACATTCTAAATAGATAATAGTAAATAGTTGTGGTAACAAATTTTAAACCATTAAGTATTCAGATAAGATAGGATATTATCGCAAACCCATAAAAGTTCAAATTTACAAGATCTTTAAGAAATTCCTTTAATTGATAGTTGTAAGGCTTAGCGAGTCTAGATCTCAGCACACATGAAAATAATTCTCCTTGATCATGCCAACCTTCAGGACTAATAGAGTGGTAGCTCACCTTGACAATGTTAGGTATTGATAAGAACTTGAACACCCATTAATTTTGGGACCATTTTAAATACTCTAGAAAAGTGTTAATTATGTAAATATTGTTATTCGAAGGGATTGCCTAGAGTAGCATAGTTGGCATCAAAGTTGATGATAGTTCTAATGGATGAATAATCGAGGGTCACATGCATTGAAGAAATGTTAACTCATATGACAAAATAGCAAGGGTGACATTGAAATGTGGAGTGCAGATTGTAGTAGGTATGAGTAGTCTTATCTCAAACCCTAGGACCAATAGATGATGGAGGGATGTCCATCTCATTGTTAATCTAGTTGTAACACTCATATGTCTACTGAAGGTTATTTAGGCTTATGAAATTAATAAATAATAATAAGAAGTAAACAAAATTATTTAAAAAAATCTGTGTGTCATCTTATTAATTTAAGTGTTTCATCTTGTTAACCCCTTTGAACTATAGATCCTAGTCCTTCATGAAACACAAACACTCTTAAATGGGGTAAATGAGAATGTCAAGAAAGAAAGTTTATACATTGTGACTAAGAAATCCCCCTCACTTGTGGTATAGGGATGCAATGACTAATATGTTATACAATAAAGGGTAATATTTTATGCCATGATTATCGAGGTGGAAGTAATCACATATGAAGGATCCCATTGGAAGTAATACTGATAGGATAAGCCTCCTACTTGATAGGCAAGGGATAATTAGAGACAACGTGCAAATAAAAAAAGAATCATACACATAGAAGAAAGTAACATTGGATATAACTTGGTTTACCGAGGTCATTTACCTCATGAATTTTCCACTCAAAGAGGAATTGTCACCCTTGCAACACTATCATATCAGGATGGGCAACATGACTATATATACTCACTAGTTGGGGTAACTTGGAATACATTAAGGTGTGACAGAGGTATATGAAACAACCCCATTGATCTTTCTTATAGTAACTTGTTATATTATATTTCTAGGTAAGGGAGCATCAATCATAATTATACTCTTGTATGAAAGATCACAAGAGTGGAGTTACTAACAGAGTTGTTGATGCATTGAGTAGACATTCTTTGTTGACTAAAATGAAGGTTGAAGTTCTTGGTTTTGATGAAATGAAAGAGTTGTATGATGTTGAGCCTAATTTTTTTGAGGTGTGGAGAGAGTGCAGAGCACCAAATCTAACAAATCACATCAGTAAGTATGATGATTATTTTATTCAAGAAGGTATGTTGCTCAAAGGAATTCAATTGTGTATTCCTAGAAGTTCTATGAGATTGAATCTTATTAAGGAAAAGCATAGTGGTGGATTGGCTAGACATTTTGGAATTGATAAGACATTGAGTTTGTTGAAAGAGAAATATTATTGGCCACAAATGTATAAGGATGTTCAAAAATTTGTAAAGAGTTGTGAAGTTTGTCAAATTGCAAAAGGAGTATGTCAAAATACTTGTTTGTACACACCTATTACTATTCCTGAGAAACCTTGGAGTGACATTAGTATGGATTTTGTTCTTGGATTGCCTAAGATAGTGAAGGGGTATGATTCTATATTTGTTGTAGTGGATAGATTTTCTAAGATGGCTCATTTCATACTATGTAAGAAGACATCATATGTTGAGCATGTTGCTGAACTTTTCTTTAAAGAGATTGTGAGATTGCATCGATTACCAAGAAGCATTATTTCTAACAAAGACAATAAGTTTGTTTGTTATTTTTGGAAGACTTTGTGGAAGAAGATGGGTACTGAATTAAAGTTTAGTTCTACATTCCATCGACAAATAGATGGACAAACAAAGGTTGTGAATAGAAGCTTGGGTAATTTGCTGAGATGTTTAGATGGGAATAAGACAAGTAATTGGGAGATGGTATTAGCACAAGTTGAATTTGCATACAATAATTCTATGAATAGGAGTATAGGGAAGACACCTTTTGAGATTGTTACTGGAGATTTTCAATTGAAACATATAGTATGCTGAAGATGAAGAAGTTTGGCCCTAGTAAGATCTTGAAGAAATTTGACAGTGAAAATGCTTATGAAGTTGAGTTTCCTGATGACATGGATATATCTCCTATATTCAATATTTTTTATCTATATAAGTGTCATGAGTTGAATGATGAAGTTTCTATATTAGAGGACTATCCTAAGAAGAAAATTGAAGAAGTTGAATAGATATTGGATCAGAGAGTTGGTAAGAGCACAAGAGGAAAAGATTATTATGAATATCTGGTGAATTGGAAGAATAGACCTATGAAAGATGCTTCATGGATCTCTTAATATAAGTTGGATTTGACTCAGGTTGTGACATCTCAATGATTTAGGAGAATCATTTCTTCCAACCTTAGTTGTCTGATGTAGGAGCATCCTAGGTTGCACTAGTATATATCTTGCATGTTTTCAATTTTTATCTTGTTGTTCAAACTAAATTTTTTGGTTTATGGGTGTCTGTTGTAGACCATGTAACTAATTTTCCAAAATGAATGAAGGGATTTTTACATCAAGGGTTGAAGAGGGCCTAGACTTTTATCTATTTTCTAGAGTGCAAGTCCTAACTCCTTATATTTTGAGAGATATGACAATTCTCCCAGAACATCAATTTCTGGTAGTTTTGCATTATAGTTTTCTATGCTCAACTTTCAAAATGGATGTGAACTTTTCATTAATAAATTAGACCTTGTTCACTTAAGGGGTTGTAGAGGACCTAGATATCTACCCATAGTTTGAATCATAAGTTCTAACTCAATCAAAGCTAGGAGATATCATGATTTTTCTTGGACATCAATATCAGGACAGTTAATTGTTGATGCAGGTTGACTTGTGCATTTAATTTTCATTTATTTTCATTTAATATTTGTTGAGAGCCAACTTATGGCTTCTCCATGTTCTAGAATGATTTATAAGCCATTTTTACTAGTATAAATAGAGTGTTTAGGCTTATAGCTAAGTAGTTTTTGAGGCAGTTTTGAAGAGGATTCAAGAGCAGAACTAGAAACTATGAATTTGTTTTTGGATCTTTGAATGTGAATATATTTGTATTAGGCTATAACCCAGAAGGCCTTACAGCTGGGCATGCATGTCGAATATTTGAAGAATCAATAAAACCATTTTACTCTTCTTCCTCCTTTGGTTGTTGTTCTTTTTGTTTTCTTTCATTGTGTTAACTCTCGCAGGCTAGTTTAGAGAGTTGGGTGTGCCATTAGCCCTAGTCCTCCTTGTCCTTCCTTTTGTCAAAGAAAATAATTATTTCTATTTAAATCTCTTCCTCTATCAACAAATTTCATCTTCTAAATTGGTTACAAAAATTGTTCTGTTCAACAGACAATCAACTCATCATTATGAATCCCTCTTGATCACTTCTTATATCTCCCTCTACATTATCCCCCACAGCAAGATCAGGAAAATTAGAATTCCTCTAGATTTCTCTATCTTTTTAATATCTTTATCTCACTCATATATTTCAATTCCTTTATCTCCCTCTTTGACAAAAATTTCAAAGACTTGTCGTCTTAATGTGCAGATATGCACATTATTAGTTTCTCCCTTGCTCACCTAGCTTGTGACTAATTTGTAGTTCCAAGTCTTTGGTTACTTTAGGAAGCTCCTAAAGAAAGATCCAATACATCAATGTATACCATATGTCAATCAACTTGTTTAATGTAGGGAACTCCTCGTGCTTCTTAGATATCCTTTGATAGGGGTACTACCCCTAGTTTACCTCTTAGATAGTCATGAGAATCCTTAGGTAATGCTTTTGTAAAGATATCAGCAATGTTCTCTTTGGTGTTGACATATTCCACCTTCACCTCTTAACCTTCACCTCTTAATCTTGAACTAATTCTCTCAAGTAATGATACTTGATTCCAATGTGCTTAGTCTTTGTATGCATCACAAGATTCATTGATATATTTATAACACTTGTATTATCAAAATAAAGTATCACAGGTTCAGTGATTTACTCCTTCATATCTTTGAGTAGTTGTTTGATCCATACAATGTTTGTACAATTTACTATAGCAATAACATATTCAGGTTCAGCAGTAGATTGAGATATACAATTTTGTTTCTTGCTAGTCCAAGTAACCAACCTTTTACCTAAGAAAAATGCTCCTCCACTATTGTTCTTTCTGTCATCAATATTTTTAGCCCAATTAGCATCAATGTAAACCCTCAATTCAAATTTCTCATTTTTCTTGTAGTATATACCATACTCCTTTGTTCCTTTTAGATATCTTATTATTTTCTTTACCGTCATCAAGTGATTATCCCTAGGATAAGTGGAGAATCTTGCAACTATCCCTATAGATAATACAATATCAGATCTTCTATAGACTACATATTGTAATTTTCCAATCATAGACTTGTATAATGTTTAATTTACCTTAGCTAAATCATCATTCTTTGACAATTTATGTCTTGTCACCATAGGTGTGCTTACTAGATTGGAACCTTCCAATCCAAAACTTTTCAGTATCTCCTTAACATACTTTGACTGAGTGATATATATACCATATGTCATATGATGTACTTACAAACTCACAAAGAACTTGATCTATCCAAACATAGACATCTCAAATTCTTGCTTCATTTCATTTGCAAAAGCCTTACATAAAGAATCTTGACCTCCAAATATGATATCATCAACAAAAAATTTAGATAACAAAATACCTTTTCTTTTCTCTATCTTCAAGTACAAATTGTTGTTATCATCAATCCTCTCAAATCCAATCTTCACAAGACAATTATGAAGCATCTCATACCATGCTCTTGTTGCTTGCTTCAAACCATATAAAACTTTGTGTAGTCTACATACCATATTTTTGTTGTTAGTATCAAAAAATCCTTTTGGTTGTTCTTTATAAACCTCTTCCTCCAATATACCATTTAGAAATGTAGACTTAACATCCATTTGAGAAACTTTGAAACCTTTGTATGCAAAGTAAGTAAGTAGAGTTCTTACTCCTTCCAACCTTGCAATAGGAGAGAATGTCTCTCCATAGTCTATCCCTTCTTCTTGTGCATATCCTTTACAAACTAATCATACCTTGTTCCTTGTGACTTCACCATTTTCATCTAACTTGTTTCTATATACCTACTTGGTGTCAATCACATTTTTGCCTTCTAATTTGGGAACTAGAGTCCATGTCTTATTTTTCTCAATTTGTTCAATCTCTTCTTTAATGGATTTACTCCTGTCCACATCTTCCAAGGCATCTTTACCTATTTTAGGTTCTTGCATACCTAGAAAACATGTATCAGTTCTCAACTTATTCCTCGTCATTGATCTAGCATCTTTATCACCAATGATTTGTGCAACAAGGTGATGTCTCTTAACATACTTAAACAATCTTGTTTTTACTTTATTTTCTTCATTTGGTCTCTCAACTTCTAAATCACTATGTACATCTCTGTCAAGTAGTTCAACATCTCTTTCATGTACACTAATCTCAGAATTAGAATGTACCTCAACTTCATTCTGTAACTCGACACCTAAATGTAGCTCAGTTCCTGAATGCATCTTGGCATTCATAGTATGTGACTTGGTATTATTGGTTTGCAACTTGATTTACAACATCTTCTTTAGTTGGCATACCTTCATTAAAGTATACGAATGATTTGTATTATTTTGTTTCCTTCATAGTTTTAGTCTCATATACTTTTTTATATTCATCAAGTTTTATATTTGCACTTTCCACAACTTTGTTAGTATTAGTATTTAAATGCTTATAAGCTTTACTTCTTGTGGAATAACTAAGAAATACACCTTCTTCACTTTTTGAATCTAGCTTACCATTCCTAAAATTTTTGAGTATATAACACTGGCTTCCAAATACCTTAAAATATTTTACATTGGGTGAGTAGTCATACCATAGTTCAAAAGGTGTTGAATGAGTACTTTTCTTGACTTGGACATAGTTCAAAGTATAGACAGCTATAATTATAACTTCTCTCCAGTATTTCAAAGCAACATTCTTCTCCATCATGAGTGTCATAGAAAAATCTATTATAGACATGTTCCTTCTTTCAAAAATTCTATTTTGTGGAGGTGTTCTAAGAGAAAATATATGTCTTTTGATTCCTTTGTCATTACAAAACATCTGAAACTCATTTGATGTAAATTCTCCTCCTCTATTAAATCTCAAACATTTCAGACTTTTACCTATTTCCTTTTCAACTCTTACTAAGTACCAGTTAGATATTTGGAAAGCTTTAGATTTCTATTTCATAAACATAAATGTCATCATCCTAGAATAACCATCAACAAGTAGCATAATGTACTTATGTCCTTTGTAGCTTTTCACTTCAATTGGTCCACACAAGTTAGTATGAGTAATCTCTAATACTCCTTTAGAGGTATGAGTCTTACTCTTAAAACTTGACTTTGTCATTTTTCCTAACTAAAATTGTTTGCAAATTATATTATCAGGCTTCTTCAACTTAGGAAAACCTTTGACTCTTCTCATGTTACTAATACTAACCAAGTTATCAAAATTAACATCACATAACGTCTTGTACCATCATCACCCATCATCAAATTCTACAACTAAACAAGTAACATCCTCTATATCAAGGTAGAATATATTACCTCTAGTTTGATCACATTTTCTAATTAGTTTTCCATCAGTATCATATATCTTAGCAATCTTGTTCTCAAACTAAACCTTACAACCCAAATTATTTAGTTGTGACACACTCAACAAGTTATAGTTAAGTTCTTCAACATAATAAGAATTGCCACATAAAATCTTTTCTGTGAGCTTGATAGAACCTTTTCTTTTTATCATACATGGTGCATCATTACTAAACCTTACACTATTTCCATCATAACAATTCAATGTAATGAACTTATTTTTATTTCCAGTCATGTGATGTGAAAACCCACTTCCAATGATCCATCTATCATTCTTGTTCACACAAGACACTAGTGTAGTTGCCTCATCCTCATCAGATTCATCCTTCAACATACACCACTTCATCATCATGATCGTTAGATCCATCATTTGTTTCCTCTTCAACAATGTAGCAATATTTCTTGCCTTTGTCTTTGTAGTCTTTATTGTCTTCATCTCTTCCACTTTTGTACTTGTCACCACCTCTATAATTCTTCTTCTTTGGACATCTAGCAACAATATGACCAACCTCATTGCAATTGAAATACATTATAGGTAACTTGCCTTTACCTCTATGACATCTCCTTGCTATTAGTGCTTCAAGTTGATCTACATCTTCCTCATCTATATTACTATCACTGGACACATATTTTCCTTTTTCTTCTTCATCTTCTCATTAGGTTCCTTTAATGACAACTTAGCTTCGAAAGAAAATTCAATATTTTTAGGTCTATAATTATCAAAGTTAGATAGCTCAAAAGTAATGAGCCTACCTACCAGACCTTCAAGACTTAAATTATTCCCTAGCATACATCTCAGTTCTTGTATTGCAAAAACTCTAATAGCATATATAGGCAGCAATGTTCTCAAAACTTTTCTTAGTACAGTATCATCATCTATTGTACTAATAGCTCTTCTTATTGCATTAACAACATCTTTTATCCTAGAGAAATATTGAGCAATATTCTCACCTTCTTGCATTCTCATATCATTGAACTCACATCTAAGACTTTCAACTTTGGCTCTTAGAACATTTTTGTCACCTCCATAGATGGTGTGTAGAGCATCCCACATTTTCTTTGCACTACTACAATCATTGATATCATCAAACTAAGCATAACTTAGGGTAGAGGCAATCTCCAACATTACCTATTTGTTTTCCTTCTTCTTTTTTAGATCTTTAGTAGTTAGGGCTCTAGGAGGGTTGACATTCTCAACAGAAATGGTAGTTTGTACATGATCTCCAAGACCTCCTAGGTGTAGCTTTGTCAGACTTTTTCATGCAAGAAATTTATCTCTATTAAGCTTGGTTACCTCTCTTTTTGACATCTTGGTCTTTGTGCTTCTAGTACCTTCAAACTAGTCCTCTTAAGCAGATGACTCTAATACCAATTGTTGGAATTCTTTAAAATAACTAAGAGGGGGGTGAATCAGCTATCCAAGGTACAAATGTACAATTATGACTTTTCACAACTTAGTGAACACATATCCATAAAACATTTTTATCATGCATGCATCCATTAGATTATGCAATCACTTAAACTTGTAGGTTATTGTCAAATTAACTTTTGTTGAAGTCTAAATATGAAACATAATAGATTCAATAACACATTTGACAAAATGATTTAATTTGGTAACCTAATTTGGAAAAACCACCAATAACATGCTATTCATTCTCACTCTTCTAAAGTGATGTCCTATAAAAGGCCAACCCTATTAAAGGTTACAATACACACTATTAAATGTGATCCGATTAAAGGATTTCAATCACCCTATTAGGAGTGACTGTTGTTAGAGGATTTTTAGATTATTCACTTGGAATGTCACTGATTTAAAGGATTTACAAATGACTATTAGGTCAGCCTTAATCCAAAGGATTTTCCCTAGATTGATACAATGATTAGAAGGTAACAATAAGGTTGATCTAATAACAACTTACAACTCCATTTACAGATTATAGATCTTTGTTTTAGTCCTCCATTTTTCTTGGCTTTCACACTCTTTAGCTCTAATAGCTTGTTCACCCTTCAAGAATCCATACCCTCAAGCCTTCTTGCTTTGCTTTCCAATACAGTCTCTTCTCTTACATCACTGAATGAAGCAATATCCTAGACTCCTTGTCTTCCTTAGCTTCTCAAACATGACAACCCTTGCTTCTGACTAGCCATCTCTATAAATAGAGAATTAAGATATTTTTTCATTCATCCTCCATCATCCATTTTAGATTTAGGTTGGATTAGGTAGGATTCAATGAATCTACCCCTCAATTCATTACATTGCCTTCTAGAAACTTCTCCTTTCAATCATCTTTCAATTCACCTCAAAATGGTTCATCTTGAATTCTATGCCACCAGCTTATCAAGCTTATCTTCCACATGATTCACACAATCCAAGAAATAAAAACTTCCAGCTCAAATTCATCAAATTCATGATCTTTCTCATAATGCTAACACTTGGCATTAACTAACTTATGATGCTCAGCACATACTACGTTGCTCAACATCCATTGTCAAAACACTCGGCATGAACTTAAAGTTTACTAGTGCTTGGCATCAACTAAACTTTACTTAGCTTACACTATTTCACTAGGCTTACACTATCTTTTCTCAGCACCTACTATGTAGAATGTTAAGCTTGGCAGACAAACTTCATTTAACTTGTTCTTCTAAACTTGATCAGTGTAACCATCCTTTGCAACCTTAAGTATATTATCAACGCACTATAATATTAGTGTCTTAACTAATCCTTGTACTCTTTTTCATATCATAACTCAACCTTTCCTCTAGGTGCTATTATTACCTCATTTAATCAAATCCTCTTCATCAATCAAAAAAATCATGGTACTTAAATCATATAAGCAATTTTTGTACCAGCAAGTAGCAGGTTTGACATTAGTGAAAAAATAATAATTGAAACACATATTCATACTTGTGCCAATCTATTTTCAACAATTTCACTATGTGAACTTTTTTACATGCATGCATACACACTTGCATAGTACTTGTGCTAAATTAAATTAATCATTCATGTCTTGAATTCACACTACCAACTATCCTTGCATTCAATTGAAACTTTTCATACCAAACTAAGTATGTGGAAATCTATACTTACAGATTATATTATCTCTTGGTGATTAAGTAAAGATCTCATGCATAATATCATCTAGGTTATGATTAGATGTATTCACATTAAGTCATAATAGGATTGAGTATATTATCCATTTATGTTATTTCATACTTGTTTTATTGAACATTTTGTTTGACATAATCGATAATACTAGAATTATACAACTACAACTAGTACTCTTCTTTATTTTATTTAATCATATATATTTAAGACTATTATTTTACTTAAAATTAGACTGTATATTTTTAATAGGCCATATGGAGGACTGCGTAAAATAAAATACCATATGTGGGTCAGCAAATAATGCATATGTAATTCATGTCTATATTTGACCATATGCACATTAGAGAACAAGGGTTGCATGCAGCTCTAGTCCCTACCTATGGTGGGGTAGAAGGATGGTGTGTTTACGAAATTAAAGATGAAAATAATATCCAAAGGAAGGAAATGATAGAGGGTAATATCTAGAAACAAATGTAGGAAATTATAATCAATCACTGTTCATATCTTTGAAAAAAAATGCAAATAACTACATACCTGAATTTTACTTACATAGAATGTGCTCCATGTCCCAAAAAAGTAAAGAGATTTTATAGATGGCATACAATTTCTCACTCAAGGGTGAATACTTTCTCCAGTGGTAGAAGCAACTTCTATAACTAGGGGTTTTTTCATGAAAAGTGTATGATACACATGAACACCTTTAGACTTTGGTTATTAGATATGAATCCATATAAGTTGTATGCAAAACAACATCACAATAATTTTATTCAAATCTCATCTTATGCTTTTATTTTCTAAGTGATTAGGGATTCTGAGTGAGTAGGGATATTATAATTTTGATAGTGCAGATATTTGTTGATCTTCAAGAATGGCACACAAGCTAGAAGTATATCTCTATTGCCCCATTATAGTGTCATCTTATTGGTAAAGTAGTATTAATTCCAAATAGTCCACAAGTTTGAATATCTCTCACTGTGTGAGCTTTATGTATGAGTTTAATTTATTATTAGGATAAATCTTTGGAATTGCATGCTATGTAGTTTGATAAAATGATAATGATGGATAGATTGTGGTAATTGAAAGGTCATATTTGGATTACTTAATTGCTCAATTTCTTGAGTTCATATTTGACATAATTTTGATTATGTATAAGAGGATTATATATTTCTTCATTGTTTCCAATATCTATTTTCATTCTAAATATGTACTCTTGCTTGGTTTTAACTCATTCTTTGACAAAAATTTACCTTTTGACTGTTGTTAGGGCCTAAGCTTTAGGATCAATGTAAGTTAATTCTCATCGTAGTAGAATTTCTTGAATTTATCAACACGTTGCTAATTGGAATAAAAAAAAATTCATTTCAATTCTCCATTGGGGGCATAATCATATTTTATTCCTTAATTTTGGATGCAGTAATGAGGGTTTTAGCTCAGGCCATGGGAGAGAATTTGAGTTGTAAACATAAAATTGAGAATATTTGAGCTAGAAACAACATATAGTCTTCTATAAGTCTCTCTCCTCTAAAGACCCAATACATGGAGCCATCATCATCATGAGTAGACTCACTCTCCTCAGATGAATTCAATTGAAACTATTCATACCAAACTAAGTATCCAAAAATCTATACTTACATATTATATTATCTCTTGGTGATTAAGTAAAGATCAAATATAGTTTTCCAAGGTGATAAGATTGCATATGAAAATGTATGTATGTATTAATGTATGTATGTATGCATGCATCTATGCATGTATGTATCTCTGCATCTCTGCATTTTTTTGTTGTGCCCTTGTGATCTATGCATCTCATTGTCATCCCCTTGTGATATTTGTAAATGTATGTGTGTATGTATGTATGTATATGTATGTGTATATGTATGTAAATATGTATGTATGTATGTATGTATGTATGTGTATATATGTATATATGTATGTATGCATATATGTATCTCTGCATCTCTACATTTTGTTTCTATGCCCTTGTGATTTTTTTATGTGCATGTATATATGTATATACATATATACATATGCATATGTCTACATGTGTTTATATATACATACACACACACACACATGTGTGTGTCTCTATGTATGTATGTATGTATATAGAGAAGCTTCTCTTTATGTATATGTATGTGTATCTATACATACATACACACATGTGTGTGTCTATGTATGTATATATAAACACATATAGACATATACATATGTATATATATATAGTATATACATACATACATACATATACAGAGATCAGAAGGGCATAATCACCCGTTGAAGATTTTTAGAGGATTTTATATACATAAATACATACATAGACACACATACGTGTGTGTATGTATATATACACATACATATACATAAAGAGAAGCTTCTCTAATCACTTGCTTGGGAAAATATAAAGAGATACATGTTTAGAAGGAAAAGAAAAGAACATTTACATAGGTACCTCTTCTCTCCTTGAATAAAATCACAGAGCAAGGGCACATATATCACAAGGGCACGACACAATAATGATATCATAGAGAAAAGACATGGCACAATAATGAAAAACATAGAGAAAGGGCATCAAGATCACAATGGCATGACAATGAAATGCAGAGCTCACAAAGGCATGGAAATGAAATGAAACAATCACAAGGGTACAACAATGAAATACTAGATCTCCACTGATCTCCATTGAGGGCACAACAATGAAATGCAAAGATCAATGAAATGTAGCAACCACAAGGGCACAACAATGGAATCTCCACCAATATTCAAAGCTCAGAGCTTTCCACCAAGATTCAAAGCTCTCCACCCTTGTTAGGAGCTCTCCACCCTCTTTTGCATGTAGTTCTCCACAATCAAAACAAATGGGGAATTATTTATGTCATTTTTTCTTTTCTTTTGTTTATATCTAAAATCAACTTCACATTGTGTTGTAACTCTGGCATAGGTGTTTGATCCTCAATAGCTTTCCTTTCAACATTTCAGCATTCAATTTTTCAAGTTTCCTCTTCATTATATGTTTGGTTTATCAATGATTTCTTCCAGTTTTATTACAATGCTTCTCAACTAGCTACTCCAATGATGCAATCACCCATCTATCTCCAAATTATGCAAGTACTTGTTGTTTTATATAATCTAGATAAATAGTGAGAGTTCCAAAGCCATAAACCTGAATGCCATCATGTGTGTGTCCCACTTTAGGGAAAAATTGGATGTCATGTTCTTGTGCATATATTTCAATCAATTCCTTCAAACTCAACTAAGGTGCACCAATGAAATTATTCAAGTAAATCTCATTATCCATGGAAGCTAAGGCTTGTTTTTTTGAGCATATGTTTGTTAGGATTACAAATGGGAAATGTATACTTCTGCAGGGGGGGGAAGGGAATTAGAAGTACTAAACTCTAAACAATAAAAATTTTAACTTTAAAATATTGCATGCTTGAACCTATAGAAATAACATGTAAAGAAAATGCGTCCATATAAACACTTGACACCAAATATGATTACCCAAAAAGCCTCCAATGAGAAGGTAAAACCAGGGTGGGGATGACACCCACAATTCTTCACTAGTGCAGCAATAAATTTCACTTGTTAAGGTTACATATTTTGACCATTCTCATGATCTACCCTATGAATAGCCTGCCCTATTAAAAGCTTACAAATGATTGTTAGATCCTACCCTGTTAAAAGTGTGCCTAGCTAAAGGACTTTAGAATACTCACTTGGAATGTCACCTTATTAAAGGATTTCTCTATGACTATTAAATCAACCTTGATATAAGGATTTTATACTGATGATATAGTTGTTAGAAAGTATAGTAGAATGTTTGATCAGATACACTTACAATCTTGTATTGCTGATTTCATATCCCAATTTAGTTCATCTCAATCCTCTCTAATTTGATATGAAACTGTTGTAACCTTGATCCTCTATTCTGTTAACTAATTCTGCAATTCAGTCATTCTTCTAAGTCACCTCGATTATATGTTGATCAATTCAACCCTTTCACTACTATCATCACCTTTTTGCATGCATTCTCTAATGCTCTCTCATATACATTATTAATTATGGGGCTTCATCTCCCTTTAAAAAACACTTTGGTGGCTTAGGATTAGGTATGAATCTATGATTGAGATTCATCCAACTTTCCTACTCAATTCCCTCCATTTTTCTAATTGGTTGCATGTAGATCACATAGAGAATCTAAATAGATTTGATCTTATCTCTAATCTTTGAGATCTATCCATGAGTTGGCATGCAAACGGTTTACATAATTGTTTGTGCCTTCACAAAATTTTATGTCAATCTTGTGTTGCTTGACACTTGTTAAATATTGGTGCTCAACACTAACTAAAATTTTGTCTAGCTTGGCACTTAAACTTGCTTAGCATCTATTATTCACTTAGTACTTTAAACTTGCTTGGCACTATTTGTTTGCTTGACACTTAAGTGACTTGACACTTACTATATTTCTAAATTGGCACCTATTGCAACTCGGCACTTGTATATATTATACTTGGCATATATTGCTAGCTTGGCATGAACTTAGAAAATAGCTTAAGTGTCTTGACACTCAATTGTCAAAACCATTCTATGATCAAAAATCTCTCCCTTTGACATGAGTGTCAAAAACACTTAACTATACATGATGAGTCTATCTTCCTTAAGTATAAGACAATTACAGTTCAGTATATACACAAAACTTCAAAATTGTTCAAAATTTTGTGAAGGACTATATACCTCAAAATTCTGTGTCTCCCCCTGAGTTGATGTGCCCTTTTTTTTTTGTATCCAAAATTTTTACTCCTTTGAGTGGATTTTCATTATGCTAATACTCTTTGTTTGATATGCCATATTTTCTACTTTTTTGATGTTTACTTCCCCTTTGTTTTGTTTGCTCTTCTCTTTCACATGTCTCCCCTTGCAGATAGTCTCTCCATTTCTTTTATCTCCCTTTTATTTATCTCCCCCTTTTTGACACTTATGTCAAAGGGTCTATACACTGTATTTAGCTAGAAATTTCTTATTAACTTCCATGACAATCTTTAGAGTAGCATCCCAGTTTTGTATAGCAACTTCTAGGGATTTAATTTGTATTGTTGTCTCTACTGCAAGGTGAACTAAGTCATCTAATGTTGAAAGATTAGGATCTTTCTTTAACACTATCTTAGAATAGGCTAGTTCCTTTGGCAATATCTCCATGTGAGAGGTAAGGGTAGCTTGTATTTGTACTAGCTTGGCTCTAGTATTAGCCTCTTCTACTGTGAGTACAACTATTTCTTTCTCTGTGTGTAGCATAGTATTGAAGTGCTTTTCACTTTGAGTTAGGTCTTGTGGAAATTGCATGCCTTATACTTTCAGATTTCTCTCTAGACTCAAAATTCTTTGGCTTATTTCTTGTGTGAAGATTTTGGGGTCACACAATTCAGTGTCTAGTAAGAATATGTTCTCAAGTACCTTCTTCACTTTTTCAATTTTATTTGCCAGCTCTACTTGAGATAGTGCTATCTCACTAGATATCTTCTCATTGACATTTTCTTGAAATTTCTTTTTTGACCATTCCATAAGTTTAACATTAGCATTTTGGTCCTCATTTGTCACCTACTCAACAATATCTAACAATTGTTCTAAAATGTTCTTTTCTTCATCAGATGGTTGCAAGCTAAAGGCATCTAAGAAGATGCCCTTAATCTCATGTAATGCTTGCTTTTGTTTATACTCATTTTTGAGTATATCCTGTGTCTTTTTCCTTTCCAATGCCTCCTACATGATATTTATATGTTAAAGTGTAATGTTTTCATAGTCATATTTTGGAATGACTATTTCCTCATCTAATTTAGGGTCTCCATAATGAAGTACCCTTGCAACTCTTGTGGGGCTTGAGCTTGGTGCAGAGATTTAAAGTGGCATAACATTAGTGCTCGACTTCAAAAGAATTCTTGTAGGAGTCCCAGTAGTTGGTAGATTTACCAATTTTTGATTTTCTTCCTACTTCTTTTCCTTAGGAATCTCCTTCTCTTGTGATCCTCCTTGATCAATCACTATTATCAGTGGTATACCTTGAGTTTGTGCAGTAGGAATAGATACTTATGCCTATCTTGTTTGTTCTTTTGCTGGCTCCTTGATAGTTATAGCAACTTTGACTATGGTGTCAACCTTAGCTAATGTATCTGTTGATGCTTGCTCTTGAGTTTGTCCACTGGTAGTTGTAGGGATGGCAAAGGATGTTTCTTATGTAGCCACCTTCTCCCTAGTTAGGTTAGCTACTACTTTCTGCAACTCATTTACACTGACCAATATTGCATTGTCACACAACTTTGCTTGTAAAGTTGATCAATCAAGGATCTTCTTTAGATCCTCTATAGTAAGGGGGTTGATGTTCTAAACTAAGCTATCAAGAACATCCTTTACTTTCATTGTCTCTGTAGTTGTGTTGGTGTCATGTGGAGGACTAAGTGGTGGCAATTGTGTGTTTGGCACACTTTGATCTTTTTGTTGCTCCTCAGTAGTTGCCATTTCATCTTTTCTTTGTTGTGTCTCCTCCATTATGTTATCACTTTTTTCTTTCTTAGTTTCCTCTTCTTTATCATTCTCCTCCTCCTCCTCATCATTATTTCCCTCAAAGGGATCTGTCTCTCCTAGTTTAATAGTAGTCAATCCATATATCAACTTCCACATCTTGGTGGATTTATTAACATCTTCAATATTGTTTTGGAGAATGTTGAAGGCTCTATACTTAGGAGAAAACTTGCTTCCATCTTTCTTGTTTTCATTTGTTATTTGGCCTTTTGACAAGTCTGGCATTACTTGTGCCAATTTAGATTCTCTTATTTCTTTCTCCATGTTTAGACAATAATGTCATTTATTTTCGACAATGGAATATAAATCCTTAGGCATAGTAGTGTCAAATTCAAGAGGTGTATTCTTAAATTTAGCCATCATGGCATACATTGATTCCTCAATCTTATTTTGATCCTCTCCATTCAATTTATTGAATTCAATAGTTTTCAAACCAGTCAAGTCTACATTATCCCTAATATTTTCACAAAATTTATCAATATTGGACTTGGGTGCATGACTTACCACTCTAAACTAGTTGTTGTCATCTAAATCGATTCTTTCTTCATCAGAGTTAGGTTGTGCAACATACTTTATTCTTAATTTCTTCTTTGCTAGACCTTGCTACTCAATAGCCTTCTTCTTTTCTTTCTCTGTAGCCTTTTGAGTTGTGGCCCTTGTGCTAGCTATTGTAACTGGTGCATTAGGCTTTTTAGGGCTTGGTTTCACAATTTTCTTACCCTTTGGCTAAGCAATAGGTTGTATCTTTTCCTTTCTCTTATTGGGCTCTAGTTTAGTTGGTGCTTCCTCAGCTTATTCTTCCTTGACACCTTCTTCTTCTTCAACATCTTCTCCCATGTCTTGTGTCAAGGCAAGTGGCCCATGCCCCTATTCTTCTTCTTCTTCATCTTCATCATCTTCTTCTTACTCAGTAGTTCCCTCTCCAAATTTGGTCTTGAGTTTCTTGACCAACTTATCTTTCTTTTTCAGTGTTGATATTGTTTTCAACTCCATTTCTACTTTTGATTTCACAACATCATAAGTACCAAAAGGTTTTTCTACTTTTTCAATTTCCTCTACTAGCAATGTTGTGATTGTTGTTGATGCTTCATAAATGTTTATTTTATATCCTAGTGGCCTTAGCCATCTAATTCTTGGCACTACTGCTTGAATATAGGTGTAATCAATATCAACTAGAAAGAAAATATAATTGATGTGTTGCTCTACTAGGGAAATTGGAATATTCAATATTTGCTTCATGGACTTCTTAAAGTCTTCAAAATAGCTAGTCTTTATGGTTTCAAAATTGGCTCCCATCTATTCTATGTACTCATTAATTTGTACAGCTATAAACCTATTGGTCTTCCATCCTATTTTTCCAAATGACAAAAATTCATTCTGAACATAGAAGAATGTACATATCAAAATTGAACCAAACTTACATTGAGCTCCTTTTGATCTCCTTATTGCTCCTAGGTCCTCCATGATTTGTTACAACTATAGCTCTACAAGATCATGAGTGTGATCTTTCTTTACAATCTTGTACCCTACATCAACTACAATGCATGGTAAACTATTCAATTCACTTGACTGATAAAATTTGTGAGATATGACCCTCACAAAAAATTCTAGAAGTGGATCCTTGATGGTGTCAATAGTCATTCCCCTTTTGTTCCACTTTGCCCCTATATTCTTCTCAATGGCTTCTTTTGAGTCTCTCCTTAGGGTCTTTGGCCAATCTAGGGTTGGATATCCTATAACCCTATGTACAATTCTCTTTGACAATTTAATAGGCCCTCCTTCCAACCATAAGCATCCATTATGAATCCTGCTCAAAACTATTCTAATCCACTCTGTTTTGAAGACTGTAGGGAAATCTAGGACATGTGTTAGTCCCTTTTTCTCAACAATGTTGAATTCCTCTTTGAACACTCCATTTTTGCATAGTTTTTCATACACATGGTGAATCTCCATGTCACCAATCCCTCCAACCTTACAATTTTAATGTTTCCTAACATCTTGTACCATCACAACCTTTGGTGGAATAATGGATAAAGCTCCTACTAGATCATTCTTGTATGCAACCTCTATTATGGCCCTAAAATCTAGTTGCTTAACTTCATTGCTAACTAGTTGAACCTCAAACAGTTCTTTATCCTTAGGGTTTTTAGAATTAGAAGCAATTTTTTAATCTAAGATTTTAGCAACTTTGAAACTACGTAACTTTGCACTTGAGAAATACCTTGAATCAATGAAATTGTGCTTGATTGTTGCTAGAATCTACTCAAATGCTTTGTTCTTCGCTTGAAATTCGCTTCTTTACTTTGATTGCCCTTGCTCTTTGTTCATTTATGACAAGAAATGAGAAAATAAACTACCTTATACCCTTTCAATATGTTTCATTTATGCTTGGTGCTTATACAGCTATAAACTTGGCTTGTGTGCATTTTTGGCTTTACTCGACTTCCATTAGTTTTCCCATCACTTGGTAGATATTAGAATTGCCTTTACTTGGTTCTAATAGAAATTTCCTTCACTTGGTAGCAACTAACATTAATTTTTCTCGACAACAACCACTCACTTGGCTCCAACTAGTCTTGGCTAACAACTCGACACACATTATCATTTACTTGGCATTTGAAAACAACTTTCCTTACTTGGCAACAATGTGAAAACTTAAAGATTTAACTTTGGATTTATCTCATAAACTTGCATCTTTATTCATGCTATTTTTTATCCTTTATAGTACTAACTTATCTTGGAACTAATGTATGATGAAGCATTTAAATATCAATCCCACATACCTCTTTTTTCTTTGTTTAATGAAATGTGATCACTTTACCTTTTAGGTGAAGTGATCCCTACATTTAATGTGTTGCTTCCATCTCTTCCTTTCCATGTCTTATTCATTTCTCCTCTTATGTTTTCAAAATATACTTTCCCTTTTCCTTTGTTGAACTTTGAGTTAGGTTCCTTTGTCCTTGTTGGGTAGTACTTGTTGATATGACTAGTCTTCAAACAACTAAAGCATGTAGTTTGACTCAACCATCTATTGTAGCTTCCTCTAAAATGTGCTCTTATGAAATTTCTAGGAATGTCTCCATACTCTTGACAATAATGATAGTTGTGCCTTGTGTTGTAGGCCCAATTTTAGGAATTTTCATGGTTTCTTCCCTTGTTTGATGACCATGTGGGCTTGGATTTCCATTCAAAGGCTTTGTGTCCAAACTTTTGACAATTGTAGCAGCGTCCTTCAAATCTTGGTGCATGCATGGTCCTTGTTCTGCATTCATGTGCCTAATGACCTTTTTTTTGTACTTATAACAATGTGTCATGTTCTTTGGCTTAGCATTCTTGCTCCTACAAACATTAGAGGTGTGTCCTTTCTTACCACAAAAATGAAAAGTGGGTTTTGAGTTCATACCTTTGTCATTCCTTTCTTTAGCAGTCCTAGATGTCTCTCCTTTAGTGATTGTATAGCCTAATTTGATGTGTCTTTACTAGATCTAGAGGATTTTAGTAGTTGCTCAAAGTACTTTATGGCTTCATTTGGCTTGTTTAAACTTTCAGCAAACTCTTTCTCTCTTTTTATGTTATTTTGCAATTGCTCATTTTGTAACTTCAATGTAGTTATCTCAATGTCCTTGACATTCAACTCATGATGTGCATTCATCATTTAGCTTAGGGTGTCCAACTGCATGTTTGAGATCCTAGACAACTCTACTAATTTTTCTTCTAATCTATTTGACAAGATTCTTTTGTCTTCTTCAATCATGGCCTTGTCTTCTATAGCTTTCTTCTTTTGCTCAGTCACCTCACATAGTAGTATAGCTTGTGATTCTTGCTCCAACTTGAGATTTTTGATCTCCTTAGCTTGTGCTCTATTCTTCTCCATGAGATTTGCAATTGTTGCATCAAATTCATAGGAGTTTCCATCTGTAAAAAAAAAAATTGGTGTCAATCTCTTTGTATTGAGTATCATTTTCAGCTATGGCAATCTCTTTCCTTCTCTTTAGCGAACTTCTCAAGGCATCTCTAGCTTCATCCAATTGTTGCAGTAAGAGATGTATCTCAATTTCCCAATTCTTAATGCTCTTTCCTAACTTGTAAACCTCCATCTCAAGATCTTTTCTCCAATATGTAAGGCTTCTCTTGATGAGAAATTAGATCCGATACTAATTGTTGGGATTACAAATGGGAAATGTATACTTCTGAGAGGGGGGGTGAATTAGAAGTACTAAACTCTAATCAATAAAACTTTTAACTTTAAAACATTTCATGTTTGAACATATAGAAATAGCATGTAAATAAAATGCATCCATATAAGCACTTGACACCAGATATGATTACCTAGAAACTCTCCAATGAGAAGGTAAAATTGGGTTGGGGATGACACCCACAATTCTTCACTACTATAGAAATAAAGTTCACCTCTTAACGTTACATATTTTGACCATTCTCATGATCTACCTTGTTAAAGGCTTACAAAGGATTATTAGATCCTACCCTATTAAAAGTGTGTCTGGCTAAAGGATTTTAGAATACTCACTTGGAATGCCACCATGTTAAAGAATTTCTCTATGAGTATTAAATCAACCTTGATATAAGGATTTCATCCTACTGATACAGTTGTTAGAAAGTACAGTAGAATGTTTGATTTGATACACTTACAATCTTGTATTACTGATTTCAAATCCCAATTCAGTTCATCTCAATCCACTCTGATCTAATATGAAATTGTTGTAACCTTGATCCTCTATTCTGCTAACTAATTATGTAATTTAGTCATTCTTCTAAGTCACCTCAATTATATGCTGATCAATTCACTTGTTTCACTACTATCATCACCTTCTTGCATGCATTCTCTAATGCTCTCTCATAGAAATTATGAATTATGGGGCTTTGTCTCCCTTTAAAAAAGACTTTGGTGGCTTAGGGTTAGGTATGAATCTACGATTGAGATTCATCCACCTTTCCCACTCAATTCCCTCCATTTTTCTAATTGGTTGCATGTAGATCACATAGGGAATCCAAATATATTCAATCTTATCTCTAATCTTCGAGATATACCTATGAGTTGGCATGCAAATAGTTTACATAATTGCTTGTGCCTTCACAAACTCTTATGTCAATTCTATGTTGCTTGGCACTTCTTAAATATTGATGCTTCACACTAACTGAAATTCTGTCTAGCTTAGCACCTGAACATGCTTAGCATCTATTATTCACTCAACACTTTAAACTTGCTCGACACTATTTGTTTGCTCAGCACTTGAGTGACTCAACAGTTACTATATTTTTGACTTGGCACCTATTGCAACTCAGCACTTGTATATATTATACTTGGCATATATTGCTAGCTTGACATGAACTTAGAAAATAGCTCAACTGTGTTGACACTCAATTGTCAAAACCATTCTGAGATCAACAATGTTGTTGTTGCTTGTTAATGTTGAAGTGACTCATTTTGGCACTGCTTCATCACCTTAAGTGGTGAGAACCATTTATGTCCCATTTTACACCATATTTCACACAATTTCATACCCATTTCTATATTCCATTTTCATACATAATAATTTATTATTACAATCTCTTGTTGCATGTGATTAAATTTTAATAAGTGAGATTTATTTTAGTTTTGGCATAAAAATATGAAAATTTATAACTTGATTTTTTATTAATAAATATTATATTAAGTCCTATCAATGATATCTTGCAATATCTTGATGGAAGGAGAAAACTTAAGAATTCTTGTCAATTTTTGGATTTCCTATCCCCTAAAAGTTAGGACTACAAATTCTTGTTGCTTGTTAGTTGGGACTGCAACTTCCTTTTGCCTACCAATTGGGACTACAACTTCTTGTTGCTTGCCAGACTTCATGTTGTCAACCAAATTTTATGTATTTTGTGTCACCCACAGGTTTATTTTCTAGCAAATGAATTTGTGTCATATTATTAGTTTTCATGAGTTACTCTACCTATTTTTTGTAACTAAATTAATATGTTGATTATGACTCAATGGAAGAGAATTCACCTCAAAAGCAATATCCTATTTTATTGTAACTATGACCCAAATAAGCTCCTAAATTTTAGGGAAGTTATTTCCAACAAATAGAAAATCCAAATGTGAGCCACAAAATAATAGCAAAATGACATGAAAATAGGGAATAACTTGAAGCCATATTATAATATAAATATGAGCTACGTGAAAGGAAAAAGGGGTGAATCACTTTTTATATCACTTCTTTGATAAATGAAAATTGGTATTTGCATGATCGGACCTGTGAAGAGAAGCTTTAATTTAATCCACTATGCAAACCAGGAGCAAGGGCCCACTCCTTGGGAAGCTCGATGATATTTATTTTATGCATTTTCATTTGGTTTGATTTTATTTTGTTAAGATATATTTTATTTATAATTGTGTTATTTTGATTAGTTTATTTTTATTAGCTCTAATTATTTTAGTAGTTATGTTATTTTAATTAGTTTTTTTTTTTAGTTTAGATAGCTATAATTTATTTTAATGCATGTGTGATTTTAATTAGTATGATTTTGTTTAATTAAAATTGCTCAAATTTACTTTAATGGTTGTGAGATTAGATTCTATTAGTTTAATTTTTATTAAATATTTATGCTTTGAGATTGGTCTGGAAAAGTTGATTAATGTTCGATTTTAGTATTATTAATTTGGTGAGATGTTTTTAATAAATTATTTGTTTTGTTTGATGTGTGTATAGTTCCAGTTGTTAGGAAGTGACAATTCCTATCTCTAGAATTGTTTTCTTTGTTGTAGGTTTCCTTTTGTGTTATGTAGTTGCACTCATCCCCCACTTGAAATGTTATCTTCATCCCTTGAGCAGACTGCCACTATACCTTTCATCAATTTATGACCCTATATTGAAATTTAGATGCAAGATAAATTGGATCCTTTATTATCAATATTAGAACCACAATTTATCCCTATATTTTTGGTACCATTGCCGGGGAAATGTATTAAAGGCATAAAATAATAGTAAGGCAAGTTAGGAATAGTGCACCTTTGGGAGTGTCTAATCAAGTGTCGATTTTGCTCAATCTGACATCTTAGGTTTGCATTATAGAAAATCATATAGAAGGATTGATTTAGAGTTTACAAGGAGGCCTTAGAAGTTAGATTCAATTTTGCATTATCACTACTTGTTGTGAGTAACTGGTAAAAAAAAAATTAAAAATTGAAGAAAAATGTTTAAAATGATGCATTTTCAAGGTAGTTTAGGTACATCAATTTTAGGTGCAAAATGTTTTTAAAAATAAAAAATTTGAAAGGAAAGCAAGTAGCACCATGGTTGCCACCCCTCAACCCATGCTTTCAATTTTTTTATGAAAAAAAAGAAGAAACTGGTGGAGAAATTGCATTGACCAAAGGTGATGTTTTTATACCCTCTCTACCTAATGAATGCAACTTAAACAATCCTGATCTTCCATTGTCATAGGTATGTTGAAATGTTATTTTAGTGTCTAAACAAGAGCTAATTATTGATGAATTTGTAAAAAAATTTGATTTTGAGAATGAAATTTAACCATTTGTTGTTTTATTTTCTATAGGAAAGATGATCAATGCACATGCTCAAGAAACCAAGAGAACATGGTGAATGAGGTATAAGCTATTTGTGAGTCTCACCATTATAAGGGTGAAAGTGGACAAGTTTTTCTTGTAATAGATAAACAAATTCAAACTTCAAATCAAGAAGATCAAGGTATGGACTATTCTATTGCATCAAAAGGGCAAAATATTTCTTCAAAATAT
Organism: Cupressus sempervirens; assembly: GCA_028749045.1. Lineage (NCBI taxonomy): Eukaryota > Viridiplantae > Streptophyta > Pinopsida > Cupressales > Cupressaceae > Cupressus > Cupressus sempervirens. The sequence goes on along the minus strand of CM053792.1, from coordinate 573,727,588 downwards.
AATTATCCACCTAGTATGCACAAATAATGTTATCACACATGCTCACAACAACCCATATATCTCTTTTACTAATATATGTGGGTACCATTTTATGTTTTCAAACCAATTTAGGCATAGGGTTAGGCTTAATCTCCCCTTTTTCCTCAGGCAAACATTGGGTAATACAATTTTAGCTATTTAGAATGAGCCTGAGGGTGACCATGTCTACCATAAGGGTTTAATGGTTAAGGTTATGAATCTTCTCAAATCCAAAAAAGTGGATAAACCCTATTATAGTAAAAAAAACTTTGGAGTGTGAGACTGAGGGGAGTGAACATGATGAGGGCTTTGATGAGGATGCGAAGGACGAGTTAGCTAAGATAGAGGATAAGAAGAGGAAAAATATCAATCATGGGAGCTCATCTAGGAAGCTTAAGGAGGTCGATTCTAAGAGGGATACATAGTCTAAAGAGGAGTTGGAGGAGGGTAATGGGGAAAAAAGACTTTCTGGTATTGTTACAAGAAACAAGGAGAAGAATATGGATAGGGTTTCAAACATACCTTTTGATGATGCACTTTTGATTAACAGGATAGAGTGGAAATGGAAGAATGTTCTTTCTCAGGGGAAGGTTGTTGACAAAGGCCCTAAGGAGGAGGATAATGAAAGAGACAATTTGAGCAAGGATGAGGATTACCTAATTCATAACAAAGACAATGATGACCAAGGTTATTTGAAGGGGATCTTTGGTAATCTAGGGCTAATGAAGAAGGAAATTAGTAGTTTGAAGTAGCAGATGCATGACATTTTGAGAGAGTTTGATCAATTCATAAAAACTACTAAAGAGGAGAGAACTTTGGGACAATATAATAATAGTCTTTCTGAGGTGATTGATAATGCTAAAGAGGTTAAGAATCTTATGAAATGAGTTCCACCCATGGAAGCCAAGAATAAAGCTTTGAATCAGTTGATTAAAGATATCCGAAAAAGGTTGGATGGTATGGATAATAGAGTGGGAAATATGGAGAAGATGGTTAAGAAAATTGCTAACCAGAATTGTTCTATTCTGAAGACTATGGCGGACAACATTAATACTCTATTAAAGAAATTTGAACATGGGAAAGGTTAAGGCTTCAAGGACATGAAAGATGACCATGGACCCAACAAGCATACCAGGGCTAACTCAAAAAATATTGAGGTCATGGAAGCCAAAGAAATAGATGTTTTGAAGGCCTCTATAGATAACATGAAAATCCATGCAAACTAGGTACCTGATTTACTGAAGACCCTATAGTTGTCTTGTTAGAAATAGGGAATACTAAGAGGGGGGGTGAATTAGCACTCTACAAACTTTTGTCACTAACTAGATATTATTTGTTACTTTGAACTATGCATAAAAAAGTAAACAAGTAATGTTGAATAGTAATAATAACCATGCATAAAGAAAACTCATAACACCATATTTTGTTAACTAGGGAAACCCTTGCCAAGGGAAAACCCCGATGGGGAAGATACCCACTAGATGATGTACTAATATAAATGTTCCTTGTTAGAGGATGGACCCTGTTAGGAGTCTATAAAATCATTCAGTACATAGGAGTCCATGTTAGGAGAGTTTGAATCCCTATTAGGAGATTCCAACCCTGTTAGGAGTTGAAGTACAATGGATGCAAGAAGAGTTCACTGTCCAAACATGCACTTTCAATTACAAGAATAGCTCACAACCCAAACAAGTAATTGAACTTTAGGTTCCTCAAATACAAATGTATAGATGTTGTAACTTCTTCTTTAGTTGATCTCTGAACTTAGTTTGATGCCCAGTTTATCTTACAACATATCCTTTGCATAAATACCTTGTCTTTTTAAAAATTGCTTCTCGATCAGTTAAGACCATAATATACTTTGCTAATGTAGATTAAACATCTAGGATGTTGGCCCTAATTGGTCAAGTAATTATTTTATAAACAAAATAATTCCTTTACCTTTAATTTTGTTGTTCTATCTACTAGTAAATCGTGAATATCTCTTTCCTGTACTATATGTATTGATGTCTGAGGTTACAAACATCATCATCAATATGTCTATTGTTTCCATCTAATTGATCTCTCTTAGATAACATCACATAAACAAGTTATACATCAAAATAATACACTATTGTAAACCAATTTCATATTTAGACAATTTTTTGAGTACCAAAAGCTAAGTATCTTTATTTTTGATGTTTTATACATGTACATCATGTGTTGACATTAATGAAAAAAATTACATAACTATATATAGGCAATTTTCAACATATCTTTGTGCTATCTGTTTGCTTTCTTTTTTCTATATTTTCCTATTGGTTGTTTTAAGGCTACTCGTCTTAGTCAGTTTTGTTCTTAGGTGTTGATGCACAATTCTTCTAGGTTTCTTTGCTCTTGGTGTTATGTTCCTATGTAAAAGGTTTTGGGTCCTTTAAAACTTTCTTTTACTTAATAAAAATAACCTGTATATCCCTCTTGTATTCCACACTATATCCATCCTTACCATCTATGTTCTACCTGTCCTCCTTATTCCCACAATTCTTACGATCCCATTCACATCATATTCTACCAATTCCACCATATCCACCAAAGGAAACTATAATGCCTCATAATATACTTCATAATAAGGTGGTTGAAACTACATATAAAATTTCAAAGATCCCTTTACCATATAATGATATCCTTGAAATTGGTTAATTACCATTGGAATGTATTGATGCACATAAAGGATGTGATTTTGGCATAATTGTATTTGGAAAACATAAGAATTTATTGAATTATAATAACCTTTGTTCTTCTTTTCTACTTAGTGAATTAGAAATACATACACATGAGACCATACTTCCAATTGAGTTGGTTTTAATTATTGGACTCATAAGCATGTGTTTTAATATTGATCATTCACTAAGTAATATTAAACTATATGCTTTCCTCATTTTACAAATGTGTTTTCAGATACTCCAAGATCTATATTTTATCACTTTTGTACTTTTGCATATTGATCTTTGGAGGCATGTGGTTAAATTCTAAATTCCTCACACACACATTGATTTGGGACCAATAATTGATTAAGCACAATAATACAGGATTATATACATTAATGGCTAAATAAAATATATTTCAAATGGATGGTTATTCATTTCCAAAAGAATCAAAGTATTAATATCTATTTTTCAATATTGATTCCTTTTACTGAAACTATATTTCTTTATTCCTTGGATTGTCCTAATAACTCCATGATTTTGTAATATGAAATTAAGCTAGGGGATATCCATTGAATTTTGAAATCTTTGGTTATGATATTTCCTTAGTTTAATATTCTCATCCTTGTAGTATGAAGTTAAGTTGGGGGGATTCCTTAACTTTTTTAATTCTTGATTAATTTCTAATAAATGTTCATTGATGCTTCTAATATACTGTAAGACCCGCACGAGACCCCTATTTTAGATTTCATAGAATGAATGTGATTAGGAGTGAATTAGAGTAGGACAAACATTTTTGTTACTAGAAATTGTTTATCAGATCTTAGTAGAGACTAAGCAGACTTCAGTAATGATAAGTGTAATCACCATTAAGTAACTTTAGAAGGAATAACTAAAATCACCTGAAAATGAAACTCTTTAGGTTCAATCTAAGGACTTGATCAAAGATTGCTAGAACAGCTCCCTAGCCAAATGAATTAACATTTCCTCTTCTAGGGCATAACAATGAATGTAGGTTAAAGCGTCAATAAGACATATGATTACATGTGAAACTTGTGTTTCAAGCACAATGACACACTTTTGAAAAAATGCTAATAGATTGAGGAAATTAACCCTAGAAACTTACTCACAAACCCCTTGTAGGGTGATAAAAGAGATATTGCTAGGAATGTCAATATGTCTAACTTGATGGACAATAGTAGTTCATAAGGCTGCATATTAGTGATTTTCACCTAAGAAATGTGTACTGCAATTTGTTTTATATGTTTTGATTGTTTAATTAATTATAAGAATGGTGATAGTACGTAGAACAGTAATTCATTATGCTAATACCCAAATGATGAAATTGCAATGTTTTGAATATGAATCAAATGAAAGTTAATTATATATGTGTATTTAGACAAAGGTTAAATGGTTATGACAGTGCAATGCTTCTTTTATAGTAGTTAGAACGGCAATGATTAGATGAAGTTAAATGTATATGTTAATGTGTATTATGTGACATTGGATTTATTCTGCATTTCTCTGTATGTCTTGTATATTATTTTATCGAGCTACTAATGTTTAAGTTGAGTGTGCAGGAAAGTTGAACCATAGAGATAAATGGGGGAAACAAGGTTCAATCTTATGTGAACACAGTAAAGCCAAGGTGAATCTTTGGAAGATTCAAAACCTCGTTGTCTCGTGTTTATTTCGTAATGTGATTGTGCATGAGTGTTATAGTCAGGAAGTATGATTAATTAGAGACATGTCATCGTGAAGTGTAAAGTGTTTTAATGTGTGTGTGGGTGTCATTTGACACTTGTACTATTTATGTGTAAATGAAATGTCCAATAGGATTCTTTGGTATGATGTCACTTAACCTGAGCCTAATCCTCATGACAAAATCAATTAGCTCACCTTGGAGAGTGTTAGGAAGAGTCACCTTCATGATGGAAATTCAAATTACAAGTTGATAGGAACTTTAGAGAGCCTAAAATGATTCCCAAGTGCTAATTTTGTGAAAATAAGCTACTCACATGGTAATAGTATGGGTTGGGGGTTTAAATATAAACATAAGTTGGTCTAGGGAACCTAGGAGACCCTCAAAAATAGTCATTTCTAAGCCAATTCGAAAATCATATTGTAACATGACTTCTTACCTCATTACACCACTTGTATCAGTTCTTATTGTTGGAAAATACAAGAAGGTAAGAGGGGTAGGTGAGGAGGAAAGTGAAGGCCTTTATAGGGAGCTTGTGCTAACCTTGGTAGTTGCTTATCCACTCTCTAATTGTAGAGACACATATGGTTATGGAGTAGTTTAGAAGCCAAGGAAAATAGAAAGAGCTCTGGTTCACCATTTCAAAGCCATAGTTGGATGGAGGTAAGTGCTTCATGCCATGTTTCTTCATTTCATGCAGTTGAAGGTAGACATTGTAAGAATTCTATGGAATCATGTGTTGTCATTGGAGTTTTTGTGTCGTGTTGTGAAAGTGTGTGTGTTGTTTCATGAATTTTCTTGGGGTTTCTTCTTGGATTTTTCTTGTGTTGTTTGAGTGTTGGAATTGTACATGGGTGTGAAGGCTTCACTCACCCTTGGGAGGGAAGAGCAAGCCTTGGGTGAAGGGGTTAGTTGGGCTTGAGATATAGTTGAGAACCTTGGAGAATGGTCTTCATTGTATGCCATCTGCCTTCATAATTTGTTACGGACAATATGGAGAGTGATGGTGTGGAAGAAGGTTGATGAAGTATGAAAATTCAATGATGCTTTGGTTGATGGTAGTATGATTGGAGGATATTTTTGAATAGCTCCGAAAGGGCATGAAATTATTGTTTTGTGAAAGCCCAAAAGGCATGGAAATTATTGATTCCTGAAAGCCCCGAAAGGGCATGGCAATTTTTGTTACTAATTTTATAGGATATGGAAAATATCCTAATTGAGATCCCACCTTAACCCAATGTTTATGATTCCATGTGTGAATCATTGTGCAAGCCTTGGTTGGGAGTGTAAATGTGATGTTAAACTGAGATATTCCTGTTGGTTTTTGTTATTTTGATGATGTTTGAGTATAACCTAGTTGAACCTTGTTTCCACTAGTGCGGAGGTGGTCTCCTTGAGGCCTAGGTTGGGAGGTGAGCCTCCATGGTTCTATTTTTTTTTTTTTTGCAGGTTATTTGATGTTTTGGATGCTTGGAGGTTAAGAGGATTTCATTGCATAAAAGAGAGGAATGTTGTTGTAATTGGTTTAATAATGGAGATGCAATCTCCAACTTGATATGTGTTTCTTTTTGTGATCAAGGTGTTTTGTGTTGTTTATATCCAAATTGACAATAGAGGAATTGAGGAAACATCTGAGTAGGGTAGCAAGGTCTTTCCATTTGTGTAATTATGTTATAGTAATTTCACCACCTTTTTGTGTATCTCAGAAATTATTGGAGAAAGTTTCCATTTTGTGTTTGAGGATAAACTATCTTGTTCCTTCAGTTATTGTATGTGGATAGTAGGAATGGATTTCATCATCATGAAAGAATAGCAACACTGAAAGATTTGGATTATGGAATGTTATTTTTATTTAAGTTTCATTGTGCAATAGTTATATATTTAAATTCTCATGTAAAATGCATACATATGATAATAAGTGAATGATCAAGGTTAAAAGAATTCTTTTAGGCCATAATTAATATGTTCAATCCCTCACAATAATCTTGGCAAAATCATATAAAAGTTACCTTGGAATCTAAGATAGAGAAACAAATATTTGGTATCAATGCATAAGTGCATAATATTAACCTTGCTATAGGAGCTCATCCAACATTCTGGAAAATATATGGGAAAGAGAATAACCTTTTTCTCTTGATTACAGATCAATAAAATATTAATGGGAGAATATGCTTGGCATCCTATCTAGGACCCTAGGGGACTTAGGGGTTTAAAAAAGAGACTTAACTTTAAACTTTTTAAGACTACCCTAGTCCCATTATGTAAAATTTGGGAAAAGATGCATAATCCAAGTCACATCTGAGTATAGTACGCATGTGGAAGCAAAAATATAATATAATAATCAATAAAGAAATCACATAAATATTAAAATGAAAAAATGAGCATCATATATGTCGCCACCTCAAGAAGAAAAGAAAGCAAGTCAATACCATAGTAAATGCAAAGCAAAGAACAATAAAAAATTAAATACAAATACAAATCAATAGGGACCCCACCTAGCGCCATCTTTTCTTGACTCCAAAAAGGAGCTCTGACCTATTTCAAACTTATCTTATTTTGGGCACCACATGTTGAAGAAGGAAGGTAGGAACTTCAAATAAACACCTTGAGCTACGTAACCTTCATATTAATCAAGCTCCACTTAGGACAAAGCGCCCACATCATCATAATTGCTGCTCTGAACTTGGTCTAGGCACCTATATATTGTGAGAAAAGTCATGCATTATGGATTTGACTTGACATGACACCTTGGAAGAAAGAGAATAGTGCAAAGGAAATAAGAAAGGACTTTAATAAATCTATGACTTGGCAACAATCACTTTTCCCCTAGGCACCTACCTTGAACTTAGAGTATGGGAGCATATTTCAATGATTCTTCCCACTTACACCTGGGGATTAGCTTAGGGACTAGTACAAGGTATTTGGGTAGTCATGATTGTGTTGCAAGATGTAGGGTTAGGACCTAAAAAGCCTAGGGTGATAATATTAACATTATTAGGTCATACTTGTAGTATAGGAAATTTAGTGAAATTAAATTAGTAGATATTTTATTATTATATTTTGGTAAATAATAACAATACATATATGGTAAGAACTTAACTTTGGCTTTAGTTATGTAAGAAGAATTAGTATAATTGGGGTTATTATTATCTTGTTTTTTTTTATATATAGAGTAAAAGAAGGTAACGAAATTTATAGGATGAGATAATGCAAGATTTATTAGCGGAAATGATAGGAATGTTATATTTGTTGTCGAGATTAAGATGAAATTAACCTAAAACAAATTCCTATAGACTGTTAGTGTTGACTGGTATTCTTGAGGCTTGGTTATGTTCAATACTCAAATATACATATTATTCAATGTTATTGACGCACAACATCCACCAAATTAGGTTCCAACTAAGCTTAGCCAATGTTGGAGAATGAGGTAGAATAATAAACATTATCACACTTATATGCCTAAGATGTAGTGTGAAGAGAAACTGATAGCATGAAAGTGGAATTTATTGAGTAAGTAATTTAAAAGCTTCAAGTCTATTTAAAGGTTGACTCAGTAAAACAATGTCGTGAATTAAAGAACAAGGATGAGTTATTTAATTAAAGGTGCCCTCTTGATCAAGGAGGTGAGGAGTAGTTTGATTGATGTCACGTGTTAGGTTTAAAGATAAGTAAAGGTTAATAGTAATAATAATAATATTATAAAAGAAATTTTAAACAAAAAAAAAAATTGTTGTGCTTGTGTTGGTTGCCTTGTCAGGTTTCGGGCATGACATATACCTCATTGTGTGATTCTTGGACCACATCAAGGTATGTATTCTTATGTTGATTAACATTGGTATATTTCATTGTAATCATGTTCATTTATTTTTATCAAGTGTTTATTCATATTAATAACTCTACCTATCATTTGTAAAAATGAATTACTCACTTAATGGTAGGATTATTAATTGGATAAACTTGCTTTACTATACTTGATATGCTTGGTTTGAGAATATGGTTATAGGTCTCTTGTTGTGGTGAGATGATCATAGCATCAATACCAGTCGATGATGAATCTCTACACAAGAATTGCACAACACACTATGTTGGCTTTGTTAACATTATGTGGGCTTGTTAGCTATTTGGTGCATCTTATTTTCACTTGTGCTTCACTATTTGAGATCCCAAGATGATTTTGGCATAAGGTGTTCACCACTAAGAGATGAGATTTCTTTTCTTTGGTGCTTGATCATGTAGAAGATAATATGTGACTTGAGATTCATGAATATTTTGAGCTACAAATCCAAAAATACTATGAAGTTATGCACAAGGATCTTGTGCATAATGTAGATCATCACATTTCCTTTGGAGATGTGTCTCCTCCTCTCTAAAGTTTTATGGACACATTAGAGACTATAGTTGGTATTTTACTCCACCACCTTGTCTTTGATAATGAAGGTATTTATTTCATGAAATGGACTTATTCATCAAAAGGATTGGATAGGACAACCTCATGCTAGGTGATCATGGGTTGTCATTATAGGAGCACTATGTCCTCTAAGGATCATCATCCTTATGAGTAATTCTCTTACCCAAGTGTCCTAGTATGTTCTAAAGTTCTCCAAGTAGTTTTCAGATTCAGTGGCATGAGATACATGGATGAAGATTATTTCTAGTGGAGTGGTTTTGTGGTTCCCATTATGTTATGGTTATCATTGGTGATAATCTCCAATTCCTTGTGCAATCTAGTTTCAACAATGTCTGTTGTGGGGTCTGGAGTGGATCTTAAATTTTTGATGGTATCATTCTTCATCATCCATGTTAAGATTTTGTTTCTTTGGTCATTCTATGAAGTTATTGAAAAAAGTATTTTTTTTAAATGAAAAAAAAAGATGGAAAGCAATAAAAGATCCAAGAATGAAAACCTTCAGGCATTGTTGCCTAGTTAATTTCTAAAAACTCATTTTTGGCAAATATTAACTACAAAATAAATTGTTAATGGTGAAAACTATTTTTACAGTGCCATTAAGCGGTGAGTTATTGAAAACTAGCTTTCTGATAGTCACTTATCATTATCAAAATTTGAAAAATGAAAAAAAAAAAATTAAAAAATTAAAAAATTTGAAAACATTTAAAAAAAAGGAAATGCAATAATTGGTGTTCTTGTTTTTTCTACTACTCACTCTTTTCTAGAACGCTCAACGAATTTTTTGGTTCTTTAACTCTTGGTAGCTCCTTTCACTCACTCTTGAAGCTCTTCTTCAACGTGGTCATCAAAACTTTGATTACCTATCATGGTTCTCTTTTGTGGTGTTGTAGTTATGGATGCCTTTCTTCATTCCTTGTTGTTGATTCATTCATTTTGGCGGTGGTTGTTGTTCAGTTTCTTTGTGTTCCATCCTTGGTCTCTCTAAACATGCATGTTGGTAAATAAATCAATATATTTTTCATTATTTTATCTCTTAACTTTATTTATATTTCTTATTATGTTGATCACTATGCAACACCCCTACCTATCCTCTCCTTATTTCGCATGGATAGTCAACATTTAAGTTGGGAGGAGGAATGTCATTCTATTATATATCCTCCATCCATTTTCCTTAATGATCCCATCATACTTTCTATTATATCTATCATCATGTCTCCTATTTCACCCATTTCAAATTATCTTGTGCAGAGTGAGATAAATCTCTCATGACATCTCTTATATAAAAACCATTTTAACCATGATGCCATAAAAATAAAAGAAAGAAGAAAAAAATTGAAAGAAAGAAAAAAAATGACAAAAATAAAATAACAAAGTTTTTTATATAAAACAAAGGAAGTTCTTTGTATTTATACATGAATTATCATGGTTCAAGGTAGAAACAAAGCCATAAATACAAATGATTCTAGTTCAAGCCAAATATGTCTTGATCATAATGATTGCACAAGGATGTATAATATGCTAAGTTGGGGGGAATGATGAGAACCATTTATGTCCCATTTTACACCATATTTCATCCTATTTCACACAATGTCATACCCATTTCTATATTCCATTTTCATATATAATAATTTATTATTACAATCTCTTGTTGCATGTAATTAAATTTTAATAAGTGATATTTATTTTATTTTTGGGATAAAAATATGAAAAATTATAAATTAATTCTTTACTAATAACTATTATTTAAGTCTTGTAAATGATATCTTGTAGCATCTTGATGGAAGGAGAAAACTTAAGAATTCTTATCAATTTTTGGACTTCCCGTCACCTATCAGTTGGGACTACAACTTCCTCTCACGTGTCAAGAATTCTTGTCAATTTTTGGACTTCTCGTCACCTAGCAGTTGGGATTACAACTTCCTCTCACCTGTCAAAAAAAACCAAAACTTTCCATCACCTACCAGTTGGGACTGCAACTTCCTATCGCTTGTTAGTAGGGACTACAACTTCCTATTTCCTGTTAGTTGGGACAGCAACTTCCTATCACCATCCAAACTTTATGCATTTTGTGTCACCCATGGGTTTATTTTCTAGCAAATTAATTTGTGCCATATTATTAGTTTTCATGAGATACTTTGGCTATTTTGTTGTAACTAAATTAATATGTTGTTTATGACTCAATGGAAGAGAATTCACCTCAAAAACAATATTCTATTTTGTTGTAACTATGAGCTAAATGAGCTCCTACATTTTAGGGAAGTTATTTCCAAAAAAATAGAAAGTCCAAATGTGAGCCACAAAATAATAGCAAGTTGACATGAAAATAGGGAATAACTTGAAGTCATATTATAATATAAATATGAGCTATGTGAAAGCAAAAAGGAGAGAATAATATTTTATATCACATCTTTGATAAATGAAAATTGTTATTTACACAATCAGACCTATGTGGAGAAGCTTTAATTTAATCCTTTGTGCAAACTAGGAGCAAGGGCCCACTCCTTGGGAAGCTCGATGATATTTATTTTATGCATTTTCATTTGGTTTTATTTTATTTTGCTAAGATATATTTTATTTATAATTGTGTTTTTGATTAAGTAAAATAGGTTTTACAGGGGTCCTGAAATCCAAAAGTTTTACATAATAACACAAATATAAATAAAAAGTAAAGTCCAACTAGTATGCATCTTCTTATAAAAAGACAGGCTCGTGGCCAAGATATAAAAACCAGTATCTCTAGATAAGGGAAAAACAAAAAATGAAAACTAAAACTATTAGTTCTCCCTATCTAGAACTTGCAGAGTCTCTGGAGCTTCATTGGCCTTCTAGTTGTCCATGCCCGAGTGATCCTGGTTCTGATCATTTGTCGATCCCCTATTCTCTTTCTTTTCTTCCTCAATTTTCCCACAATCCATACTAGCTTTATCTTCTTTTTTGATGCCAAAATTAGCTTCCTTCAAAGAATCACCCAAACTATTGATATTCTCATTTACGGTGTTCAAAGTTGCAATCACCTAGTTAGCCAAGTTTTGATCAGAAGTCCCCATCCTTTGTCATGTCCCCTTTTCAAATATTTAAAAATAATAATCTTTGCTAGGGCAGGCAGGCCCAAAAAGGGTGAAGTTTCGGAAAAAGGGACTAATCTTTGGAAACCAATGGATTAATAAATAAAAATTATTATTAAAATATGTTTTATTAACCCCTCTTGGATGTGAGCTAGGGTTATGCCCTCTTTTAAGGAATTTGGAGGCATTTTGGGCTCATTCCAGAACTTGATTTTCGCTTATTGCTTTGTTGTTCTTCAGAGGCTTCCAAACCTATGGAGAAGGAGACCCAAGGATGGGAGTTTGAATCCATTCCATGTGCAAGCTCATGCAGATTTTTCTCTTGTGCTGAACAATGCAAATTTGTGGGTTTTCGACCGTGTGTTTTTGTAAGAGTTTGGTGTTTTCGGTTGAGTATTTCATATCAGTTTGGGTTGCTGCTGTATTTAAAACTTTAAGATGTTAAAATAGAGCTTAATATATGTATTGGGACATATTTAAACTTCTAAGATAGATTATTATTGTTTTTGTGGTGTTTCCGAGCATTTTTTTGTTAATTTCGGGAGCCCGATGAGCATGGTTTTTGTCCTACATTTGGGAGTTGTTTTGCAAATGCTATATAGATCTAGAAATTTCATTTTTTAGGTTTTTATGCTGCTTAAATTTCTGTAAAAATGTCCATTTTCAGATTTATTAATAATATGTGAAGCTGTGAAGTTTTTGGCACTATTTCGGGCATACCCGATTTGGGTTTTATTGAGAAATTGGTGGATCTTTGAAATATTGGTTGGTTGATTTTAAAAATCTGATTAGAGGCATTAGATATCATATTAAATCAGAAAAGGAATATTACAGTGGTATCAAAGCTATGATCTTGCCAGCTTGAGGGTTTGTAGAAGTTTGCATGCAACTAAGTGAAAGAGAAAAGAGATATTTGCAGCGAGAAAAGAATAAAGAAATTTTGATCAAACCTCCAGTTAAAAGTAAAGGTACAAAATACAAGGAAGGAAAAAGTATGGCTGATCAAGATGAGATGGAAAAGAAATTTTTTCAAGACATCCAAGATACTCAGAAGCAAACAGTGGATAGTTTGGCAGAAACTAGAGAGGCTTTGCAGATATTGACGAAAAAATTGCAAGGAGTTGCATCTATTAATGAGAGAGGAAGCACTTTAGAGGAGCCAAGAAATATGAAACCCACACCCTCTAAATCAACAAAAACTATTTTCCTGCCTGTAGATGAGCCACCAGTACCAAATCCAGCCCTTAATCCCGTGGAAGAGGTTACAGGTAACTTGATTGCATTAAGAGCTACTTACAATGGCTTAGATGATGACTTTCGTAGTTCGGTACCTTTTAGAGAATATGTGGATATGACGAACACTTTGATGCCCAAGAAAGAGTATAGGAGGGAGCATGACATAAGTGGAAGAGAGCTCAAAAATAAAATAAGCAAGTTTACAGCACCTACTTTTGATGGAACAAATAAAATTTCAGCTAGAGCATGGCTACAAAAATTACAGACCTTCTTCACACTTAACCCCATGAAGGAGAGTGATACTATTCAATTTGCAAGTCTGCACTTGGAAGATGCAACCTATGATTAGTGGTATCATGGAATGACTACTCAAGGTCATGATCAGGTAAATACATTTGATGATTTTAGTCAAAGAGTGATAGATAGATTTGACCTCAAGGATGATGAAGAGTACTTTAAAGAATTTTTCAAAGTTGAAGCAAACCAAATTAGTTAATGAGTATATAGAAGAGTTTCAAAAAGTGGTTGTTATGGTACCTGATATGAGTGAAAAGAGGATTGTCTATCTTTTTCTTGATGGTTTGGAAGATTTTTTTAAGAGTTTGGTTAAGGCTTTCTCACCCTCAACCTTACAGGAAGCTATCAAAAGAAGCTTGCAACTTGAAACTTGCATGCCTATGAAACCAGTCACTACTCAAAAACTCTCAAATCTTGGGCTACATAAGGGGAATTTTTAGAAAAAGACTTTTCCAACACTACCACCAAAAGATGTGATAAATGTGGCAAAAAAGAAGGTAGATGAAGAGACTAGGAGTGAATTACGAAGGAAAAAGCTTTGTTTCACTTGTAGAGAACCATGGGTTCCAGGACACAGATGTTCGCGGAAAGGTCAAGTGCACTATATTGAAGTTGCTTTAGAATCTGATTCAAATGAGCATGAGGAATTTCATGACACTAAGAAGGAGGAAGAAGAAGAGAAAGAAAAAGAAATCAGCAAGGATGGCACTTTAGCAACATTATCAGGAGTCCCAAGATATCATCCCTTGCGAATTTGAGGGGTACTAGTAGGGCAAAGGTTGACAGTTCTTCTTGATAGTGGGGCAACTCACAGTTTTATTGATGAGGGATTTGTCATGAAAAGAGGGCTTAAAGAAAAAGATTTTGAGGGATTCAATGTTACTATAGCTGATGGATTCACTATGCCTTGCACACGGGTGGTGAAACAACTCAAGATGACCTTAGGAGATTATGAGTTATGTGATGACTTCTATGTTGTTTGCATTGGAGAGATAGATCTTGTATTAGGTGTTCAATGGTTACACTCTATTGGAGGCTATTACATGAACCATCAAACTATGGAGTTAAAATTTTATTCCAATGGGAAAAAAGTCTTATTGAGAGGCTTATCAAATGGAGCACCTAAGGCGGTCTCTGCAAAGAGGATGGAGAGGACTTTCTAAAGAGGACAAGTAGCATGGGCAGCAAGAGTCATAATCCATCCAACAAGCTCTCCAAAGAATCAAGGTAATTTCCATTTTGATATTGAAAATATTCTTGATAAGCATAGTATAGTTTTCAATGACTTGCCTCCAAGATTACCACCAGATAGAGGTTTTGAGCATGTTATAGAGTTAGAACAGGGTGCCAAACCAGTTATAACAACCCCATACCACCATCGAAGAGGTTATAAGGAAGAAATTGAAAAAACTATTAAGGAACTCCTGGACATGGGATTCATAAGGCCTAGATCTAGTCCATTTGCATCATATGTGGTACTTGTCAAGAAAAAGGATGGTACAATGAGAATGTGTATATACTACAGGGCTCTAAACAAGAAGACCATAAAAAATAGGTATCCTATACCATGCATAGATGAACTCATTGATGAGTTACATGGTGTTGTATACTTCTCAAAAATTGACTTAAGATCAAGGTACCATCAAATCCGAATGAGGAGTGAAGATGTGGAAAAGACTGCTTTCAGATGTCACTATGGGCACTTTGAATTTCTTGTTATGCCATTTGGCCTCACTAATGCACCTGCAACATTCCAATCTTGTATGAATAAGGTATTCAGCCAGCATCTTCGAAAATTTGTTTTGGTATTTTTTGATGATATCTTGATTTACAGTAAAACATGGGAAGAGCATCTAAAGCACATAGACACTGTTTTGGGAATCTTGGAGTAGCAATCTTTCTATGCTAAGCTATCTAAATGTGAGTTTGGTTTGATAGAGATCCTATATTTGGGACATATTATAAGTTCTAAAGGAGTACAGGTTGATCAACAAAAAATTTAGGCAATTTTGGATTGGCCTCCACCCACTAATCTTAAACAGTTGAGAGGTTTCTTTGGGTTGTGTAGCTACTATAGGAGATTTGCCAAGGGATTTTCTCAGCTTGCTGCACCCTTGACTGATTTGACAAAGAAATGAGCTTTTTTTTGGATAGAAGAGGCACAAAAAACATTTGATAAGCTTAAGGAGGTAATGAGTTCATGCCCTGTGCTTGCAATTCCAAATTTCTCTTTACCTTTTTTTGTTGAATGTGATGCTTCTGGAGAAGGTATAGGGGCTGTCCTAACTCAAAGGGGACATCCAATAGCATTTGAGAGTAGAAAATTAAATCAATCAGAGAAAGGTTACTCCATCTATGATAAGAAAATGTTGGCAATCATGCATGCATTTCATAAGTTTAGACAATATTTGGTATGTGGGAGATTCATTGTAAAGACAAACCATAATAGCCTTAGGTTCTTCTTGAACCAAAGGGATTTGAGTGATCGTCAACAAAAATGGGTAAGAAAATTGTAAGCTTATGATTATGATATTGAATACATGAAAGGAAAGAATAATGTGGTTGCTGATGCTCTCTCAAGAAAGCCCACTCTGTGTTCCTTAACATCTATCTCTGCTGATTGGAAAGTCTCCATAATTTTAGAGTATGCTAAAGATTCCTTTGCCACCAAGATTTTGGATAAGTTAGTGGATGATAATAGGTACAAGGTTGTTGATGAATTGATTTATTACAAGAACAGGATCTTCTTAGTGCCAAGATCAAAAACTAAGGAGAGGATATTGAGGGCCTTTCATGACACACCTTTAGTTGGTCACCAGGGATACTTCAAGACATACAGAAAAATTTGAGAGCAATTTTCATGGAAGGGTATGAAGGAGGATGTCCTTAAACACATTAAGGAATGTATGCTATGCCAACAAAGCAAGAGTGAGCAAAATTTTCCTGCAAGGTTGTTGCAGCCACTTCCTATTCCTAAACAAAAATGGGAAAGTATTTCCATGGACTTCATCACCAAGTTGCCCAAGGTTCAAGGTAAGGATTGCATATATGTGGTGGTAGATAGACTAACTAAGTATGCACATTTCTTTCCTATCACATTTGATTTCAAGGCATCACAAGTGGTCGAATTGTTCTTCAAGGAAAATTTTAGATTACATGGCTTGCCTAGAAACATTGTCAATGACCGAGATAGTAGATTCCTCAGCTTTTTTTGGAAGGAGCTCTTTCATTTGGCAGGAACTGAACTCACTCCCAGTACTAGCTATCACCCTCAAACAGATGGAAAAATAGAGATAGTTAATAAATGGATAGAGGGATATTTGAGGAACTATGTTTCAAATCAACAACATGCTTGGGTGAAATGGTTGCATCTAGGGGAGTATTGTTAGAATACATCTCATCACATGTCTATTGGTATGCCTCCTTTTCATGCTCTTTATGGTTATGATGCCCTTTCCTTTTTGGATTTAGTACTTTCAGATAGCAGAGTACCTGCAGCAAGTGATTTCATCAAGCAAAGCCAAAACATAATAAGGTCCCTCAAGGATAATCTACAACATGCACAGAGCCAAAAAAAGTTGTATGATGATAGGAAAAGAAATGAAAGATCTTTTGAGGTGGGAGATTTGGTATTTGTTAGGTTGCAGCCATATAAGTAAAGCACCTTGAAGAGGAGTGGGGTAGAGAAACTCAAGCCAAGGTTCTATGGGCCTTATAAGATCACCAAGAAGGTAGGAGAGGTAGCTTATGAATTGGAGCTCCCACCAAATAGCAAAATACATAATGTTTTCCATGTATCTTGCTTGAAGAAGGTTCTAGGCCAGCAGACCATAGTATCTATAGAATTTCCACCTCTTGATGATGAAGGAAAATTAGTTTTGATACCAGAAGAGATTTTGGATACAAGAGAGAAAAAATTGAGAAATAGGAGCATCATAGAGCATTTGGTCAAATGGAAAGGATTACCACTGGAGGATGCAACTTGGGAAGGAGCACATATTCTTGAACATTCCAATCTTCATTTCTTGAGGACAAGCAATATTTGGGAGGGGAGGACTTTTCATGTCCCCTTTTCAAATATTTAAAAATAATAATCTTTGCTAAGGCAGGCAGGCCCAAAAAGGGTGAAGTTTCAGAAAAAGGGGCTAATCTTTGGAAACCAATGGATTAATAAATAAAAATTATTATTAAAATATATTTTATTAACCCCTCTTGGACGTGAGTTAGGGTTATGACCTCTTTTAAGAGATTTGGAGGCATTTTGGGCTCATTCTAGAACTTGATTTTCGCCTATTGCTTTGTTGTTCTTCAGAGGTTGCCAAACCTATGGATAAGGAGACCCAAGGATGGGAGTTTGTAGGTTTCCAAGAAGCCTAAGGATGGGATTTTTAATCCATTCCATGTGCAAGCTCATGCAGAGTTTGGCCTTGTGCTGAACAGTGCAAATTTGTGAGTTTTCGGGTGTACTTTTTTGTAAGAGTTTGGTATTTTCAGTTGAGTATTTCATATCATTTTGGGTTGCTGCTGTATTTTAGACTTTAAGATGTTAAAATAGAGCTTAATATATTTATTGGGACATGGTTAAACTTCTGAGATAGATTATTAGTATTTTTGTGGTGTTTTCAGGCATTTTTGTGTTAATTTTGGGAGCCCGATAAGCATGGTTTTTGTCCTACATTTGGGAGTTGTTGTGTAAATTCTATACAGATCTGGGAATGTCATTTTGTATGCTTTTATGCTGCTGAAATTTTTGTAAAAATTTCCATTTTCAGATTTATTAATAATATGTGAAGCTGTGAAGTTTTTGGCACTATTTCGGGCATACCCGATTTGGATTTTATTGAGAAATTGGTGGATCTTTGAAATATTGGTTGTTTAATTTTAAAAATCTGATTAGAGGAATTAAATATCATATTAAATCAGAAAGGGGATATTACATCCTTAGAACTCTTTTTTCAACCATTGAGATACGGTCCTCCTAGTCAACATGGTGTGCCTGGTCACTACTTCTCATATGGTCGTCCTTCTAGCTCACTTTCTCCTTGAGTTCTATCTCATGAAATAGTCATTTTATAGAGAAAAAATTATCTATCATGCTATTTTTAGTGTTTTTGAGTAGGTTGAGCCCATATTCTCTCGCATTGTTAGAGATTGCAACAAGAGCTAGATGAAAAAGTTCATCAAAATGGACTTTACCATCTTTTTCCTCCATCACCTGGGGGTTCATCGTCTCTCTAACTATCTCCATCTTCATCATTTTAGAGTTAAAATTTCTCCATGATCCCCTCCTATCTTTCAAAACCACCTCCCCACTGTCTTTCACTAGAGACATTATCTTCCCCTATGGTAAAGAAATGGTAGGGACTAGGCCCAATATCAAAGGAGCCTGATCTTTTGTTTCTTCCAATAGCGAAGCCTCCTCAGCCTTCCTTTTCTTGGGGTTCACTGGTGTAACTACCATTTCCTCCTCAACCTTCTCACTATCCTCCCCCTTCACCTCTTCCTCTAATTTTGTATCCTCTTCTTCAATGCTATGCTCTTCCTCCTCTTTTTCCTCAATCTTGGGAGGGTTAGGGGTTAAACACCTAGGGCTTTTTCTACTGGGAGCAATGTTGGTAGAGGGGGAAACTTTCTCCCCTTCCTTAGATTTCTTACCTTTAGAGGGGAAATTTCCTCATCTTCTGAATTTATGCTCTGAACTTCCTTAGAATTTGAGCTCTCAATTTCCTTAGAAGCATTTCTAGCTTCGCCAAGGGATTTGCCTCTGGTATGAGTCTTTAAGTACTCATATACTAGGAGTAAGCCCTCGTGAAGGGTAGGGTTAGCAGTGGGTTTCTTTTTAAAACCCTCAATGCTCTTTCTCATGGAGGTAAAAAGGTAAAAAAGAAAAGAAATCTTTATTCCATGCCTAAAGTGATTTAATAGCATAAAATGATGAGTCTTGACCCTATCAAATCTAGTATCCAAGGATATATATTCGATAATAACTCTTAATACATACCTCCAGAGCTTTTTAATGGATTTTGTTTCATAGTATGTCTCAGTCTCACAAGTTTCTTCCTTTTATTCTCATCCTTCACAAAGTCCTTGACTGCATTGGCTGACATTTTCTTGTCTCTAAAGAAATTTATCCCCTCCAAGGAGAGCTCTGCAACCTAGACAATCAAATCCACATCAACCTGGTGTGTAACCAAATTGATTTTAACTCATCCATCCTTCCACAATTTCACCATTGTATTGATGACCTCATTATCAAAACCATGGATTTTTTCCATGAATTTCATAATGCAACCCTTCCCTAGTTTATGCCATACCTTGGGGTTATTTCTCTAGTTATCTACCTCCCCCATCGGCTCCTTCTCGCTTCTCTCCCCAACCATTATTTCCTCTGGTTTGAAAAACCTACACCTACTTCTTGTTCTCTCACAAATTTTAGCTTCCTTCTATTTTAAAACCCAAAAAAAGTTTTACATATGGCAGAAAAAATGGTAGAAGGAAAATCGATCCAAAAAGTGTGCCACACGTACTTGATATGATGGAAAAATAATAACTTCGCATGATTCTTATTTAGTTCTTGTCTGATGTGAAATCAAAAAAATCTTTCCATAATTATAATTGGATTGTCTTTTTACTTACCTGGATACATTCCAATAGTATTAATTCCTTCACAACCCTCAAAAAGCTTTCACCATTATGCCATGTCATCACCTTATTTTTTATGATCACTTCATTTTCAAACCAATCCACAGCTGAGTTGGCCTCCTTGTACACATGGCTTATATGGATCTTTTTAAATTTTGCCAAGTCAGTTTTGGTCTCCTCCACCACATTCACAATAGTCCAAGATGGTAAAGATTGATTAGTTAAGAAATTAATAATATTTAATGAATCCCCCTCCAGCCAAAGGTTGTCAATCCCAGAAGCCAGGGCTAATTTAACAATATGAAATGCTGCATTAGCCTCAGCAAAATGGTTTGACTGAGTCCCAAGTGGATAGGAAAAAGCTACAACACCACCCCCATGACTATTTCTGATGATTCGTCCACAGCCTACTGGACTTGGATTCCCTTTGGCAGCCCCATCCAAGTTGGCTTTATGCTAATATTCAAGGGGAAGAAGCCACCTAGCCTTGTATCTTTTCCTATCCCTATCCTTTTTCTTTTCTATGCTATTTTCTCCTTCTTCTATATTACCTCCCTTTCTAGTTGCATAATTCTCCTTCATTAATCCTTCTATTTTTTATGCAATAATAAAAGTAGGGGATTCCCTATCACTAAAGATATGATTATTTTGCTCTTTCCATATTCCCCAATAGAAATGTGGAAGAGACCAAGATTCTAATATCTCATTCTTCATTCCTATGTGCACACTATTCCATTGTCCAAAGAACTCTTGGATATTATTTGGGTTGCACCAACTAACCCCATAGTCCTTGGTCAAAAGATTCCAGACCTTGGAAGAGAAGGGACAGTGAATAAAGAGGTGGTTAACCATTTATGAGTCTTGCTTACAAAGGCTACACCCTCTCTTTGCCAATTTGTCCAAGGTAAGCACTTTGTCTTGGAGAAGTAGCCAAAAGAAAATGTTAATTTTTGGAGTAAGACCAGGAATCTAGACCTTAGCCCAGATGGGTTTCTCCAATCTGTCTCACATCGAGAAGTAACCTGAAGCAACAGAGTATTACCCATTTGAGTTATCTCTCCAAATGACTTCACCCCTCTTGTTATTAAGGATCATTACATTTAGGGTAATCATCAAAGATTTAAGGTCATGTGAGACTAAGGACAGGTCTTGCCATCCATGACCAGCTCTGTAGTTGCTAACTTCTAGACCAAATCTTCTTATGCATATTTCTGACCATCTCCCATAATTGGGGTGGTCAATAAGAGGTCCCTGGCAAAGTCAATTGTCCTACTAGAAAAAAATGTTTTCACCATTTCCTACTTTCCATTTTGCCTTAAACTTGGCCAAAAAATTTTCCTTTAAAATCTCATTCCATATCTAAGATCCTTGATGAATCTCAGCCTCACTAAGCAAAAAAATGAGGGATTGCCTTTTCAAATATTTCTCCACTATTATGTTCTTGCATTCATCTGAGTTTTGAAAAATGTGCCATATCTACTTGGCCAATAGGGCATTATTCAGATGTTTGATTTCTCTAATGCCAAGACCACCATAGCATTTAGGGAGAAAGACATGATCCCAAGCAACAAGATGATATCTCTTATTATCTTCAACACCTATCCATAAGAAGTCTCTCTAAGTCTTCTCCATTTTATTAGCATGCTTGACCAAAATCCCAAAGAGGATAAGGGCATAAGTAAGAAGATTTTGAAGAGTAGATTTCACCAAAGTACATTTTCTAGCTTGACTAAGGGTGGTTCCTTTTGAACTAGCTAACTTCTTGTTGAATTTTTCAATGATCCTATTCCAAAAGGATTCTAGAGGTTTGGACCCCAATAGAAAACCAAGATAGTTTGTAGGAAGAGATCCAACACCACATTCCAGAATATGAGCAATTTTCCTCTGTCTCTCCAAAGGTGTGTTGATAAAGTAGATTGAGATTTTCTCCCAGTTAATAGCGTTATCCTAAACCACTCATGTATAAATTGAGTTAGCCTTTAAGCACTCTAGCCTCCTAAACTGAGGCATCTCTACCCAGGATAGTATCATCCACAAATTGTTGATGGGTGAAAGAGGTACGCCCAGAAGAAGGCTTGAGGCCATGCAAGCTCCCTTCCTATCTTTTCCTTAGAATTAGCCTCCTCAAGCACTCTGCTAAAATGATGAAGAGAATAGGGGATATATAAAGGGTCACCCTATCTCAGTCCTCTTGAAAGAAAAAAGAAATTTGAGGGGGAACCATTGACCAAAATAGACAAAGAGGGGGTTGAGACCAGTTGAAGGATAAGTTTACAAACCTAGGCATCAAAGCCAAAAGCCTAAAGGATAGCCAACAAGAAATTTTAGTCCACCCTATCATAAGCTTTAAACAAGTCCAATTTAAGAAAAAATCCTTCTCTCTTCCCAGCTTCCAAAGACTAAATCACCTCATGCACCATAATAATAGAGTCAAGAATCTATCTCCCTAGGACAAAACTAGTTTTCTGTGGGGAGATAATCAAATGAAGGACACTAAGAAGCCTAGTAGTCAAAACTTTCAAGATGATTTTATAGAAAGAGTTGCAAAGGCTAATGGGTCTGAACTTATCCATCGAGTTGGCCCTTGAGACTTTTGGAATAAGCACCAAAAAAGTAACATTGAGTTCTTTCAAGAGATTCCTAGCTCCAAAAAATTCATGCACTACCTTCACAATGTACCTTTTGACCACCTCCCAATATGTCTAGAAAAAGAAATTTGAAAAACCATCTAAGCCAAGAGCTTTATCACCAGGAGGAGAAGAAAGGGCTTGATAAATCTCTTGCTAAGAAGGAATAGCCTTCAGCATGGAATTATTGTGATCCTGCAATAGCGAGGGAATAGCGTTTAAGATATCCTCTTGATCTCTCATGGAGAGAGACTGATCCTTTGAAAGAATAGAGGATAAGAAATTCATAGCTTCATTCACTATCTCATTGTCTTTAGTAAACATAGTCTACCCCCTTTTGATGCTTGAAATAATATTATGAGCTCAATGCTTGGTGGATAAATGGAAAAACTTGGTATTTTGGTTCCCCTCTTTGAGCCAATTAACTCTGGATCTTTGCTTCCAAAAGTATTCCTCCCTGCTTATGATATTATGTAGATCAGTTAGGATAGATCTTTCTTCTAACCTATTTAGGTCATTATATCCCTCCAACTAAATCTCTTCTTGGATAGTGTGGAGCTAGTCTAGCCTCTCATCCTTCACTTGGAATATATTCCCAAAGTCTGACTTATTCCAAACTTTAATGTTCCTTTTCATGTTCTTCAATTTTTGGGCAATCCTGAACATTATAGTACTTTCCACCTTAATGTTCCACCAAGAAGAAATCTTGGCTTCCAGATCTGGATGGGAAATCCACATCTTCTCAAAATGAAAAGGAAAATTTTGTTTGACCATTAGGGAGCTAAAAAAAAGCGAAATGGTGGAGTGATCCAAACCAACTCTAGGGAGAAGGGAAAGTCTGCAAGAGTGGGTTTGTAGCCAATCAGGGGAGATTAGGGATCTGTCGAGTCAGACCTAGATGTAGTCCCCACCCACTCTCCTATTAGACCAAGTAAAACTACCCCAGAAAGATCAACATCCATGAAATCTACATTATTTATAAAATTTGAGAGGTCTAATTTACTTTCCTGATCAGGGACCAGCCTTTAGATTTTTCATCATCAGTAAGGGGGGAGTTGAAATCCCCCATAATAACCCTTTTTCTAATGTTCCAATTTTGAATAACATCAATTATTTTAGCCCAAAAAATCCTTCTCTCTCTTTTGGTATTGCGAGCGTACAGATTTAAAATAAACCAAGAATCACCACTATGAACATGGGAGACCTTACAAAGGAGGGCATTACCTTCATTATAAATGGAAGAAATCTAAAAAGCCTTATTTTTGTAGATCATCAACACCCCCTATAGCTCCCTCTGAATCTGTAGCCTCACTGCTCATGTTTCTGCTAAAAGACAACTTACCAACCACATCTTTCCACATTTTACTTTCTTGGATCAGTAACAAATTGGGTCTATGGTCTTTGATCATATTCCTAACTATCTTTTTCTTGTGGGTGCCATTTAGGCCCCTTATGTTCCAAGATATGATCTTCATTCCTTTTTTCCAGAGTATTCCTTGATGGTTCTCTAGCTCCCATCTGCCAAGTTCTTTTTGGTCTCATCCTATAATGTTTGATTCAAGCTTCTCCTTCCTAGAGTTTTGATCTTTACCCCAACATCAGCCTTCACTCTGCTTCTAGTCGTCGCTGGAGACAAAGGGGGATGGTCTTGATTTTGGTTCTTCTTCTTTTTTACTACACTCTAGTTACCCTTACCATCTTGAGAGAAACTATTAATCCATTCCTCCCATTTTGAAATCTGTTCTAGGGAAGACTTGGTTATAAGTTCTAAAAGCTTCATCCCCACATCTTTGGAGATAGTTGGATTCGCTATGGGATCAAAAACTAGAGCCTGATCATTACTGGCTTGACTAATCCCCTCATCAATGAATCCATCACTTAGGCTGAGATCTTCCATCCTTGGGGGGGCGCCAACATTTAGGATTCCTGAATTAGTATTCGATGTAATCTCCATCCAGGGGGCCTCTATCTTACTAACATCCTGCTCTTCCTTAGTCAAGGAATTTTCTATCTCTACTATGGCTTCATCGGCTTGGCCCTCAACATCTATCACCTTACATTCTATATCTCTTTCCTTTCTCTAATCTCCTTCCTAGCCAGAGTCATTCCTCTTATCCTTATTAGAGACTATAGGTCATTTATCACCTTGAATGACTTGCTTTCCTTCCTGTCGAATGGCATTTTTTGAATACACAATGTCATCCTGGTTCTTAGTAGGCTTCAAAGCTTTCTTTTTCTAGAACATTTTCTTCCCCTTGATAGTAGTACCAGTTGGCTTTTTTTTTTTCTTTTCTACCCTGGGACATTGATTTGCCTTGTACCCTGATTTTAAACAAAGGACACATGTAAATGGCACAGTCTCATAAATCAATTTCTGAACATGCACTCCCAGTTTGGAATGAAATGTCATAATTTTTGGCATATCAGTACCTTCCCTTACCCCAATGAAAATATGGGCATAAGTGAGGCATCTTTTAGAGGTAGTGATCAGATCTATGGAAATAAGCTCCCCAAAAGAGCTAGCTATCCCCAAAAAGACATCCTCATTCCAGAATTCTAGATTGTGTTATTCTAATTAGTTTTTTTTATTAAATCTAATTATTTTAGTAGTTAATTCATTTTAATTAATTTAAATTTTTTTAGTTAAGATAGATATAATTTATTTTAATACAGGTGTGATTTTAATTAGTATGATTTTATTTAATTAAGATTGTTCAAATTTACTTTAATGGTTGTGAGATATAGATTCTATTAGTTTAATTTTTATTAAATATGTATGCTTTAAGATTGGTTCGGAAAAGTTGATTAATGTTTGATTTTAGTATTATTAATTTGGTGAGATGTTTTTTATAAATTATTTGTTTTGTTTGATGTGTGTATAGTTCCAATCGGTAGGAAGTGACAGTTCCTATCTCTAGAATTATTTTCTTTGTTGTAGGTTTCCTTTTGTGTGATGTAGTTGTAATCATCCCCCACCTGGCATGTTATCTTCATCCCTTTAGTAGACTACCACTATACCTTTCATCAATTTATGAACCTAGATTGACATTTAGATGAATATAAACAAGATCATTTATTATCAATATTAGAACCACAGTTCATCCCTACATTTTTGGGCCAACACTGGGGAAAATAATTAGAAAGAATTAATGATTTATGATGAAATTCAGCTTGGTCTATTTGTGTCAATCTGAGAGTGTAATCTTGTGAAAGGTGTTCGAGTAATATGCCATCAAGGGATATCAATTCTGAACTGAGTAGTTATGAATGCACTTATAACACATGAAAATAAAGTTACTTCAAACCAACATAATTTTGGTGACAAGAACCATCACCTCTTGGTAATACAAAAAAAGACATCTTCCTGTAATAAAATTAATAATAGCAATTTGGTGAAAAGAACTACACAAAAATCACTATAGGAATTATTAATTAATGATAAAATATTAATTTGATTCAAATCTCATACTTTTAATCCCTGACTACTCAAGAGTGGATGAATGAAATTGAAGAACTTGTTAAATCTATAAAACAAATGAATTGAATACAATCTTCAATAATTTCAATACTAATATTAACTAAACATAAATAAACTAATGCACACCAATATCAATACAAATAAGCTAATGCATACCACATGACTAAATATAAAAGATCATTGGGAAATCTTGGAGTGGGCCTTACCTCCTCAACATATCTGGTGATAGAGAAGAGACATCTTCTACATTTCTCTAATGAATAGTATTATTATCTCCACTGAAAAATATTACAAACATGCATAGAGTTTTTTGATGAAAATCTACACACATAAGATATCCTACATAGTCTCCACAATGCAATATATAAGAGAGGTCAACTTCTCTATTCCTAGCCTATTCTCATCTATGACACCATGTCATTATAACTATTTTCACAAAATGCATGTGGTGCAATGGAAAAATGGTGGTAGTTGTATTGGAAGGTCAATGATTGAAATCGTCGACCTTCCAATTCTCTTTTGACTAATGCTACATAATTTTAAATAAAGGAGGCGTGGGATTTTTATCAAAGAATACAGATGGCTGAGTGGTGAGGATAGTAAATAGGATGGGGGAGGTTATGTGTTCGAACCTCACTCCATCATTTTTAACAAATAATATTCTCCATAATTTCAGTTATAATCATAAACAAATAATATGAAATTATAGTTATCAATAGCCTCATTTATTTGTCTTATTCTTCTCCATGTGAAATATTAAATTCTAGAACATAATAAATGTTAGTAAAATACAATCAAATATTAATCATTCATATATTTTATCTAAAAAATTAAATAAATATTAGTTATACATATTGAAAAATATGCCACTTAAAATGGAAAAAAGAGATATAATAGAATGAAAATGGAATAGGGAAGTGAGTATATAAAGGTTAAAATAATAGTGTAATTTAGGACTTAAATAGCTCTCATCACTAAGATAGCTTACATTCTCTCTAGCCCTAGGTTGTTCCATAATTGTACCCTCTATAGCTTGATTTATCATTTCAAGGGCTACATTTAGTTGACTTCTTATCCTCTCATTAGCAAGAAGCTTTGGGCGATATAGTCATTTTCACCCTAAAAACCACTTTGTTACTTCTTTAAAATCAGGACTTGAACAAAGCCAATGATACAAACCTGCTATCACTTTGAAAAAAATGTTGCCTCCAACATTGCAACTACATGATAAATGGGAATAGCACATGCCTAAGCCATAACCCAATTAAATTGGTCTAGTTGTTGATTAGCTATGTTGATTACAAATTCTTGTAGAACTATCATCAGATTAGGTATGATAAAAAAAACAATCAGTTCTTCCCAACTAGCAGGAACAAATACAGTTTTCCAAGGTGATAAAATTGCATATGCAGATGCATCACTTGCATGCCAGGCATGAAGCACTTTCCCCAATTTACAATGAATGGTTGGATATAAAGGCTCCATATGCTAGCCCAATAATTGAAGCCAAGGTTGTAACCATGCATGTATTGAAGTTAATTTGGGCATCACTATATGATCCAAAATGTTATGAAGTATTGAAGTCGATAGTAACTTCTCCCATGTCTCCACTAAACGTAGCATAGGTTTAGGGTCACTTGGCTCCTAGGAATTTGTAGCATAGGTTGAGGGTAGCAACTCCTTACACTTAACTCTACATTAAAGTTATTCTCACTACAATAATGACATTACCTCTAAACCATGCAAAGGATGTTGAAGTGGTTCCCAACCTTGAAACACTCTTATAAGCAATGGCAAAGCAAATGCAGATGCAATACATGACAAATTGCATAACTTGTAGTCATTATATATATAAAGAGATCTATTTTAAGGTTCTTATTACATATTATCACAACAAAAAAATTGATCTAGTTGCATAAATATTCCAAAATCCAAATAATAAAACAATGAAACTCACTCAACCTATGCTAAGTGACTTTGCTCAAGATTCTGCACAAAAATAATGCAGACCAAGAAAAATGGGAAGAGCTTGCAAGAAATTCTACAAAAGCATATCAATATTTTTATAAAGAATCAAGACATAACCTAGTTAAACTATTCTAGTTGTTTATTAGCTAGGTTCATTACAAATTCCTATAGAACTGTCATTAGATTAGGTACAATAAAATGAACAATCAGTTGTTCCCAACTAGCAGGATCAAGTACAATTTTCCAAGGTGATACAATTGCATATGCAGATGCATCACTTGCATGCCAGGCATGAATCGCATTTCACAACTTATAAAAAATGGTTGGATATAAAGGCTCCATATGTGGGCCCAATAATGGAAGCCAAGGATGTAACCATGCATGTATTGGAGTAGTCTTCCTGTGAGGATCCCAAGTATCTATTGATGATATTAATTTGGGCATCACTATATGATCCAGAATGTTATGAAGTACCGGGTAGTAAATTCTCCCATGATTAAAAATTCCTATAGAGCTATCGTCAAATTAGGTATAATAAAATGAACAATCTGTTGTTCCCAACTAGCAAGATCAAATAACAAAATCCTAAGTATCTATTGATGCTATTAATTTGGGCATCACTATATGATCCAGAATGTTATGAAGTGTTGAATTAGGTAGTAAGTTCTCCCATATATCTAGCAAGTGTAGCATAGGTTCAAGGTCCCTTGGCTCCAAGGAATTTGCAGCAACTATTCTCACTATTGGAAGAAGCAAAATTGACTTCTGTGCAAATGCCATAATCATGAGGCTCATTCCCTTGTAAAAGCCTCTGCCACAATGACATTAACTCTGAACCATGCAAAGGATGTTGAAGTGGTTCCTAACCATGAAACACTCAAATAGGCAATGGAAAAATAAATATAAATGCAATACATATATTACTATTATTTATGTATATGTATGTATGTACGTATGTATGTTTATACATATATATATAGATATGTGTGTGTGTGTGTGTGTGTACATACACACACATATGTGTGTGCCTATGTATGTATATACACAAAGAGATCTTGGCATAGCAAAAAAATTGATCCAATTGCATACAAATTCTAGAATCCAAATAATAAAATAATTAAACTTAATCAACCCATGCTATTTGACTTACCTCATAATCTCGCAAAAAACTAATGTAGACCAGGAAAAATGGGAAAATTTTGCAAGAAATTTTACAAAAAACATATCATAGAAGGAACAATTAGTTGTTCCTAGCTAGAAGGATCAAATACAATTTTCCAAGGTGATAAAATTACATATGCATATGAAAGTATGTATGTGTTTGTGTGTGTGTGTATGTGTATATATATGTATGTATCTGTATATGTATGTATATATGTATGTATGTGTATGTCTATATATGTATGTATGTATGTATGTATATATAGAGAGATGTTGTGGATTGTGGAGATCAGTGGAGATCTACCATTTTGTTGTCATGCCCTTATGATTGTTGCATTTCATTGCCGTGTCCTTGTGATCCCTACATCTTGTTGCCATGCCTTTGTGATCTCTATATATGTATGTATGTATGTATATACATATGTATATGCACATATATGTGCATATATTCATACATACATACATATGTGTGTGTCTATGTATGTATGTATGTATGTATGTATGTATATAAACAAAGAGATATTGGCACAACAACAAAAACAATAAAAGTCACTCGATAGGTAACATGGCCACAAATGTGATGGCAATGCCTATTGGTAAGTATTTTTCTCTTTTTCTCTCTCTCCTTTTATGTGTTTATTTCACTTGAACTATTATTCCTTAGGGGGCATTTTGTAATATAGGATACATTTTAGGCAAGATGTGATGAGGACATTCCTAGATGTACCTGTGTGATGAATTGCTAATAAGAAATAAAGATGGACTTCCCCAAAGAGTAGCAAGAGGTGATGAGGACATTCCAAGTACTTTAAAGATTGATCCTTTCTTAAAGATTTTAGATGTGACGTAGTGCAAGGTGGGACAATGCCCAAAGGAGGTGTCTTAGCCCCTAGAAAATAACCACGCAGTAGAAATAATACAACAAAGCAAGATCTAATACCAATTCACAACTCTTTATTGATAAAATAATTGATTACATGTAATGTGCCTAGCTGTAAGGGCTTCCAAGTTAGGGCCAAATACAAACAACAATTACAATAGTAGTTCTACAAGATCCCACAATATCCAATCTTACAACACAATCCCAACTAGTCTAGATCCATAATTGAATAAGAACATCAAGAAGAGTCCACACTTGTACCGTCAAGTCCACCAAGCAATCCTTTAGGTCTTAAGATGCAACTACTAGATCTTCAAAATTTGCATCTATCCTTCATCCTCTTCTCCAATATTGATGATCATAATGAATGCCTAAAGACTCTACAAGACCCCTTACTTATACCTAGCTAAGCCACAAGTCAGTCCAGTTCATTACAAACTAAATTAAATCCCTTGCATTAAACATATGTTGAACCACAAGTTAGCTACAACACAAATTAAATACCCCTAACATAAACTAAATGCCAAACTCAGCCTATAGACAAATTGGTACCAATAGAAACCAAGTCCAAGACGAGTGTCATAAAGACCATGTCGAGCATCAGCAAATTCTCAAGCATTTCTAAGCTCCTAGAACATGCCGAGCTCCTAGACCATTCTGAGATCCAAGACCATGTCGAGCTCCAAGACAATGCTGAGCTCCATAGTGTATGTCAAACACTAGTATCTATCGAGCTCCACAACTTTAAGCCAAAATTCCTCCAAACATTCAGGATTGCAAGAAAACTCGAGATGCTCCTACATCAGACATCCCTAGTTTGAAAGATGTTCTCAATGGGCTGAAGAACATCTTCTGGGATTCAGTACATAAATCCAAAATTGGTTCTTCACATACACATCCTCCAAGTCTTCAACTTTACACTCTTTCCCTTGTTCTTCTATTTCTTCTTCACATCCATCTTCGGTGTACCATAGGTCTTCTTTCCATACTAATCTCCAACCTTCTTAGAATCTACCTACTCAACTTAGCTACCAATACTCAAGTTTCTTCTATCAAGCTCTTCATTCTAGAAAGGAATCAAGGAAAGCTTCTTGCCACCTTTCTCAATAGTAAATACATTCTTGACACAATCATGCACAGCTTTGAAATCATATTTCCAAGGTCTACCAAGAAAAACATGAAAACTATTCATGTCCACAATATCATACAACACTTGATCCTCATACTACCCAATCTAGAAATCAACAAGGCACTAGTCCCTCACTTCCAAAGCATGCTCACCTTACAACCAACCAATCCTATAAGGACAAGGATGTCTCACTCTCTTCAAACCAAGTTTTTAAACCATCTTCTTAGCAACAAGGTTATCAATACTACCACCGTCCACAATTACCTTGCAAACTTTACTACCATACTTACAAAGAGTCTTGAACAAAATAGTCCTCTAACAAGAATCCAATGTCCTCTAACCAACCAATTTCATCAAGCTAGAACACTCTCACCTTCCTCAAGTTGACTATCTTGGACTATAACCTCATTCACAATATTAGCCTTTTCTACCATGTAGACATTCAAAAGATCTATGTCCTTCTTCACCACATCTAAAATAATTACCACTAAACCCATGTCCACATGTCCTTTTCTTCTGATCTATGAGTTTTGGCTCACCTTCAACACTTAGTTTATCCTTCATCGAGTTATCCTACTTCTCCTTCCCTCTAGTATTACATTGATTTCTCCTTTTCAACTTATCTTCTTTCTTTAGAGAATACTAATAAGCATCCTCATTTGAATAAAATATTCAGCATACCAACCTCATCCTAAATACTGAATCTCAAACCATTAATGTACTAAGCTACCTTATCCTTTGACAATTCTCTATGACTAGACCGAATAGTCAACTTGTAGAACTCCTCAATATAATCTCTCATAGTCATATCTTTCTATTTTAGATTCTACAATCTCTTAAAAAACTCAAGTTTATAATCAACAAGAAAGAACTTAGCCTTCAATTTAGTCACCATCAATCTCCATCTAGTGATCTTCATTTCACCTTCTTCTTCTCTATCTCTTTACAATTCTTTCCACCAAAGATTAGCATTTCCCTTTAACTTAGTTTGTGCCAACCTCACTCTGAGAGGATCCTCAATATCCTCAAGCTCAAAGTAGTCTTCCAATTCACCAATCCAATAAATCATGTATTTAGAATTCAAAGTACCTGATAAATTAGAAACCTCCATTTTATGCTTCAACTTCAACTGAGATCTGAGCCTAGCAAACTTTCCGGCCCTAATAGGTCTCTCCACACAATCAGTTATGTCCTCACCACTCGATCTAGCAATGTCAAAATCTTTAGAAACTTCCTCATAACTACCTTCGGTGCCCAAATTCCTATGTACACCACCTAAAGCACTCACAATTTCAGCAATTATGTCACTCTTCGTCAATACAAACTCATATCTAAATTTTGCTCTAATCTTCTCTAAGATCCTTTCCTCCATGGCATTGCTAAAATCATCAATTTCCCAAGGGTCCAATATTGTTGGGGGCATCTTCCAAAAAAATTCAAACCCTAAGAAATACATCCACCAATCTAGAAGATCAATCTTCTCCAACCTAATGCAAACTACCATAGCTTTAGTGATCTGTCTACACACTCAGGAAAAATCTTCTCTCTGATACCACCTAACATAGTGCAAGGTAGGATAATCATCAAATGAGATATCCTAGCCCCTAGAAAATAACCACACAGTGGAAATAATATAATAAAGAAAGATCTAATACCACTTCACAACTCTTTATTCATAAAATAACTAATTACATGCAATGTGCCCGGCTATAAGGCCTTCTGGGTTAGGGCCAAATATAAACAAAAATTACAATAGTTGTTCTACAAGACCCCACAAGATCTAATCTTACAATATAGCTCCAGCTAGTCCATATCTACAACTAGATAAATCACCAAGAAGAATCCACACTTGCACCCTCAGGTCCACCAAGCAATCCTCTAGTTCTCAAGTCATAGCTACTAGCTCTTCAAAATTTGCATCTACCCTTCATCCTATTCTCCAAGATGGATGATCATAATGAATGCCTAAAGACTCTACAAGAACCCTTACTTATACCCAACTAAGCCACAAGTCAGCCTAGTTCATTAAAAACTAAATTAGATCCGTTACATTAAATATATGTTGAGCCACAAGTTGTCTACAACACAAATTAAATACCCCTAACATAAATTAAATATCAAAGTTGGCCTATAGACAACTTAGCACCAACAAAAACCAAGACCAAGCCAATTGCCATAAAGACCATGTTGAGCATCAGTAAATTCTCAAGCATTGTTGAGCTCCTAGACCATCTCAAGCTCTTAGATCATGTCAAGCTCCAGACCATGCTGAGTTCAAAGACCATGTCAAGATCCATAGTTTATTCCAAACACTAGTATCTATGGAGCTCCATAACTTTAAGCCAAAATCCCTCCAAACATGTAGAATTGCAAGTAAACCTAGGATGCTCCTACATCAAGAAGCTAACGGGGAAGTTAGATGTTGAGGAGGGTAGGGACTGGGCCAAATGAGCCTCCACCTTCGATTCGTTGGCCCTGATTAGTAGAGAATATTAAACTATTCTCAAAACCAAGTGAAGCTCAACATTAACCTATGATTGCATGACAACTAATTATGTGAATCTCTTGGTTTTAGGCAGTGCAGAAGGATTCCATAGTTCAATATGCAATCTTAATTCATATGTATATGACATCAAGTGGAGCTAAAAAATGTAATAGGTTTACATTTTTGTTAGAGGTCTTTAATTAGGTATTTTAAGTTATAGACCATCATGAGCATTGTTCATGATGGTCTATAATTTTAAAAACTTAATAGACCTATTAAATAAATGTAATCATGCTAGCCTTTTTTAGCTCTGCCTATTGTCCATGAATATACAACACAATTACACATGCATTCTCAATTCATAGTGGCAAAATGTTATTTTGGATGCAATAGAAAAATGACATGCACTAGAAGATAGGAAAATGATATCACTTTTGAAGGTCTAGAACCTTTTTTTGTACTTTAAAGATTGATCATTTCTTAAATATTTTAGATGTTAATGTGGAATTTAGATGTTTTCGGGGGGGGGGGGTGGAGCAAGGTGGGGCCAAATAAGTTTCCACCTTCACGTGGTTGGCCCTGATTAGTAGAGAATATTAAACTATTCTTGAAACCAAGTGAAGCTCAACATTAACCTATGATTACATGAAAACTAACTATGTGAATCTCTTGGTTTCAGGCAATGTAGAAGGATGCCATAGTTCAATATGCAATCTCAATTCATATGCATACGACATTAGATGGAGCTGAAAAAACCCAACAAGTTTGCATTTGTGTTAGAGGTTTGCATATTCCTATTAAATAAATTTAAATGTGGTGGGTTTTTTTAGCTCCGCCTATTGTCCATGCATATAGACCGTAGTTGCACGTGCATTCTCAATACTGAGTAGCATTCACAAGTTTATCAAATAAATAGCATGATGTTAATGGGGAATTTATCAATGGAATGAATAAATTTTATTAATGAATGAATGAATTTCATATGTTAGGATGGGGGCAAATGAGCTTCCACCTTCACATGGTTGGCCCTGATTAGTAGAAAATATTAAACTATTCTCGAAACCAAGTAATGTTCAACATTAGCCTATGATTGCATGACAACTAAATATGTGAATCTCTTGGTTTTAGGTAATGCAGAAGGATGCCATAGTTCAATATGCAATCTCAACTCATATGCATATGACATCAGGTGGAACTGAAAAAATTAATAGGTTTACATTTTTGTTAGAGGTTTTCATAGACCTATAAAATAAATGTAAATGTGTTGTGTTTTTTCAGCTCTTCATATTGTCCATGCATATAGAACACAGTTGCACATGCATTCTTGATTCAAAGTGACATTCACAAGTTTATCAAATCAATGGTATGATGTTAACGGGGAATTTATTAATGGAATGAATGAATTTTATTTTTAATGGGGAATTTTAATAAGGAATGAATGAATGAATTTAATAATAGAATGCTAATGGGAAATTGTATTAATGGAATTCATCTTCACTGCTACAAAAAAGAATTGATAATCTACATTACACAAGCAGGAAAAAAAAAAATTTCAACTTCCCATCGCAATTGCAATAGAACTTGCTCTGATGAATTTAGTTATCTTGACCATAGCACAACTATCACATACACGTCAACCTTGCAATGACCTTTTTCCAATGGATAATTTTTACTTCTATAGCATGGTTGTCACACATCTATCATAATTGCAACAATATACTGAAATCCTACACCATCGTAATTACGACGGTCTACTATCACAATTGGGATGGCATGAAGATGAACTCTTTCCCTTGTCCTATTCCAAGTTATGACAACTTTATCTATCACAATTGTGATAGATGGCCATCTCAATTGTGATGGTAGGGCCCAAAATGTAGTAGTGTTTACACATCTCATTTAACCTTCTTCCATTTATTCAATAAACATTTTGGTGAACTCAACTTTTCCCACATACTTTTTTGGATTTTGATTGCCTCTTTATATTTTTCTTGCATTTTGGACATACATTTGATTATCTTTTGAAGATTAGCTCTTATTTTATTGTGATATTCTAGAAAGTAGAATGAAACATAATCATTTTGATGGAGGATCATCCTAGATGTGAGGGTAATCTTGCATCACCCAAAAATATTTTTATTTTCAGCCTTTTCTTTTTTCATCGAGACTAGTAGATAGGGGGTTACTATTTCTGGGAGCTTACTATTTTTAGTAAGTTTTTCATACGAGCTTAGAATGTTCTAATTTTCTACATGACGGTTCATTTCAGTATTCTAAGCCTGCCATTAAAATTGCATTTCTCCAACTTTAGTATCAGAGAAGTTATTGTAGGATTTTTGGTGGAAAATTTTGGAGAACAATCTTTGAACTCAATTTTGAAGGCCTTAGACGCCCCAGATGAGGATCAAAAACTAACAAATGGGCACTTGTGTAGATTTGAGCTTGTAGATTAGGAGCTGACATTTCTCAAAAGTGGTTATAATAACCATTCAAAGCAATGGCTTAAGAGTTATGGTCTTCCAAAGTTGGGCTACCCAAAATTTCTAAAATAAATGTCAAAGATGTATTTGGCCAACTATATATATATTGTTAGGGTCTTTTGACCCTAGGTATTAAGTTAGAATGTCTAGAACCTTCTCGAGTAGCATAAAATTGCTTATTTAAAAAATGCCTAAATATTGTCTAAGACAACTCTAGGTGATAGTTCATAGCATTGTCTTGCAGATTAATGTAATGAAGGCACCCATGTGGGTTAGCATATTTTAATTGTGAATTTTGTAATTCCCCATTTGTGGTGATAATAAGAAGCCCCTATTTTGTTCTTGCAATTGGTGGTGTTTCTTTGTTTCTATTATGTGTTTATGGTATTAAGGTAACACCCTCCATCAAGTGGTATCAAAGCTAGATTTATTGAGTGTGTGGATAGATCACCAACTTTGAAATAGTTCCCACCAAGACCATGGTTTGGCTGAGTGTGTAGATAGATTATTGATTGAGGGGTAGTTTGCACTAGGGTTTCTGTAGAAGTACAAAAATTCCTCCACAAAGAGAGTGTGGCAGAAGAGTTGTAGGTGTTACACCTAAGGGTTTTAGAGCCCTTCAAAGAAAAATACAAGCATTGGAAGAAAAAATGTGCTGAGGAATAAATCTTGTCATAATAGATAAAAGCAAGGATGAGGACAAAGAAGAAGAAAATGTCAAAGCAAAGGCATTTCTAAACCCAAAGGAAGAGAGGTCTTTTAAGGTCATCTCCAAGATTGGGAAAATATCAGTTTGAGGTTCCCACATTTTTGGGAAATCTTAACCTAGAGGAGTTGATTGATTGGATCAATGAATTGGAGGAGTATTTTGAGTATGAAGATATTGACGATTCTAATTGGGTCAAGTTTGGGAAGGCAAAATTGAAGAGACTTGTAAAGATCTGGTGGTAGGAGATTTAGTTAGAGCGAAATAGAAGGGAAAAGGAAAAAATACTATATGAGATCGAATGATGCCTAAACTAAAGCAAAAATTCATTGATGTGGATTATGAGCTTAATTTGTTGAAGAAAATGCAAGGGTTGAAGCAAGTAGGAAAAATCTATTCAAGAGTATATTGAAGAGTTCTACTAAGTTCTCATTAGAACTAGCCATGCAGAAGATGATAAGGAGAAAGTGGCATGTTATCTTAATGGGTTAAGGCTAAGTATTCAAGATAAGCTAAGTCTTGTTCAAGTGAACACTATTGAGGATGCATCCTAGTTTTCCTTAAGAGTTCAGAAGAAATTGAGGAAGAAGTCATGGTGGAAGATTTGGAAAATCATCTTATGGTGGCTGAAATGATGATGAAAAGAATAAGGATGACGTTGGAAGTAGTAGTTAGAACCCAAGGGGAAATAATTCCAATCATTTCCATGATCAAAACATTAAAGATTAGAGAAGAAGAGGTAGAACACAAGGATCTAGAAGAGGAGGCTTTCGTGGGAGATGCTTTCACTATGGAGAAGAAGGGCATAGAGAATTTAAATATTCCCTGCACCAAGGAAGGAAAAATCAAAGAATCAAAGTCTAGGCCAGAGTTGCACATGTTGATCAAGATGCCAAATCATCACATTCTAAAGATATTAAAAGAGGAGAAGTCCTAGTTAATAAAACATTTGTACTGAGTGGTGAAAATGAACCTGATCAACGAAGGAGTTTTTTTTGTACAAGGTGTAAATGTGAAGATAAGTGTTGTAATGTAATCATTAATGGTGGAAGCACTGACAATCTGGTGTTAGAAAATATGGTCACAAAGTTGAAGCTAAAGAGGCATAAACACCCACATCCATACCATATTGTTTGGGTGTAAAATAACCATAAGGTCATGGTCAATGAGCACTACTCAATGAAGTTAAATATCAAAGGCTACCAGGATGAGGTAATGTGTGATAACATACCTATAGACATATGTCATATGTTGCTAGGTAGGTTGTGGTAGTTCTATAGGCATGTTGTACATGATAGGTGAGAAAATGCCTACACTTTGACTAAGGATGGAGTGAAACATAAGTTGAAACCATTGAAGGAGAAAGAAGAAAAGGTATGTAGTGCTACTAGAATATGTTTCATTGATGGAGAGGAGTTTCTCAAAGGTATGAAGCATGAGCATATGTGTTTTGTTGTAATTCTAAAAGACAGTAAAGAAGTAGAGGAAGTACCTATAGAAGTTGCAGATATGTCAGGAGAGTTTTTTAATATTGTGTTAGATAATGTACCTGATTGATTACCTCCAATGAGGAATATTAGTCATCAGATGGATTTGATTCCAGGAGCCAGTTTTCCAAAAAAGGAAGTGCGTGCAATGACACTAGTAGAAAGAAAAGAGTTGAATAGACAAGTTCATAAGTTGTTGCAGAAAAGGTTGATTTGAGAGAGTCTGAGTCCATGTTTTGTACCAGTAGTATTAGCACCAAAGAATAATGGAGAATAGAGGATGTGCATAGATTCTCATGCTATTAATAAGATTACAATAAAGTATAGATTTCCATTGCCAAGGATGGATGATATTATGGATTATTTGAGTGGGGCTAAGTATTTCACAAAGATAGATTTGAAGAGTGGGTACAGTTAGATTCATATTAGACAAGGCGATGAGTGGAAGACTAATTTTAAGACAAGAGAAGGATGGTA
Organism: Cupressus sempervirens; assembly: GCA_028749045.1. Classification (NCBI taxonomy): domain Eukaryota; kingdom Viridiplantae; phylum Streptophyta; class Pinopsida; order Cupressales; family Cupressaceae; genus Cupressus; species Cupressus sempervirens. The sequence goes on along the minus strand of CM053792.1, from coordinate 573,688,658 downwards.
TGAGTGGTTAGTCATGCCTTTTGGGCTAACCAATGCACCAAGCACTTGTATGAGGCTCATGAATGAGGTACTAAAGGATTTTCTAGGTAAGTTTGTCACTGTTTGCCTAGATGAAATTTTGATCCATTGGAGGAGCATTTGATACATATTCGAAAGGTGTTTGATAAGTTGAGGGAAGAAAAAATGTTGATAAACTTGAAGAAGTGTAGTTTTGTGAAGAAGGAGTTGGTGTACCTAGGATTTTTAGTCTTAGTAGAAGGTCTAAAAATGGACCTAGAGAAATTGAAGGCTATCCTTGAATGGCTTACTCCAAAGAGTGCTATAGAGGTAAGATCTTTTCATGGACTGACTAGTTTTTATAGAAAGTTCATAAGAGGCTTTAGTAGTATTTGTGGGCCCTTGACTGAAACAATGAGAGGGTATAGAAAAAAATTAAGTGGATTGTAGGAGGAAATAAGATTTTTAATCAATTTAAATAGAAAGTTATAGAGTAGCCTATTTTAGCACTTCCTAAGTTTAACAAGGTGTTTCAAGTATATTGTGATGCTAGTGGTACTACAATAGGAGCTATTTTGAGCCAAGAAGCTAGCCATGTTGCTTATTTTAGTGAGAAGTTGAATGATACAAAAAGAAAATATTATGTTTATGGTCAAAAAATTTATGCTATAGTTCAAGCATTGAAGAAGTGGGAACACTATCTTATTCCTAAGGAGTTTGTTTTGTATACTGATCATCAAGCTTTGCAATATTTAAATAGTCAAGAGAAATTAAACCAAAGACATTTGAAGTGGGTTGAGTTTTTGTAGAGTTATACATTTTTTTTTAAACATAGGAGTGGGAAGTCTAATAGAGTTGCAGATGCTCTTAGTAGAACACAACTTTTGCTACTAGAAAAGTAGAATGAGGTGGTTGGGCTCAAGAAACTCAAGAATCAATATCCAGATGATCCTAATTTTGGTGAAATGTGGAAGGCTTGCACAGAACTTGTTACACTTGATAGGATGAAGTGGTTTGATTTTATGATCTAGGATAGTATGCTTCTCAAAGGAAGCTAGTTGTGCATTCCAAGAAATTCAATAAGAGAGAATCTCATCAAGGAGAAGCATAGTGGAGGATTGGTTGGACACTTTGGTAGAGATAAAATTGTTGCTTTTTTTGCTGAGAACTATTACTGGCCACAATTGTAGCAAGATGTGAAGAAGTTTGTAAAACATTGCAAAGTATGTCAAATGGCAAAAGGAGTGAACCAGAATATGGGGTTGTATCAACCATTACTTGTACTAGAGAAGTCGTAGGAGGATGTAAGCATGGATTTTGTTCTTGGATTACCAAGGACTTAGCGAGGGAATGATTATATTTTTGTGGTGGTTGATAGGTTTTCAAAGATGGTACAATTCATTCCTTGTAAGAAGACTAGTGATGTTGTTCATGTGGTAGAGTTGTCTTTCAAAGAAGTGGTGAGACTACATGGTTTGCCAAAGAGTATAGTTTCAGATCAAGATACCAAGTTTGTTGGGTATTTTTGGCATACATTGTGAAAGAAATTGAAGATAGATTTAAATAACAATTCCTCACATCATCCATGAACTGATGGATAGATGGAAGTTGTGAACTAGAGTTTGAGAAATATACTAAGATGTTTGGTTGGAGACAAGCCAAAAGTGTGGGATATGATTTTACCATAGGCATAATTTTCATATACTAATTCTATCAATAGGAGTATTGGTAAATCACCATTCCAAATTGTATATGGGAGTAGTCCCAAAAATACTTCTAAATTGTGATAGTTGGATAAACGAGAGATAAGTAGTGCTAAAGTAGAAGATTTTGCTAAACATTTGAAGAATATCCATGAGGAGGTGAGGAAGCACATTATAAAGATGAATACATTGTATAAAGCTAAGATAGATGCGAAAGGAGGTTTAAGGAATTTCATATTGGAGATGAAGTCATGGTTCATTTGAGAAAAGAGTGTTTTCTAGTGGGTACATATAATAAGTTGAAGATGAAGAACTTTGGAGCATGCAAGATAGTGAAAAGGAATGATTCTAGAAATGCCTAAGAAGTGGAGTTACCTGTTGAATTGAATATTCCACCTATATTTAACATTTTAGATTTGATAGTGTATTATGAAGGAGGTGATAGAGATGAAGTTGCAAAAGCATAGTGGAGTATTCTAACAGCTAGTTCACCTACAAAGGAGATTGAGGAGATACTGGACAGTCATGTTGGAAAAAGTACAAGGAATAGAACATATGAAGAATACTTGGTCAAATAGAAAGGGAGGCTAGTAGAGGATTCATCATGGCTAGCAAGAGAGAAGGTTAACCATCTTGGTTTTCCTCTTAACACCTAAGATGTGACGGAGTCACTTCTCAAATTACCCTAGTGTCTAATGTAGGAGCATCCTAGGTGTGAGGGCAATCTTGTATCACCCAAAAATATTATTATTTTCAACCTTTTCTATTTTCATCAAGACTAGTAGACAGGGGGTTACTATTTTTGGGATCTTACTATTTTTAGTAATTTTGTCATACGACCTCAAAATATTTTGATTTTCTACATGAAGGTTCATTTCATTATTGTAAGCCTACCATAAAAATCGCATTGCTCCAGCTTTAGCATTAGAGAAGTTATTGCAGATTTTTGGTGGAAAATTTTGGAGAAAAATCTTTGAACTCAGTGTTGATAGCCTTAGAGGCCCCAGATGAGATTTGGAAACTCAATAGATGGGTTCTTACATGGATCCAAATCTATAGTTCAAGAGCTGACATTTTTGAAAAGTGGTTATAATAGAAAATTAGAGCAATGGTTCGAGAGTTGTGGTCTTCCGAAGTTGGGCTACCTAAAATTTCTAAAATAAATGTCAAAGATGTATTTGGCTGACTCTATATGTATTGTCAAGGTCTGTTGGCCCTAGGTATTAAGTTGCAATGTCTATAACCTTCCCTGGTAGCATAAAATTTCTTATTTAAGAAATGCTTGAACATTCTCTAAGACAACTCTAGGTGATAGTTCGCAGCATTGTCTTGCATATTACTATAATAAAGGCATGGGTTAGCATATTGTAATTGTGAATTCTATAATTCAACATTTGTAGTGATAATAAGAAGCCCCTATTTTGTTCTCACAATTGTTGTTGTTTCTTTGTTTCTGTTATGTGTTTATGGTATTAAGGGGAGCACCCTTCATCATGTTTATATGGTCACTTTTGTTCTTATCTCTTTATCATGCTTAAGATGTTTTTTAAAGTTTATTTTATTTCATTATGTTTGTGTCTTTAAGTGATTTATTTTCATATGGTATTATGAGATTAACTAATACAAAGTTTCCTGATACGGCATATTTCAAGATAATCAATAGACTTTCATGTGGAATTTGTACTCATCTTTTAGATGACATTTTATTTTTTTAATTTTCTCTTAGTAATATGCCTTATCATATTCCTCCTACTCATGACCAATGCACCCATACTTATCTTACCCTCCAAAATCTTTAAAGTATGGTTCACAGCCTCAATATTACAAAATTCATCAATGAGTCATCTTCTACAACACTTCCCATAAATACCCCTTCCTTGCATATACACATTGTTGAGATTATGTGTGTTGCACACATTGTATAATATTTTATATAATATCTTACTTTATTTCATTATGTAATCTTGTACCTAGGAGCACCTAGATGGACATGCAACATGAAGAGATTTTCATGGAAAATTCTTGATGAGTTGTATCAACACAATGTGATTTTTTTTTTAAAGAAAAAGTGGAAAGCCACTATAATATTTATTAATCTGATTCAACAAGGTCAACTTGGAAAGAATCAGTGAAGAAAACACAGAATCATCCCTAAAGTTTACATGTATGTATATTTGTGATATTATTTGATGTAATTATTTAATTTTAGGGAAAAGTAATTAAATGTCCAATATTAAATATGGATCAATGGGTTAGGTAGCATGTGGTTTATGTAATGGAACTTGCTGGTTTTTTGGGAGCTTGCTAATATAAAAGAAACTACAAGGGTATTTGTTAATGAGTAAGATAAGGCAAGACAAGTTAGCCAATGGAGCATTTGTGAAGGTTAGAATTATGATATGAGATGTGTGGATTCATGCATGTTCACATGAATTTCTTGATTGTGGCTATAATTTTTATGAATAATACATGGTTGTATTATAGTGGTATTTTGTTGAATAATACATGGTGATGAATGTTTTTTGAGGTTAAGCCTTTTTCCCTCAATGAGGGTTTCCCAAAGTATATCTTGTAATACATTTTTTTGGGTATGTTTTCTATTATCTTGCATATGGATTCTAACTAAAATTTTATTCAAATAGATATATAGTTGATGTGGAAATAGTGATGTTTTTTGTTTCAAGTTTCCTTACAAGTGGTATTAGAGCTATGATTTTATTATTGTAACCCTTAATTGAATCTATGGGAATGCATGAAAGAATAAAAGAATAAAAGATAGGGAAAGATAGATTGGTTTTGTAGGTTGTTTCTTATAGATTTGAGAGTTTTTGTTATTATAATAAGTTGTTAAAAGATTATGGCTATGTGAAATTGTTGATAAAAAGGATTTTTTTGATGTATCATTTAAATTAGGGTACAAGGGAGAAGATTGTAGTAATGACCTTATGGGGGAAAAATGGATCTCACCATTAGATCCGGGTTGGATTTTTCATAAATTTTGATACATAAATTGCCCTAGTTTGGCCATGTTGAGAGATAATAATAATGAAAAATTGTAGGCCATGACGACTATCAATTTTTGTCCCATCAGAATATTCAAAATTAATATTTTTAAATGGTTTATATGTGGAAATAGGTTGTCTTTTTAAAATGGCCATAACTTTTACTTTGGGTGTCATTTTTCAGACTTTTTATAGCATTCGAAAGATAATTCATAGAACTATAGTTTGGTATCAATTTGATTCTATGATTTTAGTATTTTGTCATATTTTATGAGCCCAAAATTTAGATTTTATTTCTTTTTTAGCACAATTTTTGGGGATAACTTGGGCATACAAAGTTAGATTTTGGACTTTGAATAATCAAAAAAGGACTCTTAGAGATCACTAATCACTACACATTAGTTCACATTTGGTGCAAGTTTTGCATGGTTTATTTGGTGATCTATTGATTTGATCTACTTTAGTGATTTATTGATCTGACCGGTTTATGACATATATTTACTATGGTAACATTTTTGTGTAGTGTTGTAAGCAGTCTATACTTACATTTTGCATTTATAGCTTTGATATGGGTTGTCCTTTCTCATTAATCTTTTATTATTGATACATATTCAAATTGATGGCTTGGATTTGGGTTTTTTATGCCCTTAGTCACATGATTTGCAATTTTTTCTTTATATAGAGGTGAACAAGATGTTTTTATTAGGTACAATCATGGTGGAGTATTGTAGTTATCTATTTTATGTTGACACGTTGGACACTTTGAAAATTAGTTTCTTGGTTCATCGATGTGATGTGGGTTCCATGGATTTTGGCATGACATGATTAGATAAATAGGTACTTTGATGATGTTCATTGGATTGGATTCCTAATTTGTCTATGGCACTATATATTCTTGGTTAAGGATCATGGTTATTTTATTTATTTTGAGGAGCTCATGATGTAAACTTTGAGTTTGTTGATGGTTTGATTGCTTGGTTGATAGTCATGGTTAGAGGATGGTTTTTCATCATATTATTGTGATTAGGTTGGATACATGGTTTAGTGGGATCATTATATAGAGATGATTTAGTTTCTCTTTGGTCTTAGTTATCTTCTTGGATGTTTGATTTCACTTAGATTGGATTCGGGGTTCTTAAATTGTGATCACTCATTTATATTCATGTATGTCATGTGAGACATGACATGGTTTTCCCTTTACATCTATCATTTGTTCATTGTAAAGAACATGTGAGAGTTTTGGAGATTTTCTATGAAATTTAATCTTGTGGGTTATTGGTTTATGTGTTGTGGATGTCCTTGATACTACATGGATTAAGTTCTATGAGATGTTATAAGTGGATTGGTTATAGATTTGACATTATCTTTTGAAGTAGGAGCTTCTTGGTGTATATGTGGCAGGTATTTCTCTTCAGATTTGTGATTGTGTGTTATAGATTTGATATGTTGATAATATGAGATTCACTTAGTATACCTTTGAAGGTATGGATAGATGGATGGGTTGACACTTGTTGTGGGTGTTATTTCAGCTATGGATTTTGACATGTGTGGATGTATGTAATTACCTTTCGATCATATGTTTACAATTTTATGTCTATCTAATGGTAATGACATAAAAGGATGTAGGATCATTCATGTTTGACATGTTGGATACTTTTATTTTTTTATAGGTACCTATATAGATCACATGGTATACTTTGATTCATGATGGTGGATGTGCTCAGAGGGATTGTTTCCTTGTTTATGTATATGACTAGGGATTGAACATATGCAATGTATACAAAAAGTTATAGACTATTAAGATAATGTGTATTACACACATTGCATAATATTGATTATATTGCTCTATTTTATTTTATTATGGAATATTTCACTTAAGAGCACCTATATGAACATGCAACATGGAAAGATTCCCATGGAGTATTCATGAAACTTTGTATTGACACATTGTTATAATATTTGATGTAATTATTTAATAGTGCGGAAAAATAATTAAATCCTTAATATTAAATGTGTTGATCCCTAAGGAAAAGTTTTCTATTAGTGTCAAACACTTAGCCGTTCACAATGTATGATTCATTGGTCATTACTGTGACTGAGCCATCCTATACAAGATGAGTCATGTACTAAATACTTGTACATATTTTAGTTAAGTGTCAAGCAATAATTACTAATGAGTAAGTCAAAGGTCACTAAGTACTCTAGTGATTATTGAGTTTTTTAGAGAAATAAATAGAATCCAAGTGATATAGAGGCCAAGAAATTTAGTTCATGTCAAGCTTAGTATGAACCAAGAATCACCATTGAAGAATAGTTTGGTTGAGCTCTAGTATGGTATTAGTGTTAAGTAAGATAGTTTTGTATAATTGTTTGGAATGGCACATAATCATATTTAAACTATTTTTGTCAAGTTGGAAGTGCATTTTATAGATCATGGAGCTAATCAAGGAGTTGATTATGCATCTAATAGAGGATCATCAATCCATATGTAAGGAAATCCACCAATCAAAAAATTGCAATGACTAAGTAGAAAAGGGAATGAATCTAGATCATCAATTGGGATCTAGAAGATTCACCAGACAACTATTTAAGAAGGGTTTATGACCTAGTTCTTGTGTGTGGTACATATGTGATTAAGAGTTTGTTTGTATGCAAAGTAGAAGGTGAATTAGGTAAAGTGACCGAATAGTGCAGTGAATAGTTTTGAGTAGAGTTATTGAATATTAATCATAGAGTTTTGTGGATGTATGTAATTACCTTTCAATCATATGTTTACACTTTTATGTCTATCTAATGGTAATGACATAATAGGAGGTAGGATCATTCATGTTCGAGATGTTGGATACTTTGATTCTTTTATAGGTACCTATATAGATCACATGGTATACTTTGATTCATGATGGTGGATGTGCTCAGAGGGATTGTTTCCTTGTTTATGTATATGACTAGGGATTGAACCTATGCAATGTATATAACAAGTTATAGACTGTTAAGATAATGTGTATTACACACATTGCATAATATTGTTTATATTGTACTATTTTATTTTATTATGTAATATTTCACTTAAGAGCACCTAAATGAACGTGCAACATGGAAAGATTCCCATGGAGTATTCATGAAACTTTGTATTGACACATTGTTATAATATTTGATGTAATTATTTAATAGTGAAGAAAAATAATTAAAATCTCATTACTAAATGTGTTGATCCCTAAGGAAAAGTTGTCTATTAGTGTCAAACACTTAGTCATTCACAATGTATGATTAATATATTATATTACTTAATATTCACAGTATAATGTATGTAATATTAATATATTATTAATATATATTAATAATGTGTTAATATTACTTAAATATAATCATATTATATAATAATAATATGTTAATATTAATTAAATAATATATGATTATTTATTATATATTATATTGATTATATATGATTGTATAATATCTATGAATCCTTTATTTATAATTATTTAGTATAGATATAATTGTCATACACTATAATACATAAAATAGTTAATATAGGTGTATATATTATTTATAGCATGACAATTAAATATCTAATTATATATATATATATATATATATAGATAGATAGTTATATATATAATATTTATAATTATATAATATATAACGAGTTATATTTGTAACTTAAAATAATTATAATTTATTCTATATAAATTCTCGATTATTAATATTATACCCTTTATGTATAATTAATTTATATACTAAAATGGGGATATCACAGCCATCCCCTCTTGAATTTGCTTGTCCTCAAGCAAAATCATTCACATACAAACTCTGTCATAGACACAAAATGCACTTGCATTCAAAAGGCTAAAAAGATTTATGAAATATACATTGAATGAAAACACGAAGCATACACGATATAGATAGATCATGAAAACACGAAGTAGACACAATGTAGATAGATGAAAACATGAAGCAAACATGATGCAAACACATAAGACACACATCCTACATCTCCTTAATTGTGAACCTGCAACCAAGAAAAATCATTAGTACACATTATCTATAAATCAATCCCCTGATACGGTGTTTATAGTCTTAATCCATTTATTAACTCATCATTTTCTAAATATGGGAGGAGGAACCATAATAGGGTGTCGTGTTACCCAACCAGTGGGCCTCACTGTTCTCCCTCATTATTGTTACCTTCCTCCGATCATCATTTCCAAGAAGGCACCTTTGTATGATGTACACTGAGATGTCCCATCACTAAGGCCTTACCAGGTACCCATAGGCTTTATCTGGTACCTCACATGATGTCCCCCAGTCCATTCCACCACAGGCCTTATCTCGACTTGGAGAATCATGATCCTAAGGTGATTCTATCAACTATTTTCCAATAAGAAGTCTTTTAAAGCATAATTTTTGAAATATCAGATAGTTAATCTTATCATTCAATTATAGCAGGACAAACCATAATGGGGTGCCCTGTTACCCAATCAGTGGACCTCACCATTCTCCCTCATTATCATTATCTCTCTCTGATCATTATTCCCAAGAAGGTGTCTTTGTATGATGTACCCTGGGATATCCCGTCACCAAAGGCCTTACCTGGTACTTGTAGGCTTTATCCAGTACCTTGTGTGATGTCACCCAGTCCATTCCACCACAGGCCTTATCTCAACTTGGAGATGATGAACTTAGATAATTTTATTTGTATTTAACAATGTTCTTTCATTATTATCAACTTAAAAATCAATGTCATTTCCTTATTTGGTTAGAATTATTGATAGTAAATATACTATTCAATATTCATCAAAATATCCAAATGTGTCAATAATAACAAAGACAGTAAGTATTATTTCATAATATATGAAGAAAACATATAATTTACCTTGTCACCTTTATGTGTTGAGCGGCCATTTAAAATGTACAAAGTAACCTTTGTATCCATTTTCCATATTAAACTCTCTTAATTTAGTTAAGTCAATAAATGAAACTCCTCTTTAGGGTTGCATACATCCCCTCTTGTACTATGCATTTCATCGTGGTCTAGTGGAATTAAGTGGACAAGCTACGCTTAATTTTGGTGGGTCCCTCAAACTGACTTATAATGAGTCCTCAAAAATGTTTTCTTTTTAGTGTTTATAGTTTTATTAGCAATTTAGTATGTGATCTCACTACTCGATCACCCATATTGTACCATTGCTCGTTGTTCAATGATGAAGCTATTCAGTCAGACCCTCCAATGATAATCAATGGTAAACATTTCCAATTTCAATTCTTAATCCCTCAATGATAATCAATCTAAGATCTTCAATATGTTTCTTATTGTGTATGCTGGTGACAAGTATCATAGTTTCTTTAACATCTCTTTGAACTTCGAACTCCACAATGATTTGGAATGACACATCACGTGATGACTAAGGATTGCAACCGTAGAATTGTAGCAATCATAAATTTAAAGAGTCAATTTTCATTAAGATCAAGCAAATCTTCGCTTTATTTGTGGTTTTGAAGTATCATTTGGCAAAAAGTCAAATCCCAGAGACTGCAAAACTACTTCATTACATTGTGATGTGAATATCAGGATTTAACTGTGTGATTTTTGAGTCAAACTCGATGACCCATGTTTCATGAGTAGTGATTCAACATGAATCCATCTCTCATGATAATAAATGGAACACTTAGCACTCATTGGATCTAGGTGATGCTCACAGGGGTGAAGCACCGGGACTTCCCGGGAGGTCACCCATCCCAGTACTACTCCAGCTTGAGCGCGCTTAACTACGGAGTTTCTTGCACAGTTAAACCCAAAGCTTGCAACCCCATTTGCAAGCTTTGGGTTTAACTGTGGAGGAAACTCCGTAGTTAAGCGCGCTCAAGCTGGAGTAGTACTGGGATGGGTGACCTCCCGGGAAGTCCCGGTGCTTCACCCCTGTGAGCATCACCTAGATCCAATGAGTGCTAAGTGTTCCATTTATTATCATGAGAGATGGATTCATGTTGAATCACTACTCATGAAACATGGGTCATCGAGTTTGACTCAAAAATCACACAGTTAAATCCTGATATTCACATCACAATTTGACTAGCTGTGGAAATCATCTCCTACTTACTTCATTACAATTATGACCATAACAATATCTAGTACAAACTCTCTCATCAAGCTCCTCGAACGTAACGTGTTCATCCTTTGTCGAGCTCTCAAAACCCCTCAAATGGAAACTAGTGTTTTTTATTTCCTTCTACAATATGTGATGACCCATCTTTAGACATTCTCCATTTTTACCGTACTATTTGCTCATATTAATCTTTGCACAACCAAAGGAATATATGTAGACATAGACCACAATTACACCTCAAAGACAAGGCTTCTTATATTCTTATATTGTGAGGAAAAGCATATTGCATCAACTATTACATGAAACAAACAAAATTCTTTTCAATTTAGGACAATCCCATTCAGATCTTCTCTTAAGAAACTCTTGGATGACATTCTCGTATTTAGCAGCTCTGATGCAATGTATCCAAGTATACACACAAAATGAGTAGTTTGTGGGCCTCCTCTATGCTCATACAAATGAGCAAGCCCAAAGTTTCCAAGCTTTGCAGTGAATTTTTTAAAATTTAACAAAACATTACTAGATTTGATGTCTTGCTTGTTCAATTCTGGATGCCTGTCAATGCTTGCCAATCAAAATATGGTAATTGAACGCCTGTAATGAAGGATGCAGAGTGTGTCTAGCAAGATAAGTTGAAGAAGATTATAATACAACCGAGTTTTTTTCAATCCTTGTCCAAATATATGTTTTGGTTCCATATATATTTCTCCCTCTTGTGGTCTTTATGTCATTTTTTATATTCAGGTTTACATAATCGCAATTCGCAACATGTGTCTCTATCATATATTCAAAGAGTGTTTTCCAATATTTGCACAAATATTTAAATTGGATTGTTAACTACATCCTTTCAAATTTTAGGATAATTATAAATTAGATATTGCAGTACATTTTGCTTTTGATGTCTTTTGGTATTTTTACTTCTTTCCACAGGCTAGCTGGACAAATGCTCTGATACCACTTGTAATGTCCCATTTCAGGACATTTGATAGTTTCTTCCTGAGTACTATAATTTTTTGACAATATTTTCTATATCCATTCCTTAATGTTTGAAGATACCTTTATACTCAGTATTTCAAAGGGTGGTGACTTATTGCTTATATTAATTATATATGATTATATATTATATATTAACAATGTGTTAATATTACTTAAATATAATCATATTATATATTAATATGATGTTAATATTAATTAAATAATATATGATTATTTATTATATATTATATTGATTATATATGATTGTATAATATATATGAATCCTTTTTTTATAATTATTTAGTATAGATATAATTGTCATACACTATAATACATAAAATAGTTAATATAGGTGTATTTATTATTTATAGCATGACAATTAAATATCTAATTATATATAGATAGATAGATAGTTTTATATATATATATATATATATATATAATATATAACGAGTTATATTTGTAACTTAAAATAATTATAATTTATTCTATATAAATTCTTGATTATTAATATTATACCCTTTATGTATAATTAATTTATATACTAAAATGGGGATATCACAATTATTGAGTTTTTTAGAGAAATAAATAGAATCCAAGTGATATAGAGGCCAAGAAATTCAGTTCGTGTCAAGCTTAGTATGAGCCAAGAATCACCATTGAAGAACAGTTTGGTTGAGCTCCAGTATGGTATTAGTGGTAAGTAAGATAGTTTTGTATAATTGTTTGGAATGGCACATAATCACATTTAAAATATTTTTGTCAAGTTGGAAGTGCATTTTATAGATCATGAAGCTAATCAAGGAGTTGATTATGCATCTAATAAAGGATCATCAATCCATATGTAAGGAAATCCGCAAATCAAAAAATTGCAAGGACTAAGTAGAAAAGGGAATGAATATAGATCATCAATTGGGATCTAGAAGATTCACCAAACAACTATTTAAGAAGGGTTTATGACCTGGTTCTTGTGTGTGGAGCATATGTGATTAAGAGTTTGGTTGTATGCAAAGTAGAAGGTGAATTAGGTAAAGTGACCGAACAGTGTAGTGAATAGTTTTGAGTAGAGTTATTGAATATTAATCATAGAGAGGTGATAATACATTGCATATAAGAGATCAAACATAAGCATTAAAGTACAAATTGAAGAATCAAGTACTGATACATTTTAATAGGAGTTTAAAAGCTTAAAGCTCTTACTAGTTTGGCTTTAACATACCTTTGTAAATATCCTAACAAAGTACTCACTTATATGTAATGTAAAATCCTTTAATCAAGGTAGACCTAATACTATGGTAAGCCTTTAATAGTGTAGACCCCTCATAGGGTAGATCATCAGAAGTGATTAAATATTGTAGCCTTAATGAACACATTTTATTGTTGCAATGGTGAAGATTTTATGGGTGTCATTCCCACCACAATTTTACCTTCACCTTGGAGGGTTTATGTGTTACCAAATCTTTGTGTTAAGTGTGTTATGTGTTTGTGAGTTTAATTCATGCAATTAGAAGTTAGATATGATGTTATGTTGAAGTATATGAGTGCATTGATATGAGGTTAATGTTCAAATGAGGGTTTAAGTAAAGACATCAAATATGTTTCATAATTGAAGAGTTTAAAGTTTAATACATCTTGATTCACCCCACCCCACTCTCAGTATCTTACTTTCTTTATTATATTTCCAACCAAATATGGTCAATCGGTTAGGTAGCACATGGTTTTAGCTCATTATTTATGTAATACCACTTGGTGGTTTTGTGGGAGCTTTCCACTATAAAAGAAACCACAAGGGTATTTTTTGATAATGAGGGACAATGCCAAGGAGAATTTGTGAGTTTGGAAGCATAGCATAGGATGTGTGCATTCATGATTTTTCACATGAATTTAGTGGTTGTGGCTATGGCTTTGAAGGTTTTCATGGTTGTATTGCAATGTTGTTTTGTTGAATAATACATGGTGATGGATACTTTTGGAGGTTGGGTTTTTTCCCTCAATGATGGCTTCCCAAGGTATATCTTGTGTCACATTTTTGTGGTATTTTGTCTATTCTCTTTCATGTGGATTCTAAGTTTTTTTTATTTGAATATATTATGGGTTATGTAGAAATGGTGATATTTTCAATTGCAAGTTTCCTTACACACAACTTCTTATTTCATTCATCCTTACATTGTATATGTTCATAGATCTCAAGATAAACCATTTTCTCCAGCTATCCTTTGAACTACTTATACCATGACCTATAATATTATCACTGGACAAGATTATAAGAGTTTGGGACTTGGTATTACTAAACATAGTATTAAGATTTTTTTTACCTTTCCCAAAAATAATATAAGAAAGGAATTAGCTATTTTCCCCCTCACAATGTTCCTCCTACCTTTCCTCATCGATGACCTCCTCTTCATCTTCTTCTTCCCACTCCATATTTACCTCTTCACACTACGTGAGAAGCTTTAGAAATGAGAGTCTATTATCCCTATGAAAATAAATTTATTACTAAATTTTCAATTTTTTTCTACAATAATGAATATTTTCTTTGCGATTAAATTGAATTTTCTTTATATGTTCATGATAAAGCTAAAAATGGTAAGATTTCTTATACACAAGTTATTATAGTTCTTCATTAGTTCAGTTGGCATTTCTAAACCCTATTAGGGCCTCTCTCTATTCTATATAAAATGTTGAAGAGTGGGACAATAAGTCCTTCTCCTTGTTCCTCTTAATTGGGGAGAAAGCTCATGTTGGAAATATAAGGTAGGCTAGGTTACTAAGAGGGGAAGGGTAAATCAAGAACCAATACAATATTAAACTTACTTCACCAATTAATCCTTTATATATTATTCCGAACTATTTGCATGCATGAACAAAATAAAAAATTCATAATACTTTGACACAAGATATGGTGACCCGAAAACCTTCCAAATAGAAAGTAAAACTGGAGTGGGGATGATACCTACAAGCTTTAGTATTGTAGTATAAAGTGGGCCTATTAAGACTTACAATTGGTCACTTCTAATAACCTACCCTATTAGGACCAATAAGGACTATTAGTCCACCTTAAAAAAAAGATTTTCAAACATACAATTAAGTGTGCAATTTGTTAGGATATTTAGCAAAAGACTATTAAGTCCACCTTGTTAGAGGATTTGACTAATGCACCTGTTAGGATGAACTAGTAGCTGATCTTTGATCTATAACTTTGATTTGTTGTATGAAATTCCTTGAATTACAATGATCACCTTGTTGTGATAGATAAGTCTCTACAATTGCTTATCCTACTTGTAGCCTTCACTAATTCTCTCTCATCTTCTTCTTTACAATATTACAATCATACAATGGATATGATATAATAAATTACATATATATCAATCCATAAATTACCCTTTGGAGTTTGCTATAATACCAAATTCATCATAATTCACAAAGTTGGCCCAACAATTGTAACTCAAGTTCTAAAGACAACTCGGTGGTGTTTTGACACTTGGCAAACACTGTCAACACTCAAAAAACTCTAGCACTCAATTGACCTTAGAAGCTCGGTCCATACTAATCACTTTGAGTAGATGGAACTCAGTTAGCACTATATGACTTGGTGAGCACTAAGAAACTTGATAGATATAGAATTCACTCGGTTGATATTGAATGGCTCGGTCAACACTGAATTCACTAGGTTAACACTATGAGCTTGATAGACATTGTTATGCTCAATTAACATTACAATGCTTGGTTAACACTATGACCTTCTTCCCTTCAACTGTAGAGCTTAGTAGCCATTTCTAAACTTAGTTTACATTGTGCATTGCCTCTGAAGCTTAGTAAACACTGTAGAACTCAGCAAGCACTGTGAATTGTCTCAAATGCTTAGTAGATGCTATGAAGCATGGTATGAACTACAAACTATCTAGCTGGCTCGATAGAAACTAAAACACTTGGTTAACACTGCTAGATGAGTGGTAAGATTGGTAGCAACTATATAGCTTAGTAGCAATGAAACCAACTGACTAAGTGTTAAGTCAATAATAAACAAATGATTTGACCATAAGGTCAACAATCTCCTACTTTGGCATTAATAAAAAAAACACTTAGCATTCCAAGAATCTAAATTCTCAAAATTACAAGTCAAAAACTCCCTTTATCAATAATTTGTGTCTTCAACTCAATAACCTCTTACTCTATTTTTTTTATTTTCCAAAATTTTTTTTTTTTGTAAACATATTTCCCGCTAACTGCACATGTGGTACCTCTTATATTACTACTCCGCCATATATATCTCCTTTATACATATAGTTGGAGTATACTATAATCTTCTCCTCTTTATGCATCTTCTCTCCCTTATACATATAATCTTCTCCCCCTTTTTGACATAAATGCCAAAGGTGAAAAATATTTACAAGTTAATACCAAAATGGGACAAGAAATCAGAATGTACCTTCAAAATTATTTCCATGGTCTTGTTCTAATTTTGTTGTAATGCCTTGGATGCATGTAAGGCTATCTAAAATTCTTTTGAGAGTTCCATCATGTGATCGGCTATGGAGAAGTTATTCTCATGAACCAATGTCTTTGCATGTATAATGTGCTTCTCTAGTGTGTCCATGTTAGGGGAACTCATTCCCTAACTATCTATAAGTGTATCTCTAATTCTAGCTTCTTCCCTTAACAATTTTTCTTGTAGATCTATTAAGTATCTAATATTTGTGAAGTGTGCAGAACTACAACTAGGATCAAGTGATCGTTGATGTGCACTTTCCTTCATACCCTCATCTATCTTGGATAGTTTGTATTCTATATCCTTCATGAAGATAGATGTATCACTTAACTTGAAAAACAAAGAAACAACATTATTTACATGTGTTTCCAGAGTAGAAAGAATAGCAGATAACTCTACTTGGTCAATAGAAATCTTTCGTGCTACTTGCTCCAAAACTTTGTTCTCAATTTTCTCTCTGCTCTGTGCAATATTTTTTCTTGTCCATTTAGTTCTTCATTGCATTTTTTGACAATATCAACTAATTGATCTAAAATAGGTTAAGTTTCATCAACTTCAATGCTCAAAGAATCAACAAATATGCTCTTGATGTCCTCAAAGTCATGATTTTGCTTTTTCCTCTCTTCTCTGAGATTTTTCTTGTTACCCCTCTTTTTCCATAATTCCCAAGGGTTTCAATTTGTTCAAGACTGAGGTTAGAGGTATCCCAATTTGGAACAACAATTTCCTCATCCAAAAAAAATTCTTCATCTATACCCTTTTCTATCAAAGTAGAAGAAACAATTTATTTTCCCTTGGTCTTAACTTATGTTCTTGGTTGAGGCTTAACCTCAATTTTCATTGCACTTATTATAGACATACTTGGTATGGTAACAAGAATAGAAAAATTGGGAACAAGACCAAATGTGGAAATAGATGGAATATTGATATACCTATCTATTTCTCGATAGAGCCTAATGATGGAAGGACTTGTTGCTTGATAGATGAAGTGTTAGGCATTATAGTCATTTAATACTCAATAGAGTAACTGTAGAGATGGGTTGGGTGTTAGGTGATCTAGTTGTAAACACAACCAACTTGGTAGAGATCTTCTTTAAGCTTGATTGTACTAAGGCATTGCTCTAAGAGTGAGGAAGGGAGGCCTTAACCTCTATTGTTATTTTCTCTACATCAATTTCTTGAATGTTTTCAATTTTAGGTAGATTTCCTCTTGTAGCTTCATGTTCTTCTTCATCATCAATTTCATCTTCTACATTGTCAACTTCCTCATCATCAATGTTCTCATTTTCTTTTTCAACATCTTAATCATCCTCCTTGTCATCTATTTGCACAACATGACCACTGGCCTTATGCAGCATATAGATATTTTTCCATGCAGTAGTATTTAAATTTACAACTCATTCAATGTCTTTTCCAAGGATTAGTAATGCATTGAATTTAGGTGTGAGCTTTTTCTCATTCTTTTTCAATGAATCCTTCACCTCCTTGTCTAATAGATTAAGCATCAATTTTCTCAAGGTTTTCTCTCTAATTTATTTTCCCACATGGAGTACATTCTCCCACACTAGTATATATAACTACCTTCAAATTTTCATCAAGGACTTGTTTGACCAGTTCATCTAGAGAGTACTTCCATTTTTCTATTCTTTCCACTAGGGAATCTTAAATCTAATTCTTTTTTTCTACGCTCCTAGTGTCATACTTGAGTGATTTTAAGGATCCCATGCCTCCTCCTTCTAATCTTTTCAATTTCTCCTCAAAGGTAGGGGTAGACTTTTGAAATATGATCTTCTCTGCTTCATCTTCACCTTCACCTAGTTTCAGCTTCTTCTTTGACCTTGAAGTTCTTCTAGTGAGTATAGCATTAGAAGACTTTGTAGGTTTTGTTATTATTAACTTCCCTTTCTTCTTGGGAAGCTCCTCTTCCTTGGGTTTAGCTTCATCTAGCCCATCCTCTTCTTCTCCTTCTTCTTCTATATCATCTCCTTTTCCTTCTATAAGCATTAAAGGAGAGGTTGATGATTTGGTTTTCTTTATTATTTTCTCAATTCTTTTCCTTCTCCTGTTTACTACCTGGGGAAACTTGATCTCAAGCTCAATTCTATCTTTAGCCTCTTCATATGTTCTAAATTATTTTTCCTTTGGATCCATAGGCTCATTCAATAGAGCTTCAATAGTATCTTTAGTGTCATCAATTTTAACCTTATAACCCAAAGGTTATACCCATGCCCCTCTAGGTCTGACTACTTGAATGTAAACCTTGTCATAGTCTACCAGAAAAAAGATATCCTACTCATAGTCATCTACCAATTTATTTGATATCCTATATCTATTATGCATTTTCTCTTTGAATCCTTCAGAGTAATTATCCATTATACTTTTGATTTTTTCTCCCATCTCTGCTATAAATTCATTTATTCGGTACAATACTAGAGTATCTTTCTTCCATACTATAATTCCTTTAGAAGGGAAAAACTTTTGAATATAGAAGAATAAATAGGTTTAAATAGAGCCAAACTTAAATGGATTTTTCTTGGAGACTTAGATACTCTCCATGTTTTTTCCTAATTGACTCAACAGTAGCTTGGCAAGTTTAAAAGATAAATCATTTTTCACCACCTTCAATGATAAGTCAACTGCTTCATAGGGAACAATGTTCAACCTACTTGAGCTATATATCTTGTGAGAAAACACATGTATTCCAAAATTTAATTCCATTTCTATAACTATACTTAGATTCATGCCTCTTCCATCCCACTTGGCAAGAATCCTTTTAGCTAGTTCAACCCAACCTAGGCTTTTTAGGGCTTTCCCTTTGTTTATCATAGGTAACCTAGTAATCATTTGCATTATTTCTTTATGATCTGGATAGTGTGATCCAACCACAAATGCATGTCATGAACTATACTCAGGATGTATCTGATTCATTTTCCTTGGAAGTCTCTTGGTAGGTGCATCATGTCTATCAAACCCTTTGTCTCCAAATGTACATGCTTGGGTTTTAGAACACCATCCACACATATTTGGTTGTATGCTTCATTAAATTCTAGGGTTCCAAGCTCTCCGATTGAATAATGGAAGAATGACCTAATGTCATGTGTGAGGAGTACCTTCAATGGAATCTAAGATTACACTCCAGTTGGGTCAAGTACCTCTACAATTGTTGGTGCCAATTTGAATCTAGGAGCTTTGCAATCCTCTCCACAAACTAACATTTTAGAACCTTTCTTTGTCTTGCTATTTGAAGATTCCATTTCTTAGTAGAGTTTCAAACATGGGAAAATCTTCAGCAATAGTTGTTTTAAATCACTTAGGGGCTCTAAAGTCACTCTTTTCTCTATGCTCTAAAAATTCACTGTGAAATAATATATTTGGTTTCCTTCTTTTAATGAATTTCATCTTTTACAATTGTCATTAATGCTTCATACACACATTCTCTCAGTGACAAACTGTCCTCCACTCGATTTGGTCTTAAATGCTTGGAAGACATTTTTAACTCAGTAAGGTCTCTATCACTCAATCTAAACTTGGTAGTTAGAGAGTTACCAACTCAGCATCTGCATCCAAAATTATAGTGCATCCTAACCTTGCTTGGTAAGGTCTTGTGACTTGACCTTGATCGGTCGTGTCTCCTACTTTGACCATTGCTTGGTGATCCTTATACATCTTAAATGTTGATTGGATCTTTCTTCTTGCTAACTAGAATTGGTAAGAGATTTCTCTTTCTAAATCTTAGCTCCAACAATTTTCATGGACTTTTAAGTTGAAATGGTTTAGTCACCCAACTCATTGACTTGGGTGTCAATAATTTCAAAACTCTGGCTTTTATTCTCAGGATATTTCTGCATCCATTGCTACCTCATTTGTCTTCTAATATTGTTGGCTTAGCTTTCTTTTCATCTTCAACTCTTCCTATGTTCATATAGTTCTTGACAAGATGTCCAAGTTCTATACAAACAAAACATCTCTTTGTAGTGTCTCTTTTCCTCATATGATGTTTTACACAATTTTCTCCAATGTGTCCAAACTCACCATATTAGTGACATCTACACCATGTAGTGTAATCCCATCCAAATATAGCTTTCATAATTTTCTCTGTTGGGTTCCACTTCTTGGTTTTTCATTCTAAAGATCTATGTCCTTTCTTGTTGTAATTGAAATACTTTCCTTCAAATTTAGACTTCTCTTTGCATTCACTTGTTCGGTGTTCAGGCTTGTTTCAATTGTAGTGCTTTCCACTAAACTTTAATTTACCATTACTCCAACATTTATTAGATGTATGACCTATCTTACCATAATGATTTTAGGTAGGTATATGATTCCTATGATCTCCTTGCTGAGATTATTCACCTTCTTCTGTGTATCCTATTCCAACTTTGCCTTTGTGTCTATACTAATTTTTCTCATTCAATTCATTCATGCTTTCTTGAGATTTCATCATCCTCACAATTGTTTTCTTCTCTATGTTGAGGTCATTTTACAGTCTTTCATTCTATGGTCTTAGATTCATAAGCTCTTCATTTGCACTAGTGAGTTGATCAATAAAATATGCTTTCTGAATGGACAGTTGGTGGATTCCATTATCTTTTTCTTCTATCTTTTCAATAAGCAATCTCTTTACTTCTTTGACTTTATCCATTAGTTCTAATTTTTCACACATTCTGACTAATTAGATTTCTTTCTCTTTTTTAGTTGTCTGACTTGTTCTTGGAGATTAATATTTTTCTCAAGTAGGTCTTTGATTGATGCATCTGAACATTTCTCTTAACATAAGTCTTCAATTCTTTCATCAATGTAGACATTTTCATTCAATTGTTTTGCTAGTTCCTTCCTTCTTTGCAAGCATTGAGAGAGATAATCCTTTTCTTTTCTAAGATTTCTAATGGCCAATTCTAGATCCAACTTCTCAATTTCAATAGCCTTTTCTAGCTTGTATACCTCCATTGCCTGTAACCTTTTCTCAAGTTGTCAAACTTCTGAAGTGAGAACCAAATGCTCTGATACCAATTGTTGGAAATATAAGGTAGATTAGGTTACTTAGAGGTAAGAGTTGAATCAGGAACCAATAAAATCTTAAATGTACTTCAAAAATTAATCCTTTATATATTATTCTAAACTAGTTGCATGCATGAAAGAATGAAAGCAATAAAACATTTATAATACTTTGACACAAGATATGGTGAGCCAAAAACCTTCCAAATAGAAATTAAAACTATGCTAAGGATGATACCCACAAGCTTTAGTATTGCAATATAAAGTTGGTCTGTTAAGGCTTACAATTGGTCACTTCTGATGACCTACCCTATTAGGAGCAATAAGGACTATTAGTCCACCTTGTGAAAGGATTTACAAACATAGAATGAAGTATCTACTCTGTTAGAAGATTTAGCAAAAGATTGTTAAGTCCACTTTGTTAGAGGATTTGACTAATGCACCTATTAGGATGAACCAGTGGTTGAGCTCTTATCTATTGATTTGTTGTATGAGATTCCCTGAATTACAATGATCACCTTGTTGTGATATATAAGTCTCTGCAATTCCTTAAATTGATTTTAGCCTTCACTAATTTTCTCTCATCTATTTCTTCACAATATTACAATGATACAATGGATATGATTTAATATATTACATATATATCAGTCCATCAATTACCTTCTAGAGTCAGCTACAATACCAAATTCATCATAATTCACAAAGTCAGCCCAACTGATGTAACTCAGGTTCTAAAGACAACTCAATGATGTTCTAACACTCGACAAATACTGTCAACACTCAAAAAAATTTGGCACTCAGTTGACCTTAGAAGCTTGGTCCATACTGATCACATCAAGTATCTAGAACTTGGTCAGTACTGTATGACTCAATGAACACTAAGAAAATTAGTAGATATAGAATTCACTTGGTTGACACTGAATGGCTTAGTCAACACTAAATTCACTAGGTAAACACTACAAGCTCAGTAGACACTATTATTCTTGGTCAATATTACAAAGTTTGGTTAACACTATGATCTCCTTCACTTCAATTGGAGAGATTGGTAGCCATTGTATTGCTCAATTTACACTGTGCATTGCCTCTACAACTCAGCAAACATTGTAGAACTCGACAAGCACTGTAAATTTTCTCAAATGCTTGGTAGATACTATGAAGCTTGGTATGAACTATAAACTCTCTATCTAGCTTGGTAGCAACTGAAACACTTGGTTATCACTACTAGATGAATGGTAAGCACAGTAGCAACTATAGAGCTTAGTAAAAATTAAACTAATTGACTAAGTGTTAAGTCAGTAATAAACAAATGATTTGACCATACAATGAATAGGTCCATCTTCTATTCGAATATATTTTTATCCTTATTGTATGTTTCTCTATACCTTGATATCCCTTCTAGTAAGATATATTCACTAGGAAGTGTATATTTTCTATCCAAGAAATGCTTTAGGGTTCTTCATATCTTATCACCTACTCCCTTTCTCGTCTTGTGCATTTATATTCCTTGTAAATGTATACTCTGTATTTCTTCTATTACTATTTTTTATCATTTATGTTATAGGAGATCTATCCTAGAGGGATTATCTTTCTCTCTTTTCTTTTTTAAGGATCCATTTTTTATTTTTCTCGTGACAACTAAGTAGGCATAGCACATGGTATCATTTCTTCTTCTTGTTTCATTTCTCTATAGATTGGTATTTTTTTATGATACATTTTTATCTTTAGGTATGTAATTTTTTTTCATACAAGATATGATTTTCATTGCCTAATAATTCTTTCTGTATATGGGAATTAAGTATTTAATAATCATTTATTGCATCTATAATTTACTTAATATATGATCTCTTTCCCAACACACACACACATATACATATATATAAATGTGTGTGTGTGTGTGTGTGTGTGTGTGTGTGTGTGTGTGTGTGTGTGTGTGTGTGTGTGTGTGTGTGTGTGTGTGTGTGTGTGTGTGTTGGAATTTCATATCCTATGGTGTATCTTACCTTATCTCCATGGTGTTGCATTATTATGTGATACATTATGTTTGATATAGGGTGTTTATTTTTGTGCAAGGTTGAATTATGTTCATGGCTTATAATTTATCTTTATATCTTACAAGATTTTGTTAATCATTTTATAATCTACCATGGATTTCTCATTATTTCCTCATACTTTGGGGGAGGGGGTTATTTTTACATTCTTTCTCTCTTTCTCAAAGGATCAAATTTTCTTATAAACTATTATTTCTTTATCATGTGGCATTCTTTTTCTATAAGAAATTGTTGTCTTGATCATGATTCTCTCTTACAATAGGTGTGTATCCTTGATCATTTCCTCTTCTTTATTTTCAAAAATATGTTCATTATAAACATTTTCCTTCACTGTGTGTTTTAAATTTTTAAATCCTTCATCCATGAATCACTATTTTCCCTAGACACAAGGGGTTGGATAGGTGCATTCTTGTTCTCTCCCCCACTCTCTTTTATCTTGAATTTTTTATCTTTGTTTGATACACTCCTCTTGAATTATATTTATTTCTAACAATATATCTTCCTTTCAAGGGTTTCTTCTCATAAGTAACATATTCTTTCATAATTATATATTTTCTTATCTCTCAAAACCCAATGTTCTTCACTAATTTTTTGGCATAAATTGTCATTTAAGGATATATCCCTGATACTAGATGTAGCTATCCTTGATTCTCTTCCTTGTAATGATGATACAATGCAAGGCTAGATGTGCCCCCCTTGGAGGTGACCTATCCCCCATAAAATAACCATGCTGCAAAAAAAAAAGAGAGAGATTTAGATCCAAAATAACACTTACTCTCATAATAAAATCAGAAGATTTACATCCAACATGCTAGGTTGTAAGGCCTTCCTAGTGACTATCATTACAATGAAGAATAAAAATCAAATATCATATGAGATCTTCCACCTCCTATCCATCATCCCTTAAGATTCTCCTAGTTACTCCACACTAACAAAAAAATCCTCTAGACAACATAAGACTTTATGCTTATACCAAACATTCCACAAGTTATTACTATAGATTATATTAAATAAACACATAGAAAAAGGCCCAAGTTTACAATTATGACCAACTCATAAGATAAAATAAACCTATGAAACCCTAGATATAGGTCTATGCACTATCCAACAATCTAGATCTAAGATCAAATAAGATAAGTCCCATGGACTGGAGATCACATAAAAAATTTCCAAAGGTTGTCCAACAAAGGAAGATCATGCTACCAGTATCCACAAAAAGAATTGTAAATTTAACATTATCAATCCAAATATTATGTAAATATAGCAAACAATCTAGAGATAGGCACCAAAAATAACCCCAAACTCAAAGAATATAGCATCCTCAAAAACTAAGCTTGATGCCCCTACATCAAACTCTTGAGGTAAATAGAAAAGTGTATCCCACACTTTGATTCTAAAATAAATATTTGCATTCAACTTCATCTTCACCAAAGGTTTACAATTCATCAAAGACAAGACAATACACATGCAACTCAACCATATTTGCTCCATCCATTCAAATTTCAAAATCATTTGTACCATAGGTAACCCATCAGCATGATCACTCAGAGGAACGAATTGAACCACATTATGATCCACAAATAATATCTACAACTTATCATCTGAGCCAACAATAGTAGAATCCTCAAACATGAAAACCATGTCAGCATCATAATGCAACTCCAAAACCCAATCAACACCATGTAAGCTCAAATCCAAAATAGTAGCAACATGTAAATCCTCAACCATGTAGACCACAAGAAAATCATAATCAAGAACATATAAATCCAAATTGGTAGTAGCATGTAGATCCTCAACCACATCATAAATAAGTGAATCCACATCAAAAACATGTAATTCCAACTCTACATCCATATAAACACCTATATCATCAACATGTAGATCTATGTCCTTATCAATAACAATAGAATCCCTAACCATATAAGTAGTAACATGTGAATCCAAAACCATATTCATATTAGTAGGAATATGTAATTCCTCATCAACACAAGTGAAACTCTCATCATGAGAAATATTAGTTCCCACAATAAGATGATCTACAATTTCTACGTCACTTCCATCCATCTTTTCATGAAAAATAAAAGACACCTCACCAACTTCAGAAAAGTCATCATGCACTTCTTTTATCTATAATGTTTCTTTATCTATGAACATCTTCTTCTTTGAATAATCCTTTTGATTAGCCAAACAACTCTCTTCTTTATCAAAATATGCCAACTCAAACAATACATCCTCATCTCTTCAATCCTCTTATTGAATTTAACCAAAAATTAATCCAACTTATCTATCAAGTTCCTCTCAAAGTGTAACTACCTCACATCAGTGATCTAATTGCAAGACTCCAACTGTCTCACACTCTGTAGTCTTCTTTACATCTTTGCAAGCCACCAAAATTCAAAAATAAATCCCTCAAGGAAAATTCAATCTTCTCACATCAATATTTTATAACCAGAATGATTCATTATGAGTCCTCTTTAATTGTGAGCCAAAACCACAGTCAACCATCTCACAATAAAGAGATCTCAAGATCCATAGGTAATCAATCCATTACACAACTATCACAAGATCAAATTCTTCTCTGATACCATTTTATATAGTACAAGTTCATATGTACCCCCTTTGGAGGTGACTAGCCCCCAAACAATAAACACACAATGAAAAATAAACAATAACATAGAGATTGAGATCCAAAACAAAACTTATTCTCATAATAGAGTCATAATATTTATATCCAACATGTTAGGTTATAAGGATTTCCTAATTACAGCCATTACAATGAAGAATATAGCTCAAATATCATATGAAAGATTCCACCTCCTAGTTATCATCCCTTAGGGTGCTCCTAGTTACTCCATGCTAAACATGAATTTATCTAGACAACACAAGACTCTATACTTATACCAAAAATTCCACAAGTTTTCTTGACATATTACATTAAATAAACACTTAGTAAATGCCCCAAATTTACAAACATAACTAACTCATAAGATAAAATAAACATATGCAACCTTAAACATAGTTCCACACAATAACCAATTATCTAGATCCAAGATCGTGTAAGATAACTCCCATGAAATAAACATTGTGGAAAAAATCTTTAAAGTTTGTCGAACAAAGGAATTAGAACATGCTACTAGGAGCTACCAAAATAGTTGTAACTTGAACACAATCAATCCAAATATTATGTGAACATAGGGAATAGTCTATAGATAGGCCCTAAACATAACCCTAAGCTCCCAAATCATAGCATCCTCAAAAACTGAGCTTGATGCTCATGCATAAGATTGATATGGATACTTAGTCATCATAAGGAGGGGCAAACATATGACCTCCTTGTAATATAGTTTACTTTTTATGCACTTTTAATTTTACACTCAAGATGTCACTCCCTAATGGGAATAAGTGACACTTCTCCATCCTAGGAAGATGCATTTACACAAACACACTTATCTCTATGGATAATGGACCCTTGTCCATCTACAAAAAGCATAGACATATTTTAAATTTGTGGTGATACCAAGGAATTGATTCATATGTGTGTATATACATGAATATGCATGAAAAGGTTTCCAAGAGGTGTATAGGATTGATTATAAGGCACACAAACCTGTTAGATTATTTGATTCTATTTTTTGTTTATTCATTATAAGACACACAAACCTCATTGGGAAAGATAATCATCTCTCTCTCTCTCTCTCTCTCTCTCTCTCTCTCTCTCTCTCTCTCTCTCTCTCTCTCTCTCTCTCTCTGTGTGTATGTGTAATGCCCCACTAAGGGGTCCAAAGAATTAACCTAAAATTTCACTAAGTTTGGTAGCATTTTTATTTTTTATTTTTTTTTAAATATGAAAGTTAAACCATACACATAGTAATGGAAGCAATAACAACATTCAACTGAAAGTATACATAAACTTACATAAAAGGTTACATTCTTCAAGCATCCCTTAATGTTGAATCACATCTAAAATTAACTAATATCAATTCCATCTAACATCACATCCTCATGAAGTAATAATAATAAATCCAACATTCTTAAACAATATACTTTTGTTCTGAATGTCCCCTAGTACATTACATATCAAAAAGCTCAATCATCCACTGTACATGTCACAGGGTATGAAAGGCTTAAAAGAATATACATATGTGAAAATAAATTACATCATCCTATTCGAATCCATGATGCAAATGCAATAAAGTAAATAAAACCAAATACCATACATGATTCATCATCATCATAAAAGATAACCA
Organism: Cupressus sempervirens; assembly: GCA_028749045.1. Lineage (NCBI taxonomy): Eukaryota > Viridiplantae > Streptophyta > Pinopsida > Cupressales > Cupressaceae > Cupressus > Cupressus sempervirens. The sequence goes on along the minus strand of CM053792.1, from coordinate 573,661,101 downwards.
TATATCAACCATAATTATCTAAGTGCACGGTTCCTCCCAACCATAAATAGCATCATTAGACCATCGTGGGTCCTAGCCATCCCTCCATTCGTAAAATTCCAAATCATCGAAGAGATCATCAATATTAACATAGTAGGAATTTCACTCCTAAAACATACTACATCATATGCAAAAAAGAAATCTAACATGCAAAGTAAAGCATAAGATAACATCATCTAACATATGCAAATCATCAATGTAAGTATACATGTCCACCATCATAATCCATCAATAGAATGAAGATAGATGCCAACAAAGAATGCATCAGCCACAGTGTCTCAAACGGATCTCAAATGGTAAAAGTGAAAAAAGCACTACCACCCGACCGCGTGGAACCTAAATGGTCCACTCCCACCATGCTAAGGAGATAATCTGAAGTCCCAAATAGGATATCAAATCACATAGCACAAATACTCTCTAAGTCCAGGAATCCTAAAAGTATACTAACTCAAAGGTTCCAACACAAACTGACATCTAATCCTAGAGGCACATAAAAACATGTAGGAAACCTACTATGCAAGCAAGAAAGTTTCATCGCACAAATCACACTAGAGTTACCTTGGTAGTCTCCCAATAGACCCTGGCCCCCTAGTGATCCCTATGCAGCCACTAGTACCCTCTCATACAAACGAGGCATACTACGGAATGCAAGGTCACAACCAAGTGTTCTCTCTACTCCCATCCTAGTCTATACTAGCACTCCAGGCATGGGCAAGAACAAAACAACTATCTTATTAGGTTCATTTAAGTCAGTATTAGGTGTGATGTTTTCACTTTTTAAAACAACTTACAATGAGTTGCCGTGGAAGCCTCTTAGGGCCCCGAGCCCCATTGCAAGCCACTTCCTGACACTACAAGTAGATAACCTACCCTAAGCTCATGGAATCATAATTCACAAAATCACCACAGTCATATACAAGTGACTGGAAAAATACCAAAAGATAATCCACAATAACAGTATCAAATCTCCATGAGCAACTGAAAAGCATCCATAGATAATAATGACCACAATAGTTCTCTATTGGCAACTAAAGGTATCACTGATAATCATAATATCCATTGGTTCTCAACAACCAAAAAGCATCTCAAAGTAATATTGATCAAAGACTCCAAAAATGGTTGAGTCAAAACATGTCACAACATGACATCATCAAGATCAAAACAAACACTTTAGTCCCATTAAGGCGACTGGAAAGTAACCCAAGTATAAATGATTGATGACTCAAAAATGGTTAGGTCAAGTATCTCAAATACATACACCTTAGCTTCATACAAGAAGACTGAAAAGCAATAACAACCAGTAAATACAAACATCTCATAGAGCATACCATCACATTACCATGGTTGGGTTTAGAAAGATCGAGATCAAATAACATCAACATGCCATCACAATCATAACCCCCGAGCCTCTGATAGACATCCTATAACTGGTCAACAATCTAGTCAACCCAAAAACCCAAAACAAGAAGCATAGAGAAAACACAAAATGCAAGCACATGTTTTGGTTTGCTAAAATTGCATAGTTGAATTAAGTATGGAGGTCTCAATTTCTGTTAGCAAGTATACTTCAAGTGTATAGGTTCTTCATTTAATCTACAAGTCAACCCATCTATCCCCTTGATTATGATATAGAACAATTCCCTAAGTAATCAAAAGATAATTATTTACTTATTAAATCATTCACTTTGTTTTACTTAAATCAATTTTATTAATGATTAGATAAAACTTCCTTATCTCTAAGAAGTGTTCCCCCTTATTCAAATTATTAGGATAAGGCTTATCAACTTTCAATTAAATCAAATCAATTAAAACTTCGTTGTATAACCTAATTATCAATTAAATTTAGTTAATTCTAGCATTAATTAAATTAATTAATAATTACATAACTATGTTAACGAGCCAATGGATAACAATCGATTAATAATTTAGCAATTATTTCTTAAATTAAAAATCAACTACTTTCTAATCCATTAATATTCAAATTAATAATCTAATGATAACTTGTTAATAAATACTAACAAGTTAAATTTAAAACAAATTTATTAATAAATCTACAATACTAGATTCATTATTTTTAATGAATTTCATATCTCTTTTTGATTTAACAATAATTAACAAATTATTATTAAATCGATAATTCATATTTAACAATTATCAACATTTAACACTTATAAAGTAACAATGTTAAAGTCAAATACTGGAGATATATAAATATATATAACTTACAATATTATTACAAATTCAAAATGCAATTAATAACCGAATTTCATATAATCATATTATAAAATGATATATTTATAAAACAAAAGTACTACCTCTGCAATTTGAAGCATGGGCGCAGGCTTTAAAGCCGCTGCCATCATCACATACAACAATGTCGTGCGGTCCTGCCTTTATCGCAAGGCCTGCGACAGCAAGCTCGTCCGTCGGCGGTCCTACAAAGGAAACGGGGTGGGGTAAAACACCCCCCCCCCCCCCCCCCCCCACCCCCTCCCAACCACATTTAATTCTTTATTTTTTAAGCATTTTTTTATAAAACGTTTCTATCCTATGCAATTTGAATTATTTTAAGATATATTCGAATATTATAAGAAACATTTTTCAATATACATATATATGTATATATGTATATGTATATATGTATATGTATATATAGATATATATATACATATATACATATATGTATATGTATATATGTATATGTATATATATACATATACATATACATATACATATACATATATGTATATATATACATAGACATACATATATATATATACACGCAAAATGTTATTAAGCACTACAGCATTTTAATAATAAACATATATATATATATATATATATATATATATATATGTATGTATGTATGTATGTATGTATGTATGTATGTATGTATGTATGCAAATTTGTATATTTAAAAAGAGAACATATACATATTTTTTAAACAAAAAGGACTTTCCAATTCTATATATATATATATATATATGTATATGTATATACATATGTATATGTATATGTATATACATATGTATATGTATATGTATATACATATGTATATGTATATGTATATACATATGTATATGTATATGTATATACATATGTATATGTATATGTATATACATATGTATATGTATATGTATATACATATGTATATGTATATGTATATACATATGTATATGTATATGTATATACATATGTATATGTATATGTATATACATATGTATATGTATATGTATATACATATGTATATGTATATGTATATGTATATACAGATGTATATGAATATATATATATATATATATATATATATACATATACATATACATATATATATATATATATATATACATATACATATATATATATATGTATATGTATATGTATATATATATATATATGTATATGTATATGTATATACATATGTATATGTATATATATATATATACATATACATATATACATATCCATATATATATACATATATACATATCCATATATATATACATATATATATATACATATATATATACACGTAGAATGTTATTAAGCACTATAGCATTTTAATAATAAACACACACACACACACACACACATATTTATATATATGTATGTATTGTTAGAGTAAATAATTAATATCTAATTATTTATTCTATTGCTTAAGCTTACTTAGGTCATGCATTTATTTAATATTTCATATTTAATGCATGTAGTGGTTAGTTGTTGACAACTCGAGAGTTTTCTCCTTTTTTAGCATATTCCACTTTTTGTGGATGTGTGCTGAGTTGTCAATCTTATCTTCTACCTCCTTCCAGCTTGTTCTACAAGCTTCCTGGAGCTCTTTATATTCGGGCTCTCTCTCATTGTAATAATATCGATCATCATATCATTTCTTATTGTAAATACATTTATTCTTGTGTTTGCATTATGATGGCTCTCATGTCCGTTTAGGGTTTTGCCCATGCTCCATGCTCCTCCCCTTCTATGGCTTCTCTTTGACAGGTTCGCATGCAGGTGATCTTGGTGTCTTCAGAGTTGGCTTTCCTCAACTCCAACATGGTATCAGAGCCTTCCTGCTGCTGCTTCGTTGAAAAAATTTTGAAGCCGTGATTTGAAGTCACAAACCCTAGTTTGTTTGTGCAATTTTTCTTCAAATCAGGGGATCAGCGAATTTTTGGAGCACTTTGGGCCCAAACGGACATCACCATTGGATCCGGAAGGCCATTTGCAATCAGGATTCATATAAAACTTGTCATTTTTGGAGACAGGGCAATTTTGGCAATTTTTTGAGGCTTCCAGGGTCGCTGCCGTACGAATCGTACGGACGCAGAGCGTAAAAAAAATTTAAAAAAAGGGTTTACGGGCGCACCGCCGCCGCGCCACCGTGGGGCCGCCACCGTGCCACCCGCGTGCCGCCCGCAGCGGCCGCAGCAGGCAGCGCCGCCCGCGCTCCACCGCGGCCCAGCCGCCTCCTGGCCGCCGCCCTCCGCCGGCGGCGCCTCTCCAGCTCTCAGCCCGCGCTCCGCCGCGGCCCGGTCTCCTCCCGGTTCCGTCGCCTCTACGGCCGCCTCCGCCTGACAACTCCGCCCGCCAGCTGTGCAGCCGAGTCAGCGACCATTCAGCAGCCTCTGCACAGTCAGCGACACGTGGCGTCTTCTGCCGCGTTCTGTGATTGACACGTGGCAGGCGTGCCACGTGGCACATTGCCACGTGGCCCCTGCCACATCATCATCTGTAATGCCACGTGGCACTCTTTTTGGCTGCGACAGCCACCAAACCGTCAAATTTAATCGCATGACTTGCTGACGTCAGCGCTGCATCAGCCCTTGCATGCACCTCTCCCGATTGGTTTTGGACCTACCTTTGGTTTTTTGGCCATAACTCTTGCATACGGAGGTATTTTTCCAATCCGAAAGAAGCGCCGAAAAGCTGGTTCCGAGACGAAGATTTTGGTGTAGGTATTTTTTGGTTTTGATGCTTTTTTATTTCCTATTTTTTCTGTTGAAGTTTGAAGTCTTGTTTTTGACTCCGGCATGCATATCTTTTACATCCCATGTCATTTTTTTGAAAACTTTATATTTCTGGAAAGCTGGTTCTGTGTTCTTTTCAGAAATGTAGTCCTTTTTCTTCGTTTTTGGCCTCTTCTCTTTCTATCATAGTTTTGGCATTTTTTCTCTATGGTGGATATTTTGAGTGTTTTAGGCCCGAGGATCGTTTTCTTGGCATGGTTTGCTTTCTTTTCGGCTGTACTTTCTTTTGGTTCAGCTCTTTTTCAGTTCTGATCATTGTAGCTATCCTTTTGAAGCACTTTTCTATTTCGCACTGAGATAAACTGTCACTTTTGCATTCTAGGAGTCATGAACGTTGTTTTGAGTCAACTGTGCATGCACTATTTCATAAAGCACCATGGGGGGGATTATTTGTTTGCTGTTTTAGGCATTCTCCCTTTTTCAAGTGAGTGTCCCTTCCACGAAATTAGCCCCATGCAGAGTCAGTTAGACCGTGTCTTTATCGGTGTCTGTACCTCTTTCCTTCTCTCCTCGTTCTTGGTTCGTTTGCAGGAGATTTTGGCTCACCTTCTCAGTTGCCTGTCATCACACCCCGTCTGCATTAAGGGGGGGTTATGCTATGTTCTAATGCATCCATGGTTCGATGGTTCGATAGTGTGAACTATGTATTCAGTGGTTGATCCTACATACAAGGCGATTACAGTGGCTGGCTACCTATGCATTTCGGTGAGATGGATCATCTACCATATAGACATGCTCAGTTCGTGCCTTCTTCTTCCATGGAGGTTTCTTCAGATCAGCAATTTGGCAGATTTGCGGCTTCTTCATGCTTCAGTGATGCTACTTCTTCATAATCATTCCTTGTTCCTGTTTTAGGGGACAATTTCCCTAGTTGGAGACTTCTTCAGCTCTTCACTGGGTTCTTACCTCTTTTTGGGGGAGGGTTTTTCCCATGTGGTTTTCTCTCTTTCCTCGCTTACAGAGGTTGCATTCTTCTTGCATTGTACATGGGTACCTAACATGGCCTCGTTTCCGGGACCCATTATGCATTTCATCTTTGTTTTGTGAGCTTAAGGCATTTCCCTAAGTTGCACTTAAGGGGGGGTGTTAGAGTAAATAATTAATATCTAATTATTTATTCTATTGCTTAAGCTTACTTAGGTCATGCATTTATTTAATATTTCATATTTAATGCATGTAGTGGTTAGTTGTTGACAACTCGGGAGTTTTCTCCTTTTTTAGCATATTCCACTTTTTGTGGATGTGTGCTGAGTTGTCAATCTTATCTTCTACCTCCTTCCAGCTTGTTCTACAAGCTTCCTGGAGCTCTTTATATTCGGGCTCTCTCTCATTGTAATAATATCGATCATCATATCATTTCTTATTGTAAATACATTTATTCTTGTGTTTGCATTATGATGGCTCTCATGTCCGTTTAGGGTTTTGCCCATGCTCCATGCTCCTCCCCTTCTATAGCTTCTCTTTGACAGGTTTGCATGCAGGTGATCTTGGCGTCTTCGGAGTTTTCTTTCCTCAACTCCAACATGTATATATGTACGTAGATTTATATATTTAAAAAGAGAACATATACATAGTTTTTAAACAAAAAGGGCTTTCCAATTCTATAATTTAAAAATTTTCTTTAAAAATAATTGTTCTCTAAATTTACCCACTAATTTCTTTTAAACAGGTTTGTCCATATGCATCTAAGACCCTAACCCCATAGTTTCCTCAAATCTACGCATATGAGAATTTCTTATATAGAATTTAACTACCCATGACAAAATGCATACAACTAAGATATTCAATATATGAAAATCCTCAGAAAGCATTCAGAAGACACGAAGAAGACAGGAAGTGCAAGAAATGAAAATAGCATATGCAAAAATCACAAGTGTCTACCTGGACACTGATGCTAAATCACTTCTCCTCAGAATTTGTAGAGCAAGCTCCTTCCTTCTCCAACGTTCTCGAGTCCTCCAAATACATTCCTCGAGCTTCTAGGAGTGCCTAAATATAAAGAACTCCCAGGAAGCACCTAGAATGTCTCTAGAATCAACCAGAAGATGAGATAAGCGTTGAGAACTAAGCACGAGCTTTTTCCAACCTTCTAAATGAGTCACAAGGTTGTAGACACCATGTGCTTAATTTGTGCACTAACTCCCGTGTTGTTGATATATGTGCAATCAAGAGGTGCATTTACTCCTAGGTAGACTTATAACTTTTATTTTAATTCTTTTATTATTTCTATTATTATTATTTATTTATTATTATTATTATTATTAATTTTAATTTTTTTTATTTAATTATTTTTCTCAATTAATTCCCCATTTAATTAATTAAAATCAAAATATCAAAATATCATGACATTATATTAATTCTTCCAAAATAATTAAATTATTAATTAAATCTTTTAATTTTAGACTTAATTAATAGAAAATTCACCAAAAACCTCCAAAATAAAATATGAAAACCCATCGTAGAACAATCCATACAAAATCAGTCTAAAGGATTAAAATCACAAATTATGTCATCCGACACATTCAGAAGGTAAAACATCTCAAATACTTGTCCTACATCTCTAGGACAAATGGTTTAAGGGTTTAGGATTTGGACTCGAGAATTTATCTTCCCTCTCTTACCACTGAGATAGTGAAATAGGGTACGCTCATCTCAAAAATTCAGGGAAGTCGATACTCGGTACCTGCAACCTGCATAAAAACCATGCATGTACATACAATATATATATATATATATATATGCTAAGCTAAATAGGCAATGGCAGGAAGTGGTGCATCATGTAGATCCCAACTAGCAGGTGACTACGACTCCCTTCCTTAACCACATCAAAAACACCATACAATAAGAGAACAAACACGCACATCATACACATGCAAGTATGGGGTAAGTATCCATAAGAAAACACATGTGACAATAAACCATCTAACTAATCATCATCAATAACTGAAAGTAATGTAATAATCATCATGCATATATGAAATATAGAGTCTAAGTAATCACATCATATATCAACTGAATTTGTAACAATATCTAATAATCTCAAAATAATATTACTAATAATCGTCAACATAAAACTAGCCCTAAAAGAGTTCGACAATGATAACAAAAATGCGAACTAGGGGTAGGCACTACACTCTCTCTCTCTCTCTCTCTCTCTCTCTCTCTCTCTCTCTCTCTCTCATGTTATTAGGATAGAATCATGAGGGACATCATTATCGGTGATTATCTTGTCTTTCCTATGTGATCTTTTATTCTTTTTAATAGCCTTCAAAATATGACATTAGTGTGTGAGACATTTCTTCATCTTAGGTATTTGTTACTCGTGGTATTGAATTTTAATATTAACCCTTTTGTGTCTTTTAATTTTTTGGTTATTTTTCTATCATTTTCCTTTGTTTCTTTTCTTTTCTTTTTTTTTGAGCTCTTATGCATGGTAATGAAATTAGGATCCTATGTTTTAAGGGCTTATGTCCTTTCTCATTGTAACGTGTCTCTTATCTCTTCATCTCTCTTCTTTTTCCTTTATCGAGAGTATGACTTACCTCAAGATTCCAATGTAGTGGGGGATAAATGTATAATCTTAAAGTAGAAGCACTTAATTTTGAGACCTCATATCCCTCCTTAGTGCGGTTTTGGTCTCTCTTTCTTCTTCAAATATTTCTCAAATTTATAGATCATCTCTCATTTCTATGCATGGCCCTTTAGGTGTCATTTTATCACCTTTTTAGTCATATCTTCCAAAAATTATTTCTCAAATATTTCTACACTTTCCCTTAGACCTTGGGGTAGTGTGGTTTTGGTCTCTCTTTCTTCTTCAAATATTTTTCAAATGTATAGATCATCTCTCATTTCTATGCAAGGCCCTTTAGGTGTCATTTTATCAGCTTTTTAGCATATCTTCCAAAAATTATTTCTCAAATATTTCTACACTTTCCCTTAGACCTTGGGGTCCTCTTTTTTTGAGATATCCATAGATATAGGTTTACTTGGTCAACCTATAATTGTATAGATCAACTAGACCAACCTATACCTAGAGGGATTTAGGTCTAGAGTGTCTCAGGTGTTTAAATTGTTTTATTCTTCTCATGGGTTATCCTACTTTGTTTCAATCCTAAAAAATCAGTATAAAAGGAGGCCTAGGCATTTTAGATCCATTCATCATCTACACGTATCAATTAAGAAAAATAATACATGTGTACTTGATACATAGAGAAAGTATTCAAGATCTAGCATTTCTTTCTTACATCAAGGTTCTTCCTTCAAGGTGGTAGTGGAGTTTGGATTCTAAAGAGGAGATCTTCCATTCATTCATCCAAGTTATTTTTTTCTTCATTAAGCCATAGCACAAACATTTTTATTCATAAGGTTTTGACTTCTATGGTTTCCTTTTGATTCCTTCCAGTCAAGGCTCTTACATTTTCATACTTGATTACATACTAAAAATAATTGCATCTACAAAGGTAATTATGTTTCTCATTATTCAATTTAATTTAACCACATGCTAGCATTTTCATTATCAATCTTTACAATCCAATCTCAAGGTTGATTAGTTTATCTAGGATTTGACCAAGGAAATCCCTCATCCAATAAACAAAACCATTTTACTTGTGATCATAATTGAGAATTTGGATACAAAAATTATCATCCAAGGGCTACAGGAAAAGTATGGCTTGAATTTTTTTTGGTGCTTTGACCTACTGGTATACATCACCCAGATTTCCATGTACCTAGAGATCTAAGGTTTTTCATATTTTTTAGGTTTTTTTTCTTGGTCGTAGATCCATGGTTAGACTATTAGATACTATTTTAGATTCAAAGTTTTAAAGTAGAAAGGTATTTTCTCTTGCATATTTTACCATCAAATTTCTACCCTTATTTTAATCTCATATCATGGGTCTATTTTCATACTTTAATTGGGTTTATTTCACACATATATCTCCTAGATCTATCTTACCTTTGTCATTTAATCAAAAAGTTCAATTTTATTCACATTGCACATCTAAACTTAAGTAATATTGCATGAAAGAGGACTTTCTTGAATACTTACTAAACTTTGCATTTAGTTTTGGTTTCCCTTCATCATATTTAGGTTTTGCTAAAATAACTTGAGTTATATTGAGAGTTATATTTGGAAGCCCCTATTTCTCTTATATTTGAATGTTAGTGGCAAGTGGAAGTCTTGTATTTAAAACATCTTATTTAACCTTCTTCCATTTGTTCACTATATAGATAATTGTTCTTGAACTGATAACATGGGAAGACTTTGAGAACATGAATAATGGATAGATTACATTTAGAATATATTATAGTGTATTGCAAATTAAATTGAGTCAATATCCTTTTATAGTGATTTCAAAATTAAAATTGGAAGGCTCGACTGTACTAGGTACGAAAACAAATTGAAAATCCTAAAAATTGCCCATGAGTTGAAGGAAAATGCCTTAGCTAAGGGATGAGCTTGTCTCTAAAATAAGGGTGAGGTATTACCTTGGCCTTTAATTAAGGTTTTATGTACCACAGGATGGCCACTAAGATATAGGATATAGAAAAAGAAGAGCGAAAGATAGGCAAAAACTCAAGAAAGGCAACAGTTTGATCATAAATGCATCCATGAACCTAGGATATTGATAAAAGGAGGGCCAAAAGGTCTTACAAATAAATTTTACACTTTTTAAGATGGTACATTTAGCCCCATGTTTGGCATAAGTATGATTCAAATTCATACTCATGGTAAAGTAGATCAAATGCATAATATGATGATCCAAGAGCATCTTGGGTTTGGAGAAATTTACATCAACCAAAAATATTATATGTTAATTTTTTTATTTTTTTCTAGTTTTTTTTATCATTTCAATGATCTTTGTTTTGATCAAGTATGAACTATTGATGTTTAGTGTATGATCTAGACCTAGTTTAGTTTATATTCCCAATTGTGTAGCTCATTTCTTTCGTTGTTTCTCAAGTTATGATTTATCTTCTCTCAGGTAGCATACTCTTGCAAACTTTTATGAATGTTGGTGGATTTAAATCTTGTGATGGAAATTTATGATTGTATATATTTGGTCATGCATTGGGATATGTTATTATATCATGTAAGCACCTAAATCTAGGATTGTAAGTGTTCAAACATTATATTTCATTTGTTCCTTATGATTTGAGACCAAACCTAATTTTTATAATATGTTTCCTATTCTTGGAGAATATTTTGGATCTTGTTGCTTACTTGCATATCATGATGCCTATATATTATGTTCTAATGTATCTCTTGAGGAATTAGTTCTTGGTATAAAGGCTATAGTCATTATAATTCATACCTGAGGCCTTTGACCGAATATTGTAATAAAACAAACATGTAAAAGCTTGAAACATAAAAATACCAATTATTTAACTTATGTACACCTAATTATCTATTAATTAATTTTTATCTATCTTTCTTATTTTTGAATACTTAGTGTTTATTTTGTGTTTAATCTTGTTGCACAATTATAGTAGTCTCCTTGAGGTCTCTGATTGAACAGTGTGTCAATTATCCCATCAAGATTTAGGAGACAATGAAATTTTTAGCATGAATGTTGACAATATTCCTTTGGGGGAGTATCCTAATCATTTCTAGAGCACATGCAAGATTCTTAGAATGATTGACATATTTAATTCATAAATATATTTTTCATTGATGTCAACATAGTATTATTTTTGTGAAGACTAGCAGATTAGCAAACAAAGAATAAGGTCATACGGATGGAGTATTGACTATCAGATCAAGCATAGTTAAAGAAGTGTTCTAAACTATGTCATATAATGACATGGTTAAGTGTGCATGAAGAAAGTTGAAGACATGCATAGCATATGTTTCATTTACAACAAAATATATATAGATAGAGTACCTAAGAATCCATTTTTGGTATTTGGATTGTATCTCCTAACAGAGATAGAATCACGATATGTGGAGTTGGATAGTGATAGTAGATAGTCTAATGATGAAATTGGTGAGTGCACAAGGTCTGAGGTCACACATGTGAGAAGTTGTGAAGATTGTGAGTTGACGGTGTCGTATAATTATAAAATAATTAATTTTCTTAAAGAGGTACTATTATAATTAATTGTGAAAGCCTCAAAGCCAACTTAAGGAATTATTTTGATGATATGGTATAAAGGCAGGATATTTTCCTTGTTTGGAAATGAGCATGAAGTGTAGATTGTGCAAACAAGAGAAGAGTATTTGATAAATGCAAGTAAGCAACCTAAGCAATTATTGGATGCAAAGTTGGTGATCTGGTATTAAGATCAGGATAGAGGATTGGTCTAGTTGATAGGACAGAGAAAGAGGAAGCATAAGTATAGTTTATTCTATTATTCTACAAGAAATAATATGAAGATTAGTTGGATAGTGAGTCTAGTGGTCTTTTCCTGGAAGTTGTTTGGACAATGGGTTCATCTGCCTTCTACAACTCTTAACAATGTTGGCACAACTCCTAACAGGGTTGAAATCTTCTAATATGGATTCAAAGTCTCCTAATAGGGACTCATATGCACTGAATGTAATTCACTAACTCCTATAATAGGGTTCATCCTCTAACAAGTAATATGTATATCAGTACATCATTTTTTGTGTACCATACCCATTGGGCTATTATGTATGAGTATATTCTTATGGTTATTGATTATATTGCGCACATGGTTAAGGATTAATAAGGTTTATAAATGTTCTAATAGTTGGATAACTGATTTAATACCCCCCCCCCCCCCCCTGCGCCTCGCCCCCATCAGTTATCTTGGTGAACTTTACTTTCCAAAAATTGGTATCAGAGCCTCAGTTCCTTAAAGAGAAAGCTTAATAGCTTTGGGAGATCAATGGTACCGGTGGGTCACTTCATAAAAGAAAGTTCAAATTATGATGGAGTTAATTTTGACATTCAAAAGATGGAGCTTCTTGGTGAGATATCAGAAGTGTCTATAGAACAAGACATTGAGTTTTCAGATCCATGATCTTTTTTTTGCATACAAAATAATAGAAGCATAAGTAAAGAAAAATCTAGATCTGAAGAAGACAAGAAGATCAAAGAAGGTATTGATCTTCTTATGAAAAGAGAACCAGAAGGTATGAAATTTTTTGTTTATTGGACATGTAAATAATGTGGTCATTTTTCATCTAGGTGTCCTAAGAGGGTAAGAAAAACTAGAAAGAATTTTCTTTTTGATGATGATGAAAAATTTAAAGCAAGTATGGAAATATTCTTGAATGATAGTAATGATGATGAACTTGAATTGATTGAGAAAGAAGAATTAATGGAAGAAATATATTTAGTAGCTATTGTTGATGATGAAGAAGAAGATAATTCTAAACTTTTAAAAAAACATATTAAAGTTTTATTTGAGACTAATAATGATTTACAGAATGATGCTTAATTTATTGAGTAAAAGGATGAACAAAGAAGAGATTAGAGTTGAGGTGGCAACTCCTACACCAAATAGGAATTTAGCAAAAAATCACCCTTTTGAACAAATTGTTGGAAGCAAAGATAAAGGAGTAATGGCAAGAAATAGAGCACATAAGGAATTATTTTTAATTTCTCAAGTTGAAACTAAGACAATAGATGAGACATGCAAGGATGATCATTGGATTCAAGAAATGAAGGAAGAACTAGATCATATTGTGAAGAATGAGACATGGCAATGGGTTCCTAGGTCTAAGGACAAGAAAGTTATAGGAATGAAATGGGTATTCAAAAATAAGATGAATTAATAAGGTGAATTTGTAAGGAATAAAGCTAGTTTGGTATAAAAAAATTATTCATAGCAAGAAGGTATAGACTATGAGGAGACATTTTCCCCTATTACTAAAATGGAAGTAGTAAGAATGTTCCTGACTTATGTGGAAAATAAGAAGTTTAAAATGTATCAGATGGATGTTAAGTCAAAAAATTTGAATGGAGAACTTGAAGAAGAGGTCTACATTGAGTAGCCTAAAGGATTTCCTTTGATAGAAGAAAAAGACATGGTATGTAGATTGAAGAAAGAACTATATGGTCTAAAGCAAGCACCTAGAACTTGGTATGCAAGATTGGACAAATATTTGGCAAAGTTGGGAGTTTCTAAAAGTATGGTAGATAGTTATTTTTATTTGAAAGAAATTAAGAATCGATTATTGATCATTTTCATATTTTTTGATGAAATAATCTTTGGAGGTAATGATAAAGCAAGTGATAAGTTTTTTGATGAAATGAAGAATCAATTTGAGATTAGTATGATTGGTAAGATGAAGTTTTTCTTAGGTCTATAGATTGTACAAAATAGAGATGGCATTTTCATATCACAAGCTAAGTATTTAAAAGACTTATTGAAAATATTTGGCTTGAAAAATTATAAGCTTGTTGGTACACCTATGATAATTGGTCATAAGTTGTCTAGCAAAGATGAGACACCTATAATTAAGAAAAAGAAGCATAGATCTATGATTAGAGGTTTGCAATATCTAACTCACACCAGACCAAATATAGAAAATGTAGTTGGGATAGTAACAAGATTTCAAGTTGGTCCTAAGGAATCCCATTATCCAATAGTAAAGAGGATATTCAAATACACCTAATTATGGATTATGGTATGACAAATCAAGTGATTTCATTTTGCGTTCTTTTATACTAATGTGGATTGGGCAAGCAATATAGATGACAGAAAGAGCACTAATGGTGGAGCATTTTTCCTTGGAGAAAGATTGGTCTCTTGGCCAAGAAAGAAATAGGATTGCATTTCACAGAGCATAGCAAAAGAAAAGTATGTAGTAGCAGCAAAAAATTGCAATCAGATCATGTGGATGAAGCAGATGTCAAAGGACATTGGGATATAATTTTCACAACCTATTATCATACATTGTGATAACACAAGTACAGTGAGTATGTCTAAGAATCATGTGTTGAATTCTAAGACTACGCATATATCAATTAAGTATCATGTTTTGAGAGAGAAAGTTGTAGAGAAAGAAATTGGATTAGAGAATGTAAGTACAAAAGAGTAGATTGTAGATATATTTACAAATCATTTACCTAAAGATGCATTTGACTATTTGTGAGGTATGCTTGGGGTTATACCCTTTCCTACTTCTAAATAGATGATACAGAGATTACATCAGTCCAGCAATACAGAGCACTATTATTTGATTGGGTTGAATGTTGATGCTTCCTATATGGGGGAGTTTTTGAGATGAGCAGAGTCATCAAGGACTCTTGATAAATGGTTTCAAATAGTGTCTTTGGAAACTTGAGCTAGTTGAAGACTTGGAGTAGATGATTGGCACAATGAAGCCTTTGGCATTAATGTCAATGGGGGAGAAGTATATATAAAAAAACATCTCCTATGAATGGGGAAAAAGAAGCACCATGAATGGGGGAGAAGATACTCTAATGGGAGAGAGATCATGTACATGAAAGACATCTCCTATGTATGGGGGAGAAGTATTTTTGATGTCAATGGGGAGAAACATTGAATGTGGAAGAGTCAGAGCTATTCTAGAGAGTCAAAGTTTGAACAACAGATAATTTTGATCCTAAAGAAGAGTTATGGACAAAGAAGTGTTCTAGTAAGTTTCAAAATTTATTGTTGAAGATGATTTGAAAAGAAGAGAACAGTAGCTACTACAACAGAGCTCGATTTGGTATTCTTGGAACTTAGATGTTTTTCATCTATGTTTTCATCAATGCCAAAGGGGGAGATTATTAACATGAATTCTGATGCTATTCCTTTGGGAGATTATCCTAAGCACTACTAGACTATGCAAGAGATTTTTCAAATATTTGACATGTTGCATTCATGACTATGTTTGTCATTGATGTCAACATAGTATTGTTTATGCGAAGACTAATAGAGTAGAAGATAGAGAATGCGGTCATACAGATGGAGTATTGACTATTAGGTCAAGTGAAATTAAGGACATGTTCTACACTATGTATTGATGATGTGGTTAAGTTTACATGAACAAATTCAAAGATAAGAAAAAGATATAATTGATTTACAGAGAACATTATACGGACAGAGTACCTGAGAAGCAGTTTTTGATGTTTGGATTGTATCTCCTAACAAAGATATAATTACAATATGTGAATTTAGATAGTGATAGTAGAGAATATGATGATGACATCAGTGATTTTACAAGTTCTAAGTTCACACATGTGAGAAGTTGTAAAGACTATGAGCCAACAATGTTGTGTAGTTGTAAAATAATTAATTGTCTTAAAGAAGTCCTATTATAATTAATTGGAAATGCCTCAAGGACAACTCAAGGAATTATTTTGAGGATATGGTATAAAGATAGGATATTTTCCTTATTTAAAAATTAGAATGAAGTGTGGATTGTGTGAACAATATCAAAGTATTTAGTAAATGCGAGTAAGCGATCAAGGAGATTATTGGATGTGAAGTTGGTGATCTAGTATTAAGATCAAGATAGAGGGCTGGTATGGTTAACAAGATAGAGAGAGAGGAAGCACAAATATATTTTATTCTATTATTCTACAAGGAATAATATGGAGATCAATTGGACAGTGAGTCCATTGGTCTTGCCCTTGAAGCTTTTTTGACAGTGGGTCCATCTACCTTCTACAACTTCTAACAGGGTTGGAATCTCCTAATAGGGATTCAAAGTCTCCTAACAAGGACTTAGATACATTATTGAATGTAGTTTATTGACTCCTAATAGGGTCCATCCTCTAACAAGTAATATTTATATTAGTAAATCATTTTGTGGGTATCATACGCATCAGGATTTTCCCTCTAATTAACATATCTAGTGTTATTATGTATAAGTATCTTCTTATGATTGTTGATTATATTGCTCACATGGTTAAGGATTAATAAGGTTAATATTTTTTTTTTTAGTTGGATATTTGGTCCACACCACCCCCCCCCCCCCCCCCCCCCAGTTATCTTGGTGGATTTTACTTAATCAATCCCCCAATAGACCTGAGTCATCACCAAGTCCAAAATCAAAAGAAGTGAGATATTACTGCCAAAAGAGAAGAAAGAGGGGGGGTGGGTGGTGGGGGTGATTAATTTGTAGAGAAATATCTATGCATATTATGAATCACACAAAAGGTGTGTTGCAAAGGACATAGCATTGATAGTCTAGAAATATTTTCTGGCACGCTAGTCAACCCATCAATAATACATCCTGTAGATAATTAAAATTATCCCAAATACTATATTAATATATTTAATCTTCCTTGTGACATTACAATTGATTATTTATTTTTATCATATTCATCTACCTATTTAATTAAATATCTTCATTTCCTTAAGGTATATAAATTTAATTCAAGTGCATCCCCCTAATGTATTAAATTTATTTAATACAAAGTACTCCATAAATTCCCCTTTTAAATAAATCCTATTTATTTAAAATCTCTCCACATGATTAAAATTCCTAAACCCACTATTAAACCAAATCCTATTTAATTTAATCATAAATCCTACCTAAAGCCTAGTCTACTCTCACCTATCTAAGCCTCCCACTTAAAACTAAGATTAATTAATCTTAAGCCATCTTTTAGCCCCTAACCGATTTCACACACATGTGTGAGAAACTTAGTCCCAAGGATCCCCTCTTTCATTAACTTCTCTAAAAGGTACTCTTACAACTTTGGCCCCCACCCCCTTCCCCAAGGTTTCTCACACATATGTGAGCTTACCTTGAGCCACTCAAACCTTAAAAGCTCATTTTTTACTTTTTTATGGCTTGTCCTTTATTTTGTGTGGCTCCCTTGTGGTACAATGTGGATGCCACATAGATTTAACCTCCTCAAGGTCTCCCTTGGGCCTATAATTAAGATCCTTGTCTTAAGCATTTCTCATATCCTCAATTGCATTATTATCATGCTAGTATTATTCTAGAGATTTTAGATATTTTTAGCTCTAACCCTTCGATATTTGTTTTATGTCTTGCATTTCCATGGTAATTTTTCATTTTTAGTTATTTACATGCATCCATCTCACATCTGTTGAATGCTCTCAAGAGTGGTTGCTTCCATAATCAATTCTTGAGGTATTTTTCACTCATTTAGATTAGTTTCATATCATTTAAATCACTTTGGGATTCAATAGTTGTGTTTGGTGAGAGAACATCAACATCCCTCAATCTTTATCACACTGAAAATGTCCATTTGGGTGTTCTTGTTGAGCTTCTCTGAGGTTGCATGAGACTCTATTTCTTGGTTGCTTTTGGCTTAGTAAAACTCAATTAGTTAGTTTTTTTGTTTCTTAAATTTGATATATGAACATGTAGTTTTACAACTAATACTTTCCTTGTTTAAGAATGCTCCCAAAAGGTTCATTTTTCATGTAAAAATTTTGGCACACCCAATGGGATTCACGTTCCTT
Source organism: Cupressus sempervirens (assembly GCA_028749045.1). Classification (NCBI taxonomy): domain Eukaryota; kingdom Viridiplantae; phylum Streptophyta; class Pinopsida; order Cupressales; family Cupressaceae; genus Cupressus; species Cupressus sempervirens. Next base: position 573,642,670 of record CM053792.1, on the reverse strand, counting down.
TCCTTACTTCAAATTTGAACTCAAACTCGTCATTTTCTACAAAAATTGTGCACTGTCATCTATGTCTTACACAATGTCATCTACATAAATGTATTATCATTTGCACATTTTTTCATATGTTCCTTTCATTCACATGAGTGAATTTTACCTGAGACCACAGACTTTTCTATCATATACATAGTTTGGTGTGTCCGCTTTGTCATCTATGTCATACTTTCATTTGTGACTATGATAACAAAACAAAAAGGGTTGTGTAGTTTCGGTTGATTTTCATCATTTTTTATAATATAAAATTTCTAATTTTAAGAAAAAACTAATAATCACATATTAAACCCAAAAAAAGAACATTATTTATCATATTTATTGATTTTTTTAAGCTTGTGATTAACTCTAACATTTGTACAAGTCTTGGCATGTTATGCATATTTTAGTGTCTATGAATTTAGGGATCTCCATGGTTTAGCATCTCCATTGTTTCGCATATATGAATCATTTCTATTATATGTGCTCTATCATGTTAAGTATCAAGTATTGTCTTGCTTTTTGCTCCTTTTGTCATCTGCGATATTTTTTCATCTGTGAGTATTAGCATGTGCACCCAGCTTTTGGCATCTAAATTATTTCTACAACTTAACCTATTCAAACACTTTTTTAATTGGTCATTCCAATTTGGTTATTTTATTCACAGATATTACTAATCAATTTCATTGTAAATAGTAGATTTTGAGGACCTAAGACTTAGTAAATGGAATGAACATGTATGATTAATCACTTGTACTTGAATTAATGTTACAAATAAACTTGTAATAAAAACAAATTGTTGATTACACTTAAGGATAAAAAAAATCATCCAATCTTGAATGCCTTAAGAAATTAACACACTTTCTTGGAAGGTATGCTTAGGAATTAATAAAAAATGCAATCTTGAAAGCCTAAAGATCAAATAAGAATGTGATGGAACATTTTGATTTTGGTTTTAAACACTTTCATCAAATCTTGAGTACTTAAGGAAAAAATAAAATTTCAAATGAACATTTGGACTTTTTGTAATTTAACTGATTCAAACACTTTTTTAATTGGTCTATCCAGTTTGATTATTTTATTCATGGAGATTATTGGTTATTTTCATTGCAGATAGCATATTTGGAGGACCTTAGACTTAGTAAATGGAATGAACATGTATGATTAATCACTTGTACTTGAATGAATGCTACAAATAAACTTGTAGTAAAAACAAATTGTTGAATGCACTTAAGGCTAAACAAGTTCATTCAATCATGAATGCCTTAAAGAAATTAACACACTTTCTTGGAAGGCATGTTTAGGACTTAATCAAAAACACACTCTTGAATGCCTAAAGATCAAATAAGAATGAAATGGAATATTTTGATTTTGGTTTTAAACACTTTCATAAAATCTTGAGTGCTTAAGGAACAAAGAACATTGCAAATGAACATTTGGAATTGGTGCTTAAAATGAACACACTCTATTACATAATCTAAAGGAACTAGTTCTTATTCCCTCTTATTTAAAAGCTTTAATAATTTATTATCAAGCAAGCGTGCATTGTCAAGTTGGAAAGAATCTTACATGTCGAACATAGGTGTTTGCAAGCATAACTAGTGAACTTTAAAGCTTCAAATTGAGATGAATCAAAATGTCTTGTGTCCTAAAGGAGTGTTTTTTGAACACTACCTTTAGCTCATTTTATTTCTTATAATTCAATGAAATTACATGATATGAGAAAAAAGTTGATTATTTTTTTAGTATTCTCTCCCCTCTCCTTGGTGTATCTTGGGTGTAAGAGAAAGATATAGTTAGTTTTGGGTTCACTTCTAGAGAGTTCTATCTTTTGGGAAATGTGTGTCCCCTAAGGAGAACAACTCAAATTGGTAAATCCCTTTGGTCAATATATAAATTAGAACTAATGTAAACTTTTTCTCAACCCCCAAAGCTTAGGTGAGGTGTATAAATGGTAACCCAAGGTAACAAAACTTTTCTACAATTTTGGCATGGTTTACTAAGCTCATAAGTGAGCCACATGCATACAAATTGATTGTAGGGACACCAAATATTGTATTTCCAACCAACTAGTAGTCACACATTATCCTTGGTATTCTATTTTAATGATTGTAGTGTGGGCTTGCTCATATTGCATTAGTTTAAATTGTACAAGAGGAAACAGTATCCTCTAAAGTTAGTCTCAATTGTGCTTTCATGGTAGAGGCATAAGGCTACTTGGACTTCATCCCTAAAATTCGTCATCTCCATAGAAGGGGAAATTATATTTTCTATGACTTGAAGGTTTTCTAACATGTAAGTTATGTTGATCGACTCTTTATTGACTCACCTCTTAGATTGACAGGAAAACATCACACTAAAACTTGGAGAAATCAAGTTGTGGGCTCATGAATAACATATTAAAACAAAATGGCCTAGGATATGAGGGTGACTTTTTCTTACTTCTACTAAAAAGGAACTATCACTTCACTCACATCATCCATCCAAGTTGGTTTGTCCTTGATGGAATTTTTTTAACTACTTTTCACATTGTGTTTTTAAAACCAGACATCAAACAAATCATAATGAGTGAAACGGTGAGTTGAACATTAGTGAGAGAAAATGGTTTGTGAGTGGGTCCTTTTGATCTTAAAACATTTTCTTGATTCCTTTTGTGTAGTCCAAAATTTTAATTTTTGTTCTTTCCATGTCCAAAGTAATCAAACGTAAGAAGGTAAAACTAGAAAAACCATTTGTCTACAAGGAAAGAAAGAACCTAGCATACAGTGATAAATGATTATGATATGTGATTAAGGATATCAAAGCTAAAGAAGATAGACAAGAAAGTTATGAAAAAATTGAGTGCAATACAAAACTCCCACAATGATCTTATGTCCTAGGATTAAACCAAAGATTTCTATTTCCAGAAATAATTGATTAGATGCCTACATAGTGACCATATCATCCACATTTTTAAAATAGTCTATTTCCAAATATATTTTTTCAAACCTTTTACTCTTCCATTTTAAAATATTCCTCTATAGATAATTATCATTTGAACCTTAATCCTTGAGTTAAAGAGCATCTTAATCATGATCCTTTGTCTAGCATTAGAAAATTAGCATTTTAAAATCCAATCCTAGAAATACTTCTTAACTTAAACCATTAGACCTTCATTCAGAGAAAACTTTCATTATAGTTTCATTCACTCATTTGGAACCACATTTCTATCTCTAAATATTGAGTCTTTTATTTTGGTGTCTTACCTGGCTTGGTATCATTTTTCAATCTCTCATAGGAGAAACATATTATTATCCATTATCCATTTGGTTTGAAAATCCACAAGTTCTCTTGTTGACATGTAGGTTATCTTATACCTTGGTAATTTTTTAGCGTCATATCAAAATCAAAAATCATATCAATCAAGTCCTTGGTCATCAATCAAACTCAAGCAATCCTTGAGGAAATTTCCCTCCTTTTCATATATGTTCATTTGCTATCTCATACTTTTCCCTTCTTCCATAGTATTCATCCATAATTTGGTCATACTTGTATGGTACACATGTGGTCTAATAGGTTTACATTTAATTTCATGTCTCAATTATTGGAATCACAAAGACAATGGGAGTTGGAGAATCCATTCCCTCCCTTGTCAAGATCATTGGGGAGTCCATTCCCTTCTAGTCAAAAAATTAACATGCCTAGATCTACACCAATGAGGGAACCTAAGAGTCTCTTTTAAAACACTACTAAAGGTATTAATGCACAAAATTAGGAAGAATGTTATCAAGATGAAGAGCTTGCTCATGATGTTAACCCTCTTGATGAAGTTCAAGAATTTCTTCCAAACCATATAACTTGGACATGTTAGAAAACTTTATTATGGAAAAAAAGATTGATATCTTCCTAAACCTTATGAAAAATGGTGTTAATCTCCCCACAAGATTTGATAAGAGTACTTTGTTTAGACAAACCACCAAAGATGGTGCTTTGATGTTGTCGAATTTCACTGAAGCACAAATGTCAAGAAAATTAAAGGAACCCATAGTGGAAACAATTATGCACTTACATCATCTCTAAAGCAACCTAATTTCCAATAAAGTATAAAACATGTTCAACAAATACTTAGTGTTGTTCCCAACACAACTACAGATGCTAGTATTTTGCAATCCATCTCAACAGGTCCAACTACGAGATGCTTTAACATTGGGTAAGTACTTATCCAACAAATAGAAGTCACAACTCAACCAGTATATTCCTCGTATGTATACATGGCGTCAATTATGTCAAAATCATCTGTTCTAATCTCCATATTAGCATACTAATACATTAGTCATGGTGGAGCACCTCTACCTCCTCCTCCACCTCCACCTTAAAATATTTTTGAAACCTCATGTAACCTTGGAGAAGGGTTCAACATCAAGCCTCAATCATCATAGGAATAAAAAAATCAATATTTGGCCTGGTGATTACAAGAATTCAAGAATTATGTCCATAATTTGAGAAACTAAGGGATGAAGGGCTTTTTTTTGAGGATATTTTCCCTTTCCCCTTTAACAAATCTATCAACATGATATTGTTTTCACCAAATTTTGAGATTCCTAAATTTGAAAAATACATGGTTGAAAAGTGCCCCATAAAACATCTCAAAAAAAAAATGTATCTTATGTCAAGAAGCTGCCTATAGTGAGGATTACATTAAGAGGCTTTTCACATGGAGTCTTGGAGGTGCCACACTTCAATGGTTGATGAACTTACCATGAGGATATATAGCATCCTTTAATAATGTGACAAGAAAATTTATAGCACAATGCTCACACAATATTGAACATCATGTGTCCTTGAGTGACGTATAACACAAAACAAAGAAATGGTGAGACATTTTCTTATTTCTTACAGAGGTGGTGACACCTTGTGAATCACATGTCATACAAAATTGAAGACTCACACCTAGTATACATATTCATTAAAAACACAATCCCTTAGATGTCTTTCTAGATGAAAATAATTGGTCATGAAGATTTTTCAACCTTGGTCAAGAAAGAAAAAACATTAAGAATGGACTCTTAGAACAAGGTTCCATTAAACATTACACATCTTCATCATCTAACACTAATACCAACAACAATGAAAAGCCTAAGTTTTAGTCCAAAAACAAGGGCATCACACATGATGGTATTATTGATGTCAAGAGTGTCCAGAATTGCCAAGATGTCCATAATAACAATAACAACTATCACAATCTAAACAACGATAATCAAAACCAAAAAAATCAAAATTAATATAATCAACATCAGAATCAAAATCAGAATCAAAATCGAAAAAACAATTATAACAATCATCAATCTCACAATCAAGTGCAATTATTTCCTTGCAACAAAAATAATAATAGAAATAACTTGATGCAGAGCATCATGGAAATCCAACAAAGAATTCCCAAATTAACCATAGAGTTAAATGATCAATACAATTTCTTCAACATGATAGAGACATTAACACATGTGAAATTAACTCTATTCTAATCATGAAAATATAGTTATAAACAATTATCAATAACTCTTCAAATATTGAAAATCACACCAATCCCACATTTAATATTTTAGAATTGGTAATTATATATCATTTCTCCAATTTATAGGAAGATCCAATGGTGCACTAAAAAGTTATGATTATTTTCCCAAAACTAGTCACTATGAATCAGAGTATTGGGCAGTTACAAACGGATTTCACCAAACCTTTAATAACTTCCTCAATAGTGCATTAAATCATCTCAAACCAAAATAAATGGAAATCTTATTCAATTTAATAAAATACCATAATATAAATATACTTGGTTTTAGGTTGTACATTGTCGTACAAGACCTAAAAACAAGAGGAAAAACTTTCAAGACAACAAAACAGTAGATTGAAACAATTAAGATTTGATATCAAAATGCTTCCAATGCTTTCCAATCCTTCTTCAACTTTACATCATGCCTATCAATGACCATTAGAAAGTTTTTTATAGCCTTTACACCTTCATTTGGAAGTTATAACTACTCAACTCCCTCTTATGACCATCCAACTTCCCATTTGTGTTTTCACAACTTTTCAAAAGTTGCATTTGACAACTTCTACAATATTTGACTCAAATAGCTTTACAATATTCACAATAACATTCCAAAAATATTAAAATTTAATAATAATATCTTTTATCATCATTTTATCACTTCATGGTTATTTTATACAAATTTTATCAAATAACCAATTGAAGACCATATTAGGAGAGCTCATTATAATAGGTTCTTTTATCCTTACATAGTGATTCACATTGACTCAAAATGAAATTACCAATGCAAACGTAATTGAATTTAATTATGAATACCAAAGACTACTTTGATGTCTTCTCTTGGTGCTCCTAAACCATAACTACTACAATTACAACAATGATCAAAATAGGAAATTCGAATATTCAACAAACTAGTAGATCACAACTTCATGGTCTTCCCAAAAAAAAAACCTTTTGATGAGAATCATCCTAAAACACCATGGAAAAAAGATAATGAATAATGAATACTATGATTATATTTCATCAAAGGACATGGTACTAGAAAATTCATTAAGGTCAAAATTTATGTTTAGAACCTTACTAACAATGGAGAAATTGAACTCAAAGGACCACCATCCTCTCCAAATGATAAACTAAAGATCTTTCATAAATTTTTCCCTAATAAAAACTATGAGAACAACAATGGAAAAAAAAAAAAAAAAAATTTAATCAAGCTTCAACATCTAATGCACTTCACTATGACTATTCTCCTAACCACATATCAAGCTTTGAGTCCTTGTGTGGAAAAGTAGAAACAAATGATATAGGTGGATTTGACACCATGTGTGGCCACATTAAAGAAGTTGACACCCATGTAAACTTACTTACATTAAAAATATTTAATTATGGTGTCAATGCATGATGGAGAAGAGTTAATTTTCAAGCTTCCCCTTCCAACCACACTAATCATTCAATTCCAAATGTATCAGTTATGTCTTCCACTTCATAAAGACCAACTTCCTTCTATGATCTCATTTCTCACTTAGGGAATAATAATTCACAAATATCCAAACTTTATCTTCTCATGACATCACCTATCCATAAAGAGATCCTTGAGACTGCTCTCTTAGAGTCTCGTGCTCCTTAAAACATCAATGCACCCCAATTCAATGCCATGATCAAAATCTCACTACACAACAACACCTTGTCTTCACAAAAAAATTCACTACCACAATTTTTTGATCCACATTGAAGTCCTTATATAGTGACACAAAATAAAATGAGTGCTTATAGATAAAGAATCTAGTTTAAACCTATATACATTGAAGATGATCTTATTCTTGGGACTTCCAGATGACCTCCTTGATATCAATAAAAGAATAACCATAAAGACATATGATGAGAGAGAGAGAGAGAGAGAATCCAAAGTGGTTATCATTTTACCATTGTGGGTAAGACCCACTATAATAAACATGGAATGGCATGTCCCTGACTTAGACTTGACATATAACATCATTCTTAATAGACCCTAGATACATACACTAAAGGTTGTCCCATCTACTTATGATAAATGCTTAATTTTTCCCCACCATTCAAAGAGATACTTTACCTTTTTCCTTTTGCAAGAGATTAGAAATAACCCAAACAAATTATTTCCCAATCAATGAGATTTCAAAGGTGATACCTAAATATTTGCAAATAATTGAAACGCCTTCCATAATAACTATAGAGACACCTAACACTAATTCAAGTTCTAGTAAAATAAAAGATAAGGTTGAAGCAATCAAGGTTAAAACTATGGAGGATAAGGTCACCTTTGTTTATCAAGGAATGGGAGAGTATAAGTTTGAGAATGCCTTGTGCATTGGAAAATTTCCACTCTCTCCTCGATCATGTGGTAAAATTTCCAAAATACTACCTAATATAGATAAGGAAACCATGCATGTAAAGAAAATGACCTTTAAACATTGCACTTCCCTTAGTGATGAACACATGTAGTCTAATATCCTTGATTGGATTTATGATAGTGGTAAAGATGATCATGTGAAATTCCCTAAAGATAACTATGTCAAGGCCCACCTATTGTTGAAAACATGGTAAATCGTGGCATGGGCCTTAGACTTAATGAAGATGGAATTAGAAATCCCCTTGAGGCTACTATCTATTCTAAAGTATGGGGAGTGGGATTCCTTAAAACCAAGGTATCCTTTGCTAAAAACTATTGTATGATTGAACTTGATTTGAGATTGAAGAGGAAGAATTCTTCAAAGTACCCTTCCAATACATTAAAGATAACCAAAATAACTATGTCAATGCCCTCACCATATTTGACCTTCCATCCACTAACCTTCCCCTCACTAATCTTGACATGATAGACTAGAACCTTCAAGACACACCACTAGCTCTCGACATCTATAACTCTAATGAAGTAGTGATGCCCCTTTTTAGCCTCAAGAATCTCCAAGACTACAAGCATGAGATCAAATAATATGATGAAGCCTACTTTAGTATCCAAGTCAACTCTCTTAGTCGCAAAAGTGAAAAAGGAAATTAAACTCAAAAAATTAAAGAAATGTCTTCTAGTGGAAACCCTATTGGGGCACTTCTAGATGAAGATAAAGATAAAATAAAGGATGCATCTTCTAATCAAAACATCCTTGCGGTGCCAAAAGAAGGAGAAGTTGACATTCCATTCAAAATTATACCACTATAAAATTCATCTATACTAATTGAAGACATCATTCTGATTAACTTGGGTACTATAGAAAATCCACAAATCACCTACATTATTGCTACCCTAAGTTTTGAAAAACAAGAAGTGGTGGCTCAGTTCCTCTAGAAAGGAAAAATCAATTTTGCATGGACTTACAAGGACATACATGGCATAGACACATATTTGGTTGTACATAACCTAGAAGTTGATCCGAAGGCTAAACCACTTAAACATAAATTACGTAAGATGCATCCTAAAGTGACACTCTTGGTCAAAATAGAACAATAGAAGATGTTAGAAGAAAATTTCATTCAACCTAGTAATTACCCTAAATGGTTTTCCAATATTGTACCTATAGTTAAAGCCCCTAGGGGCATACACATCTTTTCAAATTTTTAAGATCTTAATCTCACATGTCTTGAGGATGATTTTTGGCTAACCAATATAAACATTATATTGGATTTAGCTGTCATACATGAAATGTTATCTTTGATGGATAGTTTCTCAGGTTATAATCAAATGAAAAGAAGAAGATCAACACAAAATGGCATTTACTACCCCATGGGGAATTTTCTATTATCAATTCATGTCTTTGGCTTGAATAATGTAAATGCCACTTATCAACATTAATGACCACAACTTACCATAATATTCTACATGTGATTATTGAGGACTATGTTGATGACATTGTTGGAAATATAGATGGAGTAACTAAGAGGGGGTGGGTGAATCAGTTACCACAAAATATATCCACAGATTCTTTAGATGTCTAACAAAACTAATTACTATTGTCACTCGATAAACATACTAAAAATGTTGTAACTCGGTAAATGTAGAGTATGTTTTACTTTAGTAGATCTAACATCAATAATAATTTGCAAACATGAGAGAAAAGAAATGAACACAAGAGGCACTAGATTTAACATGGAAACCCAATATGGTAAAAATCACAAATGTAACTAGTTACTAATTTTCACTCTTCTGAAGTGAACCCTATTAGGAGCCAACCTATTTAAAGGTTACAAAGCACACTGTTAGGTGTGACCTTGTTAGAGGATTTAATCAACCTGTTAGGAGTGGCCTTGTAAGAGGTCTTTAAAACAATTCAATGGAACTATCACCTTGTTAGAGGATTTACAACTGGCTGTTAAACCAACTTTGTTAAGAGATTTTGGATCACTGCTACAATGGTAAGAAAGTAACAATGAAATGACTTGATTTTCATGCAATTGAATTGTTGATTATAGATCTTTGTTCTGCTTCACAAAAACTTGATCCTTCCTAATCAAATATTACTTTGCTACTTCACAAGGATATTTGAACATCCTTCAAGTTTTCTCACACGCTTTCCTTCTCAATCAATCAATACACTTGCATACTACTAAAAATCACAACTTGACCTTATATTTATATCGTTCAAATTATTAAGTCAGCTCAATACAAATTACAATGCCCAATAATCATTACCATAGTTAGCTGGAATCAATACTTGAAATTATTAAACTTTATATTCCAAATCAATAAAATCCTTCAATAGCTAACCCAAGCAGTAGTCCTAAAATGATTTCCTATGTTAACCAATAGAAGCTAGATTAACATAATGAACTTTGCACAAATCCTTTGGCAACTAAGTGAACTCAGTTAATACTAACTCTAACCAACTTTCCTTCATTAACCATGAGAACTTGGTTAACATTGTTTCCTACTAGAATTCTTTCGATGCTTGAGTGAGCTCGGTAGACACTATCTCCATAGAGTAATCTCTAGGAGTACTCGCTAAGTACTTGTTAGACAAGGAAAACTATCTTGCTGACCAAGTGAGCTTAGTGAGCATTGACTAACAAATGATATGACATTTTTGTAACATCAAAGATAACACACAATTAGACAATTGTATCCAACAATCTCCCTCTTTGGCATTGATGGCAACACAACATGTCATAGCACAATAAAATTTATAAACAAAACTTTCTTTGACAGAAAGTTTCCTCCCTCTTAGATTTTTACCAAAAACTTCTCTTTTATGCATAATCTCCCTCTATGAAGGAATTACATAGCTTCTTTCTCAAAAAAAAAATTCAGAAAGATATGACAATAAACTTCTCCCTCTTTGATAGCACATGCCAAAGACAATACATACCAAATTTGTATCAATGTACCTTGAGTATTGATTCATATGCAATATTCTCTTTTGACTGTGCTGCATCAACTAATTGATCTTCAACTTGGTTCTTGCTGATGCATCACTAAAACTTTATTTAGTGAGCTTCAGATAGGGGAATGACCCCTAACTTACCTCTTAGATACAGGAATGCAACCTTGGGTAATGGCTTGGTCAATATGTATGCAATCTGTTCTTTTCTATGAACATATTCCATTCTGATTTCTTTATCCTACACCAATTCTCTGACAAAATGATATTTTATAGCAATATGCTTGGTTTTGGAATGCATCACTGGATTCTTTGATATGTTAATTGTGCTTTTATTATCACAAAACATGACAATTGATTCCTTGATTTCAATCTTCATACCGTGCAACAATTGTTTAAACCAAACAATCTTAGAGCAATTTACTACTGTTGCAATAGATTCTACTTTTGCCATGGATTGGGATGTGCAATTTTTCTTCTTGCTTGTCCAAGATACCAACCTTTTACCAAGAAAGAATGCTCCACCACTTGTACTCTTTCTATCATCAATATTTCTTGCCCAATCAGCATCAATAAACACTTTTAGGTCCAAATTTTCTCCAAGTTCATACCATAAACCATAGTCTTCAGTGCCTTTCAAATATCTCAAGATTATTTTGATTGCCATAATATGATTTTCTCTGGGTTTTGCCAAGAATATTGCCACTATACCAATTGCAAGAGCAATATCAGGTCTTGTATGAACTACATACTATAATTTTCCAATCATTGATCTATATAAGGTCTGATCTCCCTCTTTTGAGTCATCATTTTTTGTAAGCTTTAATCTAGTACACATGGGGGTTCCAACTAGTTTTGAATCTTCCATACCAAACTTCTTCAGTATCTCTTTGATATACTTAGACTAAGTGATGTAGATACCAATCCTGCTCTATTGTATCTGCAATCCAACAAAGAACTTAATCTCACCAAACATGGACATTTCAAATTCTTTGTTGATTTGCTCTAAAAATTATTTGCATAGATCATCATTCCTTGTAAATAAAGTATCATCCACAAATATTTTTACCAATATAATCTTGTTATCTGGTCCTTCCTTGATGTACAAACTATTGTTATCATTAGTTCTCTGAAAACCAATCTGCATAAGGTAGTTATGTAATCTTTCATACCATGCTCTAGGAGCTTGTTTTAGACCATACAAAGCTTTGTGTAGCTTGTAAACCATGTCCCTTTTATCTGGATCAACAAAACCTTTTGGTTGTTCAATGTAGGCTTCTTCATCAAGAATATCATTGAGAAATGAAGATTTAACATCCATCTAATATATCTTAAATCCTTTATGTGTTGCATATCCAAGTAAGGTCCTAACACCTTCCAATCTTGAAATAGGAGCAAAAGTTTCCCCATAATCAATGCCTTCTTCTTGAGAGTAGCCTTTACATACCAATCTAGCTTTGTTTCTTGATACCTTACCATCTTCATTCAACTTATTCATGAATACCCATTTTGTGCCAATCACATTTATGTCTTTGGGCCTAGGCACAAGAGTCTAGGTTTTTTTCTCTATTTGTTCAATTTCTTCATTCATAGTCTAAATTCAACTTTCATTTTCCAATGCATCTTTAACACTTCTAGGTTCAAATTCAACAAGTAAACATGTACCTTTTAGCTTACTTCTTTCCATAGTACCTTCTATTTTATCTCCAATAATCTAATCAGGTGTATGATGCTTTCTGACATACTTGGCTAATACAAGTTCCTTGCCTTTTGAATGAATTGCATTGTCCTCCTCTTGAATTTCAACTTGAGACTCAGGTTGTTCTGTCTGTAGCTCGGCTAGGCATTGGCTCGATAGCTTCAGATTGTATCTTAGATTTGTGACTCAGTAACTATATTGGGTTCTGCAGATGTAGTCTTCTTATTATCAAATATACCTGAAAAAGTGTCAGATTCATAGTAGACAAACCTTATATAGTCTTCTAGTTCTTTCTTTCTTTCTTCTTCAACCATTTCTACAAACTCATCAATTCTCACATGTGCACTTTCTATGATTTTGTGAGTAGACAAATTTAAATATTTATATGCCTTGATTTTGCTAGAGTATTGTAGAAATATACCTTCATCATTTTTTACATCAAACTTTCCTTTTCTAGAATCTTTCAAGATATAACATTTACTTCCAAATACTTTTAGGTAACTTACATTGGGTTTGTATCCATACCAAAGTTCATGGGGAGTCTTGTCTGAATCCTTCTTCAACTGAACTCGGTTCAAAGTATGGACTACAGTGCTGATAGCTTCCTTCTAGTATTTGATAGCAACATTCTTTTCAATCATAAAATTTCTTGCACAATCCATGATGGATCTATTGCTCCTTTTAGCTATTCCATTCTACTCGAGAGTTCCAAGGGTTGATACCTATCTTTTGATTCCTCTTTCAATGCAAAAGTTGTTGAATTCATTGGAGATGAATTCACTACCTCCATCTGATCTTAAGCATTCCAGTATTTTCCATGTTTCTTTCTCTACTCTTTCCAAATACCATTTGAAATTCTCAAATGCCTCTGACTTCTCTCTTAAATACATAACAGTCATCATTCTAAAGTAGTCACCAACAAAAAGAATAAAGAATTTTTCTCCACTATAGCTTTCTATTCCAATGGGTCCACACAAATCAGTATGGACAATTTCCAAGATATATTCAAATTGATAGTTTTTTCTTTTAAAACTAGTCCTTCCCATTTTTCCAATTTGATAGTTCTTGCATAAACGAACATCTGGTTTGTTAAAACTAGGAATACCCTTTACTTTCCTAAATTTTCTTATTTTCACCATGTTATCAAAATTTGCATGACATAACCTTCTATGCCATAGCCAACTTTCTTCAAATTGAGCAATAAAACATGAGCAATCACCAAGATCAAGATAAAATAGGTTACCTTTTGTTTGTTTGCCTAATCCAATCAGTTTTCCTTTGTCATCCAGTAGTCTTGCTTTGCCATGCATGAATTATACCTTGAATCCAATGTTGATAAGCTATGCCACACTCAGTAGATTATGCATTAGTCCTTCAACCCAATAAGAATTATCTCATACAAGTTCATTGGTTAATGAAATATGATCCTTTCCTTTTATGCAACAAGGTTCATTGTTTCCAAATCTTACACTTCCTCCATCATAATGTTCAAAATGTTCAAACTTTGTTTTATCTCTAGTCATATGATGTGTACATCCACTATCTATGATCCATGTATCATTTTTTCTAACATGAGAGATAAGTGCCATCTTATCTCCTTGATCATCAGATTCATCTTTTACAGCAATATAAACTATTTCATCTTCACTATTATCAAAATCCTTAGCCATAAAACATTTTTTCTTACCTTTTTCCTTATATGATTTATGACCTTTGAAATCCTTTTTGTCTTTGTACTTGTGACTCTTCTTTTCATCCTTATCTTTTTTTGGGCACCTGGTAGTAATATGACCAACTTCTTCACATGAAAAATAGATTAAGGGAACTTTACCTTTGTATTTTCCTCTGCCTCTAGAATATTTTATTACAAATAAAGCTTTAAAAACTTCAAGATCACTATCATAACTTTCCTTTGATTCTTCTTCACTTTCTAATTGGATTTCCTTTATTTTCTTGTCTTTCTCCTTAAGTGAAAGCTTGGCCTCAAAAGTAGACTCAATATTTTTGGAAGTTGGAACATAATTGTCAAAGTTGTCTAGCTCAAAAGCTATCAATCTTCCTACTAAGGTATCCAAAGTTATCTTATGATTTGTCTCACACCTCCTTTCTTGAATAGAAAATACTCTAATTTCATAGATAGGAAGAAATGTTCTAATAATTTTACATACAATAGTTTCTTCTTTGATTTCTCCTTCAGATCCTCTAATTGCACTGACACTAGCTTTGACTCTTTCCACATATTTGGCAATATTTTGATCTTCTCTCATTCTCATCTAATCAAATTGTCCTCTAAGGCTTTCTACTTTGGCTCTCCTCACATTTTCATCACCACCATAGATTTTCTTTAGCTTATTTCAAATTTCAAAAGCAGTTTTGCAATCCTTAATCTCATCAAATTCATCATAGCTAAGAGCAGATGCAATATCTATCATCATCGTGTTATGGTTCTTTTTCTCAGAAATATCTCCAACAGATAATGTACTAGTAGGAGTTGTGTATTCTTCATCAAGGTATTTCAAGCCTAAATCACTAATGGAAGCCAGATGAAGTCTCATAAGTCCCTACCATGCTAAAATGTTGTCTCTATTAAGCTTTGGAATTTCTCTCTTGTAAGACATCCTGATCTTTAGCTTAGGTCCTTGAAACCTTTCCTACAAGCACCAAAAGCTCTGTTACCAATTCTTGGAAATATAGATGGAGTAGCTGAGGGGTGGGGGGGTTGAATTAATTACCACAAAATATATCCACATATCCTTTAGATGTCTGAAATAACTAATTATTGATGTCACTCGGTAAACATACTGAAAATGTTGTAACTTGGTAAATGCAGAGTATGTTTTACTTTAGTAGATTTAACATCAATAATAATTTGCAAACATGAGAGAAAAGAAATTAATACAAAAGACACCAAATTTAACATGGAAACCCAATAAGGGAAAAACCACCAATGTAACTAGTTACTGATTTTTACTCTTCTGAAGTGAGCTCTATTAGGAGCCAATCTAGTTAAAGGTTACAAAACACACTATTAGGTGTGACCTTGTTAGAGGATTTAATCACCCTATTAGGAGTGGCCTTGTAAGAATTCTTTAAAATAATTCAATGGAACTATCACCTTGTTAGAGGATTTACAACTGGCTATTAAACCAACTCTGTTAAGAGATTTTGGATCACTGCTACAATGGTAAGAAAGTGATGCAGGAGCATCCAGAAGTATAAGGGCAATCCTATGTCACCAAAAAAAATGTACCTAGAAATAGTTTATGTTTCATGTGTTTTCATTTTTGGATACTCATTTGGGTCAAATAAAGGTTCCAACTCTCACAATTCCACTATCAGTGTTCTGGATTAGAGTATTTAAGCACCTTGGGATACATGTAAATGCCAGAAAAATAGGACTATGTAATTGAACCATAATTATGGTGAATTAGAAGGTGTAAATTGGAGGGAATATTATAATTGTAATTTAGAAAATTCTAGAAAAACTAATCAAGTCAAAAGGTTGGACGGTTTGAAAGTTATCACAGTTTTTCAATTTCTAGAGGCCTCTTGAGAATGCTTCAAAGTCAGGTTCGAGCTATTAAATGACCTCATACAGGGCCAAAAATGGGGGACAAGCTAAGATCATCCATAAGGCTATAGAGCACTTCGAGAGCTTTTTGAAAATATAAACGGTTCGTCAATCAGAGCTACAATTCAAAAGTTATGCCTCCCAGAAGTTCAGTTACCATTTCTGGATTCTTAGAATTTTGCATTGACTTCTAATGCAACTTTTGGAGCCTTCTATTTGGTTGGTGGATGCCGACTAGCACTTTTTAGAATGTATTCCTAATCCTTCACCCTTCAAGGTCTATTTAAGAAAATTTTTGTCATTGTAAAAGGCAGTTCGGAGTGGAGTTTGAGAGAAGGTACTAGGAGAAGAAATTATCTCCAAATTTACGCTATTGTAAGCCCATAGGGCATGTTTTGGAGTCTGTTTACTTTGCACTAAGTGTACTACATATTTTCATAGTTAATAAAATTTTCCCTTTCTTATTGTGTCCATTATGTGCTTGGGTTTTGTCCCCATCAAGTGGTATCAGAGCCTAGTTCCTGAGTGTGTAGATAGAGCACCGACTGTGAAGTAGTTTGCACTAGGACTATGTGGTTGTGGGTTTGAGTTAAGAAGATGCCTCCATGAAGAGAGCATGGTGGAAGATATGAAGCTATTAATCTTGAGGAGGTTAGAGCCCTCCAAAGGCAGGTTCAAGCATTGCAGGAGGAGCTCTGTAGAGGAACAAATGTTGTCATAGGCTACGAAAGTGAGGATGACAATGAAGAAGAAGAAATTGGACTAGAAGAGGAAGTTGAAGGGGAGGTTCTGAATCAAGTAGAGGAGAGGCTTTTTAGGGCCATTGCTAAGTTTGGGAAAAGACCTGCAATTAATGTGGGTGTATTTTCAAGAAATTTGAAACAGGATGAGTTGATCGACTAGATCAATGAACTAGAGGAGTACTTTGAGTATGAGGATATCAGGGACCCAGATAGGGTTAAGTTTGCAAAGTCCATGCAAAAATATGGTGGCAGGAGGTTCAATTGGAAAGAAATAGAAGAGGAAAGGAGAAGATCTCAAGGTGGGATTGCATAGTGGACAAACTAAAGAAGCAGTTCATTCCTGTTAACTACGAGCTTGATTTGTTTAAGAAGATGCATGGGTTAAAACAAACAGGAAAATCAGTCCAGGAATATACGGAGGATTTCTACCAACTTTTGATTAGATCAGGGCATGTAGAAGCAAATAAGGAGAAGGTATCTCATTATATCAATGGGTTACGACCTAGCATCCAGGAGGAATTAAGTCTGGTAAGAATGACCAGTGTTGAAGAGGCATACTAGTTTGCCCTACGAGTTGAAGAGAAGCTAAATAAAAAGTTTGAAGGGAGACAAAGAGAGTGCAGTCAAGGAGGAAGGGGAAGTGGTAGGTCATCTGGAGGTCGAAATGAGACCCAAAGTAAAAATGAAGATGTGGGTACTAGTAGGAACTAAAAGAACGAGGATTTCAACCTCTCTCGTGATTAAAACTTTGGAGATCAGAGAGGAAGAGGTAGAGGATGTCGACAAGGTTCAAGAAGAGGAGGTTTTTCATGGTACCTATTTCCATTGCAATGAATAAGGCCATCGTTCCTTTGAGTGCCCTCAATGACAAGGAAGGACAGATAGGAGAGCTAAGGGCCAAGCTAGGGTTGCTCATGTGGATGAGGATGCACAGTCATCACATTCAGAGGATGTAGAAAGAGGAGAGACTTTAGTAAATGAAAGGGTCCTACTAAGTGGTGAGATTGAACCAGGACAAAGGAGGAGTCTATTTCGTACCAGGTGCAAGTGTGAGAATAAATGTTGTGATGTGATCATTGATGGTGGTAGCACTGACAACTTGGTGTCAGAAGAGATGGTCTCTAAGATGAAGCTCAAGAGGGAGAAACACCCCTAGCCCTATCGGATCGCTTGGGTGAAGGATGATCATAAGGTCCTGGTAAGTGAACAATGTTTAGTGAAGTTCAAAATTGGGAGTTACCATGATGAAGTTCTCTGTGATGTTATTCCAATGGATGTTTGTCATCTATTGTTGGGAAGACCATGGTAGTTTGATAGGCATGCTGTACATGATGGTCATGCAAACACCTACTCTCTAACAAAGGATGGAGTTTTCCACAAATTGAAGCCCGTGAAAAAGGAAGGTGAAAAGGTATGCAGCAGTGCTAGGATCTGTCTTGTTGATGGAAGAAAGTTTTTAGATGGCATGAAACATCAGCATATGTGCTATGCTTTGATTCTTAGAAAAGATAAGGAAGGTAGTAGTGAAATACCACTTGAAGTTTCAGATTTATTAAGTGAGTTTGGAGATATCATTTATGATAATGTTCTAGAAGGATTGCCACCATTAAGGCAAATCAATCATCAGATAGATTTAATCCCTGGAGCTAGTTTTCCTAACAAGGCTGCTCATAGGATGACTCCTATTGAAACTGAGGAGCTAAACAGATAGGTTTAGGAGCTATTGAAGAAGGGTTTGATTCAAGAGAGCCTGAGTCCATGTGCAGTACCTCCAGTACTAGCACCAAAGAAGGATGGAGAGTGGAGAATGTGTATGGACTCTTTAGCTATAAATAGGATAACCATCAAGTATCAGTTTCCTTTGCCAAGAATGGATGATCTTATGGACTACTTGAGTGGAGCTCAGTACTTCACAAAGATAGATCTCAAGAGTGGCTATCACCAGATACAGATATGAGAAGGAGATGAGTGGAAAATTTCCTTCAAGACTAAGGAGGGTTTTTATGAATGGTTAGTCATGCCCTTTGGATTGACGAACGCTCCAAGCACCTTCATGCGGCTTATGAATGAGGTACTTAAGAAGTTCTTGGGAAAATTTGTTATTGTCTATTTAGATGATATTTTAATTTTCAGCAAGACTTTGAAAGAACATTTATTGCATATTCGTAGTGTCCTTGAAAGGTTCAGGGAAGAGAAACTATTAATTAATCTAAAGAAGTGTATCTTTGCAAAAAGAGAGTTAGTCTACTTGGGGTTTGTTATATCACCTGAAGATCTTAAAATGGATCCAAAGAAGGTAAAAGCCATCTTGGAATGGCCTACTCCAAGGTTTTCTACTGAGGTGAGATCATTTCATGGTCTGGTTAGTTTCTACAGGAAGTTCATTAAGAATTTTAGTGGCATATGTGCATCCCTAATTGACACAATAAGAGGGGATAGAAAAGAGTTCAAATGGACTGTGACAGCTATGAGAAGTTTTGAATTGCTGAAAAAGAAGGTGACAGAACAACCTGTGTTGGCACTTCCTAATTTTAGCAAGGTGTTCCAGGTGGATTGTGATGTTAGTGGCAGTGCTATTGGGGTTGTATTAAGCTAAGAAGGTAAGCGTATTGCATATTTTAGTAAAAATTTTAATGATGCAAAAAAGAAGTATTCTATTTATGATCAAGAGTTCTATGCAATAGTTTAGCCTTAAAGAAATGGAGGCATTATTTATTGCCAAAGGAATTTGTTTTATATATTGATCACCAAGCATTATAGTATCTAAATAGCTAAGGTAAATTGAATCAGAGGCATATGAAGTGGGTAGAGTTCTTTCAAATCTATACATTTGTGTTGAAGCATAGAAGTGGAAAATCTAACAGGGTTGCAGATGCATTAAGTAGGAGTTAGTTGTTTCTTACAGTAATGTAGGTTGAAGTAGTTGGGTTTGATGAACTTAAGAATCTGTACCCTAAGGATCCTGATTTTGCTGAAGCATGGAAAGCTTGTAAAGAACCTATTGCTGTAGACAAAACTAAGTGGTTAAACTATCTGATTCAGGATGGTATGTTGTTCAAGGGCAGTCAATTGTGCATTCCAAGGAGTTCCATGAGGGAAAATCTAATTAAGGAGAAACACAATGGAGGGATGGCAGGACATTTTGGTTGAGATAAGACCATTGCCACTCTTAGAGAACATTATTTTTGGCCTCAGATTTCATAGGATGTGAGGAAGTTTGTACAAAGTTGTCAGGTTTGTTAAGTGGCCAAGAGATTTAGTCGCAATACTAAACGTTATCAGCCATTTCCTATTCCATCAAAGCCTTGGGGGGACATAAGTATGGATTTTGTTCTTGGATTGCCAAGGACACAAAGGGGTAATGACTCAGTATTTGTGGTGGTTGATAGGTTCTCCAAAATAGCACATTTCATTCCATGCCATAAAACTCATGATGTTATCCATATTGCAGACTTGTTTTTCAGAGAGGTGGTAAGACTACATGGCCTCCCAAAGAGTATAGTTTCTGATAGAGACACTAAATTTGAGGGGTATTTCTGGAGAACATTGTGGAAGAAGTTGAGAATGGACTTGAAATTTAGTTCCACACATCATCTGCAGACTAACGGTCAGACAGAAGTAGTAAACAGAAGTATGGGCAATTTGTTGAGATGTTTAGTTGGAAATAAGCCCAAGGGATTGGATTTGATTCTACCACAAGCAGAATTTTCTTACAATAACTCTATAAATAGAAGTACTGGTATATCACCATTCCAAATTATATATGGAAGTAGCCCAAGGACTGCACCAGAATTGAGGAAGATAGAGGAAGGGGAGAGGACAAGTGCTGAAGCAGAAGAATTTGTTGAACATATCAAGCATCTACATAAGGAAGTCTAGGCACACATTACCAAGATGAATCAACAATATAAAGCTAGGGCTGATCAAAGGAGAATACATAAGGAGTTTCAAGTAGGGGATCTAGTCATGGTACACTTAAGAAAGGAAAGATTTCCAGTAGGTACTTCCAACAAGCTAAAGATGAAGAAATTTGGCCCCTGCAAAATTTTGAAGAAACATGACTCAGGAAATACATATGAGGTGGAGTTACCAGATGGAATTCACATTTCTTCTATCTTCAACATTGCAGACTTAACAGAGTATCATGATGATGGTGCAGATGAGGAGTTGATGTTAGAGCCATGTCCAATTCCTACTTCTAAGAAGGAGGAGATAGAAGACATTCTAGATCATCGTGTGGACAGGAGTACCAAAAATAGGCAGGATGAAGAGTATCTGGTTAAGTGGAAAGGTTGACCGATCGAGGACTCAACTTGGATATCAGTAGCTGAGGTTTCCCATTTGGGATTTCCTCTACCATCCATAAAGTGACAAGGTCACTTTTCAATCTACCCTAGGTGTCTGATGCAGGAGCATCTAGAGGTATAAGGGCAATCCCGTGTCACCAAAAAAAATGTACCTAAACATAGTTTTTTTTTTCATGTGTTTTCATTTCTGGATACCCATTTGGGTCAAATAAAGGTTCCAACTCTCATAGTTCCACTATCAGTGTTCTAGGTTAGAGTATTTAAGCACATTGGGATATGTGTAAATGCCAAAAAAATAGGACTATGTAATTGAGTCATAATTATGGTGAATCAAAAGGTATAAATTAGAGGGATGATTAAAATTGTAATTTAGAACATTCCAAAAAAAAGAATCAAGTCAAAAGGCTGCACGGTTTGAAAGTTATCACAGTTTTTCAATTTCTAGAGGCCTCCTAAGAATGCTTCAAAATCAACTTTGAGGCATTAAATGACCTCTTATAGGGCTAAAAATGGGGGAGGAGAAAATCTCATCCATAGGGCTATAGAGCGCTTTGAGAGCTTTTCAAAAATGTAAATAGTTCATCAATCGGAGTTACAGTTCAAAAGTTATGCCTCCCAGAAGTTCGATTACCGTTTCTAGATTCTTCTAATTTTGTGCCGACTTCTAATGCAACTTCTAGAGCCTTCTATTTGGTTAGTGGATGCCAACTAGCACTTTCTAGAATGTATTCCTAATCCTTAACCCTTCAGGGTCTATTTAAGAACATTTTTTGCATTGTAAAAGGCAATTCGGAGTGCAGTATGAGAGAAGGTACTGGGAGAAGAAATTATCTCCAGATTTATGCTATTTTAAGCCCATAGGGCATGTTTTGGAGTTTTTTTACTCTGCACTAAGTGTACTAGCATATTTTCATAGTTAATAAAATTCTCCCTTTCCTGTTGTGTCCATTTTGTGCTTGATTTTTGTCCCCATCAGAAAGTAATAATGAAATGACTTAATTGTGATGCAACTGAATTGTTGATTATAGATCTCTATTCTGCTTCACAAAAACTTGATCCTTCCTCATAGAATATTACTTTTTTTCTTCACAAGGATATCTGACCATCCTTCAAGTTTGCTTATACACTTTCCTTCTCAATCAATCAATACACTTGCATACTACTGAAAATCAAAACTTGACCTTATATTTATATTGTTCAGATTGTCAAGTTGGATCAATACAAATTACAATGACCAATAATCATTACCATAGTCAGCTAGAATCAATACTTGAAATAATTAAACTTCATACCCCAAATCAATAAAATACTTCAATAGTTGACCCAGCTCAATAAACACAGGTCCTGAAATGATTTCTTACATTAACCAACAAAATCTCGGTTAACACTGCAAACTTTGCACAAATCCTTCAGCAATCGAGTGAACTTGGTTAATACTAACTCTGACCAACTTTCCTTTTTTAACCATGAGAACTCGATTAACACTGTTTCCTAGCAAAATTCTTTTGATGCCCAAGTGAGCTTGATAGACACTGTCTCGACAAAGTAATCTCTAGGAATGCTTGATAAACAAGAAAAATTGTCTTGCTAACCAAGTGAGCTCGGTAATCACTAACTGACAACGGATATGACAGTTTTGTAACATCAAAGACAACACACAATTAGACAATTGTATCCAATAGACATCCTAGGGAAATGAAAGACATGGGACTCACACATTATTTTTCTACCACAATCTTTGAAAGGTTGGAGAAGTACAAAATATAACTTAATCCTAAGAAGTTTATCTTCAATGTACAATTAGGAAAATTATTTGGTTACATTGTGTCATGAAGAGGAATCAAGGTAAATCCTATGAAAGTGAAAGCTATCATGGAAATGCCTCCACCTAGTGAATTGAAACAACTTTGTAGTTTTCAAAGCTATCTATAGTCTATCAGACTATTTGTGTCTTAGTTAGCAGATAAATTCCATCCACTCCAACATTTTCTCAAAAAGGAAACTAAATTTAGATGGGACTTTCTTTATTGAAAAGCATTTGAACAAGTCAAAATATACCTAGCTAATATTTTAATGCTAGTTCCTCTTTTTATAGGTTGATTGTTAATACTTTACATCTCTGCACAGTTAGATGACAATGGAAATGAACAGGATATTTATTATCTTAGTTGAACATTGGTTGGTTATGAGGTGAACTATACCACCACTAAGAGAAATTTCTTGTCCATAATTTTCTGTATACAGAAGTTGTGCCATTACATGCTTAATCATACTACACAACACATCACCAAGGTCCTCTCAAATATCTTCTATCAAAAGATACACTCACTAGTCTCATTGCAAAATGGGTTCTGGTTATTAGTGAATTTGACATTGTCTATGTAGACCGCAAGGTTATAAAAGGACAAGTCATTATAAACCAACTTGTAGAAGCTCCTCTTCAAGGAGACCATCCAATAATAGTTGATTTTCTTGATGAAATTATTATGAATATCACCCCTAATATGTAGTGGAAGATCTACTTTTTATGCATCCTTCATGCAAAAAGGATCATAGGCAGGAATCTTGTTTGTAACACCACAAGGTGGCCTCATTCTAAAGCATTACAAACTGTCACTACCTTTCACAAACAACATAGTTGAGTGTGAAGGAATAGTAATGAGACTTCATCAAGTTATCCATTGGAATATCAAGAGCTTACTTGTCTTTGATGACTCCCAATTGGTCATCAGACAGGTTACAAATGAATATCAAATGAAGGATGAAAATCTATTACCATATCATAGAGTTGTAGAGGATCTTAAGAAACATTTCACTAAGATAATCTTCTAGCAAATATCAAGGGAAAATATAAAAGAATTAGATGTCATGGCCACCATATCCTCCATGATCATTATGCCAAAGTATAGTCTCAAGTATTATTTTTTTGTCCAAAAATTTTCGCATCCTGCTTATGAGAAACTTGATCAAAGCTGGTGTGTAAAATTGTTGGCCCCAAGTCTCTATCATAGTTTGATATTTTCTCCTACCTCCATCATAAAAAAATCCCCATGGCCATTTCCAAAAACCAAATAAAAACCTTCATTCATCACACTTCTTGATATACATAGGTAATACACTTTTCTAGGAACACTTTGATGCAACCCTCCTTTGATGTATCAGTTTAGATGAAGCTAGAATGGTGTTAGAAGAGCTACACCAAGGAATTCATGGATCCCATTCTAGTGGATTTCCATTGGAAAAGAAGCCTCTCAGAATACGTTATTACTAGTCTACTATGGAGTTTGATGCATATCATTTTGTGAAATATTGTGTTCCTTGTTAGTAGCATGGAGATTCGATACATGCTCCCACCCAAGACCTTCAACCCTCTATCACACCATGGCCCTTCTCCTACTAGGGTTTTGATCTTGTTTGTCAAATATATCCAAATCTTGCTAACTACCACAAGTATATTATTATTATCACTGAGTACTTTACAAAATGGGTGGAGGCTATTCCATTAACATGAATTGTAGGAAAATAGGCTTTGAATTTCATTTGAACTATAATATATGTCACTTCATCATTTCACAAGACATCAAAACTAATAATGGGAATCCTTTCAAAAATTAAGTAGTTGCAAAACTATGTTGGAAATTCAAAATCTCCCAATATTTCTCCACCAAGTACTTCCCCCAAGGAAATGATCAAGCTGAAGCTAGCAATAATACCATTCTAAAAATCCTTAAGGAACCTATTAATGCAGTTATCCATGAATGGTGCCTCAGAATTGTTTTTTCCCTTTGGGCCTACTGCACCTCCATCTACACTCCCACATGAGCCACCCCATTTTCCCTTGTGTATGGCTCTGAGGTTGTCTTACCCATTGAAATTAAACTCCCTTCCTTCTAAATATCTCTCAAGAAGCTAATCTCAAAATAAGAATATTGAGTTTCTCACTTGCAAGAGTTATAGCTCCTCAATGAGAGATGCCTCATTTCCTTAAATCACCTCTATGTGTATCAACATGACCTTTAGCTACAGTTTCACAAGAAGGTCAAACCTTGGGAATTTGAGGTTGGTGACCTTATGTTGCAACATAAAATGATACATCTCTAGAACTGAGAAAAGAAAGGAAAATTTGAACCTAATTGGCTTGGAACACTTATCATCACATTGAATTATGGTTTTGGGCCATATCATATTGTAACTTCAAAGGAAAATTTTCTCCCTAAACCTATAAATCTTTAGCATCTCAAGTAGTTCTAGGCTTAAGTCCAAAAGATCTTGTACAATGTAAATTAGTTCTCCAAAAAACCCAAAAATTCATAAAATCAAAAATTTACAAAAACTACAAAAAAGATCAAAATCCAAAAAAAATAAAAAGATCTTAAAGAAAAGACTAAAAATCATAAAAAGGTTCCTAATTAAATAATTTTTATGGTGAAAACATGGTACATAAACACCTCAATGACATTCAAAGGAGAAACAAAGAACTTTAAAAAAAAAAAAAAGAGAGAGAAAAAATAATAATTTATCTAGTATTCAAAACTTGGTAATTCAATGAATAAGTGCCAAATTGGATCCATTATTTATCATGCTCACCTCACTTCCACAAATTTCCTCCGTTCATCACATGTTTGTGCTATAGTCCTATCTAATTAGCACTTTTACATGCATCGAATAGAAGACCTCTAGTTTGTGATGTATATATTCACTTTCATATCGTCAAAGACCTCTAGTCTACAAGGTGTTTTCCCATCACATGATGATCATAATAAGGATCCTTTTTTATCACATTACATTAATCTTTCCCCAAACAATGACCAAAATAGAACTTATATAAATTGATATTAAGACTAAATGATTCAAGAAACTTGTTCTTTTCAGAGAAATTAGCAATGAACATTTGCACCAAACACAGATGACAAACATAGAAAAAAAATGCCATATACAATGCATCCTCCCTACAGTGGCACAAAAAAAATTAGTACTATAATAAATTTCATGGAAGGAATTGTGCAGTAAATGACTACATGCTCATGAGGTCTTTTTGTCAATTTCATCTTTGTGTATCAATGGTTGCCTCCTTTGGTTTGCGTCGATCTTCAATATCTTGGTCTCACCTGAATGGTTCAAATTGACTACACGTGTTGTTTGTGATATGATCTATTTCCTAATTCTTTAGTGCATCAATGTCATTTTTTGAGTTATTGTTATGCATTTCTCACTAGGGGTAACTAGTTAGCACCCTTTCCACCAAGATCCTTGAAAATAATTTGGGTGTGCCCAAACCTCTCCAATGCATATATGTCAGTTGTTCCATAATGGCTATGAAATCTACATCTATGGAATAGTATCTATTGTATTTATGAGTCTAGTCCATGTAGAGGAACCTTGTCACCTGTGCTACTATAGAACATGATGTATAATTCCTTTTGCAAAAGAAAATTAGGGTGTGATCTCCCATATGAGCACAATTGAATCCATTGGCATCATGTAGTTAGGATTCATGTAGTCTATGATTCTTTGCACTTTTCTTTAGACAATGGTTTTGTTTACTGCCCCCCACCCTCCTATGTCAGTTGCTTCATTCCTATGAGTGAAATTTTGATACATTTCATTTAGAATCTCACTATTGTAGTTGTACGTTCATACTAGTCTTGTATATTAGTTGGCATCATTCATTTGGTATTAGGTTGCATTATTTTTTGGTATGTGTTTCATTCATTTTAAAGAGTCTTGATGTGTTGCTGACATTTTATATTAAGTTGCATTCATTTTATATTTTGTATTTTTTATTACATGTATCATTTATTAAGTCACACATCTATTTACATCTCATATCATTTTCATTAATCATTAAATCACCTTATTAGTTCATTGCATCATCCATTTATCATCATTATATATCATTAATCATTAATAATTAATCATTATCCATTTGCATGTCAAAAATATCAATATACATCATCATACATCACATATCACA
Source organism: Cupressus sempervirens (assembly GCA_028749045.1). Classification (NCBI taxonomy): domain Eukaryota; kingdom Viridiplantae; phylum Streptophyta; class Pinopsida; order Cupressales; family Cupressaceae; genus Cupressus; species Cupressus sempervirens. Next base: position 573,615,483 of record CM053792.1, on the reverse strand, counting down.
TAATTGTCAAATACATCCAAACATCATTAAAAAAACTACATCTCATAAGTATTATATATGTGGATCACATAATTACCAGCATATAGGTCCTGCATCGTACACATATTAGACATCATTTATGCATCATAAAAAAGTTACATAAAATCACACACATCTTGCATCACAAAGTTTAGTAGCATCGTCAAAATATCATCATTTGCATAACATAAAGAAAACATATCCATCACATGCATAACCATATGTAAGACATGTCGCATACATATGTAACACCATTAAATCATGTCATCATGTATATATCAGAACAATAAGTGTCCATATGCAATTCTTGTAGAATCCAAAAGAGTCGATCATATAGTACATCATACAGTACAATGTCAAAACTACATCATAGTACATCAAAAATACAAAATTTACATCTACATATACATATAGTCCATCATGCACATATCAAAATGTCAGCTATGTGACTCAAGTACCCTTCTAGGAAGGACTTGCTCCTCTTGTTCCAACCCAAGTGGAGGCCTCTATTCTCCCGCAAAAGGCTTTGACCTCTGTCAACCCCTAGTGGTCCAAGAGTTGGATGCCTCTTGAAAATCAGCTTCATACTACTCTATTGGCACAACCTCATAATATAGGGCCTGATAGTATCCAGGCTCTCTGAAGGCTAAGGCTTCATTATAGTGACATAAAAGGCCCTCCTGCATGAAATTTGTTGATCCTCTAGCATGTGTAGCTTGTAATATCAGATTTTTCTAGTTATGGTACTCATCCAACATCTATTGTAGCCTCTCTTGGTCAGCACACAAGGTGATCACCTCTTGTTGTAGGGCATCTAGCACTATCAATTGCTCTGCCCTAACATGCACAATGATATATGTAAACTCACCTACATGTACCCTGGCCTGTAATGTAGCTAGTGCATCTTGGGAAATTTATGCCCTCACCAACTTAGCTCGCACCTCTTCCTATAGTCAAGTTGTCTAACCTTGTAATCTAGTGATCTCGACATGTGCACTCATAGATATAACTACTTCTACTACCAACTACCCCTATACATGGGCTACCTCTTCCTGTATACTACCACACTCTTCCCTCACTATATCATGATCCTCTTATTAAGTAGGAGGTGGTCCTTATGGTGCATGAACTATTGGTGTTGGCTGAAGAACCTGTGGCTATTGTGGCCCTGACATAGCCCTAGTACTGGTAGTAGAGTAGATGTTTCCTATGCTTCTCTATGGAAAACTCATCACCCGTATCCCTTGCCTCCTCTAGCTCCCCTTCTATCTCCTCCTTTTTCCCCTCCTTCTCCTCCCCCTTCTCTATCTCTAGCTCCCCATGGTTGGTCATCTCAAGGTGGTGGCCTTGGAATAGTCATTCTCACCAAATGATGGGTCACTCACCACTGTACATATGCCAGAGTGACCTTGCATCCCTTTGTTCCTTCCCTCTAACCCATGCCACTCCATGCATCCCTTGCTATGATGTTCTATCCAGATATATGGTAGTCCCCCATCTCCACACTCTACCCACCTTGTGGGATACAATTAGATATTAAAATATGTCCAACACAACATCATGAATCCACTTCTGTTGCCTTTGTACCCTACAGAGAATGTACTGCATGAAAATGTGATTTGTCAAGCCAATCAACCAATAGTTTGTCTAAACATACTAGAGATGGAATTGATTCTCCATGTCACCCTCCCCTCCACATGGGTATGTCAAACCCAAATGCTCACAACCTATATATCAAGTCTAATTGATTATAATGATATCATCTAGTAATCTTTGTTGAACCCCTACAGACTCAATCAAAATATACTAGATGGGTGGCCTATATTGACATGCAAAGGGCTTGCTAGGTTGTCATGCCTCTCATTGAGTGATAGGCCTAGTCATGCATATGTGTTCCAATGACTAAACTAGTATTGTGTATGATATGCACACATGTAAATCCTAATACAAGTGGGGCCAGGATGGTATCTCCCCAACAAAAGACTACTTCATCATCCTACAGTAGTTTTCTCAGAACTTGAACCCAACTGATCAAGAAATCATGCCCTACATGGTATGGCATCATCCTCCAAATGTAGAGTCATCCCTAGACCTATCATCTATTGTGTATGATATGCACATGTGTAAATCATAATACAAGTGGGCCAGGATGGTATATCCCTAGCAGAAGACTGCTTCATCATTCCACAGTAGTTTTCTTAGAACTTGAACCCAACCGATTAGGAAATCATGCCCTACATGGTATGGCATCATCCTCCAGATAAGATTGGCTAAGTACAAGGCTAACTACAGAAATCTATCTTCCATGGCCTCTCTCTAAGGAAACCAAGTTAGTTGAATTAGTAGCCTATGTCTCTATCACCCAAAGCAATCTTGTAAGTAGGGGTCTGCACCCTCTAAGATGTACCTTGGCATCATCCCACAAATAGGGACACACAACATCCACCAAACCTCCGACAAAGTGACTGTCACTTCTCTCATAGGAAGATGGAAGGTAGAAGTGGGGTTGTGTCACCTCATTATCAATGTCAATATGTGTGGCAAGTGTACTCATAGATTTGGCCACTTGTGAATATTCTCTAGCCCACAAAGTCAAACATGTCCCCACTCTACCTTAGTGAGCCTCTCTTCCATGGCCATAGTCGTCAGGTAATGCTCCCTTGACCAAAATACCACCATTGGCTCTTGCAACATAGACATTCAGCTATCCACTAGTTGTCATTTTTTAATCTTAGTTTTCACCCCCTCAGCCATGGGTAGAAAAGGCCCCACATCTGTCGATATGGGGCATCATATCCCCTTTGCGCACATTAGTCTTGCCTGTGTCTACCACTGATTGGTCCAAATTAGCAGAAACATCAATCTGCACAAATTTTCATTTTGTGTAGATGTCACTTTGACATCTCTGCCCCCATTAGTAGTTGTGTAGACAATTATCATGTATGCAGATACCACCTTTGTATAACCCTATTTGATGATGACATTTTTGTCAAGTTTCATTTGCATGGACAATAATCTACATAGACGATATACTAGAGATTGTCGTCTTTTCCCAACCACCTTTTGCTATTTTTTTAACCCTCCTAGCATGCCAACTTTAAAAGAAAAAAATTGAAAAGATAATTCAATAGACTCATCAGTGGTCTCATGTTATCCGGTCTCAATTATGTCTGGACACGCTCGCCAATCTACAATCAATCAATAGAGTTCATCCTTCACTCTAGGTATATCCTCTCTAAATGTGCAAATGAAACTTCTTTGGGCCCTTTAAGGTCTTATATAGGCCCTCAAGGCTACTTTTTATCTCAGCCCCCATTTTTAAGTATATTCAATCCTATTTAACCCCTAATGTTGGAATTACTAAATGGAAAAGTGAATTTTGAGAGGGGGGTGAATCAACTCTTCAAAACTTTAACCAAAATATATTCACCACATGTCCATCTCATAATCTAATATGTAAGCTAAAATAACTATCCATGCATTTCATATATAACATAAAGTAAATAAAATTTGACACAAGATATTGGTTACCCAAAAATCCTCCAAAGAGAAGGTAAAACTAGGGTGGGGATGACACCCACAAATCTTCACTAGTGCAGTTGCAAAGTGTACCCAATTATGGTTACAATTGTTTGATCATAAACTATGATCTATCCTATGAGGGATCTTCCTTATCAAAGGCTACAAAGATTGTTAGGTCTCACCTTGTTAGAGGATTTTAACTCACAATGAAGTAAGCACTCGGTTAAGATATTTACAAGAGCCTGTTGGAACTTGAAACCTGTTAAGGCTACTCTATTGGAAAAATTTCTCTGTATCACCTATTAGAATGATTCAACACCATGATCATTTGGTATCACCTTACTACTAGATGTCATATCTTCTCTTTCCTAATGAATACTTGATCATCTTGATTAGATGTATCTCCTTTGCTCTCTCTCTCTCTGCTTTGTTTTGTTCTTTATAACTAATTTTGCAATTCATACCTCTATCTCAACCTCCTTAATCATCATGAATTCCCTCTTTGCACTTAGAATTTGTCTCCTTTACTCTGTGACACACACACAAATTCTTTTAGGGTTTTCCTCCTTAAGTAAACATAGGTGGACTAGAGTTAGGTTAGAATCAATAGATATGGTTGATACATATTGCCACTTAAAACTAAGGATAATTTTAGTGGCTAATATTCGCCAATTGGCTAATCTCACTCATCAAGGACCCCAAATTTGGCTTATTATTTTGCACCTTTCAGGTGTCCATGTCGCCTACACTTTACCAAAAATGGGTCCCATGCTTAGGCTAATCACCAATAATAATACATAATTATTTATATTTTAGTGATCACTTTGCCAATGGAATCTATTTTTTCTACATAGTAATTTGAATTATTCACCTACAATTTTCAAGGCTTGTCTTAATTGATGGTCATATTCACTAATATTTGGTAAAAAATTAAATTACATTACATATTAAGTACATATATTTGACATGTGTCTCTATTATGAAGACTTTTCATGAAAAATATTATCCTTTCTCACTTTCCCCGAAATAGATTTGATTAGGGACATGTGTCTCTACTTTGGGAACTTTCTTTAAAACTTGGTATCTTTTTAAAAGTTTGTCTTGAAATAGGATTTAGGCCAATTATCTAGGATCATCCAATAATGAAAAAAATAGCAGTGCTTCCCATAATGATAAAAGTGGGTTAAATTTAACCTTAAAGTTTGATAATTAATTAGGCTCCATATTATAGTAATAATAATAATAACAAATTCATTATTTCTAGGTATGTGTACTTTTTCCCATGATTTTCATCAATAATAAAAGATTTGCTAGGATTTTATAGAATTTTCGTATGATTGAAAAATAATCGCCAATAAAATTTTAAAAAATCCTACATAAAAATAAAAATTTGCCAATAGAAATTAATTTTTTCCCCTTGAACTAATGTTCGATTTGCCAAAATTTTATACTTTTTTCTGAAGGGAGTTTCTTAAAGTTTTCCCTGCAAGTTAAAACATCCCTTTTTCTGATTGGTTGCATGTCATGCATAGGGATTCATAGTATACATTCTTCCTTATCTTCTAGAATCATAAAACAATCATTAGGTTAGCCCAAAAATGGTTTACATAGAATTTTGTGTCATTAAAAACAACTATGCCAAAAACTTCTCACTTGGCACCTAAAGACTCTAATGCTTGACACTCACTATATCTTCAATGTTGTAACTTGGCTTCTAAATGGATCAACACACAATGTTTACTCGACACCTGAATCACTTGGCATGTATAGACTTTCTCAACACGTGACTGACTCAGCACATACCATCTTCTCAGTACCTATTGGTGCATGGAACTAAGCATATTTCTCAGCATGCATTGTTTGAAAACTTATGTTTTCCTTACTCTTTGCACTTGGCTAACACCATAATTCTGTTAGAGTGTGACTTAAGTGTTTTTACACTGCTTTGTCAAAACCAAAATGAGATAAACAATCTCCCCCTTTGACATGAGTGGAAAAAATACTTGTTCATGCATATATAACCTCACTATGAGCATAACTCAAACAATTTGTATACATTACTCAGCTCACATACAAAATTTCAAAACTTCAAAATTTTGCAAAATTGATGACTAATAGTCATACCTCATAACTCCATTACTCCATTATGAGTAAGTATTTCATTTTTGTATCTTCTTCTTCTGATACTACTCCTAAGTAGATATGTCATGAACTTCATATCCCCTTATTGTTTCAAAAACTTGATTCCCCTTTACTCACTTTCTCCTTTTACTTCACTATTCCCCTTTTTTGACACTTATGTCAGTTGGGTGGTACACTAATACTATGTTTATCCAAAAATGATTTATGGATCTCCATGATTATTTTCAATGTTTCATCCTAGTTATTGCATGCTACCTCTAGAGATTGATATTGAATATCTATCTTAGCAACAAGGTCAACTAAGCCATCATAAATTGAAAGTTGATTATCTTTCTTCATCAATACCTCAGAAAAGGCTAGTTCCTTATGCAACAGTTCCATGTGTGGGATCAACATGGATTGGATACTAATCAAGGTAGCTCTTATATTTGCATCGTGTGTTTGTGACTCAGCTAGCTTACCTTGAGTTGACAATAGCCCCGAGAAATGGGATTGACTTTGACTAGTATGTTGTACCTATTAGCTATAGATCTCCCTGCACCTAGTCAATAGCCCTATGTACTTCCCGTGTGAATAGTTTTATATCACATAGCTTGGTGTAAAGAGAGAATATGTTCTCCAACACCTTCTTCACACTCTCCACTTTGGTTGCAAGATCAACCTATCTAAGTGCAATAACACTAGATATATTTTCAATTACCTTAGAGTGAAATTTTCTCTCATACCATTCTAATAATTTTACATTTGAATCTAGGTCTTCATCTCTAACCTTGTCAACAATATTTATAAGCTTTTCTCTTCATTCGGCTCTAGAAGGCTGAAAGCATTAAGAAATATGTCTTTGATTTCATGTAGTAATTGCTTCTACTTATGCTCCCTTCTTAAAAACTCTTGTTTCTTCTTTCATTATAAAGCTTCCTATAGAATGCTCATCTACTCTATGGTGATTGTGTTAAGATCAAACTTTGGTAGTTCAATCATATCATCTAGACTTATATCTCGATAAGATGTATCATCTTGTCTCCTTGATGTTTTTGCACTTGGCCTTGATACTTGTAAGGGTGTAGCATCTGTACTCAGCCTCTGAAGAGCTTGAGTACTAGGAGGAGTAACAAAAACTAGTAGGGTAACCAGAGTCTGTATGGCCATTTTTTCTTTTGGTGCAATAGTCACCTTCAAATATTTTGTCTTATTTTCTTTATCCACCTCATCCTTTTGTGCTTCACCTTGAATTTGTGAAATAGGTGTAGGACTAGCTTCCTAACCTAAGAAAACTTCAGTTCCATCTTTCTCAATACTTAATATGGATTGCATTCTTGGAATTTTTGGCACTAATATGTTGACATCTTGTGTCACTGCCTCTTTCATCTAAAACATCACTATAGGAATTACAAATTGTGTTTTAGTTGTAACACTTATCTATTCAGTGCTTGCACTTTGATCCTCTTTCTCATTTGCCTTTGTAGATTGAGGGGGCACATTAGATGTGTCTTTTGATTTCTTCCCTAGAGATGGCAATTTTGTCTTATCAATCTCTTCTACTCTTACCAACATAGGATTGTTGCATAGTTTAGTTGTTGTGGTGGAGTCATTTAGAATCTTCTTCAAGTCTTCTTTAGTCAAAAGATTGATGTTCTGAGTTGAATTATCAAGAACATCTGTTATTTGTACTGAGTCCTATTGACTCACTTAGTCTATGTGTGGAGGACTAGTGCTCGACACCTGTACATCTTGTACATTTTGATCATCTTTCTAGTCTTCATCATTTGTGACCTCTTCTATTGTTGCCTCCTTAGTGCCTCCCACGTTACCACCCTTGACTAGTACCTCTTTTTTAGTCTTTGTTTCCTTTTGTTCACCTTTCTTAGTAATTGCCTTAGTGGATAACCCATAAATAGTTTTCTAAATTGATATACTCTTGGTTACCATTACTTCTATGTTCTTCAAAATACGGAATGACCTATATTTTGGAGTAAATTTACTTTTATGCAATTCCATAGCCTCATTAATCATTTGCTTATTCAATTCAGGCATTACTTGGGCTAGTGTTGTTTCACTAATTTGTCTTTTAGTTTGTAAGTTGAATTTTCATTTCTGCTCAACTCAATCATATAGACTCTTGGGTAGTGAGTTGGCAATCTCAAGAGGAGTTTATTTGAATGCATCCATCATCTTATATATGGCTTTCTCAACTTTATTCTGATCAACTTTCCCTAACTTATCAAAATCAATGTGTGCAAAACCAAATAAATCTCTATTTAATTTTACATTGTCACACAAATTGTCTAGGTCAAAGGAGGGATTGTGTCTTACCACCTTGAACTAGCTTAGGTCATCTAACCTTGTTTTCTTCTCATCTAACTTGGTTTTTGGAGTATACTTCCTCCTTAACCTCTTGTATGTCTTCTTTTCAGGTTGGCTCAGCTCTACTATGGCAATAGTTCTTTTTCACTTAGGCTTTTCAGCTTCTTTTGTTTTTTTGGTGGTTTACCTTGTGCTAGACATAGTATTTGGTACAGTTGGCTTCTATTGTGAAATTTTCAGAAATTTCTTAGGTTTCTTCACTTCTGACTCCTTTTCCTTTCTCTTCTTCTTAGCTAGTTGAGACACTTCCTTGGCACCTCATGTATCTTCTTCTTGGTCTTCTCCTTAGTCTAGAGTTAGTGCCAATGGGGTTTGGCCTGGTTCTTCCTCTTCATCATCTTCACCTTCTTCTTCTCCCCATTTTCCAAATCTCTCCTTTAGCTTCTTCACAAACTTATTCTTCTTTCTTAAAACTGAAGTTGTTTGTAAGTTTACAGTGATCCTGGACTTGGCTTCCTCATATTTCCCAAATGAGGTGGAACTTTTATCAATGTCCTCTACCGGTAATGTTGTAACAGTTGCAAATGCCTCATCTATATTGATCTCATATCGAAACGGCTTTAGCCATCTAATCCTAGGTATGGTTGCCTACACATATGTATAATTTGCATCCACTAGGAAACAAACATCATTGTAATGATGTTCTACCATTGATATCAGTATCCTTAACCTTTGTTTCATGGATTTATTAAAATCTTCAAAATAGTTGATCATTACTGACTCAAAGTTGTCTCCAAGTTGCTCTATGAGCTATGCAATCTGAAGTGTAACAAGCCTATTTGACTTTCACACCACTTTACCAAATGTAGGAACAATGTTTTGCACATAAAATAATATGCAAACAAGTAGAGAACCAAAGTTGCATGATGCACTATTTGTTTTCCTGATGGCCTCCAAGTTTTCAGATAGTTGCTGAAGTTTTAACTTAGCAAGGTCATAGGTGTGATCTCCCTTCACTATCTTGTATCCAAAATCAACTTCTATATAGGATACACTATTTAGTTGGATAGACTAAAAGAATTTGTGAAAAATCACCCTCACTAAAAAGGAAATTAAGGGGTCTAAAATAGAATCAATGAACATCCCTCTCTTATTCCACACAGCACCTATATTTTTCTCAATTACCTCATTTGCATCATTACGCATGCTCTTAGGTCTATCTACGGTAGGGTACCCTGATACTCAATTGGTGATCCTTTTTGTGATCTTAATTGGTCTCACCATGTATTCTACTAATTACAATTTTTATCCATTCTATCTTTGAATACATTAGGGAAATCTAGGGCATTGGTCAACCCTTTCTTCTCTACAAGTTTGTTCTCCTCCCCCATGACTCTATTCTCACAAATTTTACTATATAATTCCCTTATCTATGTGTCTCCTATACTTCCAAATTTACATGTATAACAACACCTAAAATCTTGAATCATAAGAACTTTTGGTGGTATCATTGATAACACACCAAACGGGTCTTCTTTATATGTTATTTTAGGTATTTCTCAGAAAGGTGGTTGTCTCACATCATTAATAATTAATTTCACATTAAAAAATTCCTTTCCCTCCTTCCTAACACTTGTAGAAGAGCTAACTTCCATCTTCAATACTTAGGGTTTGCAAAAAATTAAATAGCGTAACTCGACACTAGTTAAATACCTTTCAATCTGATGAATTATGTCAAGTTGTAATCAAATCTAGTTTGCAAATGGTAGAATCTCCTATTGTAATTTTCCTTCGTGCTCTTCATGCTCTCTTCAATCACTAGTGAATGAAAATGAGTCAGAAATTCACTATATAACCCTTGGAATTCTACAATAAATCCTTAATTCTTACATAGCTATAAGCTTGGCTATCATAGGATTTCCCATTCACTCAGCTTACACATGATTTCTACTACACTTGGTTAACATAGCAAGCTCAGCCAATACTAACACAACTCCATCACTCAATAACAATTAGAATTCCATTCACACTTGGAAATAAATATAAAACTTTACATGCTTAGAAACAACATAGAAAATAACAAAACTAAATATTTTCTCCAAGTTCTAATCACTCCATTACATCTTAACTCATGTATACATAATCTTTTTAGATCTTAGATTCTTAGAAATGATGCATACTATAACTTTTAAATATCAATCCCACACATACCTTTTGATTGCCTAGTTAAGGGTGATGTGATCACCTAATCTATTGGATGAAGTGACCTCATCTTGACTTGATGTATTGCAATTTTCTCTCTTCTTCCATGTCTTGTTCATTTGAACCTATACCTTTTCAACATCAATATTCGCTTTCCCCTTACTACTTGGTGTTGGTGACCTTGTTGGATAATTTTTGGTAACATGACCAGTCTTCAAACAACTAAAGCATGTAGTCTTACTCAACCATCTACTATAATCGCCTCTAAAAAAATTTCTTATGCAATTATCAAGAACATATCCATATTCTTGACAACAGTGACAACTATACCTTGTGTTGTAATCCCAATTGTAAAAGTTCCCATTATGGTTCCCCTTAGTTTGCTTGTCTGATGACCATTTGAGCTTGGATCTATACTCATATGCTTTGTGTTCATACTTATGATGATTATAGCAGTATCCTTCAAATCTTTGAGTTTTCATGGTCTTGGTCTTGCATTCATGTGCTTGATGTCCTTGCTTATTGCAGTTATAACAGTTTCCCCAGTATTTCTTCTTAGGGCTTTGCTTGATAGATTTAGCTTTTCTTGATAGATTTACTCCTACAAACATTAGATATATGACCTAGCTTTCCACAACTTTGACGAGTGGCTTTTTTTTTCTTACCTTTGTTGCTCCTTTTTTCACCACTCCTAGATGATTCTCCTTCTTTATTAATAGTTTAACCCAATCTAGTAGTATCATTGATAGGTCTTGGTGATTCCATCAATTTCTCAAAATACTTTATGGCTTCACCTGGCTTGTTAAGCTTTTCTCCTTCAGCTCTCAATTCATTCTACATTAGGTCATTCTATGACTTCAAGGCTATGATCTCAATATACTTCCCATTCAATTCATGATTAGCAATCATCAATCGATTCATTGTATCCAATTGCATGTTGGAAAGCTTTTGTATGCTTGATGTCTTCTCTTCAAGTCTATTAGACAATACCCTTTTTTCTTCCTCAATCGTGACTTTTTCATCCTCGACTTTATTTTTCTTTTTAGTCATCTCACATAGCAATATCGATTGCGTCTCTTGTTCTCTATTTTTGAGAATCCTAACTTCTTTATTTAGGGCTCCATTCTTTTCCATTAGATCTATAATTGTTGCATTGAACTCTTTAGATTTTCCTTCTGCATATAATCCAGTAGTGTCAATCTCTTTGTATTGTGTGTCATCTTGTTGCATGGCTAATTCTTTTCTTTTCTTCAATGATTATTACAACACATCACTTTCTTCATTCAACTGATGTAGGACAAGCTATATTTTAATCTTATGATTGTCAATGTTCTTTTCCAATAAGTAGGCTTCCATCTTCAAGATCTTTCCTCTCAAACTATCTAGCTTTTCTTCAAGAGAACCAACGCTCTGATACCAATTATTGCAATTACTTAATGGAAAAGTGAATTCTAAGAAAGGGGGTGAATAAATACTTCAAAACTTTAACCAAAATATATTCACCACACATCCATCTCATAATCTAATATGTAAACAAAAATAACTATCCATTCATTTCATACATAACATAAAGCAAATAACATTTGACACAAGATATCAGTTACCTAGAAACCCTCCAAAGAGAAGGTAAAACTAGGGTGGGGATGACACCCAAAAATCTTCACTACTATAGTTGTAAAGTGTACCCAATTATGGTTACAATTGTTTGATCATAAACTAGAATCTATCATGTAAGAGATATGCCCTATCAAAAGCTACAAAGGTTGTTAGGTCTCACCTTGTTAAAGGATTTTAACTCACAATGAAGTAAGCACTCAGTTAAGAGATTTACAAGATCCTATTAGAACTTGAAACCTGTTAAGGCTACTCTATTAACATATTTTCTCTAAATCACCTACTAGAATGATTTAGCACCATGATCCTTTGGTTAGCACCTTACTGCTAGATGTTAGATCTTCTCTTTCCTGATGAATTTTTGATCCTCCTAATCAAATATATCTCCTCTACTCTCTCTCCACTCTATTATGTCCTCTCTAACTAATTCTACAATTCATACCTCTGTCTCAACCCCCTTAGTCATCATGAATGCCCTCTCTACACTTAAGATTCATCTCCTTCACTCCTTCATACAAGCATAAAATCTTTTAGGGTTTGCCTCCTTAAGAAAACATTTGTGGACTAGGGTTAGGTTAGAATCAACGGTTGTGGTTGATACATATTGTCACTTAAAACATTCCTTTTTCTAAATGGTTGCATGTCATACATAGGGATTCATAATATATATTCATCCTTATCTTATTTTATCATAAAATAATTGTTAGGTTGGCCCAAAAATGGTTTACATATAATTATGTGCCATTACAAACAAATATACCAAAACCTATTCACTCATAACCTAAAGACTTTGATGCTCGGCACTCACTATATCTTCAATATTGCAACTCGATTTCTAAATGGCTTAACATACATTGTTTACTCTGAACCTGAATCACTCGACATGTATAGACTTTCTTGGCACTTGAGTGACATGGAACATACCATCTACTCGGCACTAACTAAGTATATTGCTTAGCATGCATTGTCTAACAACTTATGCTAGGCTTACTCTTTGTACTCACTCACATTGTAATTCTGCTAGAGTATGACTTAAATTTTTTTTCACTACTTTGTTAAAACCAAAATGAGATCAACACCTAAGTGATGTGAAAATTCTAAACTATTTTTTTTCACCCTTTTTTCCTCCTGATACATTTTTTGAGAAATTTGTGCAAAATAGATCCTTTTTGCACTATTTTCTCAAGGGGAACCCTCCTCCCCTATTGTCGCCCAAGCATGACTCCTAGGGCTTCTCTCTGGGATAACCTATACTTTCTTTTCTTTGATGTAATGCTGCTTCAACACAGCACCAAAGAGGGGCAAAATATAGATGCTTAAAATCATCCTGAACACTATATGAATTTATTTAATATTTCTTATGACATTACAATTGATTTTTTTTAATTAATCATTTTTGTCATATTCATCTATATATTTAATTAAATATATTCATTTCCCTAAGGTATTCAAATTGTATTTCAAATACATCCCCCTAATGTATTAAAAATTTTGAATACAAAGTGCTCCATAAATCCCCTTTTGAATAAATCTTATTTATGTAAAATCCCTCCACATGATTAAAATTCCTAAACCTAGTGTTGAATTGAATCTTATTTAAGTTAATCCTAAAGCCTAGTCTACTCTCACTCAAGCAAGCCTACTTACTTGCAACTAAGATTTATTAATCCTTGTTATTGTTTAACTTCCTTTTATCCCCTAATGAGTTGCTCACACGTGTGAGAAACTCCATCCCAAGGAGCACCTCTTTCATTGACTTCTCCAAAAGGTACTCTTACACCTTTGTCTCGCCCTCCCTTCCCCAACGTTCATCATACATCTATGAGCACATCTTGAACCACTCAAACCTTAAAGTTTTTTTTTTTTACTTTTGCATGGCTTGTCCTTTAACCCATGTGTCTTCCTTTTGGAACTTATGTGGATGCCACAAAGATGTCACCTCCTGAGGGTATCCATCAAGCCTATAAATAAGACCCTTGTCTCAAACACTTCTCATCTCCTCATTTGCATTGGTATCATCCTAGTAATATTCTAGATCTTTTAGAGATTTTTAGCACTAACCCTTTTGTAGTTATTTCATTTCTTTCACTTATCTTGAATTTCCATGGTAGTTGTGCATTTTTAGTTGTTTACTTGCATCAATCTCACATCATTTGAATGCTCTCAAGAATGGTTGCTTCCATAGCCATTTCATGACATATTCTTCACTCATTTATCCTAGTTTCATATCATTTAAATCACTTTGAGATTCAATAGTTGTGTTTGAGGAGAGAACATTCACATCCCTCAATCCTAAGCATGGTGACAAGGTCCATTTGGGTGCCCTTGTTGAGTTAATCTTAGGTTGTGTGGGACTCTATTTCTTGGTTGTATTTGGCTTAGTAAAACTCAAGTAGTTAGTTTTTTTGTTTCTTAGATTTGATATATGAACATGTGGTATTACAACTAACATTTTTCTTATTTAAGCATACTCCCAATGGTAGGTTTTTCATGCATACACACCCTTAAGGATTTGTGTCTCCAAACGAGGAGTCCAAAAAAATAGGATCTAAACATAAGAATGTGTATGTCCTTAGGAAATCAAAATATGAAAATTTAGGGATCATACCTGATTCAAGATAATCTTGGGTCTTGGAAAAATCTTGCATCAACCAAAAAATATTTTATTTACCAGTCTATTGTTTGTGAAGTAGCATTATTGTTGGAGCTGTATTTTCTATTTTTTTCATGCTTGTTACAGGGCATGTATCTAATTATCCTTAATTATTGAGAGGTTTAATCTTTTAGGGGTTGAAGAGGGCCTATATTAATATATTATTTTCAAGGTTCATGTCCTAATTCATCATGAGTTGGGAGATATGGCCATTTTCCTTACGCATCAATTTTGTGTCAATTTTTGTGCCTAACTTTCATGATGCATGCAAAATTATCCTTAATGAATCAACCTTTGTGTACTTAAGAGTTTTAGGTGGACCTAAATTACTACTTTTAGTTAAGAGCACAAGTTCTAATTCAATTTGAGTTAGGAGATATTGTCATTTTCCTTGAACATCAATTTTTGGGCAGTTTTCATAAAGAGTGTGGATTTTTCTATCTTACATGGTTTTGGATGATGAAATGAGATCTTGTTAAGATAGGAACATGTTCTTGGGTCATGTTTGGACCTAAATATAACTTTTTATTTAGTTTTGTTCATATTTTCTATAGGTTTGGTTTACTCTTTCAAGATGGACCTATAATGTAATTAAATGCTTGACTAGCTGACTTGTGTCTTTGTCGGCTATATATGAAGCTTGGATTGATGTATGAAATCATTATAGGAAATTATGTTAGATTAAAAGAATATATATCATGGGAATATCCTAGAGAAGAAGGAAATATGTGATTTTGGACTCAATTTCATAATTCTTTGTACATGGTCGCAACCCGAAAAGCCTCACAACTAGGCATGTTTGGATTTATATTATGAAAATTATTTGATTACATTCATATGGTTGCATGGAATATGATCTCTTGTTCTCTATTGTTTATTTTTTATATGTTTATTTCATGTAACTCTAATCAAGGGATGTTTGTAGATTTAAGTTGGACTTATTCCTCTTGAATCTACTCATCTCTACATTAGGTGGTATCAGAGCGGAGTTCTTTCTCGTGGATTGGATCATGGAGAACCTTATTGGATTGTTTTTAGGGTGGTAGATCCAAAATTTGACCTATAACTTGCATAAGTTTGTGGTCTTCCAGGAACTATTGTCAAGATGGTTCGAGGTAGAGGAAATGTTGATACTGTTATAATGGACATGTTGAGATAGATTGCAACCAGACTTGAAGTTGTAGAGACAGCCCAGAGAAAAGGTGTACATATTTAAGATGTTAGTGATGATGAAGAGGCAGCACCTAATCCTAAACCTATACGTAAAGCTGAATAAGATGAAGAAAGACTTTTGTGAGTTTTGTCTAAAGCTAATTCTAGACATGTTGTAGAAGTTTCTCACTATGAGACTTGAGACTGATGCATTACTGGATTGAATCTCTGAGATGGAAAAATAATTTGAGTATGAAGGTAATCTTGATAATAAGAAGGTTAAGATTGTAGTCGCAAAGTTGAAAGGTCATACATCTCTTTGGTGGGATCATTTGCAAACTAACAGACAAAAGAGAGGAAAAGAAAAGATCAGAACATGGATGAAGATGCTTGAAAAGATGAAGAAGTTTCTCCCAGCAAACTACTAGGTTAATTTGTAAAAAAATGCAAAATTTGAGACAAAATGACATGAGTGTGAAGGAATATACTAAGGAATTCTACAAGTTGGATATCAAATCTAGACATGTTGATGATGAAGTTGAGAAAATGGCTAGATACCTGAATGGCCTAAGAGCATCAATTCAAGATGAGAAAAACTATGTTAAGATAGGTAGCATGTAAGAGGCATGTCAATTTTCTTTGAAAGATGAAGAAAGGTTTTCAAAGAGACATGATCAAAGGCAAAGAGGAATAGGTGGCAGATTTCAAAGAATCAGAGGTAGAACCTATGGAGAAAGTAGCAGATATGATGGCATAATGTAGGATAAAGGATGGAAAGTTGAACCTACTAAAAGAGGTAATTACTCAAGAGGTAGCTATACTGGTTACTCTAAGAACAATAATAATGGAAAAAGATAAGAGTGATCTTGGTTTTGATGTAGGAAGAGATGAAAAAATAGGGCCAAAGGCACACCTAGCTATCCAAACCACCCTATGAGAGTTAACACAACGGAAACACAATACAAAAAATAGCAATCAAAGGAGGAGAAAGAGAAAAACACTTTTATTGATTCATAAAATAATCAGCATACATGGCCAGCTGTAAGGCCTTCTAGGTTACGACCATCTAACATTTCAATTACAATCCTCAATGATCCTACTTCACATTCTGCTCCTTACTCTTCTAAGTTTCCCTTAAAACTTAATCCTAGACCTCCTTAAATACTTGTATGGCCATAGGTCGGCCTATCACAAAACTAAACCTTACATTAAATTCATGCACAACCACAAGTTGGCTCACATAAAATATTAACTACCTATACTAAAATTAAATGCAAGAAAGGTCAGCCCAAACTAGAACCAGACACAGACTACTTGGCAAATGAAGAGTTCACAAAACACTGGCACTTGGCATCTAAACAATCACTCGAAAACCACACAAGCTTGGCATCCAAAGAGAACTTGGTAGCCATGGAGAGCTTAGCAACCGAAGGATCACTGAGAAACCAAAGGATGACTCCACAACCAAAGGAATCACTCAAGAGAAACTAAGAACTCGGCAACAACTAAATGCTCAGCAACCACTAAAAGCTCCGCAATGTAAGAAATTGCAACCCAGTAGAAAGGAAAACTAAAATCATGCAGGATATCAATGCAACCAAGGATGCTCCTACATTAGGTTTAGAGGTACTTGTTACAAATGTGGTGAAGAAGGACATAAGGCCTTTGAATTTACTAACTCTAGAAAGAAGATTGGAGGTAATAGCAAAAATACTTAGCATGTGAAGAATTTGTTGAAACATCTAATGAACCTGAAAATGGTGAGAACCTAATGTTAAGAAGGATTTTGTAGAATGAAGAAGTTGACGAAAAACCTATTTTAAGAAGATTTTTTTTCAAAACTAGATGCAAGATCACTGGAAAATGTTGCAAATTAATCATTGATAGTGGAAGTTTAGATAATTTGACATCAAAAGATCTGGTTAACAAATTACAATTGTAGAGATTGAGATGTCCTAAGCCTTACCATGTTGCTTGGATCTAGAAGGATCATAACTTAATTGTAAGTGAACAATACCTTATCAAATTTAAATTTGGGAATTATCATGATGAAGTCTTGTGTGATATTATGCCTATGGATTATTGTCATATTCTTTTGGGAAAACCTTGGCAGTATGATAGAAAAGCTTTGCATGATCGTAGATTGAATCAACATACTATTTGGGTAGAAGGAAAGAAACAAGTATTGTTGTCTTTGGTGGAAAGAGTATGTTTGGAAGAGGGTAAAAATTTTGCAAAGGAAAAGAAAGAACATAATGTTTTTTATGTTTTGATTCCTAGAAAGACTAAGAACCAATATGAATTAGAACATGCACCTAAGATTGAACCTTGGTTGATTGAATTTCATGACAACATTTTTGATAATGTACCTGATGGTTTGCCTCCTATGAGAAGTATAAGTCATTGTATGGATTTGATACCTGGAGCTAGTTTTCCTAATAAAACACCACACAGATTGACACCTAAGGAAAAGATTGAGTTGAATAGACAAGTGCAAGAATTCTTGGAGAAAGATCTGATCAAAGAAAGTTTGATTCCTTGTGTAGTACTAGGTGTTTTAGCACCTAAAAAGAATGGACAATGGAGAATGTGCACTGATTCCAGAGCTATTAACAAGATAACAATAAAGTACATATTTCCATTTCCTAGTATGGATGACATAATGGATAGTTTGAGTGGAGCAAAGTATTTTACAAAGATTGATTTGAAAAGTGGGTATCATCATATTCAAATTAGATATGGAAAATTACTTTTAAGACTAATGAAGGATTGTATGAATGGTTGGTTATACCCTTTGGTTTGACTAATGCACCTAGTACTTTCATGAGATTGATGAATGAAGTTCTAAAGAAAATTTTGAGTAAACTTGTGATTGTATATCTTGATGGCATTTTGATATTCAGTAAGAGTAAGAAAGAATATCTTGAGCATATCAGACAAGTATTGCAGAATTTAACGAAAGAAAAGTTGTTGATTAATTTGAAGAAATTTTCATTCATGAAGGAAGAAATTATATACTTTGGTTTTTTAATTTCAGCTAATTGACTGAAGATGGACCCTAGAAAGGTGAGAGTTATTCTTGATTGGCCTACACCTAAGAATGTTGGAGAGGTAAGATCATTTCATGGATTGGAAAGTTTTTATAGGAAGTTTATTAGAAAATTCAGTTCTATTTTTAATGCTATGACTAAAACTATGAGAGGAGATAAAAAGGATTTCAAATGGACACACATAGCACAAAGAAGTTTTGAAACATTGAAACAAAAGATTGCATAATTGCCTACAGTTGCTTTTCCTAATTTTAGTAAAGTTTTTCAAGTTGAATTTGATGTTAGTGGAAGTACAATTGGAGCTATTTTGAGTCAAGAAGGAAGACCTATAGCTTCCCTTAGTGAGAAGTTGAATGATTCTAAGAGGAAATATTAAGTTTATGATCAAGAATTCTATGCTATTGTTCAAGCTTTGAAGAAATGGAGACATTATTTTGATGCCTAAAGATTTTGTGTTGTATACTGACCATAAAAATTTGCAGTATTTGGGAAATCAACATAAGTTGAATGAAAGACATATGAAATGGGTTGATTTTTTGTAGAGTTTTTTCTTTTCATTGAAGCATAAAGTGGATAGTCAAATAAAGTTGTTGATGCCTTGAGCCGAAGAAGAAATTTGTTGAAAAAGCTAAGAGTTAAGCTACTTGGTTTTGATGATTTGAAGCATTTATATGAGACTGATCTTCATTTTGTAGAACCTTAGAAAGCTTGTAAAGAAAAAACAATGATTGATAAGTGGATTGATTATTTCATTCAGGAAGACATGTTGTTTAAAGGAATTCAATTATGTATACCTAGAGGATCTATGAGAGAAAACATAATGAAGAAGAAACATAGTGGTGGACTTGCTAGATATTTTGGGATTGATAAGATTGTAAAATTGATTTTAGAGAGATATTTTTGGCCACAGATTTATAAGGATGTGCAAAGAATAGTGAGGAGTTGCAAAATTTGTCAAATAGAAAAAGGAACTAGTCAGAATTTGGGATTGTATTCACCTTTTCCTATACTCGATAAGCCTTGGGAAGATATCAGTATGGACTTTGTTCTTAATTTACCTAGAACTCAGAGGGGTAATGATTCAATCTCTGTTGTGGTTGACAGATTTTCAAAGATGGCTCATTTCATACTTTGTAAGAAAACATCTAATGCATTACATCTAGCTGAATTGTTCTTCAAGGAAGTGGTAAGATTGCATGGTTTGCCTAAATCTATTGTTTCAAATAGAGATACTAAGTTTACTAGCTATATTTGGAAGACACTTTGGAAGAAGTTAAATATAGAGTTGAAGTTTAGTTCTACATTTCACCTTCAGATAGATGGACAAACTAAAGTTGTGAATAGAAGTATGGGTAACTTGTTGAGATGTTTGGTTGGGGATTTGGTTTTGGCACAAGAAAAGTTTGCATATAATAATTCTATGAATAGAAGTACTAAAAAACACCATTTGAGATTTTTATTGGGTTTCATCGTAAGGAAACTACAAAATTGAGAGACTTGAACATGGAAACAAATAGGAGTGTTGAGGCTGAAGAATTTGTTGATTTCATGAAGAAACTACATCAAGAAGTCAAAGATAACTTGAATAATAGTAATATGGTATATAAAGAATGAATACATTAGAAAAGAAGATATTAATCTTTTGAAGTTGGTGATGAAGTAATGGTTTCCTTGAGGAAGAATACATTTCCAGTTGGAACTTACAGTAAGCTAAAAATGAAGAAATTTGGGCCTATAAAATCTAAAGAAGTTTGAAAGTGGTAATGCTTTTGAGATTGAATTACCAGAGGATATGGATATTTCACCCATATTCAACATTGCAAACATATATGAGTACCATGAATCAAATCAAAAAGCAATTGATAAACTAGATTATCCTAAGAAGCAAGCTAAAGGCATTGAAAGAGTTTTGGATACTGGGATAAGAAAAAGCACCAGAGGAAGAGATTATTTGGAATATGTAGTCCATTGGAAAGACAAGCCAATTGAAGATAGTTCTTCGATTACACAAGCTAAGTTGGATCTTTATGATTCAGGTTAGAATGTGAGGATTGCTTGATGTGGACATTAGTTCTTTATTAACCCTATGTGTCTAATGCAGGAGCATCTTGGGTCTTGGAGAAAACTTGCATCAACCAAAAAATATTTTTTTACCAATTTGTTGTTTGTGAAGTAGCATTCTTGCTAGAGCTGTATTTTTCATTTTCTGCATGCCTGTTTCAGGTCATGTATATAATTATCCTTAATTATTGAGAGTTTTTATATTTCATGGATTGAAGAGGGCCTATATTTTTATTTTTATTTCAAGGCGCAAATCCTAATTCATCATGAGTTTGGATATATGGCCATTTTCCTCACACATTAATTTTTTTATAGTTTTCACATTTGATTTATGCACCTAACTTTCATGATGCATGCAAAATTATCCTTAATGAATAATCCTTTGAGAACTTAAAGGTTTTAATAAGACCTAAATTAATAACTTTAGTTAAGAGCTCAAGTTCTAATTCAATCAGAGTTAGGAGATATCATCGTTTTCCTCAGACATCAATTTAAGGGCAATTTTCATGAAACGTGTGGAGTTTTCTGTCTTGTGTGGTTTTGGGTGATGAAATGGGATCTTGTTAAGATAGGGACACATTCTTGGGTCATGTGTGGACCTAAATATAAATTTTAAGTGATTTTTTTTCATATTTTCTATAGTTTTGGTTTACTCTTCCAAGGTGGACCTATAATGTAATTAAATGCTTGACTAGCCAACTTGTGCTTAGCTGGCTATATAAGGATCTTGGATTGATGTAGGAAATAATTATGGGAGATGATGTTAGATTAGAAGAAGATATATCATGAGAATACCCTAGAGAAGAAGGCAATATATGAGCTTGGACTTGATTTCATAATGGTCGTAACCCAAAAGGCCTCATAGTCAGGCATGTTTGGATTTTTGTTATGAAAGTTATTTGATTACATTCATATGGTTGTGTGGAATCTGATCTCTTTTTCTTTATTGTTTATTTAATTTGTATGTTTCTTATGTGTGTAACTTTAAGCAGGGGATGTTTGTAGGTTTAAGTTGGACTTATTCCTCTTGAATCTGCTTGTCCATGCGTCAATACCTCAAAGACTATTAATAATCCAAGAAAGATCTAAAAATAAAGGGATCATGTGTTAGGATTGTTAGTATTCCAATAAGGGACCCCCATATGTAAATATCATGAGACATAGTGCATGTGTGCAAAATGTAAGCGAAAAATATGCCCCTGCATTAAAGAGATTGTTAAAACTCATCAAGAGTAATGAATTTAATGAAAGCATGCATGTATCCACTAGAGATATTTATATTGTGAAATTCCCCAAAGAAAGGACACGTAAAGGAAAACAAGTGCATGACAAAAAAGAGAACACAAGGGATATACCAACTCTAGGGTTAGCATAATGATATCATAATATATGAAATGTTATGTCAATTATGAAATATCATCATTCCCCAATGGAAGAAGAACAAAAACACAATGAAAGAAAGGCACACGATAGTTACAAATAAGTAACTTTTTTGGGTCAACATCACAAAGACCAAAAAGAATTATATGCTACCATTTCGCAACATCCCAAGAAAATTGCATAAAGTCACACTTATGAACTATGCCACTGTGGCACAACATTTAAAAACATGTAGAAGAAGAGAGGTATAAATATAACAATGACTTCAATATGTTTGATTCCTTTATCACCTTGCATCAATGGAGAAACAAGGGTCATTTAAATAAATCTAAAGAAAACATATAACAAGTAGCACATCATAAGGGAAGCACATTGCAATAGGAAAACACATAAAGACCACCATGAAAGAGGAGATAATCAAGCATTTTTCCTAGCTCCCATCTCAATCAATAATGTTTAAGGAAGATGGGAAACTTTCAAGAGGAGAAACATCAAGCACAAAAGAAGGAACAATAGCTGGTTCCAAATAAGGATTGTGCTATGAATCTAGGTCACTAAGAGTGATTTATAATTTTTGAGAGAGAATATATGCTAAATCATTATCGGGATAAAGAGTCTCATATAAATCATTGAGTTCACTAGCATGCATTCCATTGTTAATATTGTCTGAAGTATCTTCCTCATCTAGATCAATCATAACAGAATCCAAGATACGAATAGTATTGTTATATTTATCCATTTTATCTTTATTCAAATTTATTTCTTCCATAAACTCAATCATGGGATGGTCAAATGAAAGTGAAGTAGAAGTCATATGAGATGATAAAGTACTTCGGAAAATATAGGTGTGATATTTAGCTTTAGATTGACATTTTTTATGATGATCACAAGCATGTCAATTATGTTTAATCTTTGTAGACACTTTGGGTGGGGTAGGATAGATCAATATTAAGTCCCTTTCTTCTTGTGACAGAAGAACTAAAGAAGCCACACTAGGTCAAGAGATAGGAACAAGAGGATGTTTAATGGAGGAGGAGAAGTTGATAAATGATAAAGGAGGAAGTATACCATTATGAGGATCAAGCTTAGGTTGACTAAGTTAAGCAATCATCTAAATTTTGAAAGATTGATAATAACATAACAGGTTAATAGGAGTAAGTGGTGTTTGAAGTATAGAAGGAAAAAATAAATCAAGGTCGATATAGTCTTTATGCCTAGAAGGATGATAAATATTATGGTTAATGGTCTTGATCTCACAATCATGGGGGAGCTTAAGACATTTGTAAGAAGGAGAAGCTATGACTTGCATGGATGAGATCCAAAAAAGGCCAGGCATAACAAAGTTTCATAGGAAAAGAGATAGAACCATCAAGATGGTAAAGAAAACCATTACAAGTTTGAATCCATATAGAAGATGTATCATAGAAATCCTTATAAAAATTTATAAAAATGATGTTCTTCAGTTATAAAATTCACCATGGAAGAAGGGTCCACTAAAACACCATGGGAAGGGATACCTTGCACCTTAGTGGTAATGTAAAGAGGACCATCATGTGTTTTAATTGTCTCAGTGTGATAAAAGTTAATGCAAGGTTTAGGTGGAAGTTGAGATTGAGAATTAGGTGGAGGTTGAGGACTAGTTTTAGGTTGGAAATTCTCAATATGACTAACAGCATATTTGGATTCTTTAATTTATCACTGTAAAAAATGTAGCAAAAGAAGAGGATTGGACAAGAGTTGTTAGAGTGAGATGGTAAAGGATTAGTGTAAATGTGCATGTTCTAATTAGGAGGTGCTGTTTACTTATTTCCATGATTAACACCAACATTAATAGATATAGTATTAGAGAATATAAAATCTCTGATAGATTGTTTCAAAGAATATAACCTTTCAATGTCATGGTCAAGTTGACGATGATATTGGAAAAAAAGGTTAGGAATCAAAGGATCTATGAATGTATTTTCTCGAGTCCATGGGTTGGATGGTAGGAAGCTTAATCTTGTTATCACTAAGTAACTTTTTCCTCACATAATACAAAGAGTTAAGAAATCAAATATAAGTATAATTTGTTAGAAATAGGGAATACTAAGAGGGGGGTGAATCAAAATTCCACAACAAATTTTTTCCCAACTATTGATATCAAATACAGACTTTAAATGTGCATAAATTAATAAATTGAAAAGTAATAGCATGCACAATAGAAAGAAATTCATAACACTATTTTTTTTAACTAGGGAAACCATGGCCAAGGGAAAACCCAGGTGGGGATGGTACCCACAAAATGATCCACTAATGAAAAGTATCTTGTGAAAGATATTGACCCTATTAGGAGTCCATTACAAGCATAAAATCTATATTTCCTTGTTAGAGGACTAAGCCGTGTTAGAAGCCTTAGCTCTATTAGGAGTTATAAGTACAATATACAAGGTGATCTTACTACTCATACAAACATGTACAACTTTATAGGTTATATGGATAAGTACCAAAACATTAAGTGTGTTGATATCGCTAATATCTCATTAGTCCTTAAAGTTCCTTAGCATTCATACTATTGACATAAAGGTCAATTTGTCTATTAATGACTCAACGCTTAGTCAATTGGTTACATTTCTACTGAGCTCTACAATTTCTACCAAGCTTATCATTCAATTTGCAATGTTAACCAAGTGATTCAGCTGTTCCCGATCTAAGTAGTCATAATACAATGTCTACCAAGCACCTGAGTCAATTTGCAGTGTTTATTGAGCTGCATAGTGTTTATCGAGCTTCAGAGACAAAGTTTAGTGCAAACTTAGCATAGTAGAGGCTACCAAGCTAGTCAATGGAAGTGAAGAAGATCATAGTGTTAACCGAGCTCTATAGTGTTAACCAAGTCCAACATTTCCTACCGAGCTCACAGGGTTAACAAAGTGGATCTAGTGTTGATCGAGTCACATAGTGTTGAGTGAGTTCAAGATACTTGGAAGTGATTAGTATGAACCAAGCTTCAAGGTCAACTGAGTGCCAAAGATTGTCGAGCATTGACAATGTTTATCGTGTATCAAAACATCACTAAGTTTGTCTTCAAAACCTAAGTTACAACAGTTGGGTCGACTTTGTGGATTATGATAAAATTGGTATTGTAGTTGATTCCAATAAGTTGTAATTTGGATTATTTATGTAATACATTGTATCATATCCAAATAATGTATATGAAGAGTATATGATGAGTAGAAGTGCAAATTGAAGAAGGCTGCAAGTAGTATAAGGGAAAACAAAGTATTATCTATCACTGATCATTTTAATTCAAAGAATCTCAAATAGAGAATTAGAGTTGCAGATCAGAGATCAACTACTAGTTCATCCTAATAGGTGCATCATCCAAATCCTTTAATAGGGTAGACTTAACAGTCTTTGCTAAATCTTCTAACTGAGTGCATACTTCATTGTATGTTTGTAAATCCTTTTACAAGGTGGACCTCATAGTCCTTATTGCTCCTAACAGGGTAGATCACCAAAAGTGGTCAATTATAAGCCTTAACAGGTTAACTTTATACTACAGTACTAAAGCTTGTGGGTATCATCCCCACCCCAGTTTTACTTTCTAATTGGAAGGTTTCTAGGTCACCATATCTTGTGTCAAAATGTTATGAATGTTTATTTGCTTTCATTCTTTCATGCATGCAATTAGATCAGAATATTATATGAAGGATTAATTGGTGAAGTAAGATAAAGTTTTATTCGTTCCTGATTCACCCCTCCCCTCTCAATAACCTTGCCTACCTTATATTTCGAACACATACAACTTCCTTCTTTTCTTTGGCCATCAATTTTGCATCTATTTAGTACCAAATTGGTGTGCATAATATAATTATATCATTAGAATACAATTGCATACTTCATTTAACCAAAGCTTCTCTCTTTATACCAATTTACTTTCTAATTGGAAGGTTTCTAGGTCACCATATCTTGTGTCAAAATGTTATGAATGTTTATTTGCTTTCATTCTTTCATGCATGCAATTAGATCAGAATATTATATGAAGGATTAATTGGTGAAGTAAGATAAAGTTTTATTCGTTCCTGATTCACCCCTCCCCTCTCAATAACCTTGCCTACCTTATATTTCGAACACATACAACTTCCTTCTTTTCTTTGGCCATCAATTTTGCATCTATTTAGTACCAAATTGGTGTGCATAATATAATTATATCATTAGAATACAATTGCATACTTCATTTAACCAAAGCTTCTCTCTCATTAGAATACAATTGCATACTTCATTTAACCAAAGCTTCTCTCTTTATACCAAAATCTTTAATCGGCCAGTCTTACTTTTCTTCACATGTTACCAAAACTCAAAATTATAATCTTCCATGTGAGGTTTAACATCTAGGATGTTGCCCCTACCTTTTTAAGCTCTTTTTTTGATAAGTCAAAATAATTCCTTAACCAAATGTTCATTCTCTTTAACTGCTCTATTACTACGATGTCAAGCCTGAAACTGGAAATCTTACAAAAATATATTCAAATATTAACATTATGTTTAGCGGCCTTGCACTCATATTCTAAGGTGTCCAAACTAATTTACCTTAAATATGCATACTTATATGTATTTTGTTAAGCTCACTAACCAAATTAGTTTGACTAGGCAATGTATTCATGCTTCATAATAAGACAATTTTCTAAGTTATCTCATACTAAACTTAGCTTTTATCATCAATGGCCATAATACATCATAATTTTTCAATTAATGACAATGCCTATCATCATAACTTAGCCAAATTTTTAACAATATCCTCCTTTTGTATTAATGGAAACATAGGGAAATTTTGGCTAAGTATAATTTGTGTTCCTTCAAAATTGCAAAAACTTCAAAATTATGACCAAATCAAAATTCAAAATTGTGGATCATGTATATATATTGATATAATATAATCTATTCATACTTCTATACTCCCCCTTTGATTATACTCTATATCTATAAGTGCTCTCCCATAGTACATACTTGGTGATCTGTACATATCTTTCATATTTATAATTTTTCATTGAATCCTTTTCCCCCTTTGACATCAATGACAAAGGTGAGACAATATTTTCTATGGACATGTCAAAAATTTGGTTCTTAAGTTGGGGGCCTTTCTGAAAGTTCCATACAATATGCATAGTTGGTCTTCAAAGTTGCAAGCTCTACATCCTATGTGGACTTAATCATCTCTCCCACATGAATTACCGCATAGACACCATAAGTTGCAATCTCCGCTCCATTAAGATCTATAAATGCAAGTTTCTCATACGACTTCTTTGCATCCAAAAGAGTATTTAGTTGCTTTTGTAGCTAGTCAATTATGGGTGATAAATGATCTCTGAGTAAAGTAAATCTCCCAATTATTTTTCTCGTGTCTTGCTCTAGAGTTTTCAATTCATCATGTGTCTTGCTCACTCTCTCATCAACCTCTCTGATTCTTACATAATTTTCCTTTAGTTCACTTGCTATCTTCTCCAATTCAACTTCTTCTATCATGATAGCCCATGTTATCTCAGAAGCAACTAAATACTCTCTTGTACATGGGAGATACGCCTTTAGATATAGTTGACACTTGATCATCTACTACACTAGATGATTTGTTAATCTTTATGTAGTTCTTAGGCTTATGAAAGTTGTTGGGATGAGATGCAAAATCACTCTTATCAATGATAATAGGAGCCATTGGAGTGTTTCTCTCAAAATGGCTCACTTGTAGTTGATATAGATGAAGCACTTTACATAATTATGAGGAAAGAGTAAACTCAGTAAGGAGAAGCTTATCGAGATAATATATTTTTGCAAGTTAGAAATAAATACACATTGTATATCAGCATTAGGCACTGTATAAGGAATCTAAGAATGCAAACATTTTAATCCACCAATAAAGTGAGTAACCATTTCTTTAACTCCTTGTTTGTAATGCATTAATTCATTTGAAGATATTTGAGAGCCAATATAATTTTGAAATTGTTGAATGAAAGAATTGGAAATTTTTTGAAAGGAATCAATGGAATAAGGAGGAAAGGAAAAAAAAACCACTGGAAAGATTTCTCTCAAAATGTACTAGTGAAAAACTTAGTCATGAACCTGTAATCATGATAAAAATCACTACACAAAGTTTGAAAGGTTTTAACATGAGTCACTAGATCACCCTTACCATTATAAGTCTCAAGATGAAGGATCTTAATGTTTTGAGAAATAATGGCTTGGATAATGTCTAATGACAAAAGATTAGAAATGTGACATGTGGGAATGTTGAATTTGGATTGAGTTAATGAAGCAACTTTTTTTCGCAAAGAACAAATTGTTTGAGATAGGTTATAAATGGTGGAATCAGTAAAGGAAATGATATGAAGAGATACAATATATGTGTTAGGAATGTTATGCAAAGCACAAGGAATGTTGGAAGAGATGGGTTATTAATGGTGAAATCAGTAGAGGAAATGATAGGAAGAGATACATTTTATGTATTAGGAATGTTGATATGTAAACTCCTTTTTTTATGAATCACTTGCAATTTTAAGATTCACTAGGATACAAATTCAATATAAAGATCGATAATGATGTTGCTTGTGAACTAGGCAAATAATATTTAGAAATGAATAAGATAACTAAGTAGACAAAAGCATGCATCAAAAAGAACAAGAGACAAAGGATTTGATCTCAGAGTTCACCAAACTCTGGCTATGTCTCCAGATATGCAAACATGCAAGATCAATGCCATTATTATGATGCAAAACTCATACATCACCATGGTTTTCCATGGAGTTACAATCTCCTTCATGCTTCCACACTGTGATGAAATGAACTTGCGAAGTCATGTTATAATGCTAAGCAATGCTATTGCAACTCTCTCCCCCTTAACAAGAGCATATGAATACAATAGGAATTAAGCCTTTACAATAACAACATAATGTAAGAAAACTTGGCAATAAAGAATATAACCATTTCCACATAACCCATAATAGATCTAAAATAAACACGGAATTAAAATCCACATGCAAGAGAATAGACAACATACCCATAAAATTGTGACACAAGATATACCCTGGGAAACCCTCATTGAGGGAAAAACCCAGCCTCCAAAAGCATCCATCATCATGTATTATTCAGCAAAAAATACCATTGCCATACAACCATGGAAGCCTTCATGGCCATAGCCACAACCGAGCAAACTATGTGAACAAGCATGAATCCACACATCCCATGCCATGCTTCCAACCTTCACAAATGCTCCCTTGGCTAACCTGTCAAGCCTTGTCCCGCTCGACTCTTGCCTTTTGTCTTCTCTTTGTCACTCTCTCTCTCATCTACAACAACTACCCTTGTGGCTACTTATATAGTAGCAAGTCCCACAAAACCACCAAGTGGTATTACATAAACCATGTGCTAAAACCATGTGCTACCTAACCCACTGACCCCACATTTAATATTGGGCATTTAATTCTTTTCTCCAATATTAAATAATTACATGAAATATTATCACAATGTTACAATACAACTCATCAAGAATATTCCATGGGAATCTTTACATGTTGCACGTCCATCTAGGTACAACATTACATAATAAAAAATAAAATAATAAAATAACAATATTATGCAATGTGTGCAACACCCATTATCTCAACACATAAAGTCATATATAATACTCTCAAGAAAATTATATGTTTTATCTCATTATATGAGACCACAAAATTTTCTAAAACATTCTCTCAAATTCTCCTCTTCAAAAAATACAAAGACTTCTCCAAGTCTCCTTCATCACTTTTACAATGAATATCCCCCCTTTTATACAAGAAAATAGTCATAATTAGTTTATAACCAAATAACCATTTCCTATTTTAACTTCTTCAGCTAATTAAATCCATTTAATTTTCCACCATGTAATTTAAGGGGTATGTCTCAACTCCTATCTTTATTCAAGTGAGAATGGCAAGATAGGTAGTAGATTAAATAAGATTTAGTCTATATATATCCTTACAAATGCACATGGCACAATAGCAAGCCTTGCTTTCAAAAGGTCTGTGGTCAGGGTTCAACCCCCGTCGGCCTCCTTTTCCAACATATGTGGTGTACATAAGCTTAAGTATAACCATGCAACTATTAATAGCTAAACGCATTGAATGGTGTGGCGATAACAGCAGAAGGCCTAGTGTATGGTGGTCATTGGTTCAAACCCCACCAAACATATTTTTAAATAGAAACCAACTCACATTTTTCTAATGTGCCATGTGGCACTATTTGGTGGTGTCACATGGCACGTCATCATTTGATGGTGATAATGCCACATGTCCTTCAATGATTAGAAAACATTAAGTAATATGCCACATCATCACCTATGCAATGTGGTAAGCACCGATTGGTTGAATATGACATGTCACCTCATATGCCATGTCACAAGGTTACTTGATGATGATTTCATGATGATGTCATCATCACTTTCGTTTTCCCTCCAACTTCAAACGAGCATGACTTCCACATATGATCTTAGTTCTTTATGAAATGAACATTGTTGGAAAGCTCTCAACAAGATTGTTAATTTGGGACCAATATTGACCACTTTTGGGACGATGAATTTTTTGCCTTTTTTAATTAATTCAACCACTAGTTTTCCAGTTTGACCCAAAATTTGCCAAGCATATCTCAAGAAAATAGACTCCTTTTGACACGCTCCAAGTTGTGTTAGCAACGTTTCACCGTGCTCTATACATTGATGTCAATCTTGGGGGATTCTGAGAGGGTTGAATTTTTGAGATCATCAAGATCTACCACTACTACATTTGGGCCTAAATTGTGATGGCAGGCCATCACAATTGCGACAGACACCCATCTCCCAACTGACATCAAGAGGAATTGGCTCCCATCGGATGGGCTTTGGACTTTTGTCATCGCAATTTACAATAGAAAAGGTGGCCATTGAAACTGCGACAAGCACAACTATCTTAAATTGGGTGAAGTCACTAGCAAAGAGTTCATTTGCACCGTCCTAATTGCAATAGAAAGTTGTCAAAGACACCATCACAATTGCAACATGTTTGCGACAGAAATGTTATGGAACCCATAGCAATCCATTAGAAATGTTTTCCCCAATAGCGATGGGCATTGTGTCAGGAATGCTACATGACCAATGGGTAGTTGTTGAAAGTGGCCATCACAATTGCAACGGCGTGTTGTATTAATAAATTAATAAATTGGTGGAAAATGTTGAATAGCTATGATGCTCTCATAGCTCACAGTTAGTTTTCATGCAATCATAAGTTAATATTGAGCTTCAATCGGTTTCAATAATAGTCTAATATTCTCTACTAATTAGGGCCAACCACGTGAAGGTGGAAACTCATTTGGCCCCACTCCCCTCCCCCCTAACATCTAAATTTCCCATTAACATCTAAGATATTTAAGTAAGGATCAATATTTAAAGTTGATAAAAAAAGGTTCTAGACCTGCATAAGTGGCATTAGTTTCCCATCTTCTCGTGCATGTCATTTTTCCATCACATCCAAAATAAGATTTTGCCACTCTGAATCAAGAATGTGTGTGCAGTTGTGTTCAAATGCATGTTTAGTTGTGTTCAAATGCATGGATAGCAGTCAAAGTTGATAAAAAATAACACGATTACATTTATTTAATAGGTCTATTAAGTTTTTAAACTTACATAGCATCATGAACAATGTTTGTGATGGTCTATAACTTAAAATACCTAATTAAAGACCTCTAACGAAAATGCAAACCTATTGTATTTTTCAGCTCTCCTTGATGTCATATACATATGAATTAACATTGCATATTGAACTATGGCATCCTTTTGCATTGCCTGAAACCAAGAGATTCACACAATTAGTTGTCATACAATCATAGGTTAATGTTGAGCTTCACTTGGTTTCGAGAATATTTTAATATTCTCTACTAATCAGGTGCAACCACATGAAGGTGGAAGCTCATTCCCCCCCCCCCCCCCCCCCCCCGCCCTAACATCTAAATTCCCTATTAACATCTAAAATCTTTAAGAAAGGATCAATCTTTAAAGTACCTGGAATGTCCTCACCGCCTCCTGCTACTCTCAAGGGAAGTCCATCTTCATTGCTCACGAGCAATTCATCACACAGGTACATCCAGGAATGTCCTCATCACCTCCTACATAAAATGAATCCAATATTATAAAATGACCCCTAAGAAATAATATTTCAAGTGAAATAAACACGTGAAAAATGAGAGAGAGAGAGAGAGAGAGAGAGGAATCTACTTACGAATAGGTGTTGCCATTGCATCTATGGCCATGTTACCTATTGAGCGAGTTTTATTATTTTTCTATTGTGCCAAGATCTCCCTATTTATATACATACACACATATATACATATGCATATGCTTATGTATGTATATACATACATTCATACATACATATACAAAGATCACGAGGCCATGGCAACGAGATGCAAAGATCACAAGGGCACAACAACGAAATGTAGTGATCACAAGGAAACGAAAATAAAATCCTTGATCTCCACTTATCTCCACAATCCAAAAGATCTCTCTAGATATATACATACATAGACACACACATATGTGTGTGTATGTATATATACATATATGTATATATATGTATATACATACATACATATATACATACATACCTATATACTTACATACATATATATACACATACATACATACGTACATACATACATCTTCATATGCAATTTTATCACCTTCGAAAACTATATTTGATCCTATTGGCTAGGAACAGTTGATTGTTCATTTTATTGTACCTAATCTGATGACATTTCTATAGGAATTTGTAATCAACCCATCTAATCGACAACTAGACCAAAGTAACAACAGCAGTAGATACCTGGGATTCTCGCAGGGAGAGTGTGCCAATACATGCATGGTTACATCCTTGGCTACCATTGTTGGGCCAGTGTATGGAGCCCTTATCCAACCATTCATTAGAAATTGGGGAATGTGCTTCATGCTTGGCATGCAAGTAGAAAATCATATAATCCTTCATCACACAAGGTCTTTTGCTCAGTATGCCCATTCATTAAGTTAAGCACCCAAGTTTGGTGTCATATAAATACATACATACATAGATATACATAAATAATAGTAATATATGTATTGCATCTGCATTTTCTTTGATATTGCTCAATAGAGTGTTTCATGGTTGGAAACAACTTTAACATTCTTTGCATGGTTTAAAAGTAATGTCATTGTGTCAGAGGCTTCTACAAGGGAATGAGCCTTGAGAGTTAACATATAATGTCTTAAAATAGTTAAGTGCTACCTAACTATGTCCAAGGCATCTACACATTGGAGGCATACTCCACCTACCAGGTTGCCTGCATACCCATATCCACAGGATCAAGACCCTTGAATTGCTCATTCTAAAGAATATGTAGTTCTGACTTCTAATTTTTTTTATGCAATTGTATTCCTATAACCATTGGTGATCTTTATTCACCTAATATAGCTCTTTGCCATCATACACCCACTCAGGCAAATCAAGCAGTTTTCTATAATTATAATATTGTAATACCCTGGTGCAACCTTTGTGTTGTAGTTTACAGTTAAGGCAAGGTTAACCTATATATGTCCTAACTCACTCCTTATATAGTTCAAGTGAAATAAAAACATTAAAAATGAGAGAGAAAAAGAGGAATTTACTTACCAATAGGCATTTCCATTGCATATGTGGCTATGCTACCTATTAAGAGAGTTTTATTGTTATTTTGTTGTGCCAATATCTCTTTTTTTTATATACATACATACATACATATACAGAGATCACAAGGGTACGGCAACAAGATGCAGAGATCACAATGGCAGGGCAACAAAATGCGGCGATCAAAAGGGCATGGCGCCAAAATCCTAGATCTCTACTAATCTCCACAATCCACAAGATCTCTCTATATATACATACATACACACATAGACACACAGATATGTGTGTATTTATGTATGTATATATACACATATATATACATATACATGTGTGTGTGTGTGTGTGTATGTGTGTGTGTGTGTGTGTGTGTGTGTACATAGATATACATACATACATACATCTACATATGCAATTTTATCACCTTGGAAAATTGTATTTGATCCTACTAGCTGGGAAAAACTGATTATGGTTATGCCTTGTTTCTTTTTAAAAATATCTGCTATGATATGTTTTTATAAAATTTCTTGCAAACTCTTCCCATTTTTCCTGGTCTGCATTATTTTTGTGCAAGGTCCTGAGCTAAGTCACTTAGCACAAGTTGAGTGATTTTTATTGTTTTATTATTTTGATTCTGGAATATGTATGCAGCTAGATCAATTTTTGTTATGCTAATATGGAATAAGCACCTTAAAAAAGATCTCTCTGTATATATAAAGTGTAAAGTTTCTTACTAGATTTCATATTCGAGGCTGACTATTGCACAACTTTCATTGCAAGTATGAACACTGATTTGTGATGGCGAATGGGCATGTCTCCAAATGGAGACATGAACATTCACAATCACATGGAGCAGTGTGATGGTGAATGGGCATGCCTCTCTTGGAAATGATTGAAAAGATCATGAGGAAAGTTGTTGGAATGGTATATGGAAATGGTAAAGAATGTTCTCAATCATTGTTTTGTCATTGATGTCAAACTTGCTATTTGTAGGAATGACAATTGCTTTAGTGATCCAAATACTATCAGTTAATTGATTGACAAGGAGGAGGCAATCAATAAGATGTAACTAGTACACCAAGAGAAAGGTTGAAGTTATGATGTTGTAATGAAGTACAAGGATCAGCTAAGCCATTGATGAAAAAGTGTGTTGATGACATACTATAAGACACAGGAAATGGGCACACTGAAATATATCAAAGATGTAAAGTTTTAGCTAAGACAACTATAAAGCCTAACTAAAGTTCATTAGAGAGAGGGAGCCGAGCAAGCTAGTTGAAGCCGAACAGATTTTTAGTTGAAGCCGAGCAAGATCAATATCAAGTGCCGAGTGATGTCAAGTGCCGAGTAAACTTCAAATGCCGAGTGATATCAAGTACCAAGTAAACTTCAAGTGCCGAGTGATATCAAGTGCCGAGTAAACTTCAAGTGTCGAGTAATACAAGTGTCGAGCAGATATAGGTGTCGAGTAACACAGAGATGTCGAGCACTAGTAAAACCAATAGTGCCAAGTAACATAGAGATGCTGAGCACAGTAAAAACAATAATGCCGAGTTGCTGCATTATTTTGAAAATCAAAGATTCGCCAGATCTAAACCTACAAGGTTGTTATCTAGAAGTTTGTGAATTAAATGGAAGATAAGAATGATGAGCTGGTGGCACAGAACACCATGTAAAATGTTTTTAAGGATACAACTGACGAAGTTTCTAGATGAGAACAAGATATGAGGTAGATACATTGTATCCTACCTAATCCATTTTGAAACCCTAAAATTGGAGAAGGAGAATTGAGCGGCAAAGGCAAAATCAAATTTTTATTAAAGGAGTCATAAGAAGAGAGAGAGAGAGAGAGGAGGTCAAGCATGAAAGCATAAAATGCTGAAGGAGGTGCTAAGGAGGAAAGAGAGCATAGTTACTCTGTTTCAATAAGAAGACCCCAGATATGGATGCATTGGCATGATGAGTAAAAAGACTCAAGGAGATGAAGCTTGATAAGAAGACAAGCAATCAGAGTTGAAGTGATTGAAGCTAAGCATAAGGATTAAACTGAAAGTGTGATCTGAAATCTGCAAAGTATGTTGTAAGTTATATCAGATCAAAAGACCATTATTGTTACTTTCTAGAAATTGTAATAGTTAGCTTAAATCCTATGGACTTAGGTTGGTTTGATAGCCATGAGATAAATCCTTTAACAGGGTGACATTCCAAGTGAATGTTCTAAAGTCCTTTAACCAGGCCCATTCCTAACAGTTTGGTGAAATCCTCTAACAAGGTCACATTTAACAGTGTGTTGTAAGCCTTTAACAGGGCAGGCTTTTAATAGGGCATCACTTTAGAAGAGTGAGAATCAAGTAGCATGTTATTGGTGGTTTTTCCCAAATTGGGCTTCCACATAAATCATTGTGTCATGTGTTGATCTTGCATGTTTTATCTCTGCATGTTGATTTACTGTAACTTACTAATATGGTTGATTTAATTTTGGATGGATGAAAAGGGTATGGATTTATTAAAAGTGTAGAAAAAGTATTATTAGGGCATTTGGACCTTGAATAACTGATTCACCCCCCCTCAGTTATTCTAAAGAATTCTAACAGTCTCCGAGCGGAGACATGAACATTACAATCACGCTAGTTTGGTGATGATTTATCAAACCCAATTTGTATAGACTTAACACAACTCTTAATCATGTATTACCGATCATTATGAACTATAGCCTGATATAATATAGATCGATGGTGATCTAAAATCAAAGGTGTCAGAATAAGTTTCAATCATGCATTAAATGAGATCTCGGACAATATATATATGATAATCGATTTCAACTGTGCATTGTTTCATATAATGCTATTATACATATGCACATATATATATATTGTTAGACTGAAGCTACATGCTTTAACATAGACTACAATTGTGCAATTTGTCATATATTGCATCTGCATTTGCTTTTCCATTGCTTATAAGAGTGTTTCAAGGTTGGGAACCACTTCAACATCCTTTGCATGGTTTAGAGGTAATGTAATTGTGGCAGAGAGAATAACTTCAATGAAGAGTTGAGTGTAAGGAGTTACTACCCTGAACCAATGCTACAAATTCATGGGAGCCAAGGGACCCTAAACCTATGCTACATTTTCTAGAGACATGGGAGAAGTTACTACCAGCTTCAGTACTTTACAAAATTGTGGATCATATAGTGATGCCCAAATTAACTTCAATACATGCATGGTAATCAACAAATAGACCAATTTAACTGCGTTATGGCTTGGGCATCTGTTATTCCCATTTATCATATGGTTGCAATGTTGGACGCAGCATTTTTTTTTAAGTGCAGCATGTTTTGTATCATTGGCTTTGTTCAAGTCCTGATTTTAATGAAGTAACAACATAGTTTTTAGGGTGGAAAGGACTATATAATGAAGAGGAAACTTGAAAAGTTGAATGTTGAAATGTTGAAATGAAAGCTATCAAGGATCAAACACCTATGCTAGAGTTACAACAAAATGTAAAGTTGATTTTAAATATAAACAAAAAAGAAACATGACATAAATCATTCCCCATTTATTTTGATTGTGGAGAGTTGCGTACAAAAGAGGGTGGAGAGCTCCAAATGAGGATGGAGAGCTATGAACGTTGGTAGAGATTTCATTGTCATGTCATTGTGATCACTGCATTTTGTTGATGTGCCCTTATAATCTTTGCATTTCATTGTCATTCCCTTGGTGGAGATCAGTGGAGATCTACGATTTCGTTGTCGTGTCCTTGTGATCGCTACATTTCATTATCATGCCCTTGTGATCTCTGCATTTCGTTGCCATGCCCTTGCTGTGCAAATTTTTTGTCCTATCGTGCCTTTATGATCTATGTACCCTTTGCACTACAACATTTGGGGTCAAATTAAGATGGCAATTTGCGACAACAATTTAATTTGTGGTGTATTCGGGACCAAATGTAGTAGTGCTCTGTGATTTTCTTCAAGGGGAGAAGAGGTACCTATGTAAATATTATTTTATTTTCCT
This sequence comes from Cupressus sempervirens, assembly GCA_028749045.1. Lineage (NCBI taxonomy): Eukaryota > Viridiplantae > Streptophyta > Pinopsida > Cupressales > Cupressaceae > Cupressus > Cupressus sempervirens. Next base: position 573,577,703 of record CM053792.1, on the reverse strand, counting down.
TATAAACATGTATCTCTTTATATTTCCCCACATATGTGTGTGTCTATGTATGTATGTATGTATGTATACAAATATCTCTTTGTTTATATACTTGCATACACACATGTGTGTGTATGTATGTATATATACACACACATTTATATACATATATATATGTGTATATACATATGTACATATGTATATAAATACATATATACATACATACATACATACATACATCTGCATATGCAATGTTATCACCTTGGAAAAATTGTATTTGATCTTTACTAAATCACCAAGAGATAATATAATCTGTAAGTACAAATTTCTACATACTTAGTTTGGTATAAATAGTTTCGATTGAATTCGTCTGAGGAGAGTGAATCTACTCATGATGATAATGGCTCTATGTATTGGGTCTTTAGAGGAGAGAGACTTACAAAAGATTAGATGTTGGTTATGGATATGGGATGATTCATTTGTGAAGCCAATATATCCTCCTCCATATTGAATTTTTATATCATCAAATTGCTAGATACAAATCACTGGACTTGGTCTTCTAAAATGGTATGAGCTACTTGGAATTGTCAAACTTGAACCATTGAATTGTACATTTAGATTGATGAACCAACATTTTGAATCATTAGTTTCATGTTCAAAACCTTTGGCCTTTGAAATGTGAACTTTGATTTTGATTTGTGATGCATGGACTATTATGAACCAAAATACACCAAAATGTTCTATATTTGTGTTTTAGTGATAACAAATATGAAGATCTTGAAATTAAAAAGGATAACTATCAGAGATCTATATTTGTGTTTTAGTGATAAAAAATATACAATCTAATTTTAAGAAAAATAATAGGGCCTTAAATGTATATGATTAAACAAAATAAACAAGAGTACTAGTTGTAGTTGTATAATTATAGTATTACTAATTATGTTAAACAAAATGTTCAATAAAACAAGTATGAAGTAACATAAATGGATCATTTGCTCGATCCTATTATGACTTAATGTGAATGCATCTGATCATGACTTGGACGATATTATGCACGAGATCTTTACTCAATCACAAAGAGATAATATAATTTGTAAGTACATATTCGTGCATACTTAGTTTGGTATGAATAATTTCAATTAAATGCAAGGATAATTGCTTGTGTAAATCCAAGACATGAATGATTAAGTTAATTTAGCACAAGTACTATGCAAGTGTGTATGTATGCATGTAAAGCAATTCACATAGTGAACTAATATACAGACATACATGCACATATGCATACAATCATCCTAATCAATTATCCTTGAATCTGACCAAATTTATATGTGAACAAGAGATACATGTTTAGAAGGGGGAAAAAACATTTATATAGGTACCTCTTCTCCCCTTGAATAAAATCACAAAGCAAGAGCACAGAGATCACAAAGGCACAGCACAACAACGAAATGCAATGATCACAAGGGAACAACAACAAAATCTTAGATCTCCACCAACGTTCAGAGCTCTCCACCCTCATTTGGAGCTCTCCACCCTCTTTCACACACAGCTCTCCACAATCAATCAAAACAAATGGGGAATGATTAATGTTGTGTTTTCTTTTATTTTTTGTTTATAATCCATAATTCACAATCCACAAGATCTCTCTGTATATATATATACATACATATATACATACATTCATATATATAAATACATAGATATTTACATACATACATGAAAACAATAATGCACTTTCTAAGAGTTTACAATTGTTCAACAAAATTAATGTTTTGCAAGAAAATGCACCTAAAGAATTGTTAGCTCAGAAGCAAGAACATGGTGTTGAAACAGTACACAAAGTGTTTGACATGAGAGGTCTACAAGTGAAGGTGTTGACCAATCTTGAAAACTTGAATGCTGAAATGAAAGCTATTGATGATCAAACACCTATGCCAAAGTTACAACACACTGTGAAGTTGATTTTAGATAAGGTAGAGGTAGATATTCAGAAGTTTGATAATCAAAATTTAAGGCGCGAGAGCGAAGGAGAAGGAGTAGCTTTAGAAAGAGAAGGAGAAGGAGCGTCTTTAGAAAGAGACTGCACGACAGAAACAATAGCTAGACAACATAGAAATATTATGCGAGCCATTGGATAGAATCCAAGAAAGGGTTGTAGTAGGTACTATCACATTGGAAACACCAATTAAATTGGTCTAGTTTTTGATTAGCTGGGTTGATTACTTCATTATTATATGTTCCAATGGTAATGTTAGTTATTATTTTGACATACATGAAATCATTATTATTATTCATTATTATATATACATACATACATGAAAACAACAATGCACTTTCTAAGAGTTTACAATTGTTTAGCAAAATTAATGTTTTACAATAAAATGCACCTGAAGAATTGTTAGCTCAAAAGTGAAAACATGGTGTTGAAATAGTACAGAAAGTGCTTGACATAAGAGGTCTACAAGTGAGGGTGTTGACCAATCTTGAAAACTTGAATGTTGAAATGAAAGCTATCGATGATCAAACACATATGCCAGAGTTACAACATAACATGAAGTTGATTTTAGATAAGGTAGAGGCAAATATTCAGAAGTTTGATAGTCAAAATTTAAGGCACAAGAGCGAGGGAGAAGGAGCAGCTTTACAAAGAGAAGGAGGAGTGGATTTAGAAAAGACTGCATAGCAAAAACAATAGCTAGACAACATAGAGGATATTATGGGAACCACTAGATAGAATCCAGGAAAGTGTTTTGGTAGGTACTCTGACATTGGAATCACTTGCAAGTGTCTTTGAGAATTTACAGTCCAAATATCAAATGCTTATAAGAGTGTTTCAAGTATTGGCACAGTCTCCCTGCGATGTTCCAAAGTATCAAATGCTTATAAGAGTGTTTCAAGGTTGGGAACCACTTCAACATCCTAAGCATGGTTTAGAGGTAATGTCATTGTGGCAAAGGCTTCTGCAAGGAAATAAGCCTCATGATTATGGCATTTACACATAAGAAAAACTTGCTTATTCAACTCCTTACACTCAAATCTTCACTAAAGTTATTCTTCAAGTCCTTGCATATGCAATTTTATCACCTTGGAAAACTGTATTTGATCCTGCTACCTGGGAATAGCTAATTGTTTGTTTTATTGTACCTAATCTGATGACAGTTCTACAGGAATTTGTAATCAACCAAACTAATCAGCAACTAGACCCTTTTAACTGGGTTATGGCTAGTTTCTTTCTAAAAATGTTTGCTATGATATGTTTTGTAAAATTTCTTATGAACTCTGCCCATTTTTTGTGGTCTGCATTATTTTTGTGGAGGATCTTGAGGTAAGTCACTTAGCACGGGTTGAGTGAGTTTTTTTTTTTTTTGGATTCTAGAATATGTATGCAGCTAGATCAATTTTTCTTTGTGCTAAGATGTAATAAGCACCTTTTAAAAGATCTCTAAATATACATGTTTAGAACGAAATAGAAAGAGATGTCTGTTTAGAAGGAAAAGAAATGAACATTTACATAGCTCCCTTGAAGAAAACTGCAAAGCTAGGGCACGACAACAAAATCACAGAGCAAGGGCATGACACGGGAACGAAATCACAGCACAAGGGAACGTCATGGCAAAAAAATTGTAGAACAAGGGCACGGCAATGAAATTGCAGAGCAAGGGCATGGCAATGAAATTGCAAAGCAAGGGCATGACAATGAAATTGCAGAGTAAGGGCATGGCAACCAAATCAGAGAGAAAGGGCACGGAAACAAAATGCAAAGGTACATAGCAACAAAATCCCAGAGTAAGGGCACGGCAACGAAATGTAGATATCACCGCAATGAAATGCACCAATGACAAGGGCACAACAATGTTCACATCTCTCCACCCTTGTTCAGAGCTCTCCACCCTCTTTCGTGTGTAGCTCTCCACAATGAAAACAAATGGGGAATGATTTATGTTGTTTTTGTTAATTCTCTAGGTGTCGTCGCAATTATGATGCCAATGTTGATATTGCAACAATGTTGGGGATAATTGCAAAAAAACATGAAAATGACCACAAATTACATCGTCGTCACAATTTGACCCCAAATGTTGTAGTGTACCTAGATCATTCCTCCCCGCTAAAGGAACTTTTGGGCCTCCAAAAGGTTCTTAATCTGACACTAAGTGAGAGAAACACCTTCCCACTTGTTCACTATTTGTCCACCTCATTTGTGCACCTACTTCACCAAAAATTTGTGAAAATTACAATCACATTGCTCCCCATTTGCAATTTCCCACATCTTTATGTATTCATTACCCCAACTACTATCAATGTACAATGCATTAGAAGCACTAATAAAAACAAAGATGATAATGAAAATGAGCCAATGGTACTCTTGATCCTCTTAATAGGTTTCCATGAAAAATCCTCATGTCGCGGTGTTGATGACCCCTAAAACAAATGATGATTAGGCATACAAGAAACGACATCATTTTCATGCTTCAAATCTCCTTATTTTTCCACCTTTTCAGACACATGTGAAGAAGTTTTTCTCACATACATAAGCCTCTTCATTCGCCTAGTGTTCACCAATGGAGAATCAATCTGCAATCTTCTTCTTGTCCTTTGTTGGACAAAGCTCTGGATGAAGCTTCCAACAATTATATTTTTGATATTCACCTTGTTTGCAATAAGAGCAAGGTGTTTTCAACATCTGGCAATTCTTTCCCTTCTCTTTCTTCCAAAATGACCCTTTCCTAGATGACTCTACCTTACTGTACAAAGCCACTTTTTTCCAACGCATGGCAACACTATGGTTATTCAACCCACAAAATCTGCATGGTTTTCTAAACCATAAACTTTCTACATTGCCAACTTTTTTATAATCAAAAGAAACATTGGAATAATTTGGCTTTCTATACCTTTCATGGTCGCTCTTAGTGCATGCATGTCGAGAAGAATATGTGTCTGCTCTTCTCTTGGACATCTTACATGTGTCACAGTTGCTTGAAGATAATGTTTCATTGCCTCTCCTAGATTGTTCTTGAGATGGTTCATCTTTCAGAGAAATATTTGCATCCATTGCATGGGAGTGCTCTCCTTCACTAAACCCCAATCTTGCATAGAGAGGTCTAGCTTTCACCTTCACAGGTTCAACCATACTCTGTTCATGAATTCCAAGGACCCTTCCTTTATACCTCATCTTGGTTAACAACCTCAGTTTGACATTTTGAGATTGTTTATGATAATGACCAAGAGAACTAGAAATAGAATAAGAAGAATGAGAGGATTTCACTAAGTTTGCATCTTTTTCAGACTTCCATTCTTCATATGTGCCCAGAAGACTTCTTTTTCAGACTTCCATTATTCATATGTCTCATCAACCTTGGCTTTCATCACAATGGAGGCCTTGTAAAATCCAGCATCAAGGACAAAAGGAAACTGATTTTCCTTAAGTGAAGACATCTTGCCTTACTTTGCTTTATTTTTCTCCAAGTATCTCACAACCTGCAACTTGTCAGACTAGCTCTAATACCAAACTTGATCTATAAACTCCTTGTTATGAATCGCTTGCAATTTTAAGATTCACTAGGATACATATTTAATTTAAAGATTGATACTAACGTTACTTGTGAACAAAGAAAATAATACTTAGAAATGCATAAAATAACTAAGTAGACAAAAATATGCATCAAAAAGAACAAGAGACAAAGGATTTACGTCTCTGGATCTGCAAACACGCAAGGTCGATGCCATTATTATGATGCAAAACTCATACATCACCATGGTTTTCCATGGAGTTACAATCTTCTTCTACACTACGATGACAGGAACTTGCTAGCAACATGTTCGTGCCTAGCTCCTTTGTCACATTTGCAAGGCTAAGCAATGTTATTACAACTCTCTCCCTTAACAAAAGCATATTAATACAATAGGCATTAAGCCTTTACAATAATGACGAAGTCATAAATAATACTCTCAAGAAAAATCTTAAGTTTTAATATCATTATATGAGACTGCTTAATTCTCTAGAGCATTCTCTCAAATTCTCCTCTTTGAAAAACTGCAAAGACTTCTTCAAGTCTCCTTAATCACTTTTACAATGCATATTCCCCCCTTTTACACAAGAAAATAGTCATAATTAGTTTATAACCAAATAACCATTTTCCTATTTTAACTTCTTTGCTAATTAAATCCATTTAATTTTCCACCATGTAATTTAAGGGTTTTGTTTCAACTCCTATCCTTATTTAAGTAAGGATGGAGGGCTAGATAGTAGATTAAATAAGATTTAGTTTGCATATATCCTTAGAAATGCACACGACGAAACAACAAGCCTTCCTTTTGGAAGGTCGATGGTCAAGGTTCAACCCCTATCGGCCTCCTTTTCCAACATATGCAATGTAGATAAGCTTAAGTATAATCATGTAGCTATTAATAGCTAAACACATTGAATGGTGTAGTGACAACAGCGGAAGGCTTGGTGTCTAGTGATCATTGGTTCGAACCCCACCAACAACATTTTTAAATAGAAACCAACTCACATGTTTCTGTCATGCCATGTGGCACATCATCATTTGAAGACAATAATGACATGTGTCCTTCGATGATTGGAAAACATTAAACTAATATGTCACATGATCACCTATGCAATGTGGCAAGCACTTATTGGTTGAATATGACACGTCGCCTACTATGCCACGTCAAAAGTTGACTGGATACTGATGTCATGGTGACATCATGATGATGTCATTATTACTTGCATTTTCTCTCCAATTTCAAACGAGCATGACTTCCACATATGATCTTCGTTTTCGATAAAACGAACATTGTTGGAAAGCTCTCAACAAGCTCTTTAATTTGGGACCAATATTGACCACTTTTGGGATGGTGAATTTTTCACCTTTTTTTATTTAGTCAACCCTTGGTTTGCCAATTTGACCCAAACTTTGGCCAAGCATATCTCAAGAAAACGTAGTCCTTTTGACACACTTCAAGTTGTCCCAGGAATGTTTCGACATGCTCTATACATTGATGCCAATCTTGGGGGATTCTATGTGGTTGAATTTTTGAGATTTTCAAGATCGACCTAGATCAAATATTATGGTAAGTGGGAGGAATGTTGGAAGGGACATGAAGCATGGTAGAAGTAGTTGAAGGAGGATTGGAATAGTTAAAGGGAAAATTATGGCAGAAAGGCATAGATGGAGGCAATGAAATAGGTGGGACACTCATAGGATGAGTGGGATTATGAAGACTCGCGATGGTAGGATTGGAAACTTGGATTGAAGTGATAACAAGAGGTGGCGTATAACTATGAACGCTAGGAATAGAAGTGGAAATTGATAAGGAAGTTTCAACACTTGTAGGAGGGATATATCCTATATCTTGAGCACTATTTTCCAGAAGTTTAACATCGAAATCAACAAGATTGGAAATTCTACGCAAAAGGATTATGTCATATTCATCATTTTAAATGAGTTTCCTTATGGATTATGTAGTGAAATGTTTTTGGGATTTTGATTTTCTTGAAATAACCACTTTTCCAATTTCTCCAATTCACTGGAGTGTTTTTGACTTGGGTAGGAGGAATATGTGTGCCACATCATCATCATGGGAAGAATGACAGGAATTATTTTCCATGCTTAGATTAGGATCATGAGGAAGCACGTCGATCTCATCAAATTCCTAGGAAAGGAGGAATTAGGATCAAAATAAAATATGAGTCTATTACTTCTTTTAACCAAGAATGTTATAGGTGGAACTCAATTTCATAAAGCTTATGCACAAAGAGATAAACTAACAATGTAGAAAATATATAATGTAAAGATGGAATATCACAAAGCATACAAAGTAGATCTGGCAATGGAAGTATGAAATCTAAGCAAGATAGACCAATGCTTACAATGAACAATCAAGTACCAAATCAAAAGGTATAAGTGTGAAAGTGGTGCATTTACCAAAATGTAACATAAAAATTCGGATGATGAATCAACAATATATGAATATGTGAGATAAGAAGTATTGATGTATATATTGGTTATCACTAATTTTAAATGTTACATTAGGGAAAGTGAAAGATTGACCTCCAAGCATAAGATAGACCAATACATACACTGAATAATCAAGTACCAAATCAAAAGATATAAGTGTGAAAGTGGTGTATTCACCAAAATGTAACATAAAAATTAGGACGATGAATCAATGATATATGAATATGTGAGATAAGAAGTATTGATTTATATATTGGTTATCCCTTATTTTAGATGTTACATTAGGGAAAGTGAAAGACTAGCCTTCAAGCATAATATTTCAAAGGGCTCAAACTAGATCGACACTACTCAAAATGGATGTAACGGGTGCCAATGATAAATCTAAGTCCTTTTCAAAGATATATACTCAAGGGTTCTCTTTCTACAGGATGTTATCTCCCCTTATTGTTATGCTATTGATTGATTTAATTATGTGTTTTCTTAGTACAACTAGATTGATCAAATGAAATGCAAGTAATGAAAAGTACATGTGATAGCAAAATGCTTGAAAGGATCGTGTCTGATACATCTAAGTAAGCACTATGAAATGAAAAATGAGAAATCAAATACACCTTGAGGATCAATAAGAAAGACTACTTCAAATCTGAGAATGATGTAGCAGACAGAGGCAGAAATTGAAAAAAAGCTAGATTTGAGACTTGGAAAATGATATCTATGGAATCTAGGAATTTGAAGGCCTCTGAACAAGGATGGCCTAAGGGTCAAGGATTATTTGGGTCAAGAACAAGGTCATCCTTGACCCTTTTTGTACAAAATCCTAGAATCTAAAGCTCCACCAAATATACCCTAGTGCAAAGATCTAAATTCACTACTCTGAAAAATATATAGATCTACACCTGCACATGTAAGAAACATGGTATTTTATTGGAAATGGCCTTGACAAAGCATTTAGGAATCAACCTTGAAATAAAAAAGCATGTAAAAGCTAGACAAATGTAAATATTCGCCTAGCTTGCCAAATCTCTATGGATGGATATGGATTCATTATCCATAAAGATTTATAAATGCTTGTATGTAAGATGTCTTCAAAAATGCAATAGATTTACAAGTGTCAAATCATAAGATCCACAAAGGTAAGTATGCTCTTGATCACTTGAAGGGTTAAATGTGTGAGTACTTGTGCAAGATGGATGAATGTGGATCTCCTTTCTTGATTGCCAATTCCACTATCTCCAATGAAGAAAGAAACTAGATATTGAGAAGGAAATCCATGATTGTTGACATGGAAATAAGGGCCTTTTAATGAATCTATGTTTTCTTGGCTTGAACTCTTTGAATGCACCTTGAAATCTTGCTTATAAATGAAGGTATTAATCTTGTTATCAAATTGATAGCATGGGAAGACTTTGTGCACATGAATAATGGATAGAGTCATATAGAAAGGATTACAATGGATGTCCAAATTTAGTAAGCCTCCTTTTATAGTGATTTTGGAATCAAAATCAAAAGGGTCAAGTACATTGGGCAGAAAAACAAATTGAAAACCCCAAAATTGGCCAACACACTAAGGATCCTAGGGAAAACACTACAACTAAGGCATGACCTTGCCCTTTACCAAGGGGTAAGAGACAAGCACATCCCTACCCTAAAGGGAAGGGACAAGCTCGTCCCTAACATGAGGGTAAGGAACAACCTTAGCCCTTACCTGAGGGTTTATGTGCCTTAGGATGGCCACTGGAATCTCGAGGACAAAAAAGGGAGTGAGAAACAAGTAGAAACTCAAGGAAAGGTAACAGTTCAAGCATAAATGCATACATGGACTTAGGAGATCACTAAAAGGAGGGCTAACAGGACTACCAAAGCAAGTGTACACATTTTAAGATGGTGCAACCAATAAAAACAGGCGTTCACATTTAAGTGCCTAAATTGTCAAATTACTTATTACCTTTTTTTTAATACAAGGTAACATTGCCAACACTATTGCATTTCTCCAAAATATGGAAAAAACTATTCACCAATATTTTCCACAATTTTTTGACAATTGCAAATGATTCTCCAACACAACATTGTTATGTTTGCACGAGAAACAAAAAAATGGTATATATAATTACATGTGATTTCTACGAGTACTAAGAAAATCACTAGTATTTTGTTACTTTTTTCGTTCAAATTCCTACTAGACGAAATATCAAAAGGAAATAAACATGTTGGAAGGTGTCTTTAGAGACCAATAAAAGGCCCACGGTTATGCAACCACAAAATCGATCAATCACACCTAAGGGAACACCTTCAATTTTTTTTTAAGTTGTAAAACGTTATATAGATAAAGTCATATTCATGGTTGGATAGCCACTAGCAATAGAAGAGAGGGGGCGATAGAGAAGATCTTATAGCCAAAAGAGGACTCAAAAAGTGTCATTTTTCCTCCTATTCCCCTTGTTGCGAGTGAACTTTCTACCCACTATTTATATTGGTTACTAGTTCTTCTAGAGTGTTGCAAATAGTTTGTATTGGCCTTTGTTGTGTGTGACATGTTCTTGACCTATTTCGAGTGGTCTTTTTGGTCTATCTATGTAAATGATCAACACCCTTATTTTGTTGTTTTCATTATCAAAGACAGAAAAGTATTGGAATATGTGAAAAATAGTGAAAGTTACAATTCAACATACTCTACATCAATTTTCAATTTTTGAATCATATAAACCGCATTATCTTCAATTCTAGTAAAAACCATGAAGTTCAAGGATCAAACATTACTTTCAATATATATTTTACAAAGGTTATGAGAATTTTTTTTTAATTCAAGAACTCTCAATTTCAAAATGACCAAGTTATGCACAAACTTCAATCAATTGAATCCTTGCAATTATTTTCATCATAGTTATTATTATTTTTCATCATATGTTATTAAATAATAAAATAATAAAAATAAAAATAAAAATAAAGGTATACTAGTGTCGAAGGTTTTCAAAAAGACTATATTGATTTAAAAACTAAACTAAATTTAAGGGATCAATGGCTTCTACACCTTATGATGTTTCAATTGACTAGATGATGTCATGTTGTGACACATCTAATCTTCATACCCTTATAATATCCATTATTTTTCAACATTTTTGAGTACCAAACAATTAAATTACAAGCTGATTTTGGGATGTAAGCCATGAAATAATTTATTAACAATCAATTTGAATTTCAAGCCATTTAGAACTCTTGTACCAAAGTTGTAAAAAAGTCATAGTCAAACTTAAAACTTAGATGTAAACTTTATATAAACTATGTTCCCTGGGGACGCGTTCCCCCCCCGCCAAAAAAAAGTCAATGTTTCCCATCCCGGGGACTTCACTGGGGACTTGCAACACTTCCAAATTGTTTGTTTTCGTTGAATTTATTAAGCACAAACTTCTGTCACTAATTCCTCATTTTTATAGATCGAAATGTAAGAATTTTGATGAATTTGAGATTTAGTTCAAGAAATCCCATGACAAGAACAAAATCAAACGACCTCTGAATGTGTAATCATTTGGACCTTAATTTCTCAAACTATAACCAAATACTACACCTACTTGTATTATGTCCTTCCAAAGAATTAACGTTGCTAATGATGTAAATTTTTGCGCTTATAGGAATCCTTCCAAAGGATTAAAATTGCTAATGATGTAAATTTCTGAGCTTATAGGAATGTGTTTCTAACCTACACAACAAAATCAATCGCTGCAAACTTTTCAAGAACGAATTACGTTGCAGAGATTGGTTGATTGATTTTTTATGTTTTTAAAAGATTAAACAATGGAACATTGATCTACCATCAAATGTTGTCGAAGAGTCGATGGGTTTCCATGAATCCTCGTATCTAAGTTTGCACTAAAATTATTCCATGACGGATTTATAGATTCCACAAACTAATTAGTGCTATGTGGGTACTACTATTCTTCTTGGCATCTCCGTATGGTACTCAAGATCATTCGATATCCTAAACATTTTATTTAACGTGATATTCTCACATTTTGCTTAAAATCAATGTCTTCAAGAAAGCTTAACAGTTCTAACAGCTCTGAAAACACCCAATAGCTTAACACACACCTGATGGTAGGCCTACAAGAGATCAACTTAGGTATACTTGTACCCTACAGACCTGCCATCTGAGAATTTGCAGACCTGCATTTCACTGTGCTCTTACTGTAAGCTAGATATCTGATCAATGCGAGTCAAGTGTTTTCCTTCCTCCCACTGCTAAGTAGTGGATCAGGGCATATAAAGAACAAGTAGGCATGTGGGTTGACAGTGACAGCAACATTGATAAAAAGGCAGAGGAAAATGTGCTGCGAATGCTACCAAATTGTGGTGAGGAATGGATAGAGGATGACCCTAGAGACATTGAGGATATGACCAAGGGCCCTGCCTACAAGAAATGTCGTCCTGAATGCTTGGTCACTACTCGTGCAGCGGACACCAAGAAAGTGAAGAAAGAAATGGGTACAAGGGGTGCAGAGGACAAAAGAGAGGAGACCCCCGTCGTGTCCATCCACAGCCCGAGGGATACTAAGGAAAAAAGGGAAAGCTAAATTCCATACTGCCATTTCTATCATGGGAATTTTGGCTTGAGCATATCTTAATAATATAGATTGATTGTTTATAATTGTATAGACTCCATAATGGTATATAATAATATAGATTGATTGATTGTAATTGTATAGACTCCATAATGGTATACGCAATATAAATATGATATATATAATACAAGGTAGCAGTCAGAGTTTGAGATGGTTGCATTTTTTATATAGCATAGATATCCAAGTGTGTATTATCAGTACACTCATGGTGCATGGTACTCTGTATAATCAGTGGAACAATGTAACTGTTTTTGAGATAATACGAAGGGTGATGGGCAATCCAGTGAATACTCTACCTACCTGTATATATATATACGAGTCAACTGAGCATTTGTATTTGAACATGTACACTTCACTTTTATCTTATCCAGAGTTTCTCTAATCAAGATAATTAGCACATTATCCAAGCACATCTGAGCTAACCTCGCATAAGATTTTAAGCAAGCTATTAGATCGTGACATAAAGCAATAGGCCAGCACTTGGACCAGGTGCTTGATTTCATCTTGTTTCTACAGTTTGTCATGCAAGGAACTGTTTCACAAAGAAGCCCTGAAATGAGATCTATAGAGTGTTTAATGTACAAATAAAATGATTCTAGAGTTAGCTTTAATTAATTCCTTAATATAATAACATAATTGCTTTCCTATAAGAAATCTATTTTCCTGTGATTGAATTAAAGTACAATGAGTTATTTGAACTCCAGAGTATGTATTAATATCTACCTGTGAATTCTCTTAATTTCTGCCTTCAAATTTCTTCTCATCAATAATTTTGCTTTGGATGCCCCATATGAAATCCCCAGCATAGATTTGTAATTTCAAATTAATGAATACCTATTGTGCAGGTATCACAATTGATGAAACTCAATCTTGCATTTACAAAATTATCCAATTGGAGGTCTCACTAGAAATGTCACTCGAATCATTAGAAATGTCTCACAATCAGTTAATCTTATTGTCGAGTTTTCCTTTTAGTTTCTATTATAATCATTTGTAATTTTGTAATACCTAATACCTCTCTATCAGTTAATTTAGTGGACCAGTTCTTTTAGTGCTCTACTATAAAATGTCAACTAAATCTAGCGTCTTTCAGTAATATGAAGCTATATAAAAGAAAATTTTGAAAATACAGCTCAACTATTCTGCTTTTTTCCAGCTTTCAACAGAAATATCAAAAAGGAGACTAATTCAAGCACTAACTGTAAGGCCCTTTAGGATTTAAGAAGTACGAAGGCAATGAATAAATTAAATAACATAAATAGTATACTTTTATCCAGCTCACATATTGGTACACCATCATCGTCGTTTGATAGATTTAATTGATTTGAAACTGGAAAAGAATCTAAAAATATTCAATAGATGTTCTTGGTAGACCATCATCTTCGTTTGATAGATTTAATTGATTGCAATCTGGAAAAGAATCTAAAAATATTCAATAGATGTTCAAGTACAATAAAGCTCAAGTTGCACTCATTCTGTGCAACTGAGAAATTGAGAAACAAGATTCAAAAATTGGAAATTCACAATCAATTGCACGGTTTCATTCCATGCATAAAATTGGCAAAAAATAAGACCTGCTAGATTTTATCAATCGTCTTTAATTATGGCACCGTCTAGACTGTTAATCCCAATGGGCTGCATTATAGAGTCCTCATATATTCACCTTCTTACCAATGTACAACCCAGTACTGTTGCTAATATATTATGCAAGTTGTGATCTCAAAGGACCCTTGTCAATAAATCTCAGCTTTGTGGAAAAAATGTCAAGGTGTCCTGGGATGAAATCCATATTAATCTCATTTGTAGTCTCGATACAATGGATTATACATACATCTTTCAGCATATTTAACCAGGTCAGCAGGACGAGGAAGGGATGTTGCCAAACCTAACCAAAGATCAATGATATCAAAGATTATTTCATATTAGATGTGATAGTAATCATAACTCTGGAATCATTTTTTCATAAAATAATCTTCAAAGTTTTTCCTTTCAAAATAAGACAAGAAATTAATGAGATTCAATATAGACTCGTAAGATTTCATGAAGCCATATTAAAACATAAACTTAACAGCAGTAAAGAACAAACAAACACCTAGGGACACATGCTCCCCGAGGACTTCTCCACTGCCTTGGAACCCCTGTTTCCTACAAGGGACATTTTGGAGACACGGACAACTAGGAAGCATCCCCTACCCATCTCCTTTCTATGCAAAAACTGGAAAACATATTCAAACATGCCTGAATGTGCAAGGGATGTCAAATGATGACCAGCTGTCCACCTGATGGCCAAGAGGCATCCGCTAGCACTCCATAAGTCCAACACGTTTTTACTTAAGATTCAAAAAATACATTTTTTAATTTTAAGAAGGTAGTCAGGTCTATCAAAACAGCCAAAACGAAAAAAAAACTCTCATTTGCAAATTTGTGTTGAAGAGCAGGAAGAGAAGAGTGGTAATTAAAAGAAGTTAAAACAGCATCTAAAGAGGAGGCTGCAGCATCACATCCACTATAATAGAGGTGAGTTTCCTCATCTTACATTTATATTTGCAACTTTTTTGGCATTCTTTTAAGCTTTTTTTCAATTTTTAAACACGTTAGGATTTTATTTTTCCTTCATTTGAAATTGCAACTTTTTTTCAAGTTCATAGGCAAAAGAAAACAATGAGCACAGAGACAGTGAGGATGTTGAAGTTCACATGCAAGAGAGTACAACTAGATTTCATAGAAGTATGGCAGCCACTAAGGGTTCTTCGGGATGTGGGAGTGTAACAGGGTCAGCAAGTCCAAACGCATTTGAATGTTCTGAAGTATACGAGAGTGTATATTATTTCTTGTCAATATGTGGTCAAGAGGTGAAAGGTGAAGAAACAATAACTCTAGATGAGATGATTGAGACAGGTAGATCGCAGATGGAAGGGAAGGCAAGAAAGAAAAGGAATTACATTAGATACTTGCAGCCTAGTTGCCTACAAGATCAGTAGATAAGTAGGAGATAATTTCCACAGTAAGTCAAATTGTGACATTGCTATCAGGATTTAACTGTGTGATTTTGAGTCAAACATGAATCCATCTCTCATGAGAATAAATGGAACACTTAGCACTCATTGGATCTAGGTGATGCTCACAGGGATTTAACTGTGATTTTGAGTAAAACTCATTGACCCATGTTTCATGAGTAGTGATTCAACATGAATCCATCTCTCGTGAGAATAAATGGAACACTTAGCACTCATTGGATGAGTGCTAAGTGTTCCATTTATTCTCACGAGAGATGGATTCATGTTGAATCACTACTCATGAAACATGGGTCAATGAGTTTTACTCAAAATCACACAGTTAAATCCTGATAGCAATATCACAAGATCAGTAGATGTTAGAAAACATAGGAGAGAGAGTTCTGCTTCAACCAGTGGAAAGAAGAGAGCTACTGGTGTTATAGATATGTTTTAACGTACAATCACAAGATACGGTTGATTCTTCTATTGCTAAGTTTCTAAGCTCACATGATACCATTTCATGTGGCATGTTCACCACATTTTAAACAAATGATAGCTACCTATCCCTCATTTCTCCCAACTCCCACCTACAGAATGTAAACTATGCAGCACCCTCCTTGATAAAAAAATATCTCAAGGTAAGTGTGTTAATGTAAAAGACAAGACAAACTTGGATAAGAGATTGATGCTCTATCGTCATGGATAGGTGGACTGATATCAAACATTGGCCACTCATCAATATTAATGTCACAAGTTTAACTAGCTCTCACTTTTTTAGAGCTGTTAATTGTTCAAGGAAAATGAAGGATGCAAACTTCTAATTTCAAATTTTGAAAGACACCATAGTAGCTGGACCAATTAAAGCCCATTCTAAAATACCTTGAAGGACACTGAGAAGACTGATTGGGTGAAAACAGTTGTTTCAGGCTACAAATGTGTAAAATTTCACACTTCACTTGCTTTTTCAAGACTTTTTTGATGAAGGTATTCCTCAAGTTTGAGTTCATGTTCAGCCACAGTAAAATTCGGATAAAACTCAATGAAGGGAAAATTTGGGAAAAAAATGCTATTAAATTCACCCTTTACAAACAAAATTTTTTAAAAAATCAAAAATATATATAATAAATTAAAATTTAAAAATAATAAAATAAATAATAATATATAAAACTTAAATAGATTATAATAAATTTTATATATTAATAATTTCAATTTTTAAGTTATATATTCCAATTTCTTTATCTTAAATTTTAAAAATACTTCAATTTTATATTTTTTCAATGGATTTATCAAATATTAGTACAAGTTTATGAAAGAAAAAATAATCACAAATTTTAAATTGAAAATAAAATAATACCTATGAACTCCATAATAAAAAAGTAAGATGCATATATTAAATTTTATAAAAAAAACATTATGTAATCGCTTCAACTATCTACCATTCAATCGATAGGAGAGGACTTTTCTTTGACGTATACAAAACCCTAAAATTTGCAATTTGATCTTGATGAATAAAAATTATTGACAAGAGTTGTGTCAACCAAGAAGCTTGGAATGGTTGTTAGCTACATGGGACAAGTCCGCAAACAATTTACAGGAGTTGCATCAATTTCTCCTATATTGTGCTCATCTGACTGGTAATCTCTTCAACTCTTCATTTCTCCTTTGTCTCACTCATACATAGGCACCATTAGTAAAAAATCTTTTCACAAACCCTAATAAAATGGCTGTCATTTTTTGGTAAGGATTTAAACACAAATTTTAACGATTTTTATTTACAAATTTTAAGTTCGTTGAATCTTTAACTTCATGGCCAAAATTTGGCAAACATTGTGACTTAGGATGGACCAACTACTATATTTTGTTAGAGAGGATGCTTGAAATTCAAGAGGCTTTACAATTAATGGCAGTCAGTTCAAGGTGGGGTAGATTGTCAAAGGAAAACGCACTAAGAGGAAGAAATGTGAACCAAAAAAACTTTAACGATGATTGGTGGTCCACAATGAGGTAAGAAAATTGTTCATTTTGTCGTTGTTCGTGGCGTATTGCGATGATCAAATCATGATGATGTTGTTGCCGCCAAGGTTCCAACCCTTGCTAGACCATTGTGACCATGGGCAATGTACCCTTGTTGATCCATTGTGCTCAAAGTTTCGCACATTCATGTCATTGCTCTTGTTGTTCATGCCAAGTGACCTTGTGCTTGAAACCATCATTGCGCTAGAGCTCTTACGGGCATTGTGCCCTTGTTTAGTGTTTACGCTGTTGTGTTTATAGGTTTGGACCATATGTGTTAATGTTGTGTGTTTATGCCACGAATGCGTTTCCGATCTACTTTTCACCCATAAAAATGATATATTATTATTTAATTTTTAAAATGTTAATTTATAAATGTTCTTAAGTTATAAACATTTTCATTATTTTTGAAGATTTAATATTTGTATCTAGTTTGCACTTGCAAATATGCTTTCTATTTCCCTAAACCTATTGTGCAAGAAATAAGCTACAACACTACACTGATACTAACCCTCCTAGCCTTGAAAAGATAAATGAGACCTTTGATAGCATGCTTGAGAAGATAAAGCAAGCAATTTACAACACAGCTCCTACATTGGAATTTTGTGATGAGGATCATAGGTCAATTCTGATGCAACAATGGAATGCTATGGACACCCCACTTCAAAATGCGGATTTTGTGATGAGTATCATAGGTCAATTGTGATGCAACAATGGAATGCTATGGACACCCCACTTCAAATGCTAGCCAGTGCTATAGATCCTTAATTGTATGTAGCTAAGCCTAGAAGAGTGCACCTTCTCATGATAAAGAGGTGAAAGGAGGACTCATGAAGGCCCTTTGAAAAATGTGTACAAAAGACAAATGTTCTTTACTTCTCACCCAATAGCTTGCATTTATCAACTTTTGTAGCCCAACTCCAACCTTCAACAAACCAAAGGTGAGCTCAGGTGGAGCTAGATTAGTTTAAACCAACCCTATTGGATGGTGGACATGGCATGGCAAGGAAGCAATAGAGTTGACGGTACTTGCCATTCGTATTCTTTCATTACCAATTCATCTGCTGCGGAGAGGAATTGGGCAGCAGAGGAATTGGTCCAGGTATAGCTTCATCCAATCAGTAAAGAGGAATGACCTTACCTTAACACAATTAGAGCAATTGGTGGCCATACATAGTGCCTTGCTACTATAGAATTGCCAATAGTGCCTTGCTACTGTGCAATTGACAAACCTCTGAGTATCATCAAAATCCAACCTTATGTTGGGATGTTGATCTTGAACATGATATATACAAATTGATGAGTTGAAGACTCAGGAGGAATTGGTTGGGGTTTTGTTGCTTGAGGGAGCCCCTAAACTGGCGGTGACTTGTACTGGTGGTTGATTTTGCTAAAAACCTATCAGTTGCATCAAAGGACTATCATATTTTTAATGTTTGTCTTTTCATAGTTGAAACCTGCCACTTTGGGCATTTTATTATAATCCTTATAAAATGTGTATGCATATTAACAATGAAAGCATATAAATCTTATAAATCTGTCTGTCAATTCTCATGTGAAATCTCAATTCAAGCCCAAAATTATGCATTAAGCTTCTATACTGTCTATGATGAATGCTTTATCAACATTGTGAATATTTGAAATTTCTCTATATTATTCAAAAACTCCCCTAATTTTAACACTCATCCTCTGCCATCTACAAAAACTTGGCCAAAAACTTAGAAGTATCCTTTACGTAAATTATAATGATTTGAAATTTCTCTATACTCTTCAAAAATTCCCCTAATTTTAGTTCATCCTCTGGCATCTCCAAAAACTTGGCCAGAAACTTAAAAGTACCCTTATGTACTGCCATCTCCATCCCCAAAATGTGTGGGACATAGCCAGGACACTAAGAAACATAGAAGGATACAGTCAGTAGAAGATTTCAAAAGAGACCTGGAATGAAACCGTAGGGGACAATTTCATAGTTCTGATCATGCTGTGTATCTCCTAAGAAATTCTTATCAGGTAGACACAATATCCAAAGCATTATGCTTTTACCACCCACAAAATCAGGGTTGGAATTGAGAAAGGCCACAGCAAACCCTGAATCCTAAAGCCACTATACCTGGATAACTTTCAAATTTATCTGCTACAGCCTACCACCATACCCTCATAGTTATAAACCATTGAGGATAGCTGGAGTAGAATTTTTTACAGTCTTGTTGTATATTTCTTGATATGCATATACATACACAGAAAGAAAAGAACAATTCTAAGCAGGAAACAGAAGAGGATTTGTATACAGGCACTGGAAATGGAGTAATCCCCAGAAACAAAAAATCATCTTTTTTTAGTAATAAAGGAATGCAGCCCCCAGAAATGTCTAGGAGACATTGATATTTTTCCAGACATTTTCAGGACAACCTGCCATGGCAAGCCAATAGAAAATATCTCCCATAATATCCATATCCAGTCCTATACCATTAACATACCACTATTGAAGCATTGCGGCATTAAAAATTAATTTACAAAGCGCTGTGCTATTTACAGGGCTACAGTTTTATAAAATCTATAGAGAAAGAGAAACTTGGACAAAAATAAAACAGAATTAAAAAAAACTTGGGATTTAACCGGCATCTATGATTGATGGTATGTAATGCAAAACAAGCAACACCCCTGTTATTCATGAGACAAACTAGAGAAAAAGACAAGGACTGTAAGATGTCTAGGAAACACTGGCATTTTCCAGATATTTTCAGGACAACCCGACATGACAAGCCAATGGAAAATATTCCCACATAATATCCATATCCAGACCTGTACCATAAACATACCAGTATTGAAGCATAGCCGCATTAATAAATAATTTACAAAGCACTGTACAATCTACAGGGCTACGGTTGCATAAAAACTTTAGAAACAAATAAACTTAGATGGAAATAAAACAGAATAAACAAAATTTGGGATTTCACCAGCATGTATTTAATGCAACACAATCAACACCCCTGTTATTCATGAAACAAACTAGAGAAAAAGACAAGAACTGGAAGCTGATGTAAAATAAATATGATAAGTCATGGTCGTAACATAAAGCTATTTTGTTGCTTCTGCTTTCTTTTCCTTTCAATTGCTATCAATGCAGCTGGCTTTCATATATCCATTCAAGATGTCCATTAACTCTATTTTAACTCTTACCTTCCTAGTAACTTTAGGGCTTACCTAGCTCATAGGACTTTGCAGCAACTTCTGCAGCAATGTGAGCTGATATTTTTCTGATATTTCGAAATGGTGGATAGATGAGACCCTGCTCTAGATGCTCTTTAGTAACCTGTTGAGCTAAAGCCTGAGCTGTTATACAGTAACATGCCAAGGTTGATGTTATTTGTACTGAGCATAGTGCAAATGTTTTCATGCATAGAATTTATATAAAACTATAAAAACTTACAAGCTGCCAATAGCATATCATTATGGACATGAATTGTTCCTGACATGACCAAGCCTAAACCCAATCCAGGGAATATGTATGCATTATTAGCCTGCAAATAATTAAATAACAAATATAAGTTCAAAAGCTTCTAGAGGCATACTGACATTTACAATGAATGTGGGAGTTATCTAAAGGGAAGCTTATAGAGTGGAATTAATATTAATATAAATCCTCTCCATAGATGGTAACAATGCCACAAAAACATGAAATTGGAATCGAACTTTCCCTAACAAAATGCTTGAAAAGAGGTTACAAATGCTTCATCAATACATAGTGATAATACAATATAGATTAACTAGGTTTTGCTAGCTTTCACAGGAATATCAAGTAGAAGTGGTAAAAGAGACCTGGCCAGGAGTAAAAGTCTTTCCATCATAAGTAACAGGATCAAAAGGACTCCCGCTAGCAAATATCGCACAGCCCTGTGGAAATATAATAATGAATCAAGAGTACTATAAATTGTTCTTCTAAAAGTCATATTTAACCAGGGTCCTATATCATATCACTAATTCGAGCGGCAAAGACAATTGAGAAGTTTTGTTTCTCTCTATTTGGTGCCTCCTTATGCTTTGATAAATAGCACCTTATTCAACTTCTAACAATCAAATTATTCCATTCATTTCCATCTGAAGTTGACAAGAAACTACTGCAATTGTTTGTGTATTAAAAATGAATATATTTCCATCATTGGTAGTACTGAGATATCAAAAATTGAACTTTGCAATAAAATGACAAAAACTCAGCAAAATCCTTATAGCAATTTATGTCAAGTGAAAGAGTTTACCTTACTCCATGTATACGCTTCTTCTGCAGTGCATTCAGACTGAGAAGTTGGATTCGAAAGAGCCAAAATAAATGGTTTCTGCAAGAGATCAACAAATATTATTTAAAAACTAAATATAAACCCCTCTGTAATGATTATCTATACTTGCTCGGTTGCCTAAAATAAGTGAATAAAAACTAAAATAAAATTGATCATATACACTTTGACATATTTACCTTTGTTATAAAAAAATGGAGCTACAATGAAAAATTACCTCATTATAAGAGGAAAAAGTCTCAATGACTTCTTTGGTGAAAGTTTTTCCAACTCCTGATGTTCCAATCAAAACTGTAGGCCTGATTGACTGTAAAAAAATCAAAAGATAAAAGTTTAGATGCTTTGTATTTCAATTACAATGGTATGACAAACCTACCACGATCAACCTAAATACAGCATGGAATCATAATAAGCTAGTTTTTAGCGCTCAAAGAGGGTATGTAAAAATGTGTTAAAAAAAATTATTAATGCTCAATAAAGAAAAATCAAGTTCTACCTCCACAGCATCCAGCAATCTTTTACAGTATTCATGCTCATGTGCCCAAGGCTTTTTGAAGTGTTGAAGGGACTCCATTCTAGACTTCACAATGAGCCCCTATAATTCCAGTAAGACTGTAAAATCAGTGATTCACTTCTAATGATTCTTTTATGTTGGCAGATATTTAACCTTTCAACACAAGAAGACAAATTAATTGACTCTTCAAATTGATAGTTTGATATGATTTCTAAAGAACTTATGCAGTAAACTAATTAAGATCATAGACAATTTATTTTTTTGTGTGCATGCATCCAAAGGCGTTTGGAAGGTGGGTATGAGAACAGACTGAGAGAGACCTTCGAGTCCACCAGCCATATCTTCTTGCGAGCTTCATTCAATGAGATTTTTTCCTGAAATGAAGCAATTATATGTCAAACCCATAGATACAACAGAAAGCGGTCACCCCAAAACCAAAATGATGGGGAAATGCCATATGAAGAAAATTTATTAAATGTAGCTATCCTGCAATACCTCTTTGGCTATTTCCAGTGCAATAAGCTCTGCAATACCTGTCCCTGCCTGCACATTTTCACAGTGATTTAGTTTCAAAAGAGGCTAGAAAAGAATGCAATTTAGTTACAGAAATAAAAAAATTCTAAGCTCCAGCAAAATATCTTAAGTTCCAAACAAGAAAATGGCAATGATATGTAAGCCAAAAAAATACTATGATATAACAGAGGACCAATTGTTTTGCTTGCAAGCAAATACAACTTCATCATAACTTTTTATTCCTCAAATAGACAGCATAGAGAAACTTAGCATAATGAAATATAAAATTTGCACTTTTCACACAGTCCCTAAACCATAATAACCATGTTGAGAAGTCAATGAAAACAACTTTCCATGCACATTAATCTTCTAGTCTGATACATTAGGATAGTCTTTCACAGTAGTCTGATGGGGCCAGGTTCTAGGATCATGGACTCCAAATTTGATATTTTGATTTTTTGTTTTGAAATAATTCACCACTTCCATTAACCATGGCTGAGAGAAAAAAGGAGCATAACCATTCCAAACCTTGGAGCATCAATTATTGGAAGTAATGGTTTTTTCTTGCCAAACTTTGCTAACAATAAAAATTTAGGTGATCATCCCACACCCTGCAGTGACTACTGTAAGATAGCATCCCCTATAACACTCTAGTGTTTGATTGAGAATTACAGCATCTTTTCATTTAAAAGTGTCTGACAAATAGGCAATCTTTGACTACCCCAGCACAGTGTCTATAGGTCCTTCATCCATTGAATATTTTTTAAATTTGGCAATGAATTTGATGTATTGACACGGATATTGTTTACCGTGTCTTCTCCTTACCTCTCCAGCTCCAAGAAACAGGAACTTATGATCAGACAACCTCCCACCAGTCAGTTTCAATGATGCAATAAGTCCTGAAAGAACCACTGCAGCTGTCCCCTGCAAAATGCAAACAACATTGTTGCTATAAGAGGGGTTAATTAGGTCTAAAAAACTAACCTGCTATGTTTTATGTAACAATATTATCAAATCTCCAGATTATTAAACATTCTCATCATAATATTCTCGAGGTATGCAAATTATAGGTAAAATAAAACAAATAGTCTTTGGGAAATTTGGGTATGAGTGCAGGTATAGGGATGGGGAACCATTTAAAAAATAAAAATAAAATTAGCTGGTTCTTCCCAATTTTCCTACAAATTATCCCCGAAAACCTTCATTTTCTCTTTTTTTTTGGGAAGAAACTGCACTCTTTTGTGCATGAAAGGTTCTTGGTGTTGCATGGGATGGTTTTTAAAATAGGTATTTGGCTGTTTTTGTGTGCTTTTCAATCTGTCTTTTAACTTTTAAGTGTACCTGCATGTCTTATTGGGATATGTCTCCTGACAGTTAAGAGGCATTCCAGTGACATGTCTGGAAAGATCAAAAAATGTCATATTCACTTGACACGAAGTTTACTTAATCATCATAAAACAAACATGAAATAAGAAAAAGCAGGCAAATCATTCTTGCATTTTGACAATTAGAACATAGAGCACTCTGGACATACCTGGATATCATCATTAAAGACAAGGTGAGTTGAAGAATACTTCTCCAGCAAGGTAAATGCATTGTGATTAGCAAAGTCTTCAAACTGTCACAAGGGCACATTTTTCTTCAGCTTCCTTAGATTTTCCTCACTAAATCTATAAATAGCATAATAGAATTGATGTTCTGATGTTGTCACAGAATGTACTAACATATACTCTGCATACATTGTTTTCTTAAACATCTAAACATGGTAAACTAGGTATTATTTGAAAATGCAAAGGTTACAGAAAATTGTGTTTGGTATTCACTATCAATTACTTCTGGGAAAAGTAGAACTTAAACCGCATCATTAACCCAATTTGAAAAAGAAATATCAAGTAAGACACATTCAATTAAAAGCAGGGGCTGACCTGGATAAGAACTTTCTCTCCATAAGCTTGTTTGACAGCAGACATGAACTCATGAAGGAAGTCGCCATATTCCTTCAACACATAATTAAGTTAGAAAGTTGTACTGTGCAGACTTGGGCCATAGCAAAATTTAGAAAGGCGAAGATGAAAGATTTTCTAGTCCAGAACAAAACCTGGCCTCTAGCACGTCTCTGTCTTAGCCCTATGTAGAATTCATCATTCAGCAATATTTCATTGTTGGTCCCAACATCAATAGTTACCGGAAGGCACTGCTCACATACAAGTTGTAAGACCAGACACAGTGTCAAATATCGCTATAACATCCTAAAATTAGATAGGCACATTAAAGCACAAGCTATTATTACTATGGCCGAATACCTCTGAAGGATGAACTCCCCCAAGTGCTGTATACAGAGCAAGTTTTCCAACAGGAATTCCCATTCCCTGATGAAAATTGTTCATAACAGACGTGTCCAATGAAATAACACAAAATCCAATTGTCAGAACACAGAGAAAATAAACATAACATATTGTTAAGAAGAGATATATAAGAATAAAGAAATTACAAAATCCACCCTTATAAGTTATATTCCAAATAGTAGAAATAAATATAGGAATAAAGAATGCAAAATGCAAAATGCACCCTTATATCCCAAATAGTAGAAATATACCACATAAGAAGTCAAATTCTGTGTGACTTTACCTGGCATCCAAGATCTCCAAGTCCCAGAATGCGTTCACCATCAGTGACAACAATGACCTTGATGTTCTGTTCAGGCCAGTTCTTCAATACGTCAAGGACCTTTCCCCTGCCAAAATCAATTACCTCTAAATTAGATCCTAGAGAGATGTGATAGTTTTTTCACATGTGAACAAGAGACCACAAAATATTATCTATTTTGTAACAGAGCCATGTGATATATATTATTATCGACGACAGCATATGATTCAATGAAGTACTAAGTCAGTGTGTGCCTACAGAGTAGAAGATAACAGATTATAAGGGACTCTAATATTTACTACCCACAAAATGATAGACGATGATAAATTAGGCACTCCAACTCAGACAATCCATACAAGTGTTCCTCAAACCAAAAAAAACCCTGAAAATAGTAGTATAAAAACAAGAGTTGACAAAAAAATAGAAACATAAATTTCAGATATGGATTGAATGCGTATTCCATACAACTACATCACCCTAGTTAGTAATGAAGGAAACTAAATGATCCTAATACTAAAAAAAGAAATTGAGGATAGCATAGATGTTCATACCTTTCTTTCAAGCTTATGTAAAGACCCTGTGGACTCCTGAAAATAGTTCCAAATTTCTGGCAAGCTTCGCCAACTGTCGGTGTGTAGACTATAGGAAGCAGTTCTTCGACATGGTCAACTAAGAGCTTGTAAAACAATCTTTCATTCCTCTCCTGGCCATATATATCCATGCCAATTTGCAAGTGAAAATTAATTACACAAATCATTCTGTACATATATTATATTTGTTATTGTTGTCAACAAGGAGAGAATGTCAAGGAGTCCCAGACAAATAAAACAGTTTTATTGGAAAAAAGGGAAATAAGTTAATAGTTTAAAACTGCAGAATTCAGATCATGGCAATATCAGAGAATAACTTTAAATTAGGAGTATAGCTTTCATCTGTCCAATTCCACAAACACACAATCTATTCAATATTCTAATAAAATACAACTCTGCAGCTGTAGAAATTATCATTCAAAATAAAAAACTGCCCAACCAATTAATACAAGTATTTTCGAGCGAAAGAACTGAAATACCTGAAGGTCCATCATAGCCATGTATTTCTGCAATGGTGTATGGTAGTCACGAATGATATTCATTAGCTTCTTTACCTGCATCAATAAGATAAATAAGTCAGCAACAAAATCTGGCAAGCCTACATTAAACAGCTGTTTCCAAGGCAAAAACATGTAATAATGCTTAGGCTCATTTCTTCATAACAATCATTTTCCATTCTATTTAGCTATGTCGGTTCAAAACTTGGCATTAATATAAAATGCAGGGGACTAACATATGGACAGGTACTTTGCCAAAGATCATACTCTGATCTTTTGGTTAGGAATATGCATTTATTATTAATATGAACCGAATGATAAAGTTTTAAAATAGTGCTAAGTTAATTGGGGGTATACCCCAAAGATTGCAAGTTTTAGCTAATGTTCAACATCAGCATATCATTCTTTTAATATTCTCCCTCTTGTAGAATCACATTCACGTTCTCCTTATAAATTTGACATAGGATGGATATGGAAACAAAAGGATGTAACAGAAGCTATCTGCAAAAAGAATTGCAGGCCATTCACACTTCATAAAGCCACCCTCTGTTTCAATGATATTGAGTCCAAGCCAATCAAAAGTAATGCATGAAGAATGGCTATACATTTCTAACATGTCAGCCATAGATTGTAAGCACAATGACACAAAAGACATTCAAATATCAAACTCACGTTGTCTCGTTCTAATGATATCCTCATACAAGAAGCTATGGCAGCATAAACAATATAGTATATATCAGCAATAGATAATACGTACAGATATTGTCCATTGAGCTGTGAGGTATAGTCTAGTAGTAACATGGGGCACTAGAAACTAACATTCAAGATTCAAAACCAAGAGGGCCGTCCCATTACTTAAAGTAGGGTTTTTTTCCCTTGATGACACTAGTGGGTAAAGGAAGTGAGAATGAATATCCCTGAATCCAAGGCTTAATGGTTTTCTCATGCGTTGACGCAGAGAGATATATTCTCCGCCATGACTAATATTAATAAACGGGATTGTTTAATCTGACAAAGGAAAAAGTATGTAGATATCGCACATCATACAGTGATTAATAAAGAATAAAGATAGGCGTCAAGAACATCTGTGCATGAGAAACAAACGAGGCCCTTATTGTATTATATCTCTTATCTTTTAGCGGCGTGTCAAACAAAACATTGCTCCAATTTACTGGTTTTTACTCAAATTAAACCTATAAACAATATTTACCGTTTTGAATGCATTCATGTGGGTTAAACCATGTGCCCACAAAGAACGCAAAAATCAAGATTCTTCAATTAACCATACCTGAAGATCCTGTGACAGAGGGGCAATTAACCATACCTGAAGATCCTGTGATAGAGGGGCAGGGGGCAAAAGACCCCGAAGATAATGATAGTCCCGTTCTTCATCAGAAAACGCCAATCCTTTGTTGTAGCGAGGATTTCTCAACAATTCATACCCACTGTAACAATCCAAGATAGTGAGACATATTGCACAAACAACTAAAAACCACATTCAATCAAAACAATTCCATCTTACGCCGGCCCATTTTTTGAAAAGGCAAAACTTTTTTTTAAAAGAAAGATCTCCACGCTAAACACGCCTTCAATGTTGTTCAGATTGAAGTTCATCATGGTACCTTTACCTGGCAACTGAACGACTCCAAGGAGTGACAACCTGCTTTTCTGCATTTCTATCTACTCCATGGCCATTCTCTTCATTTGTCGTCGTTATCTCTTTAGTGACAAAATCTAATGCTGCAAATATAACTCTTTTCTTTTTTATGGTTTTTTCGTTGGTAATCACTGGGGAGCGAAGGCCACCATTGGAGAGCCACCCTGTGGCTCGAACCTGGGCCAGCATCGGAGCTTTACCACTCAACCCTGCCCACAGGCCCGTTCCAACTGCGAAATCCGACCTCCTTGACGCCTTCAAGGGGATCGGAAATAGCTGAAGGAAGAAGAATCGACAGACGAATAATCGTAGGCCTTTAATCATTCCACGAATTTATTGAGTGTAAATGTCGCCCATCCACCAAATTGGGAGCCACGCGCAAAACGCCTTCCGGATACTCCAACGGTGGAGATTCATTACAAGAAAGCTTCAACTCTATTCCAAAGATCGACTGGAACCCGTCCAACTCTTCTGACGAGAAATGTGCTACATTCCCCAAATGTGTCCATTGTGATTGTCGTCTTTCGAACTTCCGCGTCTGCTTGCGTGATGTTATTAATACGTCAAATCCAATTAGAGCTCACCGAAATATAGGTGTGGGGAAATGAATTGGATTGGGAATCCACGGTGGCATTCCGGGGCGGAGTAAAATCCAGGTGCTCTTTTTCGCTTTACAGAGCAACAACTGTTCAAGATGGCCACACGTTGGTTCGTATGAATGATATGATAGGCGTCACATTCTCACTGTCATTTTTAAGCAAGATTGACGGTGTGCAGACTTAGTTTTTTAATTAGTTTATAATTAATAGTTTGAATTATTTTTAAATTAATTAAGTCGATAGGTTTATCTATTCCTTTATTTTTTAATAATAAGAAACTTTATTATTTCTAATTCAATCTATTTTGATGCTAATAAGTTTCCTTCATGTAATTTAAAATTATTTGTGTATAGGGTTTATCTATTTTCATCATAGACAACAAGAAACAATTTGTAGTTATGGTTTGTGCCGTCAATATTTAGGATGATTTATTTTATTATGTACAGTTGTTGGTGAGGCATATAATGTCTATGTCTTTTAGGGCCCGTTTGGTGAGCGGAATAGGAATACATATTCCGGAATACGTATTTTGGAATAGAATGTATTTCTGTTCTCCGTTTGGTTCAGCGAATATTTGATGGGAATTCGCGGACCCGAAAATTTATATTTTCTAAAATTTAAAAAAATGGAATAGGAATACGTATTCCAATACCACCTATTTTGGTGGAATTGCAAAACCCCATTTTTGGGCCAAAAATGGAATACGTATTCGATTTTTGCTTCGTATTCCAATCCCGTTTTGGTTCACAATTTTTGGAATACGTATTCCTATTTCGCTCACCAAACGGGCCCTTAGAGTTCAAATGCTATTACAAATTTAAAGTTGGGTTCTCATTACATCTTTGGGATTTAGTAAGCTATATGTTTTAAGCTTGTAGATCTTTTGATGTCAAATTTGGTATCAAATAAGTTGTATATTTATTAAGTCTCTATGCCTTTGTATTTTTCTTAATTTATTGTATATGTTCTTTTACAATTTCTCCTTGGTCAATCGAAATGTATTACACTGGGTAACTTTAATAGAGTAAATATAATAGATTCAAATCTAAGAATGTGTTATTAAGATGTTTTTAATTAGTGTTTCTCCAAATTTTCATAATTGAAAAATATTTTTAATATAGAAAAAATATTTTAAAATATGAAATATAAGATTATGAAAATAGTTTGAACAAATTAAAAAAGCTAAAACTAAAAAAAATTAATGAACTTTGAACATTTTAAAAGTTTGTATAAATTTAAAGATTTAATGTTTATATAATTTTAATATTTGGAAAAAAAATTCTAAAAACAAAAAGTCTAACCAAAAAGAAACTAAATTTGAAAGATTTTTAATGATTTAATGTTTTCTATATTTTAATATTTCAATAAAAGAAACAAAATCTATAAAATTAAAAATATCATGAAACTTTAGAAAGATTTTGAATAAAGATGTTTTAATAGCTTTACCAAAATCTAAGTATTTATTTTTATAATAGAATCTATTTCAATTTTATGATAGAAAAAATTACTCATAATAAAAAAAACTAGAAAACTTAGAAAATTAGTTTTGTGTAGATTTATATCATTTTTTTATTAAATTAGAAAATTTTGTTTTGTTTTGTTTTGAGGTCAAAGCCAAGATTAATTATTATGATGTGTTGTAGTTAATTGATATTACTATTACTTATTAATATTGAGTATTGTGTTCTAGGCACTTGTCTAAATTAGAAAACTTTGTTATTAGAAAATATTTTTATATAAAAAATATATCTAACAATGAAAATTTGAAGTCTTTTTATAAAAAAATATAGAGGGAAGAATGAGATAAGAAACTTTTTATCTAACTTTTTATTTTTATTAGTTCATGGTCTACACTTTTGGAACTATAGGTAACTAAGAAGTAATCAAAATATTTAGCAATTTTTTAATAAAATAATTTTTAGAAATTAGTTTTCTAAAATGTAATTGGCTAAAAGTTTTAGATCCTAGCAATTTGGGGAAATAGAGAGAACTAGATATATTAAACAATATATAAATAATGTTTGTGATATATCAAAAACATGAACACAAAATATTTATTCAAATAAAGTGGAAAACTTTATAAGCTTTCTATATAATATATTATATTTTAGAAATTGAGTATGAAATTTATAAAATAAATTTCATTTTTACTATATTTTAAAATTCTTATCAATATTTGTAAATGAAAATAAAATTATTCTAAAAAGATAAATATTTGAAAGTCACATAAAATTTATCATCTAATTAATCATATAATAGATTGAGATGAGATCCTTGTAGAAAAAAATAATATAAATAATCTTAACTAAAAAAGTCAACCTAACAAGCACCTTAAAAGAAATAAATAAATAAGAACTAATAAAGTTATAGCAATCTTCATTGTTATGTATACAACACTAGAAACAAATTTTTACATCATGTTAGATATACTACAATAGAAACAAATTTTTCTATAAGAAAATAAACTTAAGATTTTATAAGGCTTTATAATAGAAACATTTGTTATTAAATTAAAATTTATTTATTTATTTGATGGAGGGTTCAGACTTGAGAGGCAATCCAGCGAGGCACGAAGCCTACGAGCTACCTACCAGCAAAGGCCACCACATAGACTTTTTAGGAACCCGATACGGGCCCACTCGTGTCTAAAACCTCTTTGGCTTAGAGCCAAAGACTGAGAGGCATCCACGTCATCAAAATCACCCGAGGCACGATCTCGGCCTCATCCCTTACGATGTCGGAGCCTTGCACTCAACAAGACTTGATCCCTGGTGGGCCCATTATGAGCTATTCAACTTCACTAGTAGACCAAGGGCCAATTGACAAATTAAAGTTATACTACAATAGAAACAAATTTTTCTATAATAAAATAAACTTAAGATTTTATAAGACTTTATAATAGAAACATTTGTTATTAAATCAAAATTTAGAAATCATCAAAAAATAATTTTAAAAACTTTTATTTTGGTATTTGATTCATTAAAAAAAAATCACAATTTAAAAAGTCAATTTTGAGATAATAATATTTAGAAACATTTATTTGAGAAATAAAAAGTATGTATTAGAAACTAATTTAAAAAATAAAATATTCAAAGAAACTATATATGTCTATAAATAATAATCAACACTCTTTTTTTTGTCTTATTTAGAATTTAGGGGAATTCCAAATCTCATTGTAATAATTTGCAACTTCTAGATTTGGAAGAATTTTGTATTGATATGTTGATGATATTTTATAGTTCACAATTTCACAATTTTACTTTTTAGAAAAAAATCAAAATTCCTATCAGCTCATGTTGGCTGCACAAAAGCTGACAAAATTCATTTTTTAAATCATGATCATATGTAGAATTATTTTTTAAATTAATTTTGAGTTTTAAAATTAAAATTATGAAATGTAATTAAAAATTGTTAATGTTGTGTGTGTGTGTGTGTGTGTGTGTGAGAGAGTGAGAGAGAGAGAGAGAGGGGGGGCGGGGGGGGGGGGGGGGGGGGGACAACAAACGACTTTATTAAATAATAATGAATAGAAATGTCCCCTTGAAAGGACATCCATATTTCATCTAATATAAGAGAGATGGTTGTTATTTGGAAAGTACATACTGAAAAGGCAGTGTTATTACATTTTGCAGACTCCATTTTTCAACAATAGAGTTATAATTGAAAAACATATCTTGTAAATTTTAATGATGATTTAAAAAACGTTATTTAAAATTTTAATGTGAAAGAACATAATAGTCTATTAAATATTAAATTGTTTAATAAAATTTCATAAAATGACAATTTGCAAAATAAAATAGAGAAAGTGGTTACAAGCAAGAGGATAAAAAGAATTTGTAGAGGATGGTAAGTCTCTCAAATTATGTAAGTTTTTTGTATTTAATGTGAATCTATATATATTAAATTTGTATAATTTGAGTACATAAATTTGAGACAAGCATATGATATTATTGGTGAAACTCTCCAAATTGATTGATATTTGCTTCAAAAAAAGTTTTACAAACTATTAATTTATTTTAAGACTTAGACTATGACATTATTCTATACTACCTACCCAATAGAAATTTTTAAAACCCTTCAAAATGATCTTGGGATTACTTTTATAATACAACAAATACAAAAAGCTTCAGGCTTCTTGCATAGATGTCATAATTTCATTTGATTTCCTTTTGAAACCAAATATTTCTTGGGCATGTTTTCCTTTCATGTGAAGACAAAATATATTTAAAATATATTTACAACCTTCAATTTTATCGTAAATCAGCTACACTTCATCTAAACAAGACCTCAAACCCTTTGAATGGAGAAGTTGTGTCATGGTAGTTGTCCGTGTGTGATAGTTATGTGGGTTTAGAGGAACTAGACAAGAAGAGGTCTCAACCATTTTTTTAGGAGGTGTTTGTCTTTTATATAGTTCTAATTTACTAATGTAAATGATAGAAATACAAATTAAAATACCCTCCACAATGCAAAAAATTGAACCCTAGATGCCAGATATAAAGCATATACAAGAAAAGAGCAAAAATGATTCAGTTGAGCATCATGTGTACCTTTGAAAAAATCTGATGAAAATAATAAAGAATCTAGAAAGTGCTCAAGAAGAGCTTTCTGACGCTTCTTTTGGATCAAAAATTGGAGCTAAAATGAGCAAGTTATGCCCCCCGAAATGCAAAAAAAACCATCAGAGTTCAACTATAAAAAAAGGTACCATACTAGAAAAAAGCCAAAAAAACCTACACCATCGTGTCCATCTTAAAACCAACTTTTCGATGATATCTTATTTGCCAAAAAAACATATTGTATGCTCCAAATATCTCCAAAATTCTGACAAGTGCTATGGAGGCAAAAAAGGCCTAAATAACCCCTTGGAGTTTTAAAAAAAAATTAAACACCCCTTGGCCTGCATGTGACTGTAGGAAAAATGAATAGGGGTTGAAGGCCCAAGTGACATGGCAGTGGTGTGCAGACTAAGAAAGTTGGTGGAGCGACAGAGTAGCGAACCTTGGATTGCCAAAAGAGGTAGCCGAAGTGATGGCCAAACAAATAAAATGGCGATGACGATTATTGAAGCAACTTTTGGCAATAGTTGGCAAACATTGGGCGACGCCAAAAAATCTCAAATCCACGGTGGTTTTAAAAACCACCAAGCCCATGATTTGAAAGAACTGCAAGAGTTTAGAAATCACTGCACAATTTTATGGAAAATCACAACGGGTTCCAAGTGCTGAGCGCTTCAAAAAAAAAAATTTATTTTTTGTTTTTTAAATCGAATCATAATGTGTGCAGAGGATCGTACGGGCTCTGGAGGCAAATTTGTGTGTCTCTCCTATTAACGACATCCAAAATCGAAATGCCTCATATGGAAATAGGGGTTTTGACACACTCTGAATCCAATCATGATGTCCATTTGGACTCAAAGTGCTCCAAATTTAAGAACCCCTGACTCCTATTTACACAAAAAATACTAGATCTAATCCAACAAACCCCGTTTCTCTATTCCTTCAAAAAACTGAACAAGTTGTAGCAAATCTAGCTCTAAGACTATCTAGAATTTGAGCAATACAAATCCACAAATTTTGTAGAACACCTGCATGCAAGAACCTATCATAAAGAAATAAAGACAAGAGAAGGCAAGGGAGTGGCTCTAAAAATATGCAAGATTATATTATCAGACAAAAAGAATAATATAAATATACAATAGATCAATCCTTATAGAAGGAGATCATAAAAACTAAAAGGGAAACCTTGAGAGGTAAATGGCATTTAATAATTAATATTTAATTATTAAATGTTAATGCAAGTGCATAAAGAAAAATCTTAAGAAGGGAGTAAAGGTAATTAAATCAATCCTTTACTCTAACAATTATCTTCCAAATTTCACTTTGGAATAAGAATGAATCTAACCCTACTCCTAAAAACATGAAATTATTAGAGATTCTGATAAAATTTAGATGTTTTTTAAACTATATTGAATTACACGACAAACTAGTGCTTATTCTTGGGCCATAGAGTTAAACTAAAGACTATAAATGAAAAAACAATTTAACTCCTTCCTTAAAAGAGAATAATTAATAATTAACACAATAACAAGGAAATTGAAATGACAAATCCAAATATCCTTGATATATTAAATTTGTACAATTTGAGTACATAAATTCGAGACAAGCATATGATATTATTGGTGAAACTTCGCAAATTGATTGATATTTGCTTCAAAAAAAGTTTTACAAACTATTAATTTAGTTTAAGACTTAGACTATGGCATTATTCTCTACTATCTGCCCAATAGAAATTTTTACAACCCTTCAAAATGATCTTGGGATTTCTTTTATAATACAACAAATACAAAAAGCTTCAGGCTTCTTGCGTAGATGTCATAGTTTCATTTGATTTCCTTTTGAAACCAAATATTTCTCCTACATGTTTTCCTTTCATGTGAAAACAAAATATATTTAAAATATATTTACAATCTTCAATTTTATCGTTTTGCTAGTTTTCCAGTATGTTGATCATTTCAACAATCCTTCATTTGATCAATTTAGCATTTACAATATTCGTGGTATGATCTATACCTAGTATAATTTCTATTCTTAGGTTCACAACACGTTTAGTTCATTATTGATTGAGTTATGA
Organism: Cupressus sempervirens; assembly: GCA_028749045.1. NCBI lineage: Eukaryota > Viridiplantae > Streptophyta > Pinopsida > Cupressales > Cupressaceae > Cupressus > Cupressus sempervirens. The sequence continues at coordinate 573,542,200 of CM053792.1, read as the reverse complement.
TTCATCTTCTCTCAAGTAGCGTGTTCTTGCTAGTTTCATATATGTTGGTGGATTTTGATCTTGCAATGGAAATCTATGCTCGTAGATCTTTGGTAGATCATTTAACAATGTTATTGGATCATGTAAGGACCTAAAAGATAGGATCAAAAGTTTCCAAACATGTTATGTCATTTGTTCCTTATGATTTGGGACCCGAAATATCTTGTAATATGTTTCTTATTCTTGGGGAATTTTTAGGATCTTGAGGTAACCTACATGTCGTGATTCCTATATATTGTAATACCATGTATCTTTTTAGGTATCAATTATAATTTCTAGATTGTAATCATTGTAATTGGATCTAAGGTCTCTAACCAAGTATTATAAGCAAGAAGGAATGTGAAATGTCCCTTTTTTGATTTTGTATGATATTTCCAACCTCTAATCACATTTTCAAGATCAAACAACTAATATCACAAAGATCCACCAAATTTCTCAAGAAACCCCAAATCGGGTATGCCAGAAATTGTGCCAAAAGCTTCACAGCTTCACCTATTATTAATAACTCTGAAAGTGGACATTTTTACAAAAATTTCAGCAGCATAACAGCCTACAAAATGACATTTCCAGATCCGTATAGCCTTTACACAATAGTTCTCAAATGTAGGACAAAAACTATGCTCATCGGGCTCCCGAAATTAACACAAAAATGCCTGGAAACACCACAAAAACACTAATAATCTATCTCAAAAATTTAATCACGTCCCAATACATATATTCAGCTCTATTTTAACACCTTAAAGTCTGAAATACAGCAGAAACCTAAACTGATATGAAATACTCAACTGAAAACACCAAACTCATACAAAAAAACACACCTGAAACCCACAAATCTGCACTGTTCAGCACATAGGCAAACTCTGTATGAGCATGCACATGGAATGGCTTCAAAATCCCGTCCTTAGCCTTCCTGGAAACCTACAAACTCCCATTCTTGGGTCTCCCTGGAAACCTGCAAACTCCCATTCTTGGGTCCCCTTCTCCACAGGTTTGGCAGCCTATGAAGAATAACAAAGAATGAGCAAAAATCAAGTTCTCGAATGAGCCCAAAATGCCTCCAAACCCCTCAAAAGAGGGCATAACCCTAACTCATGTTCAAGAGGGGTTAATGAAACATATTTTAATAATAATGTTCATTTATTAGTCCAACGGTTTCCAAAGATTAACCCCCTTTTTTCCGAAACTTCACTTTCTTGGGCCTGCCTGCCTTAGCAAAGATTATTATTTTTTAATTATTTGAAAAGGGGACATGACAAGTCCTCCCCTCCCAAACATTGCTTGTCCTCAAGCAATGGCTAAACAATAAACCAATCAATCCACCTGGATCCCAAATGTAGTCATGAACTATACTACTACCAATTAACACAGGCTCCTACAATATCCTCTGCAATATGACCAAGAGGAATCCATAATCAAATTGACAATTATAGCTCAACCAAACTCCAAAATCACCACTACCACAGTCAAAAACCCATGAGACACAAACTCTTAGAACATCAGAACCCAAGTAAAGTGGACAAATCAAACTACCAACACAGTAAATACCATCAACGCATCCCACTGGCCTATACAGAATGTACAATCCAACTCTGCAACAATGGTGAACGCTCTCGAATGAAACTGTACCAAGTATGGAGAATCCACACACTGTACAACTCCTGCAGTCAACACGACTCTGCAAATCACCGGCCACTATCTCATAACCATAACTCCCATGCACTGCTGATGGTGAAAAGACATTACAAGAGAAAGAGTAAGAAATGGAATCCAAACCAAATTTGCCTGTCATCAACTCCTCAAAACAAGGATCAAATGCTAACTGATGTACATACCCTACAATATAATGTTGATTAAAAAAACCAACCTCTGTCAACAGCTCACCATGAACAAGTGATACAATCCGCTGTGACTGATCACTGGCTAAGTCAGGAGATGTCATAGCCAAAGGAGTAGAATCAATAACAACACCCACTGAAGCATCACTCCCAAAATCTTGCTCTAAGTCACATATTATCAAGCTGTCAACTGCAGAACCTATCACCATGTCATGCCCATCACAACTCTCATCTTGAGGCATCAAACTGTCCCATAACTGATGATAAGCACTAGGAACCAAAGTACATCTCTGTATCATCATCTCATCAACATGGTCATCAAAGGTAAATTGATGAGCGTACCTCACAGTGTAATGCCAATAGAATTCGCCAATCTCAGTCAGTGGCTCAGACTATAATCTAGATGAAACTAACTGCAATTGATCATCAACCATGTTGGAACTGACTACTACCTCCGAAGATATCACCAAGGGAGTAGTATTACTAGCAGGAACCATGCCAACTGCCGACTCACCAACATCACACATGATCTTTGATACATCTCTAGTCTCTGTGCCATCAGTACTAGAGGCCACCACCATGTCAGGCATACAACAATCTGCTACAACACCCAACTCAACTGAACCTGACTCTAGTGGGAATGAACCTGATATGCCAATGTTAGTATCAAGAATGGATGCATCCCCATCTCCACTGTCTCTGACAATCTCGGCCATGGACATCCTCGGATCACCAAACACCATAGCTTGTGACTATATAGAATCAGGTAAAGACTGTAGTCGCTCTAACTCCATGGTCACCTTAGCCAAATGAAACTGTGACTCCTTGAAAGCCAACTGTGTACTCTCAAGAATCTCAGAAGTCACCTCAAGCTGCTCAGTAAGCTCACTCACCTCATCTTCCTTGGCCAACAATGCATCATATGCTATACTGCCCCACTCCATAAGATAATCTCTGTCGGCTACCAACTGCATATAATCATGTCTCTGAATCTGGATAGCCTCCCATAAAGAGTGGAACTCTGTCAAGGAAAGATAACTGCCTCCCTGCTCATCACTAGTAGGAGAACCCCATCCATAAACTGCTAACAACTGACGAGCAGCATCGAAATGCTGGCAAGTGATAGCAATGTCTTGGTCACTAACTCTCAACTGATTAGACACATGATGGCACTGGCTTGATTGTCTCCTACAAACCTCCTCTAATGCACTGTCTAAAGGAGTATCCTCAAAGTTACTAGTCTCTAGAGTATTACCATCCATATCGTGTGAATCAAATCTAAAGCTCATATCAACATACGGAGTATCAAAAACATTAGCATTGTTGTCCAACTCCTCTATACCCAAGGAAACTAAGTCTTCAAAATTGCCCACTGCATCCTCCTGGATGTCATCAATGCCAATATGATCCTAGGACTCATCTATACACACTGCCAAATATGAAATATCATCAACACATTCCAGCAAGTATGGTCGACTGGATATATGAACAAAGCCCAACATCGATGTATAAAAACTAATACCAACATCAGACAATATACTGGCACAAGAAAAGACAACACTGTATAATCTGCTAATCAAATCCATGATAGCACCCAAACAAACACTGCTACCAAAAAGTGTTAAAGATCTCCAGTCAACTGAATCCCAAATGCCAATATAACAATATCGAGTCCATATCCGTAAACTAGAATCAACTAGTAACTCAAGCAAACTCCTCACCTGAGTAATATGACCAACACCAACTAACTCCACATACCTGTCATGATGAGATAATGAAGTCACAATACTATCTTTGTTCACCTTCAGCTGGCTGGACAAGTCATGTGAAGTACTACCAGCCTCAACCTCATGTGATGAAGCATCTAACTGTGCCTGGTACTCTTTCTCAGCAATTTCATGAATGCTCAATGTCTGCTCATCTCTACTAGGTATCTCACCATCCTGCACAACAACATCCTCATAATCATCATCTGAACCCACTACACTGTAGTCACTGCCTGTTGTAACTATACCATCCTGAATACCTATGGCATCACCCTTTGACGACCTGTAAACAATTGTCTCAATTTGAGTATCAAGTTGACCGTTACTATCAATCTGTGTAATATCCTTTCCCACCACCTCTTGTGGTAGAGTAGAATCTAAGACCTCTACCTGGCTATCAGCTAGTTTCTCAAACTCCTCATGTAAGTTCTTGGGAATTGTGTCATCTGTCCTGTGAGAAAATTTGCCAAATAGAAATCCAGTCAACTTATCCACCTTAGCTGGGTCGGACAACATGTCATTCATTATATGGTGGTGCTCAACCAACTGTTCAGACATGTCATGGCTTATTTTCATAAGTTTATCTCGAATGTCTAAATAACCATCCTTTCTACTGTTTTGACTCTGGATATCAATTGTCCAAGATCGTGTCCTCTGAGACTCTGTACTATACCTGTCCATTCTGGATAAAGTAGAGTGTAACCCCGATAGGATATAACTTCTTCAAACACCAAGAACTAACATGCAAATGATTAGAAGTAGCATGCAACCATAGATTTTGACATGCAACTGATTAGAAGCAACATGCAATCATAAATTATGACATGCAAGATCTGGGTAGTTGTCAAAACTGACATGCAAACTTCTACAACCACCAAATTCACTAAGACCTAACATGAAAATGATTAGAAGTAGCATGAAACCATAAATTTTGACATGCAGCTGATTAGAAGCAACATGTTGTCAAAAGTGACATGCAAGATCTGGGTAGTTGTCAAAACTGACATGCAAGATCTGGGTAGTTGTCAAAACTGACATGCAAGCTTCTACAAACCCTCAGGCTGGCAAGATCATGGCTCTGATACCACTGAAATGTACCTTTTCTGATTTTGTATGTTATTTCCAACCTCTAATCAGATTTTCAAGATCAAACAACTAATATCACAAAGATCCACCAAATTTCTCAAGAAACCCCAAATCGGGTATGCTAGAAATTGTGCCAAAAGCTTCACAGCTTCACCTATTATTAATAAATCTGAAAGTGGACATTTTTACAAAAATTTCAGTAGCATAACAGCCTACAAAATGCCATTTCCAGATCCGTATAGCCTTTACACAACAGTTCTCAAATGTAGGACAAAAACTATGCTCATCGGGCTCCCGAAATTAACACAAAAATGCCCAGAAACACCACAAAAACACTAATAATCTATCTCAAAAATTTAATCACATCCCAATACATATATTCAGCTCTATTTTAACACCTTAAAGTCTGAAATACAGCAGCAACCCAAACTGATATGAAATACTCAACTGAAAACACCAAACTCATACAAAAAACACACCCGAAACCCACAAATCTGCACTGTTCAGCACATAGGCAAACTCTGTATGAGCATGCACATGGAATGGCTTCAAACTCCCATCCTTAGCATTCTTAGAAACCTGCAAAATCCCGTTCTTGGGTCTCTCTGGAAACCTGCAAACTCCCGTTCTTGGGTCCCCTTCTCCACAGGTTTGGCAACCTCTGAAGAATAACAAAGAATGAGTAAAAATCAAGTTCTCGAATGAGCCCAAAATGTCTCCAAACCCCTTAAAAGAGGGCATAACCCTAGCTCACGTTCAAGAGGAGTTAATGAAATATATTTTAATAATAATTTTTATTTATTAGTCCAACGGTTTCCAAAGATTAACCCCCTTTTCCCGAAACTTCACTTTCTTGGGCCTGCCTGCCTTAGCAAAGATTATTATTTTTAAATTATTTGAAAAGGGGACATGACATAATGTATGAACCTTACATGTAAGAAGGCCAAGTGTTGAACCTATGTACATCTGCTTGTCTACTAATGAATGATGATCTCACTTGGTTCTCTTTAAATTCTTGTTGTTTTTATTGTGTTTACTCTCACTGCATGACTAGACTAATCTCCTTGAGGTCTTTTTGATTAGGGATTGTGTCAAGTGGTATTAGAGAGAAGGTTGTGTTCCATGTGAAAGTGTGTTGTGAATCCCTAATGGAGTTTGGTTGTAGGGTGGTAGAATTTAGACTTGACCTACAATTGTAGAGGGTCACAAAGATGGTTCAAGGGGAGAGATATAAAGGCAATATTAATGGATACATTGAGACAAATTTTGGCTATACTTGAAGCAGTAGAAGTTTCCCAAAGAAGAGGAAGACCTATTGATGATGAGAAAATTGAGAAAGTTGTGAGGTGAATGATGAACCTATATTAGAACAAGGGGATGAAAGATTTTTAAGATGAATAGAGTGAATATTAGATCACATTTGAGTTTACCAAACTATGATGGTAAGCTATATTCTAATGAATTACTTGATTGGATCACTAAGATGGAAATGTATTTTGAATATAAAAGTACAAATATAGATAAGAAGGTGAAAATTACTAGCACTAAGTAGAAAGAGCATGCATCATTATGGTGGGAATATTTGACAAAATGATAGACAAAGGAGAGGAAAGGAAAATATCAAATCTTGGCATAAGATGGTGAACAATTTGAAGGGGAACTTCTCTCTTGGAGATTATTAGGTTAGTTCATTGAGGAAAATGAAAAAATCAAAGAAAAAGGACTCTTCTATAAAGGAATATACCAAAAAATTCCATTGGTCAGATATCATATTTGACATTTGAATGATATGGTGGAGAGAATTGTAAGTTATCTTAATGGTTTGAGGACTTATATTTAAGACAAGATTAGTTTGGTTTAGATGGAGAGTATTGAGGAAGCTTATCAATTTTCCCTAAAAGTTGAAGAAATTTTGAACAAAAGATAGGAACTTAAAAAAACGGGAAGAGGTTGTAGATCTCAAAGAGGTAGAATCTTTATCGAAGGTGGAAGATCTTATTCAGATCTAAATAAAGGCAAATAAAAATGGAAAGAAGAAAATTCACATTGAGAAAGAGGAGGAGGTTACCCTTGAGATAATGCTTACAAAAGAGAAGATAGGAGTTTGTTCAAAGGAAAATGTTTCAAATGTGAAGAGAAATAATATTAGAGTATTTGATTGTACAAAACAAAATTCAAACAAGAGGATTGATAGAAATAGAAAAAAATGTGTTTTTGGAGAAGAAATCACCTGAATCGTTGAATCAAAAAGAAGATAGATAAAACTTGATGATGAGAAGAGCATTGTGTAATGGAGAACCTGACCAAGAATCGAAACAAAGGAAAAGTTTGTTCAAGACTAGATGTAAAGTTGCATGAAAATATTGCAAGGTCATCATTAGAAGTGAAATTTCAAATAATTTGGCATTAGAAGAGTTAGTTACAAAGTTGTGGTAACTAAGAATGAATCACTCGAAGACATATCAAATTGCTTGGATAAGAGATGATCATAAGCTATTGGTAAGTGAACAATGTGTTGTGAAATTTAATATTAGATCTTATCAGGATGGAGTTCTTTGTGATATTATGTTGATGGATTATTGTCATATTTTGTTGGGAAGGCCTTGGCAATATGATAAACAAGTTGTACACAATGGTAGCTTGAATAGGTATATTATAATGGAAAATGGGATGAAACAAGAATTGCTACCTTTAATAGGAGATCCTAAAAGTGATAATTGTATTACAATACAGATTTTATTTATTGAAGGTAGGAAATTCCTAGATGGTATAAAGAAGGAAAGTATGTGGTATGAATTGATTCCAAAGAAGCCTAAATTAGGTATCATATAAGGACATCCTGAAGAAATAAGAGAGTCACTGACAGAGTTTGAGGATAATTTTTCAGATAATGTGCTTGATGGATTACCACCAGTTAGAAGTATCAATCATTGTACGGATCTAGTTCATGGATCTAGTTTAACAAACAATGAATCACATCAAATAACATGACAAGAAAATAAGGCATTAAATAGATAAGTGAAAGAGTTTCTAAGGAAAGGTCTAATCAGAGAAAGTTTGAGCCTTTGTGAGGTACCTGTAGTATTGGCACCTAAGAAGAATTGATAATCATGAATGTGTATTGATTCTAGAGTTATCAATGAGGTACATACTTCCTTTTACACTAATGGATGATATATGATTGTTTGAGTAGAACAAAGTATTTTACCAAGATTGATTCAAATAGTGGTTATCATCAAATTAGAATTAGAGACGGGATGAATAGAAGACTACATTTAAGACTAGTGAGGGTTTGTATGAGTGGTTGGTTATGTCATCTGGTTTAACTAACACCCATAGTACTTTCATAATTTTTATGGATGATGTATTGAAAAAATTATTGGGTAAATTTGTGATTGTGTAATTGGATGATATTCCAATTTTTAGAAAGAGTAAAGAGGAAAATTTGTTGCATCTAAGATAAGTAACTTAAAAATATTGTTCTTATCTTACAAAGTGGGGGTCAAAAGAAAAAAGTTCTCATTTGAAGACATGTTTCCTCCTACATTTACCCATAATCACCATGTCTCATCCAACCCCAATCCTCCACCTAATCTCCCATAGTTTGAGCTTAATGTTCAAAACCACGATCCCAAATCCCAATCTAATCCTTAGATTCTACATAATATTGATGCTCCATTATCCTCATCTTCTAATAAGACTTACTTCTTAAACAAAGTTGTACAATCACCCAATTTTAGACAATACACTTCCCTTGTGGACTCCCTCAATGTCATATTCCATCAACTTGTTAACCATAATATGATGGTGTTTCCTCATGATGTGCCCTTTGCTAAGATTACCATTGCATCAAGGGTCACAATATCAAGAAGTTCCCAAGTTCAAAAAATAATATTTTTCCAAGACCTTATTGAAAAAGGAGAAATTAAAGTTGAAGACCCCAATGCCTCCATCACATCACCCTCACAAATCCACATATGTAAATGCTTTTTCCAAAACTATTATAGCATGAATTCCTATTCTCCTCTAGACCAACACATTCCTCCATCTTATGATCCCCTCATATCTCAATATCTGTTTATACCTCTTGATGCACATCATTATCCCATTCCTAATCAAGATCAAGGCATCCCCTCCAACTCCATCCATGATCCCCTTCCATCTCATGGCTTACCATCCACTTACCCTCCACTTTATGAAGATATTCCTTATACCCATTCTATTAATTCCCCTCCATGTTAAGATCAAATAGCTTCATCTCATGATTTCATCCCCTCTACTCCATATCAAGATCTAATCATCCCTTCCACTTCACCACACAATCCCCTCCCAAGTCAATATAAAAGTTCCCCTTCATTCCCATGTCATGATATTAATCTTCCACTATATCCCATCACACCCATCCAATTCCTCCGCGAATCCCATACACATGGACTCACATCTTGTTCTAAAAATAGTAAATATCTCATTGAATAAATAATGTCTCAAGATGTTTGCAAAACTTCCACCCCTTCCAAATCTAACATTTTCCCAATCAAATCCAGATGTTTCCATCACCCATATTCCAAATCCATTTTGGATCCTTATGTCTGCCATCTTCTTTCTTCCTCATATACCTCTATTTTGGGTTCTTATTTCCCAATACCAAACCCTCCATCCATTCCATCCATCTTGGGTTCTTACATACATCCATTTCCCATATCTAGTTCACCATTCCATCACTTCAAATCCCTAAGCAAGATCATCAAAGGAACACACCCTTGATTTCCTTCCAACATTCACCCTCCATTATTTCCTCCATAAACTATCCATAACAATTATCCTCATGCATCCATGCCTTACCTAATGGAAGGAAATTTCTTGCCAAAGCTATATTGCATAAATCTAAAAATTTGCAAAAAAACAAGAATCAACATGTACCATATAAACAACATAGTCAAGAAAAGAAATATATGACCCAAAACAAAGAAAATTCAAATGATCACAAAGGCCAAATTTTTTTTTTTAAATTGAAAATCTTGTGGATTCCCAAGATACTCACCAAAGAAATGGATCTCAAAGAAATTTCAAAATTGGAATTTAACCTTGATAATCCAAAAGCTTCCTCCACTCATAAGGCCTCCAATATTTCATTCAAATATTACCCATCTTCTAAATCCATTTTGGGTTCTCATACGCCCAAATCCGCTATCCTAAGTCTATCACCTTCTTCATCTATTTTGGGTCCTTACATATTTAAATCTACTTTTTCACCTCCACCTCCTTCAAGGAAACCCCCTCCACCGCTCCACAACTCTTAAAGGTGTGTGCCAATTATGTTCTTTCCAACTTCATCATCCACCTATCCACAAGTTCTCCAACCTACCATCTATCAAGCACCATTTATCCCCTGCCCTTCCATCTCTCTAATCCAATATTTTGTATAAATCCTCATCCTTCATTCCTTGAACACATTTTATTACCCTTCCTACCATCCTATCAACATCTACAAGAAAAATCCTAAAAAATTATTTTAAAAATCCTAAATATCCTTAAAAGGTTATAAAAAAACCCACCATCCCAGTGAAAACCTTGTAAATAGGTGCCTTGATGATATAAACAAAATTGAAGTAATATAAAGGGATGCCCTTCATGGAATTCAACATTTGAGTCCTTACCATATCTATCCATTATGCTCTTATACATCCATTCACTTATCCTCTTCCCATTTCGCTTTATAGCTAAGGAAAAGTTCCATCCATACTATGATACCATACGCACCTACCACATCCCTATCCACCATCCACATCCCATTTAAGTTCATTAATCTCTTTTTCCTATTTTTGATATTGATTATCATAACCTTCCATTGATCCACGTGCAACCTTTTATATCCCTTACTATCCAACCACTATCTATTATTCCAAATATAAGCCCCTTCACTTTTTCCATATTTTATCTTGATGCCCTATACATATCTCCTTTCTCATAGTCCTTGTCATATTCACTTATTCCATTTGCTACCAATAATCGTATTAACTCATTATCCATGCATTTTCCCCATTTCATTTTGTCATTTTTCATCCTTATCTTCTGCATCATTTTCTTTATCCTATCCATACCCTCCATCTTATCTCTCCTATCCATCTACCTTCCACTTTCATATCTTTGATCTTCCCATCTCCCATTACCATCCATTAAATCCCTCTATCTTTCTTCCATCCAATTCTCGACCCCCACCCCCACCTTTCATCCCTTATCATACCTTGGTTATCCCTTATTGTTGGTCATAATCCATTGTATCCATTGCCCTTTTTCAATTCAATCCCATCGAGTCCATTTCTCCCTTTCTAATTTTGTCTACTCTATTTATTTTTCTCTCATCCCATTCAATCCCCCTTATCTTATTCTCTCATTTTATCAACTCCTTATCTTCAAATTCCTTTCTATATGATCCAATCATAATGAGATTTATCATGATTATGACTTTCTTGCAGAAACGTTAACTACAAAAGAGCTTGCTCAAATCAATATTAATGTTTCTTGATCTTATTGGTTGTTCTCTTCATTGCTATTTCCTTTGGATGTCATTCCTCTTCAAGTAGTCCAATCAACCAGCATGAAAAATCCTTCCTAAGTCATCTTATTGATCCTTAATCCTACATCAATTATCCATTTTGGGCAAGAACTTTAGACTGAATGACCACTTAGTCAAGATGCTCCTTTTTTTAATCTTTTGTGTTGGGTGCAACCTACTCTAAACAACCTTGATCTCCTATATCTTAATTCATTTAGAATGGTATGAATCTATACACATGATTTTTTGTGGAATTATCTATTTATGGTGACTTAGTATATATTTTTACTGGCTCAACAGTTATAGCTATGCACACCTTACTAAGGGCAGTGTCCTTTGCATATTCCCACCAAGACCACTACTCATGGATTGGGTGTACTAGGGCTTCCCTACGGGGCTTATTACATTTGTCCTACTGTGATTGTCTACCTACATCTATATTATCGAGCTTAGCTTGTCTCTATTTGTGTCTAGTCTATGCAAAGGAACCATGACATTCATATTTTTTAGCAAGAAATATATAACTCCAATGCAATATTAAACTTGAATATGCTCTCTAACATTAACATGATGCTAATCCCATGAAACCTTTTAACTAGTTTGCATTTAGTTAGGTTCATTTTTCATTATGCTTTGTGAGGCTTTTTCTTTATTCAAATTGCCACCTTTTCTCTTCTCTTCTTCTATTTTCTCTCCTTGCCCTTCTTTTTGAGAAAATTCTTGTAGCTATTTTTTTGCACTTTTTTTTTTGAGGGGGCACATTCTCTCTCCATCATTGCTTAAGCATGATTCGTAGGGCATCTATCCATTGTTTCTTAGGCATGAATCCCGAGACATCTCATTTTCTTCTTCGTTGACGTGATCCCAATTTTGACATCATATCAAAGAGGGACACAATATAGAGACCTAAAGTTGTCCTCTATATTCTATTGTTACTTTTTATAATAAAAAATCTCTTAGCATTAAAGTTGATTTTGTTAATTGACTATATTTTCTATATTCTTCTATTTATTTAATTAAATTTACTTTAATTAAGTAAATTTATTTTCCCCTTTGTATCTAAATATTATTTAAATACCATCCTCTAATATATTAATTTTATTTGAATATATGATTCCTACATATTACCTTTTAAAATAAATTTTATTTATTTAATCTCTTGATTTACTAAAATTCTTCTAAATTTATTAAAATATAATTTATTTAATTTAAATTATTTTCTTATCTCCTAATCACCTTTTTCACCTAATTCACTTCTTTATCTTGATTAAAGTATAGTTACAACTCATACTATCTTTAGTCATGCACACACACATGTGACTTTACTTTTCCTCAAGGTGACTACCTCTTCATTTTTTTTCTCTTCTAATCATTTCAAATTCCTCTCTCTTCCCAATAAAAATGAAGTTTGATTTTTGCATGTTTTGTCTCTTAGCCTTGTGTCTCCTATGTGGCTCTTATGTAGATGCCACTTGGATGTCATCTCATTTCATAATTCATATCAAAACTTCTTAAACCCTACCTAAAAAATTATTTTGCCTCTTAACATTTCTATAAAAAGGAAGCCTCTATGGCCCGTTCATGGGCCTTTGAAAGTTGATTCTTTGTCAAAGAAACATAGCATGGCATGGTCCTCACCTGAGAATGAATGTGTGAAAATCAACTTTGATAGAGCTTCCAAAGGAAACTCAAGACCCTTGGGAATTAGTTTGGTGGCTAGATTTGATGATGGGATTACTTTGGCATTTTGTGCCAAAAAAGGTAAAGCTTGGTGTCAAAAATTGTTGAAGTTGTGTTGTTGGGGATAAAGCTTGGTGTCAAAAATTGCACCTTGAAGGTGATTCTGAGGACATGGTAAATGAAATTTCTAAAGGCAATCTAGAAACTTGGTACCTCAACAAATATGTCAAGCAAATCAGAACGCTACTCAACAAAGTGGATGAATTCAAAGCAACTCATGTGACGAGGGAGGGAGGCTAGCTCTCTAGATGTTTGCGTGACAGGCTCATTAGATGAAAACTTTAAAATATTAGAAGATTACAGGAATATTTCATTAGTTGATTTGGACATGTGAGAAATATGTGAATGACTGGAAAATTATGGGAATTTGGGCATTGATTTAGATTCATGTGGGTTGCTTCAAGGAAAATGAAGGTATATTTCATTTACATCTCGCCACATGAGTTGGAGTTGTAATCACTCCACAGTCAATTGGGAGGATTAATGACTCAACATTAATGACATGCATTTCTTGGCCTTGCACATTGAACTATTATGATCAAGTGTTGGTAGTTGTCCTTGATCACCGCTCTTCTAGGCATTGGGAATCCCACATTAGGTAAATGGAGGAGCATTAACAGGGTGGATATGATCGAAAAAAGGCAAGTATGGATTTTGTGGGAGTGGCAGTATCGTGATATATATCAGGATTAATCTTTTTAGAGATCTTGATGAGTTTTAAACCCCTTACTTCTGTCATGTTTTAACAACCATGAATTTGAGACTCTTGAGCGTAGAGCTATTGGTGAGATCACGGAGGCAAACTTTTCTGTTAAAAATGTCTGGCCAAATTTAGCCTTCAAAGGTGTCATTACTATTTAAAGGTTGCAAAATGTTTTCAAGATGGATGGAGATTTGTTTTGGGAGGTACTCAAGCTCATCTTTGATGAGGAATATCTGAAAAATGATCTGAGGCCTCAGCCATAATTGGACTTTTCATCATTGTTCATGGCTTTGGGATTAATGGTGGAACTATGCATGGTTGCAAGGAACTATTTGGTCTCTAAATGGGGAGTGGGCTTCGAAGATATTGTGCATAGGGTTGAGATTGGGGTAGAGTTACACATGGGCAACCATGCCTGGCACATGATTGGTGGTAGTCCATTTGCACTACAACTCCCTCCTGATTTGGTCTTTTTTCAACCCATCACTTGCATTCTTGAGCACTTGGGCACTTTTTTGTCCTTAGTATTTTAGTTTCATAGTTGTTGTATTCTCATTATCTAGCTTAGATTTCATTTCTTGCATTTATCTTAGATTTGGTATATTAGCTTGAATCTTGCATATTCATCTTGGCATAATTTTGTATTTTGATCTAGTTGTTGATCTCTTGCATATGCATTAACATTTGGTGAAATTTTAGGGCAAGTTCTTTATACATATTTCTCAAATCTCTTCACTCATCCATTAGCTTGCATTGCAGGTTTTATTTTCCTTTTGTATATTCAAGCAATTATAGTGGGATTTATTGTAAATGTAAAGTCTGTTTTATAGTCCACGACACCAACCATAGGTGTATGGGTTAACATATGGTGACAGTGTATGGGATCACTACCTCGTACTCCTTGCGGGAGGTACCTAACTGCACTACAAACAAGGCATACATACCCTACCCCCTAGTGGAATTTGAACTTGTGACCTTCCTTTTGAGAATATAGTGAATCACCACTAAGGCCAACTTGGGCTATATCACCATAGAAATCGAAAGAGCCCCACCCACACACAACCAACCAACACCACACATAAAGACATAGCCCAAATAAAACAAACCACCATTAAATAAACCCCCTTAAAGCCATCAACATTAATATCATCATCATCCTGGTCCTCATCCTCCTCCTCTCCACATCACAATTTGAAAGACCTCCCCCGACTCCTCTTCCTACAGAGAATCATAGTTCACTTTACTTAAAATTCATATTCTCATATTTCAAAGTTCAATTCTTTTACTAGAAACAATTCAATCTCCCCACTTCAACATAAGCAACTTTAACTATTATTGTACATAGTATAGGACGAAAATATTGAACTGAAAACAAATTGTGAATAGCTGGTTAAGATGCATTTATTTAATCACTATCTAGTTCTAAGCTCCTCCCCATAGCTTCCTGTAAAAGACAATGTCTATACATTAGAGGATTTGCACCTGACGCGACAGATTTTCGAATTAATTAATTAATTTATAAATGACATAACAACTGTTATATGATTTATAAATTAATTAATTAATTCTAAAAACTGTCACTTCCGGTGCAAATCCTCTGCTATTTAGCCACGGGCCCTGTAAAACACTTGGAGTGGAATAATTTTTGATATATTAAACAAATCGAATATTTTTGAGACAGGTACTATTGATTGACAACAATACAATATGATGTGAAGGAAAATAACTGACGTATACGATAGAGAAACGAGAGACGTGGACAACACCACATTGCTCATTAAATTGTTGACCAACTCCAACCGGCTGCTTTTTCCTCTCTGCCTTCTCATTTCTTTCAAATCACTACTCCATTTTTAAGAAAAGAGGAAACGTGAATTTACTTGTATTGTAAGCTATATAGTACATTATTCTGACTCACCATATAAAATAAAAACATAAAACGCTTACATCATGTTAATATAATATAATCTCAGTCAGTTGTTTCCATCACAATAAGACTAAATTTGGTTTGTAATTTTCAAGAGACACGTGAGGACTTGGGGGAGGTGATGAATGTCTGAAAGCAAATGCTGTAAAATGTCGGTAGTCCATCCAAATTGCTCATTCATTTGCTGACCAACTCGACGCTTTTTCCTCCATCCCATCAAACCCCACTTGTTAGCTAGACCATCATTTCTTTCAACCCAAATAATTCAAATGCAAAGCTGTCTGCGTCATTTCTTATTGGCCGGAATCTTAGATAAGTTCATTTAATTAGTGCCCACCGTACTCTGCAACAAGCAAGGTATCAGAGAAATCTGAAACAATTTTACCAAAAACAATTAGTACTGCCCCTGGCTGTAGGACGATGCAAGGGCAATTACAGCAGCCAATTCAAAGGAGAAGAAAATTGACTAGAGGGAGTGGAAAGTGACCCTGCTCGGGCTATCTAGGTTAATTTTGTGCATCTAGATTTTTTGAATGGTGAGTCGAATTAAACTATTTTTTTTGGTGTATGCTGGTAAGTGACTCAAGAGCTTAAAACTAAGGTTTCAGCATTTGGGTATTTATGTATCTCTCATTCGAGGTCATGGAGTGTGAAGTGGTCGAAAAGTGTCATTTTAAAACACTTGTCTATACCCATTATGTTCATCCCATAATAGCTGCTCACCAGAAAAAATAGTATATTTGGGACAAATGGACCAATCAGCAACCAAGAAAGCCAAAATATGATCAATTGTTAATACATTAGTACATGTGTTATTGACTATTAGTACATGTGTTATCATTTTTTGAAGCTTTTTAAAAGCGATGATTGGAGGTATCTATTATGAAATGTTCACGATCATTAGACCGCCTAGCGACTATTAGGTTTCTTCCCCTAGTGTTCTTAGTGAAACTTCATCCTTAAATTGAGAATTTCTATGTAAGGGAGCATACTACAAGGC
This sequence comes from Cupressus sempervirens, assembly GCA_028749045.1. Classification (NCBI taxonomy): domain Eukaryota; kingdom Viridiplantae; phylum Streptophyta; class Pinopsida; order Cupressales; family Cupressaceae; genus Cupressus; species Cupressus sempervirens. The sequence goes on along the minus strand of CM053792.1, from coordinate 573,525,548 downwards.
AAAATCTTGAAGAAAAATACTTAGGTAACCATCCTATCATGTGCAATGACGACATTAAACATTCCTATAACATTATAGACTTACAATTGGGAATAGAGAGAACTAATATTCACATGGCATTGTTTTAATCTTATTAATGTAGCTATAAGATCTAGATGTCAACGGGTAACAAGATCAAAGAGATATTACATAGAGGTGAAGGAACAATTGAAGGTTGTACAAGATGTAAGAGATGGGTCAATTATAATTTTTAATGTGTACTAAAAAGTTACTTCAAATATTGATTAAACAAATTGTAAATCATAATGAAAGTAAGTCAAATCAAGATTTTTTTAAATTTATGTACGACATGATTTAAACCAAACTAACTATTAAAAGTTGTTTAAGATATATCGAACATGATTTAAACCAAACTAACTATTAAAAGTTGTTTAAGATATATCGGGAAGGTGCATCTTTTATATTTAAGAAATATAATCAATAATTGTAAACATGGAGGTTAAATAAACTAAGTTGATAGAACAATTACAATAGGACAACTCATAAGCACAAGTGATAAATGTGCCAACAAAGAATAACAAGGAAATTAGAGAAACAACTAAAACTTTAAATGTGGGATGAAAGAAGCTATTAGTTGGAGCTTTTTGTTTCTGGATTCAATTTTAAAAGTTTTTGCATCAACATTTTCGATTACACTCTGTGATCCATCATCAAGATGAACATGAAAGAGAACATAGATCGACAACCTAATAAAAGACTTTTTATAGAAAAACTTCTATAGGTAAGGAATAAACACCAGGCAAGCAACACTAGGAGAATGATAAATGGGTAGAAATAGGAATGTAAGAGTAATCTTAAAGAATATAAAGGATAGTAATACAATATTAAGGGTTCCTAGTTTTACATAGTATAAAAACAACTCCAACACAAGTAGAAGAAATGAGGGAATGGAGAAAGTTACAATGACAAGAAATGCAAGAATGAAGTGTGGCTATAAATGTGAAAAGCTTAGTTTAATCACAAAACTATACATAGTAATTAAAAAGGTGTCTCCCCCAGAAGCATCTTGCAATGACAAGTTAGAATCCTAAAGGTTCTGCTTAGAGGAGAGATCATACTTACAGGACCCATAGTAGAGGTAAATAGTATCATTGTCCTTGTTGAAACATGATAAGATGAGCTAAAAAGTTACAACTTTAGAGGGTTTCAAGAAAGTTTCAATTTGGAATCACCTAGCAAAACGTAACAATTGGCATTGACTGACCATTCTAGTAAAATAAATAATGAGACATAATCACAAGTAAAAAGTCTTGAATATCCAAATAATCAATACATATGAATAAGAAACTCCCAATTTCTTCTTTTTGTATGTTACTTTGAGCCTTGCGATTGAATAGTGTAAGAAAAAGAATTGGATAGATGGGTCACATATGTAAATTAGAAAAGGGCATATAAATTTATAGTGTCATAAGTGAGGTCATTTTAATAAAAAACTTTAAGACAAGAGAAACAAATAATCGAGACATTTAAATTACAAATGAGGAGTGCTAAAGATGATTCCCTATGGTTAGAGGAAGAAGTGAACTAAAAAATAGAAGAGGGTCTTCCAAGACAAAAACAAAATGATACTATACAATGTTAGTTTGCATGTGAATAATTTCAATGCTATTTCTGCCACTATCATTGATAAAGTGAAGGTAATTTTAGCAGTGATTACTTTGCATGTATTTTGCATGCTTTATTTATGATAGTTTAATTATCCTTTGAAAAATGGAAAATTGATTAGAATAATGAATTGAGTTGAGTTCTAATTTCATAACAGAGTAATGAAAAATTAGATGGAATAGTTAATTTGGCCATGCAGGAAAGTGAAGGAGGCTCTTCCATTATTTTAGGAAGTTAATTAGGCAATCTAACATAGTCAAATCTCGATCACTCTCAATCAATCCTAGTCAAAAGCAATGAACTAGTCTGTCACCTCCTATAAAGACTCTATCTAACAGAAGGCGTGTAGAGTTGATCTCAACTCTTCCTCATCCTAGAAATCTCTATAAAAGAAGGCCTTCTAACCTTCATTTGTAATATGTGTGTAATTGAAGAGTTGATTATAATGTTGTATTTGCTATGGAGATATTGTGCATCAAGCTTTGTTGAGATTATTGCTTTGATAGATCATATAGGTTTCATTAACATTCATCTTTCATGCATCTAGTTTTCATGCATACTTGCATACAAAATAATAATAAAATAGCTTAGATTTGCATTCATACTAAAATCCTTCGTTTCAATAGCATCTAGCTACTATTATAACTTTGGATCTGAGAGCTACAAACTCCTATTGATTAGAAGACAATAAGTCACTTTCACATGTTGTTTTTCATCTTGTTTGTTTTCTAATTTTGCTAACCATGGATGTAATGACTTATTGAAGTGTGGTGTTTATAGATATAGGTACCATCTTTCACACATACATTTATGATGCCCACTATGGGGCTGAAAATGCTATTTAGCCTCAAATTCTCACTTTTCAAATCACTCAGATTTATATGTTGATTAATTTTTACTTGCAAGTTTTTAATTTTTTTTTCATATCTCCTAAATAACATGGAAATTGTTATTGAAAATTTGTTTTCAGGTTTATCTTGATGTTTGCCAGCTATAGAAAAAAAACTCAGATTTTTTTTGGATTGATTTTCAATAATTTCAATATTTTTATGATTCTTTTATTAAAAAAATTATTTTGAGTACAAATCACTGAATTGGGGAATGAATTTTTTTCTGTAGAATGAAATACACATGCATAGCCCATAGAAAATAGTTCAATTTTTTTGGTTATTTTTTAATAATTTTTTTATAAAAAAATATTTTGGGCACAAATCATCGAACAAGACAATGATTTTTTTGTAGGTTCACATGGATATGCGAAGCTCACATAAACAAATTCAATTTTTCTATCAAGGAATTTATTAAGGGAAGTGACAAGTTTGTGGCAGATTTTCTAAGTATCCCTAAGTGTTACTTTTGTATAATTATGGATTGTACTTGGCACACATGCAAGGTTAAAGGTTTCTTGGAAATCATTAACAACTTACTCCTCTTTTTGGTGACCATTTTTTTCAATCCAGTTGCAAGCGCAAAGCTAAATACTAGATGGAAGGGGAACCAAGAAAGCAAGAGTCGAATAATTGCAAAGAGTGGAGGGTGAATTCAGATGTTTGGGAAATACTAAAAAAAGGGAAAGTCATGACTTATATAGAGAAACTTCATGGGTATAAGCCACACATTATAGAGTCCTTCAAAAATTGGATTGAGGACAGGGTAACATTGCATGGGGTTACTGTGAAGTTGTTGGAGGAGTTCCTTACTAAGATTACAGGTCTTCCAATGGAGGGTCTCAAATTCAACAAGGAAAACAATATCTTGAATGCAACCTTCAAAAATACCCTAAATCTAATGAGGAGGAGAAAAGGCTAGAGAAGAATGACGATTTTTATGATTTGAGCCAAATTAATGTAATTTGGAGAGATTTTCTTTTGTGTATCAATGACTATTTTATCCTTAATGGTAGAGCTAAGAGAGTCCACAAGTTTCATTTTGTATTCCTAAATCATTTTAGATATAAAGATAGAATTTGTTTCCACGTTCTACCTAAAGTACTCTATGTTACAAAGCCTTCAAGCACATAGGAAGAAGAATTCTCATCTTGCACTCCACTAGGGCTTAATCCTTCTTATTGACAAGTATTATAAAAGTAAGGCTGTTAAACCCTCTTCGACTATGAAGAGAAAAAGGAAGTGTCTAGTAATGAACCCTCAACTAAAAAGATTAAAAGTGAGGAAGGCACTAGTGATAGTAAGAGCACTAAAAAGGTTCATAAGCCAGAGATTAAAAAGAAGAATGTTGAGGAAGTGACAGATTCTGAGAATTCTATCGAGGATGACAATAAGACTGAAATGGGAGACCTTAGCGTGAACCTGGAAGGTTATTCTGGAAGTAAGGGCATGTCAACTGGTAAGGACCAAGTGGAGGAAAGCAAAGATAGGAAAACTAAATCAAATGCAGGGTTTGAAGCTTTAAAGGATGATGAGGGGAAAGAATGTTCCCTCTTCTCCTCCAAAATCCAGTGAGGAGAAAATGGACATTGACACTGAAAAGAAAAATGAGGGTAATGTCCTTGTTATGAAAGAACATAGCTTGAGTAAGAAGGAAGAGGAGTTCAAGGAGAAGTAGGATGCTAACACTGACATTCAGGTCAATAACACTACCATTGAGGCATTTCCAAACTTAAAGTAGAGGCTTCTCTACAAGCAAATTTGTGGCTATATAATGAAATCATGGTGCTCAAGAGAAAAGTTAGAGTCATTCAAAAAGAGTTGGACCATGAACGTGTTATCAGATCCCACATGGAGAAACTTGTTGGTAATATCCCTGACAAACTAAAGGATTATGAGTTGGAACTCCATCAACTTATTAAGGAAAGCGGGCAAAGAATGGAGTAGGTCACTTCTAGTTTGTGCGCTGCGGCAGCCACTCTAGGCAAGAAAAGAAATAAGGAGATCATGTCTCCAAATACTACTATGGTGAGGAGTCTAGGAGGGCCTAGAAAGAGGACGAGGTAGAGTATGAGGAAAAAGATTGTTGATGCTCCCGAGGTTCCTGTTTCTGCCACGATTGATATATCTAGGCTACTGTTGAAGCTAACAAGGAGGTGGAGAAGAGCATCAAGGAGCTGTTGTAGGTGTTGGTTGCTGGTTTGGGTGGTGTTGCTTTTTTTGTTTTTATTTTCCAGCTTTTTGTTTAAAAATGTAGGTTCCAAGTCGTTGCAAAACTTGGGTGTGCTTGGTTTAAACTTGCGGTTTCCGATCCTTGTAAAACCTAGTTTTTGTGTTTTTTGCTTTTCTCTAGGTTTTAGGTCCTTATAAAACCTAGTTGGTTCTTAATGCTGATCTTTTGCTTTTGTTAAAGGGTTTCAGGTCCCTTCAAAACCTATTTTTACCTTAATGTAAAACAAATTCAATTTTTTTGAGTCACTTGTTAGTATTTTAATTTTTTTTTCTAGTTTTCCATGAAAAAAATCATTTCAAGAGAAAATAAAAGAATTTACTAATGAAATTTTTTTGTAGCTTGTAGCTAATGTGTGCAGCCCACATAAAAAAAATTAGGTTTTTTGAATTAATCTTTTTTGATTTTGATTTTATTTTATTTCATAAAAAAATACTAATTGAGGAGAAATAAAGGAATTGTCAATAAGAGCTTTTCTTTTTTGTAAATTGGAAATGCTATTAGGATACTTAAAAAATAATTTAGATCTATATGATTCATTTTCAATAATTTAGTAAAAAATTATTGATTTTTTCATAAAAAATTAATTTTGAAAGCAAAATATTGAATTGTTATGAAATTTTTGATAAACCAGACATATTTTGTATTGAACAAATGTTTGTGGAAGTTGCTATGGATGCTTAGGAGTTGAAATGATCACCTAGGTACATGCAAAAAAATACTAAAAAATGTACCTATCCTTTACTAGCTTCGAAAAGAGGTAAGCCTAATCCTTTTGCATTTTTCTTAAATTATGGCATTTCAATTTCAAAATCTAGCCTAAGTAGAAGGGCTTATTGAAATTTTAGATTTGGTATTAGGCCTATGCTCTTCACTTTTACAGTGAATCAAAATGCCAAATATGCCAAGTTTGTTATGAAAATAAGCTAAGGAATGAACAAACGCATAACTTAATTAGAGGCCTCTTGTTTTCATTATCTAAAAGGCTTTGAAATGAACAACTCATTTCTATTGTGTTTGGAAGTTAAAATTAATAGTGATATGCTCTCATCCTTCTCAAGGTGATTAGACTCCTTGACCTTCTTTTGGTTTCATTCTCTTACTTTCAAATAGGTAGATTAATTTGAGCCATAGGGGCATACCTGCTGAGATTTTCCTTAGCAGGACTCGTGAGAGGGAAATCCCAAAGATCTTCATCCTTAATGGGGTGAAGGACAAAGAGCATGTAATAGCTTTCCTCTAGTAGTCCTCACAGATTGCGCAAAACCTCCTTGATGTTCATGGGAAGTTCTCGAAAGAGAGGTAAAAGCATGCTCTTGGATGAAAACTTGACTAAATCTTAGTTAATTAGAAGCCACCTTTTCAGCCACATGTAACCAAAATTGACCTTAGGTTGATTCGTCCATGAGCTATCTTCATTTGTGTTATACTAGTGGAAATATCTTGAACATACAGATGACTTTCTATTATTTAAAAGTTAGACATCCCCATGCTTGTATTCCAGAAAGTTGCTTTGTCCCTTGTGGAATTGTTTTGAGATAATTGTTTGTATCTCATTCTTTCATTGAAAACTCTATTCTGATATCTTGAAAATGAATTGATTAGATGATTTTGTCAAAATTTGTCTTGAAAAATATGTAAACTAGAAACAAGTATGAAAACTCCTTTGACCTTGTGAGAAAGCTCATACGAGCTTGTCAAAAAATTGCTTTTTAGAGCCTAAAAATTCACTAGTTCGTATTTGTGTTTGTCCTGATTGTTGTCTAGAAACTATCTCTTAAATTGGGTTGAACATCTTGTTCTATTGTCAAAAATCTAGTCTCAAACATCCATACTTACAATCTTTACTGTGTTGTAATACCTATTGTTGCAAGAGTCATCCACTTGACTATTTAGCCATTACTACTTTGACAACTTGTACCTTGGCATACATCACCCATTGCTACTTACACACAAAAAATAGTCTAAGATAAAGTTTGAAGCATAAACTTTATCTATACACCACAAACTATTTTTGTTATACACTTTAATGCTTGTTGAAACTAGAAGTTCTAGGAAGAAAATGATTGAACAATCTAGAAGGGACGAGTTTTGCTTAGGTGCTATCTTTCTTAAGTGATTTAGACAAATCTCCCTCACCCCCCAAGTAATCCTACACAAGATGTGTGGTTACCAAATGGACCAACCCTTTGTTTCAAGAACAACCACGTGATAAAATCTTTAGCAATTCCTCTCTTGAACTTGAGTTTATCACCAGGAGCAGAACACAAACACTGATTGGACCTAATCTTGAGATACCAACGAGACAACCATTTGCAAGCATGTTTAAACAAAAAACTGGGAATGATGAGAGATAGAGGAATAACACCAATCAAAGAAATAATACTGATGGAGAAAAAAAGTCTAGATGAAGGAGAACCAACCCTCCAACAAGTTGAGAGATGTAAGAAGAGTAAAAACTTTTGTAGAATGATGGTACTACTATTGAAACAAGAGAAAGAGAAATACTTTCTTGAACTCGCTCTTGAAGGAGCAAAAATACCTAAACATTATGATGTTGAGACACTTGTCAAACGTCAAGAGGAAACACCTATATCTCTTTTAACTAAACAAATGCAAGATATGCAAACACAACTAGAAAAAATGAAGAAGAACAAAGATAAGTCTACAACCAACTTCTCATTAGATACAATATGTCCATTCCCTTTTGATAAGGACATATATATGCCTCCTTTTCCTAAAGGAGTTGAGATACCTAAATTTGACAAATACTTGGGTACAATAGATCCCCAAGAACATTTGAGAGAGTTTGGAGCTTTTTCCATGGAATTCATGCATGATCAGACATACCTTATGCACTTGTTTCCACAAAGTATGGGAGGGAAAGCTATGAAATGGTTTTCAAAACTACCTACTAGAATCAAATATTTTGAAGAACTTGCAAGCATGTTTGTACAATAGTACACCTACAACATTCAACATCCAATTACTATCGAAGACTTGTGCAACATAAAACAAAGAATATGAGAGCCTCTCTTAACATTCCTCCAAAGATGGAGACACTTACACTCCAAATATGCACACAAGATACTAGAAGAATAATGTTTGAACATATTCCTAAACAACCTTGTACTTGAATTTTGTGATAAGCTACAATTGAAAGGACAATCCTCATTTGACTTAATGATCAAGAATGTTATACGCATAGAAGAGTTCATGGTTAAGAAAGGGGAACTCACACTTCACAAAGAAACTAAACCAAGATCTAGCAAAGACAAAGTACTGGAATAAAAATTTAGATGTGGTGAATGATGGAGTTGTAGATACATTGAATCCCAAAGTTACTAAGATTGCTTTCAACTTGACCAGCAACATACAAGCAACTAAGGATGGTGAAATGAATACATCTAATTCTAAATCTACCACAAGCACACCCAACAATAAACCTTGGAGTGCTAGACCTAAGCATACTTTTACACCTTTGGGAGAACCTCTTGAGGTGGTTTTCAAAATATTATTGCAAAACAATGTCATAAGTCTACCAGATAACTCAAGACCCTATGATCCAAAAGAAAACCACATTGGTGGAATGAGAATGTTTAGTATGAATAATACAAAAAAATACATTATACTAGAAACTACATAAAACTCAAACACACAATCCAAGATCTCATAGAATCTAGAAATTTGGTGGTAGATGGACATAACATGAACATGAACCACAAAGCTTTCAAAAAACCTTTTCCCAAGTATGAGACATGAGAGGGGTCTAAATCTAAGAATACTTCAAAAGTTAACTACATGTACTTGTTGGAATTTTCAAATGGGAAGAGTACTTCTAAGAGGGAGGGAGGAGCGGGGGGGGGGGTGTGAATCAGAAGTAACTAGTTTTTATCCTTTTAAACCCTGATTAACACATAACTAAAAGTGAAGTACATGCATGTAAACATATAAGCAAACATGAAACGAAAACATGCATCAACACATGACACAAGAGATTTGGTAACCCAGAAACCCTCCAAGAATAAGAAGGTAAAACTGGAGTGGGGATGAGACCCACAAAAATTACTGCAGCAATATGTTCAACCACTTCTGATGGTTTGCCCTATTAAAGGCCTGCCCTGTTAAAGGCTTTACACTGTGTTAATAGTGACCTGGTTAGAGGATTTACAAACACTTACATGAAGTGTCACCTTGTTAAAGGATTTACAATAGGTTGTTAAACTCACCTAATACATAGGATTTTAATCACCTTCTCCAAAGGTTTTCCCATCAAGTTATTAAGCTGACCTATCTACATAGGATTTTCATCATCTAATACAATGGTAAGAGAGTATTAGAACATTTGACCTGATAGTATGCAATCTCTAATTGCTGAATTTAAGCACTTGATCTGCTCTCTTTTGATCTTGATCCTTTGAGATCTAATATCTGATCTTGTCCCTTGTCCCTTGTGTTGTTCTGATAAACTAGATATGAAAATGCTGCTCTGTTTCTCCAAGTCTTTCCTTCTTCACACTAAAATTTTGCTATAATCTCCCTATACACTATTCTCATCCACATACCTAATGAAGTCTTCAAACTCCTTTTAAAGATCGTGAAGACTTAGGGTTAGGTATGGATCTACGATCCACATTGAATCTCAAATTCTCGTTCATACCTTGTATTTTTCTTATTGGTTGCATGCCTTCTCCATTTTTCTGATTGGCTGCATGTAGATCACATAGGGAATGTAAATTATTTGTCCTTATCCTTTTTCATTTTCGAAATCTCTCTATGTCGACTCCAAAAATGATTTACATATGAGTTTGTGAGGACACAAACTCATATTTTGATACTGTGTTTCTTGGCACATACTATATTACTGATGCTCGACACCTAAATGTTCTTGTATTGCTCAACACATGTTACATTTCTAGATTGCTTGGCACCTGTTACGCTTTTGGATTGCTCAGCACCTATATACTGCTCATCACCTGAAGTCACTCGACACCTATTAAGATTTTGACTTGGAAGCTACTATAACTCACTCGGCATACATAGTGTACTTGGCATATATGGTAGAATTGGTTAAGTGTGTTGACACTCGAATGTCAAGACCGTTCTAAAACCAACAATCTCCCCCTTTGACATGAGTGTCAAAAAAACTTAACTATGCATTAATGAACTAATCTGATTGAGTACAATCTTTATTCTTGCTCAACATACATGCAAAATTTCAAAAAATTATTCAAATTTTTGTGAGCAACAATGTACCTTATGACTCCCCTTGAGTTGATTATGCCTAGTCCACTCTTGAAACTTGAAATTATGTGTTGATGTGCCTGATTCTCTCTGTTCTTTGTCCTATTCCTATTCCTTGTGCTTGTATACTATATCTGATCTATATGAATTCCCTGTTTCAAATTTGTTTTCCACATGCTTGTCAAAATTTTGCATCTCCCCCTCACTTTGTCTTATTTCTTGTCTCCCTCTTTTTGGTTCTATAGACTTTCCATTTTATTCTCAAAATGAATGAAAGAATGTAATCAAAATTGTCAAAATTTTGTATTCTCCATATATCTTCATATATCTCCCCATATATACATATCTCCCCCTAATGTATATATCTCCCCCTTTTTGACATTGACGTCAAAGGGTTCTAAGGAGTAATACCATACTTAGCCAAAAATGTACTATTTATCTCCAGAAGTATCTTTGGAGCTACATCACAATTCTTCAATGCAATGTCTAGTGACTTATGGCTAATGGCAGTCTCTGTAGCAAGGTGAACAAGTCCATCTAGGGTAGAAAGATTTGGATCTTTCTTTAGGACTATTTCTACGTATGCTTGCTCCTTGTGGAGGACCTCTAAGTGTGGGGTTATGGAGGACTGGATTTGCATCAATTTTACCTTTATATTTGCCTCCTCTATTGTTAATACAGCTAATTCCCTTTGTGTGTGAAGCGTCTATGCAAAATGCTTCTCACTTAAAGCTGGATTTTTTGGAAGTTGCACACTAGAAATCTTGAGATTTCTTTCCAAGCTCATTATTCTTTGGCTAGTCTCTTGTGTGAAGTTGGAAAAATCACATAGTCAGTTGTACAATGAGAAAGTGTTCCCAAGTACAATTTTCACTCTTTCTAGTTTCTTAGCCAATTCAACTTGTGCTAATGCTATATCATTTGATATTATCTCATTTACTTTGCCCTAGAATTTTCTTTCTGAGCATTCCATTAATTTTTCATTTGTATCATGGTCTGCATTAGTCACCTGGTCAACTATATCTGATAGTTGTTCTATTATAGGCCTTGTTTCATCTGGTGACTACAAGATGAAGGCATCCATGAAGATGTCCTTTATCTCATTCAATGCTTGCATATACTTGTATTCTCTTCTCAATACTTCTTGTCTCTTTCTCCTATCTAGTGCACCTTGTATTTCATTTATCTTTTCTATGGTGAGGGTGTTGGATTCATAGGAGGGAATGATGATCTCTTCATCAAGTTCAGGATCTCCATAGTGAAGTATCCTGGCTAACTTTCTAGAGCTCAAGCCTAGTGTTTGAACTTGCATTGATATCATATCAGTGCTTAGCTTCTGAAGAGTTTGAGTGGGAGTACCAGATTTTGGTAATTCAACTAATGTTTGTATTGCAGCTTGCTCCTCATCTGTTGTTTCCTCCTTCTTTTCTTTTGATTTCCCTTTATCACTGACAATTTTTGGGGTTGAACCTATTGACCGTTCTTGTTTTCCTGTGTCTTCCCCTATTACTACACTCGACATTTGAAGTGCATCACTTATTGCTTTTGGTAGAGATGGTGGTGGAAGTAGTAGGAGTTTAGTAGCAGTGTATGTAAAAGGTTGTTCCTTTGACTTCACCTTTACTCTTTGAGGTGCTACTACTGCTCTTTGTGGTTCATCTACACTCACCAATACAGGACTTGTACACATCTGTTCCTATAGAGTAGATTGGTGAAGGATCTTTGAGAGATCCTCTGTAGTTAAAGGATTGATGTTTTGACATGAAGTGTTAATAACATCCTTTATTTTTATGAGCTCTATAGGTGTGATAGTGGCATGAGGAGGGCTAGGAGGTGGCATTTGTGTGTCTTGAACACTTTTTTCTTCCTATTCATCTAATGCCTTTTCCTCTCCTTTAGCTATATTTTCTTCTTCCTCCCTATTTACTTCCTCTTCTACTCTTCCTTCCTCACCTTTCTTCTCCTCTTCACTTTTCCTCTCCTCCTCACTTCTCTTCCCTATTTATTTTGCTTCTTTTTTCTTGGCACTGGCTTCTACCTTATATTCCTCATCAAATACATCATCAATTGACTTGTTTATTGACTTCCACAATTTTGTGGATTTATTTACAACGTTCTCTATCTTATTTTGGAGGATGCAAAATGCTCTATTTTTAGGAGAAAATTTGCTATTATGCCTTTAATTTGCCTTAGCTATTTGATCTTTAGTCAAGTCTGGCAGTATTCTAGCTAGGGTTGATTCTCTTATTTCCTTTTCCATTTGCAAACAAAAATACCACTTATCTACAGCTATCTTGTAAAGCTCCTTGGGCATTGTACTGTCTAACTCTAGAGGTGTGTGTTTGTATTCGACCATCATTGCATACACTGATTCCTCTATTTTATTTTGCTCTTCTTTATTGATCTTATTAAAATCTATAGTCTTTAAAGCATTCAAGTTTTCTTTTCTAATATTTACACATAACTTGTCAATGGCAAACTTTGTGGGATGACTTACCACTTTAAACTCGTTGATATTATCTGACTCTATTCTTTCTTCATTTGAGTCAGGCTGGGCAACATATTTCCTTCTCTTCCTTGGTTCTTCACCAATTTTCTTTGTGGCTTTCTTCTTCTCTTTGGCTTCATCTTTTGCCTTTTGAGTTGCAACCCTGGTGGTAACCCTTGTAGTAGGCTTCTTTGTTTTGACTTCAATGGGCTTTGTCCCCTTCTTTGCCTTGGGCTGGGATGTAGGCTGAGTTTTGGCTTTCCTTTTGGTGGCTTTGGCTTTAGTGGTTGCTTCCTCAGCACCTTCTTCATTGTCCTCTCCTAGGCCCTATGTCAATTCCAATGGCTCTTGCCCTTGCTCACCTTCTTCTTCGCTGTCTCTTCTACTTCTTCTACTTCTTCTTTTGTAGTGCCTGCTACTTCTATATCAGCTCCAAATTTTTTCTTGAGATTTCTTATCATTTTGTCCTTCTTCTTCACTACAGAGGTTGTCTTCAAATCTGTTGCCACCCTAGATTTGACAATATCATAAGTACCAAAATGAGGAGCATCCTTGTCAATCTCTTCTGCAAGTAGAGTAGTAATTGCAACTGAAGCTTGGTCTAATCAAGCTCATATCCAGGTGGCCTAAGCCATCTTACTCTAGGTATCATAGCCTGGATGTAGGTGTAATCTATGTCAACCAAGAAACAAATTTCATTTACATGCTGCTCAACTAGTGATACTGGTATCCTCATCCTTTGTTTCATGGACTTCTTGAAGTCCTCAAAGTAGCTTGTCATTTGAGCATCAAAATTGTCTCCCATTTGCTCAATAAGCTCATTGACTTGTGTAACAATTATCTTGTTAGGATCCCATTTTACCTTTCCCACTGATGGAAATTCCTTCATGACATAGAAAAATATGCAAACCAATACTGATCCAAATTTGTACTGAGCTTCTTTAGATTTCCTTATGGCTCCCAAATTTTCATTAATTTGCTGTAGCATGAGCTCCGCTAGATCATAAGTGTGGTCCTTCTTCACAAGTTTGTATGCAACATCTACTGCTATACATGGCATGTTGTTCAATCTGCTTGATTGATAAAATTTATGAGATATAACTCTGACAACAAAATCAAGTAGGGGTTCAGTGATGGTATCAATAGTCATTCACATGTTGTTCCATTTGGCACCAGTGTTTTTCTCTATGGCCTCCTTTTTGTCACTTATCAAGGTCTTAGGCCGATCTAGGGTTGGGAATCCAATGACCCTATGAACAATTTTCTTTGTGATCTTTACTGGCCTTATTTCTAACCAAAATGATCCATCATGAATTCGGCTCAACACTATACGAATCTATTCAATCTTAAACACAATAGGGAAAACTAGGGCTTTAATTAAGCCCTTCTTCTCGACAACTTGAAACTCGTCCTTCAATATACTCTTTTCACACAACTTATCAAAGGCATTGAAAATTTCTAGGTCACCTATGGCTCCAATCCTATAGTTATAACATTTCTTGACATCTTGGACCATTACTACTTTGTCTAGAATGATTGACAAAGCACCAGATGGGTTGTTTTTATAGGAAAGTTCTGGTATTGACCTAAATTTAGGATGTTTTTATAGGAAAGTTCTGGTATGATACATCTTTATATATATCAGCTCCATGTTCCTATCTTGTGCTTAATTGGATGAAGTGTGATCACTTGACCTCTTGGGTGAAGTGATCTCTCCATTGGATGTACTTGATCCATCTCTTCTTTGCCATGTCTTTTTCATTTCTTCCCTAATGTGTTCCACATCAACTTTTTCTTTACCCTTGTTGACTTCTGACTTGTGTGCCTTGGCCTTTGTTGGGAAATTCCTGCTGACATGTCCTATCTTCAAGCAACTAAAACATGTGGTTTGGCTTAACCACCTACTGTAATTTTTCTTGAAATGTGTTCTTATGTAGTTCTGAGGAACATGACCATATTCCTGACAATAGTGACAACTTTTCCTGGTATTGTAATCCCAATTGTAGTGGTGTGCATAGTTGTTTCTCCTTGCAGGCTGATTAGGTGTCCACATAGGCTTTGATCTACACTCAAAAGTTCTATGTCCATATTTTTTGTAGTTGTAGCAGTGACTAGAAAATCTTGGTTTCCTAATGGCCTTGGTTCTGCAGTCTTGTGTTGAGTGCCCTTGCATGTTGCACTTGTGACAATAACCTTTGTTTTTGGATGCGTCCTACTAATTGGTCTTTCTACTCCTGCAAATATTAGTAGTGTGCTCCTTTTTATTATAGAAGTGACAAGTGGGTATAGTGTTCTTACCTTTGTTGATTCTTTCTTCTACAGTCTTGGATGATTCTCCTTGTCCAGTGCTAGTGTAACCAAGTCCTAAAGTATCATTACTAGCCCTTGGTGATTTTAGTAATTGTTCAAAGTATTTGATAGCCTCATTGGGTTTGTTATAGCTTTCTACTATCTCCTTCTCTCTCTTCAATTCATTCTGCAATTGTTCATTTTGTACCTTCAAGGTGGAGATCTCAATGTTCTTCATGTTTAGCTCATGATGAGCATTCATCATTTTGCTTAAGGTGTCTAGCTGCATGTTTGAGATCTTTTAAAACTCAATTGTCTTCTCTTCCAGTCTATTGGTGAAATTTCTCTTGTCATCTTGTATCATGGCCTTGTCTTTAATAGCTCTTTTCTTTTGTTTAGTCACTTCACAAAGCATTATGGCTTGTGATTCTTGTTCAAGCTCGAGTAATTTGATTTCTTTAGCTTGTGCTCTATTTTCCTCCATCAGTTCTATTATTGTTGCATCAAACTCCTTGGAATCTCCATTGCCAAACACTTGTGTGCTATCAATCTCCTTGTAGTGTATGTCATTTTCAGCTATGGCTATCTCCTTTCTTCTTTTCGAGGATTTTCTTAGTTCCTCTTTGGCTTCCTCTACCTTGTGTAGAGCGAGATGCACATCAATCACTTGATTGTCAATAATCTTCCCAAGTTTGAAGACTTTCATCTTCTCACATTTTTCTCCAAGCTGTTAGGCTTCTCCTTGTGAGAACCAGAGCTATGATGCCAATTGTTGGAATGTTCAAATGGGAAGAGTACTTCTGAAGGGTGGGGGGGGTGAATCAGAAGTAACTAGTTTTTATCCTTTTAAACCTTGATTAACACATACCTGAAAGTAAAGTACATGCATGTAAACATATAAGCAAACATGAAATGAAAACATGCATCAACACATGACACAAGAGATTTGGTAACCCAGAAACCTGCCAGGAATAAGAAGGTAAAACTAGGGTGGGGATGACACCCACAAAAATTGTTGCTGCAATATGTTCAACCACTTCTAATGGTTTGCCCTATTAAAGGCCTGCCATATTAAAGGCTTTACACTGTGTTAATAGTGACCTGGTTAGAGGATTTACAAACACTTACATGAAGTGTCACCCTGTTAAAGTATTTACAATAGGTTCTTAAACCCACCTAATATATAGGATTTTCATCACCTTCTCCAAAGGTTTTCCCACCCAACTGTTAAGCTAACCTATCTACATAGGATTTTCATCATCTAATACAATGGTAAGAGAGTATTAAAACATTTGACCTGATAGTATGCAATCTCTAATTGCTGGATTCAGGCACTTGATCTGCTCTCTTCTGATCTTGATCCTCTGAGATATAATATCTGATCTTGTCCCTTGTCCCTTGTGCTATTCTAGTCAACTGGATATGAAAATGCTACTCTATTTCTCTAAGTCTTTCCTTCTTCACACTAAAATTTTGCAATAATCTCCTTATACACTATTCTCATCCACATGCCTAATGAAGTTTTAGACCTCCTTTTAAAGATTGTGAAGACTGAGGGTTAGGTATGGATCTATGATCCACATTGAATCTCAAATTCCTACTCATACCTTTTATTTTTCTTATTGGTTGGATGCCTTCTCCATTTTTTCTAATCGGTTGCATGCAGATCACATAGGGAATGTAAATGATTCATCCTTATCCTTTTTCCTTTTTGAAATCTCTCTATGTCGGCTCCAAAAATGGTTTACATCTGAGTTTGTGAGGACACAAACTCATATGCTGATTCTGTGTTACTCGACACATACTATATTACTGATGCTTAGCACATAAATTTTTCTGTATTGCTCGGTACATGTTACATTTTTGGATTGCTTGACACCTATTACACTTCTAGATTGCTCAACACCTGTTACACTTTTGGATTGCTCGGTAGCTGTATACTACTCATCACCTGAAGTCACTCAACACCTGTTACGATTCTGACTCGGTAGCTACTATAACTCACTCGACATACATAGTGTACTCGACATATATGGTAGAATTGGTTAAGTGTGTTGACACTCAAATGTCAAGACCATTCTAAAACCAATAGTATTCTAATGACGATAATGTGATTCACAAGGTAGAACCTATTGAAATAGATTATTGTAACATGATCATCTAAAAAGGACCCAAACAAAATTTTGAAATAGAAAACATTGTAATGAGATCAAAAGCAAAGATTGTCCTCAAAGGTATTAGACCCTCATCAACTGATCAAGCTCCGGAAGACAAACCTAGTGCTATAACCAGGACCAAAACTTCTAGAGAGGCATCATCCTCTAGAGAAAACAATTATGGTATCCTTAAGCAACTCCAACATACCAATGCTCAAATTACCACCTTTTAATTGCTGAAAATCTCTCCTAAACATAGGGAAATCTTGGACAAAGACCTAGCAGAAGCAAACGTGCCTAAAGACTTAGACTTGGATTGATTTCAATATATGGTGGGGCATTTAACTTCATTGCATTATCTTTCCTTTTTTGAGGAAGATGACAACTCGCCGAGTCACTATTGAGTTGTCATTTTGCACAATGCTGAATGATAGAGATCCTTTCAAATCTCTCTCTTGAAAAGCTAATCAATCAACAACTCCAACATTCCTGATAGTTGTTTTTCAACCTATTGGTAACTCAATTGAAGATAAAGTGTATGTTCATGAGGAGGCCTTTGTTGGTTCCAACCAATTTGCACACCTATTGCGGAAATTTAACCACAAAGAGATATTTTTTTTGTATTTTCTGTTTTATGATGAATGCAATTTATCGATGCAACTATATGAATTCCTATTTTAACCAAGTGTTTGAAAAAAAAAAATAACAAAGATAGAGTAACAAGAGATTTTAAGAAAATAACTGAAAGAAAAATTCATAATGGACATAAGCCAAAGTAACAATACATCTGTGAATTAAATTATCAAAATGATCTTGGTAGGAAACTAATGAAATTAGTAGTAGTGCTTTCTCAACTCCATTAATGCAATCGTAGATGAGGACTTCACTAATAACTGAAAGATATTTCACATTTCATCAAATTGCGAGGCCACAAAAAGTGCACTCACATGAGACAAAATGCTATGGAAGAACAAAGGTGATCCTTTCTCTAATTTGTCACAATAACATAATTCGTTAACACAAAAAAAAAACTAGAACTAAAATATTGCACAATCATAATAACACAATAAAATTATTGGTTCCATTATTATTCATGAACATGCATTCACAAAAATAATACACTCTGACATGAGTAACTACACTCTTGAAGGAAGTCTAACACCTTGAAATTTCATATCTTAGATATAGAGGCTTACAAATCGGGAAAGGTTATTGACAATCAAGTGATTGACATCCAACTCATACTGCAATAACTTGAAGTAGCAAGAGAGGAATTGATGAAATCACTAAGAAAGGTAAAAGATGTGGCCATTGAATAGAATCATACACTTTATGAAGAAGTTGATACACAAGGATTGTTTAACACTAGAGAGTCTAATGAGATTGATGCAACTATTGCATATCTACTAGAGAAAAATAGTATCCTGAATGAAGAAGTTAGAGGATTGAAAATAGAACATAAAATCTAGTCAGTAATTCTATGTGAAGTGACCAAGCAAAAGAAGAAAATTGAAGAAGACAAAAGACAAATGACTATCAGACTTGAAGAAAGGTCATCTAATGTGCAAAATCTTACAAACACTCAACTAGACATGATGAATCAATTAATGCTAAAAAGTTAGGAATTGAATAGGAAAGACATGGATATAGAAAATTTGAGATCATAGACTGACCTGCTAAGGAATGAGTTAAGATATGAGAAAGAACTAGTGGCAAGAATGAACAAGCCCAATGAAGCATTAAGATACTTTGAAGAAATGATGAAATCACCTAGGTCATTTGGTAGGATCTCTGGACAAGGACACATGAAGCAACATTCAACTAGTAGAGAGCTAAGGAATGTAAAGTCAAAAGACAAACCTAGATACTATCATTGTGGTAAACTTGGACACACTAGAAACATTTGTAGAAACAGGAATGGTATGCAAAATCCTAAACCTAAGTTTACTCATAATTGTTTTTACTGCAAGAAGCAAGGACATCAAATACATGAGTCATATCTAGAGTTAAAAATACATGTACTACACCTATATTCGAGGGTTATTGTTATAATTGTCAAAATTTTGGACATAGAGAATATGAATACAAATTACAAGCAAAACCCCACTGGACAAACATGAATGCACTGAAGAAAGTTTGTTCTAATTGTCACAAGATTGGACATGTGATCAAGAACTGAAGGACCCAAGCACTAGTACTAAATAATGAAATCATCAAGGGTAAAGGAAAAGTATATGTTGAAAAAAAGAAGAAGGAGATGAATCAAACCTAGAAGAAAAAGGTGGAAACTGGAGGCGGTAGAACAAATGAAGTCAAGGTCACCCAATCTAATGGAGAAGGTGATCACACCACTTCAAACTAATCAAGAGGGGTATGTAAGGAACTAGATACTTAATGATTTATCTTACATCAGTTCCTAACATTTAAAAAATGTGCAAAAGTTCATATTAGCATGAGAAAAGATGTAATATAAAAGATCTATGTAAAAAATAGTACAAAAGAATCATTTACATGATGAGTGTCAAACATCAATAAAATTGTCTATATTGACCCAGAATTGCAATATAGATCGAGTACCCCAAATTTCAAACTAATGTATAGGACGATTTAGATGGAACTGACTGAGCTATATAGTAGAGATCGAGTTTAAAAGTGTCTATATCGATCAAGACAACTAGATTCCACATAGCAAAAGATTACAACATTATTGAAGACCCTAAATTTAATGAATAAAGGTATATATCAAGAATTTGAAGGTATTTTACACACCTTGCATTCATATTTCGAGAGCACAGAGTGATTTGAGCAATTTTCATAAGAGACTTTAAGGTGATTGGAAGCAAACTAGCAGTGAAAGAGTGATCGAGTATCGATCTTCAATTGTGTCGAAGAGTTAAGAAAAAAAGTTTCAAAACCCTAACACGAGAAAATAAAATCTTCATCATCTACAATAAAGAGTCAAGAGGTAAGCAATGTTCAATTGGTGATGAGTGAGGCTTGTCCTCCACCTAAGTTTTTTGCTATTCTATATATTTCTATGAAAGGAGATTCAACAGGTGCGTTATCATTGATACTGCTTAAGGTTATTATAATACATGATATACAAATCTACTATATGCAAAATTGGAAAATTTGGAGATTATGAGATTTATGTGGGATATGAGAAAATGTGTGATGAAGATATACTAAAGGATGAATTTAAAATTCTTGAGAGGACAGGGTTAAGTCATGCCCTATATTTTCTAAGAAAATTTAAGATGGGATGGATTAAATTTGTATTGAGTAGTATCCATGACATGAAGTTGTGGTTAGAAAATGGACCTATCAAGATTTCAAAGAAAGTGATTCATAATGTTACTGGGTGTCCAACAATGGATAAGAAGAAGATAATGAATTGCTTAAGTCGAGAAGAAATTGAGGCTAATACCAAAGCCAAGTGGAATGGATGAGGAATGTTTATTTCTACCATCACTGATTTATTAATTGAATTTGTAGTGAGAGTAATCTCTCATAAATTTTATCAATCAAGTAGACTAAATAGCATGCCTTAGCATGCATTGTATGAAAGTTGACTAAGTGTGGAAGATCATGATGTAGGATTGTGAATATGATCTTGCCGAGTTGCAAAGGTCACAATTGGTAGAGAACTTGACATCAATCAAGAAGGCAAAGAACTTAATGTGTAAGTTTGGATCATTAATTATTTTCTTGCTATTGGAAATGTTATTTGGGAGCAAGACAAAATTGTTACAAGATAGATTAGTGAGTACATAACGTAGTTGGGAGAAAATTTTGAAAATTTTATGACTGAGTATTTTGAGGAATTTAAATAGAAGATAAGAAAACGTCTAAGGATCCCATCATCTATAGTTGTGAAGCATTACGATGATGTATGTTTTCTGGTAGACACAGATAATACATTTGTACATGTAGTTAAGCCTAGGAAAGCTTGGCTTAAACCTTTTGGTTATGAAGTTGAAAATGAAAATGTGAGTGAAAATATTGCTTCACTATTGAAGGAAGAAATCCATGTAGAGGCAAAACCATTTGGGAAGTATCAGGAAGCAAAGGCTAGAATAACAGTTGATATCAAGATTTCTTCCATAGATAAGAAGAGAGAGAAAATGATTGAAGATCACCTAGAAGAGAAGCTAGGGACATAAGGCAAAGGCAAAGAACCTTTGATGTTAATACAAGGTCTTGGAGAGAATGAAGAAAATGATAGCAATACATAGGAAGAGGAAGAGAGTGCTGAGAAATAGGGAAGAGCCCTAGCACTTGTTCCCCCATTGAAAAAGTAGGAAAAATTAGTTGAGCCAAAGGCAAGAAAGGTTGTGAAGAAGACAATAATAATGTGCTTCTCTCCTCTTGCACCATCAAGACTGAGAACCAAGGTAATGAAAAAAAGTAGTGCCGAGCCACCAGTGAATAAGGGAGTGGTTAAAATTACCAAACCTAGTAGCACAAGTACAAAAAAGAGGAAAATTCTAGCCACTACAAGCCAATCGAAGAAAAAAAGGCTAGTAAAGAAGAAAGAGGTTGAAGAGGAAGATGTAGAGAGGATTAAGTATGATAAAGCTAGACATCACTGATTCATTGTACCTACCAAGCCAAGAAATATTGATGAGGTATGTGCCGAAATTAGAAGCTTTATAAGTCTATCAAGTTTAAGATTTTCGAAGTATGATACACTGAGAAATAACGAGAAATATAAGGTAGAAAAGGCCATGATAGATATGATGGCTAACAATAAGTTTGCTCCTATTGAATTGGAAAAGAAGATTCCAAATGATTTGTACAGTAGACTAGATAGAAGATGGTAACAAGCATCAGAAAGAGTGAAGAAAATTAGAGAAGACACATTGGCCAAAATTATGCCTGAATTAACAAATAAGCAGAAGAAAACATTTTTGGAGAAGCATAAGAACTGATTTGTTCCTAAATTCAGAACATTCATGATTCTACAAAATAATATTGAGGTTGTTGTACAAAAAAATGAATTGTTATGGAAGAGTATTTTTGGATAACTCCTAAAGGAGCTAAAAAGGAGAAAATAGTGGATACAATGACCATTGAAGACAATCAAAATGATGAATAAAGTTTAGGTTTTTTGAGCCCACAAGGAAACATACCTCCTACTCATGCCACTACACATGACACCCCTAATGATGAAAAAAAGAAGACTTCAGAAGCTCAAGAATAAGAAAGGGAGAAGCAAGATCAAAAGGAACCAGAACATGAAACTAATGTAGAAGTTTCTACTACAAGTTAGGAAGGACTAGATGTCTTAGGACCTTAGGATGGGGGAGATAAGGAGACTAAATAAGAAGAAGAGATTTCAATGTCTAATTCTACCATTGTTATTCCAAGCACTTAAGTACAAGCAAGGCCAAGTGGTGACACCCCATCAACTAATCTTACTATAGAAGTGCTGAGCAATGACACTCTAAAGAAAAGAAAAGGAAAGAAGATAAAAGGTATTTCTTGAGATAATATTGTTAGCCTGGATGAAGTAATTGATATGCAAAAATGGGATCTAGCCAATCTAACTTTTGAGAAAATTGCCATCTTATAGGACATACTAGCAAGGAAGAAGAAGCAAGAAGAGATGAGGTGAGAACAACTACAAAAATAGGTGTTGCATGATATAAAGGATACATTTTTTGATGTTTTTACATTCAGACCATTTATGAAAAAGTTCCCATTATCCCTTAGTTGGAGCAAGTTATTGAAAATGTCAACACTAAAGATATTGAAGCTAATGAAAAACTAATGGCTTAGTTTGAGAATTAATTTGAGAAAAGAGTATTGGAGAAAGTTTCTATTGTTATTGCAGTTAGAAAAGTGGAATTACAGGCATTTGTACATAACACATAAGAACTTGTAAAGAAGGAACAAGATCTATACAACATACTTTGTGACATGCCAAGGTTCACAGATGAATTCCAGGCAAATATATAGAGGATTCAGGCTGACATGAAGTAATCAGGAGGTTCCATCTCTTAGTCAATTGAATCAAGCTCAATGCACTATTACAGATTATTATTTGCACAAGGGAGGTTGGCCAAGCTACAAATAACTAATAGTAGAATGAGGTCTTTGTTACAATATATAGTCCACCAATATAACTCAAGGTGGGGGGGGGGGGGGGAGTGAATTAGTTATCCAATTAATATCACTATTATCAACCTTGTTAAACTTTAGCCATATGAGAAATATAATTAGAAACCATAACATGGTACTCAAACACAATAATACCATATATGTTAACTAAGGAAACCCTTGATTAGAGGAAAAAACCTCGATGGGGATGGTACCCACAAGATGATGTACTAATATAAATATTTCTTGTTAGAGGATGGACCCTATTAGGATTCTATAACAATGTTTAGTACATATCAATCCCTATTAGGAGACTTTGAATCCCTATTAGGAGTTATGCAAACCCTGTTAGAGTTGTGGAAGATAGCTGGACCCACTGCCCAAACAACTTCAAGGGCAAGACTAATTAACCCACTGTCCAAATGATCTCTGTATTATTCCTTGTAGAATAATAGAAATGAATAGTAATTCCTTCCTCTATACTATCAAATAGACCTCTTCTCCTTTTGATCTTGTAACTAGATCACAAAACTCACATCCAATAATCCCTTGGATCACTTACTTACATTTAGTAAACACTCTACCCTCTTCGTACTTCACACTTCATAAAATGATCAAAACACACTTGCTTCTCTTAAAAACAAGAAAAGCATCTTTCCTTTATACCATATCTTCAATATAATTCCCTGAGTCAACCTTGAGGATTTCCCAATTAATTATAATAAGATAATTAATTAATTACAATTATAATAGCATTGTTAGCTCACAGTCTACACAACTTCTCACACATACGATACTAAGGCTTATGCATTCACTAACATCATCATTAGACTGTTCTCTATCAATCATTGACTGAATGTGTATCTTCTTATCGTATCTCAGATGAAAGATATAATACAAACATCAAAAATTACTTTCCAAGCACTCTGTCTCTATATTGCTCTTAATAAATCAAGCATAACTTCCCTACATCTTTGATTTATGTGCTATGCATAAAATCTCATCATTAGGACATTGTATTGAACATTTCCATGACCACACATCACTAGACAAGAAAAGCCCTATCCATACAACTAAGATCTCTCTCTACTACTCTGCCAATCTTCACAAACTTACTGCTATGTTGACTTAATGATAAACATAGTCATGAATGCCACATGTTAATACTCTCCAATTCTTAGGATACTCCCCCAATGTAATATCATCAGCATTCATGCTAACAATATCCCCCTTTGGCATTGATGGTAACACAAATGCAAAATATCTAAGTTCCATGAATACCAAAACAATACTCTTCTACTACTACCACTATTCTCATTTTTTCAAATCATCTTCATCAATCAAATCTAAAATCTTTTGGAGCAGTGATCTATTCTTCTTCTTCTTTAGGATTGACAATAATTTTGCATAGTAACAACTCTCCATACATCAACATCCCTTATGTTTCATATCTCCCCCATAGAGGTATTCCTCCTTCTCTGTCACACAAATCTTTCTAAATCTCCCTAATAAAGTAGATTTCCATGCACTCTCCCTATACATACTTAGGAGATGTTTTCATGCATATGACATCAATGAAAAAGTCCTCATTATGTCAATTTACTGCTCCAAGTCTTCAACCAACTCAAGTGTCCAAAGACATTGTTCAAGACGAGATACCAAGAGTCCTCAATGACTCATCTCATCATAGATACTCCCCCATACAGGAAGCATTAACATTTAATCTAGTCTAAAATATTTCTCTATACCACTTGATTGATGCACTTACTACATCATCTACTCAGAAGTAGGCAGGGGCATAACCCCAAGCATACCTCTCAAGTACTCAAATGTATCTTTAGGTAAAGGCTTCGTAAAGATATCCGCAATTTGATCTTTGGTATTTACATACTTTAATATGATCTCTTTTTCTACTATTTTCTCTCTCAACACATGATACTTAATAGATATATGCTTATTCTTAGAATGCAATACAAGATTTTTAGACATACTCACTATACTTGTGTTATCATAGTAAATGATAACAGGTTCTGTAAACTCAATTTTGATATACTTAAACATTTGTTTCATCCACATCATTTGATTGTAATTATTTTCTACTACAAAATACTCAACCTTAGCTCTACTATGAGAAATAAAATCTTGTTTCTTGCTTTGCCAAGAAACCAATTTTCCTCTAAGGAAAAATGCTCCACCACTGGTGCTCTTTCTATCATCCATACTACCTACCCAATACACATCAGTACATGCACATAGAGTGAAATCACTCGATCTATCATACCAAATTCCATAGTTAGATGATCCTTTCAAATATTTGAATATCCTCTTTACTACTACATAATGATACTCCTTGGAATCACCTTAAAATCTAGCTACGATCCCAACTACATTTTCTATATCTGGTCTAGTGTGAGTAAGATATTGCAAACCTCGAATCATGGATCTATGCTACTTCTTATTAATTGTAGGTGTCTCATTCTTGCTAGATAACTTGTGAGGAATTATCATAAGTGTACCAATAGGCTTACAACTTTCCAATCCAAACCTTTTCAACAAATCTTTCAAATACTTAGCTTGTGAGATAAAAATACCATCATTGTTCTGCATAATTTGCAATCCTAGGAAAAAAATTATTTCTCCTACATGCTCATTTCAAACTGATTCTTCATTTATTCAAAAAATTTATTACTTGCTTCATCATTTCCTCCAAATATGATGTCATAAAAAAATATTACTATTATCAACAAAGTATTCTCAATTTCCTTCAAATAAAAGTTATTGTCTGTTGTACCTTTAGCAAATCCAAGTTTTTCCAAATAGCTATCCACCCTTGCTTACTAGGTTCTAGGTGCTTGCTTTAGACCATATAGAGATTTATTTAGTCTGTATACCATATCTTTATCTTCTATTAGATGGACACCTTTAGGCTACTCAATAGATACCTCTTCTTCAAGTTCTCCATCTAGGAAGGCTGATTTAACATCCATTTGATATACTTTGAACTTCTTATTCATTACATAAGCCAAGAAAATTCTTACTACTTCCATTTTGGCTATAGGGGCATATGTCTCATCATAGTCTATGCCTTCTTTCTATGAGTAACCTTTGCATGCTTCATTTGTAATCTTAGGTTCAACTTGAGAAATCAAACATAATTCACATACTTCTTCATTTACCTGATTACTATTTCTGCTCCCAATGATTTGTTCAGGAGGGTGATTCTTTGATATACTTCTGCTAGGAGTTATCAACTCAACTCTTTCTTTTGCTCTAGGCTCAAATCTTTGCTCTTGAATCTAAGTCCCATTCTAAAAATCATTGTTAGTCTCAATGATAACTTCCATATATTCATGGTTAGTCTTTGGATTAACAATAGCTAACAAAGCTATCTCTTCCATCACAATCATTCAAGAATCTTTCAATACTTTCTTTAAATTCTTCATCTTCATTAGAAAGTAAAATCTTTCTAGTTTTTCTTACTCTCTTAGGACATCTAGATGAAAAATGATCAAACTCTTTACATATCCAACAAACAAAAATTTCCATACCTTCTGGCTCTCTTTTCATAAGTAGATGAATACCTTCTTTGATCTTTATATCTTCTTTTCATCTGGATCTATCTTTACTTGTGCTTTTATTATTTTGTATGCAACAATATAATTCTCAATTAGGAAACTCAATGCTCAATCATGTACACAATATTGATATCCTACCAAGAAGCTCCATCTTTTGAGTGTCAAAATTTGCTGCATCTGATTCAAGACTTTCTTTTCTAAAATGACTCACTAGTGATCTCCCAAAGTTGTTAGGCTTTCTCTTAGGACCTGATGCTCTAATACCAATTTTAGAACATACAGTCCACCAATATAACTAGGTGGGATGTGAATTAGTTATCCAACTAGTATGACTACTATCAACCTTATTAAACTTTAACCATATGAGCAATATATAATAATAAACCTTAGCAAGATACTCATACACAATAACACCAGATATGTTAACTATTGAAACTCTTGATAAGAGGGAAAACCCTAATGGGGTTGGTACCCACAATATGATGTACTAATGTAAATATTCCTTTTTAGAGAATGGACCCTATTAGGAGTCTATAACAACATTTAGTACATATCAGTCCCTTTTAGGAGACTTTGAATCCATGTTAGGAGATTCCAACCCTGTTAGGAGTTGTGGAAGACAATTGGACCCACTGCCAAAAAAACTTTAAGGGCATGACCAATGAACCCATTGTCCTTGAATGATCCCTGTATTATTCCTGGTAGAAAAATAGAAATGAATAGTACTTCCTTCCTCTGTCCTATCAACTAGACCTCTTCTACTTCTGATCTTGTAACCATATCACAAAATTCACATCCAATAATCCTTTGGATCACTTATTCACATTCAGTAAGCACTCTACCCTTTTCGTACTTCGTACTTCATACAATGATCAAAACAAACTTGCTCCTCTTACAAAGAAGGAAAACATCTTTCCTTTATCCATATCTTCAATATAATTCCTTGATTCAACCTTGAGGCTTTCCCAATAAATTATAATAAGATAATTAGTTAATTATAATTATAATAGCACTATTGGTTCATAGTCTACACAAATTCTCACATGTGCAATACTAGGGCTTGTGCATTTACTAATATCATCAATAGACTATCCTCCATCACTGAATGACTGCAAATCTTCTTATCATATCTCAGATGAATGATTTAATACAAACATCAAAAACTACTTTCCAAGCACTCTATATCTATACTGCTCTTAGGAAATCAAGCATAACTTTTGCACATCTTTGACTTACATGTTATGCATCAAACCTTATCATTAGGACACTATACTAAACATGTCTATGACTCCACATCACTAGAGAAGTAAAACCTTGTTCGTACAACAAAGATCTCTCTCTACTACTTTGCCAATCTTCAAAAACTTACTACTATGTTGCCATCAATGACAAACATAGTCATGAATGTAACATGTCAATACTCTCCAATGCTTAGGATACTCCCCCAATGTAGTATCATCAACATTCATAATAATAGTCTAAACTAAAATACAAATAGTCAATGTTGATATCTCATTTGGAGGTTATACAACCAGAGCTTATTTCTGCAAAGGATCTAGTGCAAAGAGATCATAATATTTTTTTATTGTTGATAGATTAATTAATTTAGCTATGAATTTAGATTTAAAGATACATATTTTGGAATCAGAAAGAACCACATGGGACCATGCACTCACCATGATCAATAAAATTCATAAATAGCTCATTGATAAATATAGGTTGATTCCACCCTCATAGCCCCAATAGTAAATGCCCCAGGAAAAGACATAAGTTTCAAAAACAAGGGAGAATGATGATTGATTGAAGAATAATGAAAAGGGGGAATGACTGATATAACAAGAGGAAATTGAAGTAAAATGATCATGAGGGATGATGAGTGTAGAGTTCATAAAGAAGACAAGGTATGAAAAAGTTACAATCAAACTAATTTGAGTCATGTAAAGTATGTATAGTATATTGTAAACTTTTAAAGTTCTATAATAATTGAGTCATAGGCTTAGGGGGAGTAGTATTATTATGTACTAAACAATTGTAATCATGACAGAGTTTTTTTCCACTAATGTCAAAGGGGGATATTTTTGGTATCTCCAAGTCTTATTGTCTATTAGTGTCAAACACTTAGTCATGTATAAGGTAGAGTCTATTGGTCATCATTGTGATTGAGCTACTCTATATAGGTCAATTCATGTAAAGATTTGTATATAATCTTGTATATGATGAGCACTATAGGAGTTGAGAAATTCTTTGGTCACCAAGTACCTCTATACAATCCAAACCTAGTGAATGCTAAGGTATACAAAAGGAGTCGAATACATTTAAGGCTAAGAAATAAAATGAAGAATAGCTATGACTGAGCATCAGAGACAATATGTGCCAAGTAACATAAAGTGAACATAGATGTATGGAATGATAAAATCTTTGAGGTAAACCATTTCAAGCTAACATGGACATAACATTTAATGATTGTAGAGTTTGTTACACATTTTGACGTGGATCATCGATCCCTATGAGGAAAGAACAACCAATTAGATGAAGAGACAAAAAGAGAAGTGTCTAAAAGACTCCACATATGTCTTTAAATAGGTAGATCCAAACCATATTTTCATAGAGAAGAGTGAGTTATCATAGAAGAGATTATGAAGTGTGTAAAGGAAGCAAAGTATTGTGTGAAACAGTTGAGTTTTGGATGTTACATGCAAAAAGTTGTGAAGAACAAAGTTTAGCGACTTGATGAAGCAACGAAGGACTAAGCAAAACTATATTAGATTAGAGATCAGATCAAAGATTAGAAGGAGGAGATCCATAATTAGAAATTATAGTGTAGACGAAAGGATCAGATAATGAGTCAATTCTAATAGATTGAATAAGGGAAAATCTCTTAACAAAGTGGTTTTAACAAAGCTTTGTAAGTCTCCTAGCAGAGTACTTACTTCATTGTAAGTATAAAATCCTTTAATTAAGGTAAGACCTAATAGTCTTAAATAATTTTAGTAGAGCAGATCCCTCATCGGGTAGATTGTCACAAGTGATCAAAATTGTAACCCTAATAGGTTAAATTTGTTACTATAGTAGTGAAGATTTGTGGGTGTCATCCCCACCCCAATTTTATCTTCACCTTGAGGGTTTCTAGGTAACCAAATCTTTTGCGTTATGTGTTTACATTTCATGAATGTAATTGATAGTTAGATAGATTACAATATTTGATTTTACAAGTTATGTTATGCATAAACTAGATACGAGATGGGAAATATGGTGAATGCAGTAAAGTTGTTTTGAAGGATAAAAGTTTTATAGATCCTGATTCACCCCCTCCCCCCTCTTAGTGTCTTAGTTTTCCAATTAACTTCCAACAGACTCTGTTGTTCTTTTATTTTATTTAGTCTAGAAGACCAACCAAAGCTAAAGAGGAGTTCAACTTCTCCCTTGTTACTACCTTGGTAAACATATTTGATGGATTATCATCTATATGTATCTTCTCCAACTTTAACTATCCATCATCCAAAATTGACTGAATGAAATGGTATGACAACTATATGTGTTTTGTCTTTGAATGTAAAACATACTTCTTCACAAGATGAATGGAACTCTAGCTATCTATGAACAAATAATTATCCCTCTATGGGTGTCCAATTCTCCCATGAAGAATTGAAGCCATATCATCTCCTTGGCTACCTTTATAATAGCAACATACTCTACCTCTATAGTGGATAAAGTATTCACATTCTATAACCGAGAAACCCAAGTCATTTTTGCCCCACCAATAGTAAATACATAACATATAGTACTTTACTTGTTATCAATATCCCTTGCCAAATCTAAGTCAACATAGCCCTATAAATTATTATTAAAGCTACCAAAATGCAAACACTTACTAGATGTTCCTCTCAAATATTTGAGAATCCATTTGACTGCATTCCAATGCTCAATTCTAGGATGACTCATATACCTTCTAACAACTCCCACTACATGTGCAATATTTGGCCTAGTACATACCGTGGCATACATTGAACTTCCTATAGTTGAAGCATAGGGTACCTTGGACATTTTTTCCTCCTCTTCTTGTGTCTCAGGACACATCTCTTTAATGATTTTTAAATGACCAAGTAAAGGTGTACTGACAATTTTATCATTATCCATAGAGAAACATTACAACACCTTTCCAATATAATCAGCCTGAGATAAAGTTAATTTTTTATTTTTCTTATCTCTACAAATTTTCATACCAAGGATTTGTTTTTCTACCCCCAAATCCTTCATAGCAAATAAATATGCTAACTATCATTTCAACCCCTTAATGTGATCCATGTTAAACCCAACTACAAACATATCATCAACTTATAAACATAAAATATAGTAGGTGCCATCACCTAACCTTTTAAAGTAAATACAATGGTTAGAATGACACCGACTATAACCATGCTCATGCATAAAAATGTCAAATTTAAGAAACCATTGTTGAGGTGCTTGCTTCAAGCCATATACAAATTTTTTCAATCAGCACACTAAGTTCTTCTTACCTTTGACCTCAAATATTTGTGGTTGTGCCATATATATCTCTTCATCCAAATTACCATGAAGAAAGGTCAATTTAACATCAAGTTGCTCCAAATACAAGTCTTCAATAGCTACCATACTTAAATTAGTACGAATAGAAGTCATTTTAATAATAGGAGAAAATATCTCATCAAATCAATGCCCTTTCTCTGTGCAAATCTTTTTACAACTAACCTGGCTTCAAATATTTTCTTATCCCTATCCTCTTTTTTCAACCTATAAACCCATCTATTCAATAAAGCCCTTTTGCCAACAGACAACTTGCATAAATCCTAAGTCTGATTTTTCAACAAGGAGTCAATTTTTTCTATCATCGCAGACTCCCACTAAATCTTAGTATCCACCTACACAACTTCATCATAACATTTAGGTTCACCAACATTAGTTAGTAAAATAGAGTACAAAGAGGGAGAAAATCTTTCTAGAGGTCTACTTAGCCTTGTTGGTCATCTAACATTCACTGGGGCGTGTGGTATTTGTTGTTGCAATTGTTGCAAAGCATGAAGGACTACTAGAATATCTTCCATTTGAGTATCATCCAACACTACATAATCATTTTATTTCTTTTGATGTTACTACAATAGATCTTTGTACAAGGCTATCTCATTGAATATGACATCCCTACTTCTCATAGTTTTATGATTTTCAAAATCCCAAAGCCTCTAACCAAATTCATCAATGCCACATCCAAAATACACATTTCTTTGACTTAGCTTCCAACTTGGCTCTGTTTTTAGAGTCTATATGTACAAGTGCTTCACAACCGAAGGTTTTGAGAAAATAACAACTCATCTTCTTACTAGTTCATGCTTCCTCTGAAATACCACAACCCAAAGGAGTAGAGGGACCTCTATTAAACAAATATACAAGAGTATTGACAACCTCTGCCCATATATTTGAGGGCAGCCCAACATGCAACTTCATGCTCCTTGCATGCTGCATTATTGTCATGTCCATGCATTCAACTACTTCATTTTCTTGTAGGGTCCATGAAACAATTTTTTGTCCATGAATACCATTAGTGGAGTAATAATCTTCAAATTCATTACTGCAATATTTGCCAGCATTATCAAATTTGAGATATTTTAATCTCTTACCAGTCTCATTTTCAATTAAGAATTTTTATTTCTTAAAATTTTGAAACATATCAAATTTTCATCTAAGGAAATAAACACATACTTTTCAAGTTGCATCATCAATAAATGTAACATAATAATGAGAGCCACTAAGGGAAGATACTTGAGTTGGTCCTCATGCATTTGTATCCACAAGCTCTAATTTCTCAATTTTCTTTTCCTTCCAAATCTTCACAAAAATCACAATTTTGTTTTCCATACACAACTTTCATAGAAATCCATATTGACACATTTCAGACCTAGTAAAACATTCTTAACATGAAGTAATTTCTTACCTTTCTCACTCATGTTCCCAAGTCTTTCTTGTCATAACATTGTATTAGAATCTGCAATAACTATTTGTTCTCCTTGCTCAACTACAATAATTGTTCCTAAACATTCATTTTTCTCTTAAACAATTTAGGTAGAAGGAACAATATGATCTATACAAAGACATAAGGTGCCTACTTTCACACATTTTTCTACTACAAAAGAACCTTTTGAAACCATCCAATTTTTATAATTAAAGGTAACTATGCAACCCTCATCACTGAATTTCCTCGTTGAAATTAAATTCCTACTTAGCCTTGGAACATGTCTTACCTCATGTAGTAGCCAATGATTCCCATTCTGCAACTTAATCTAAATTTTTTCCTTCCAATAATTTGACATGGTTCATTATCCCTCAAATAAAAAGGTCCAAAATCCCTTTGGACATAATCAATAAAATAACCTCTATGGATTGTAGCATGAAATAAAATCCCATAATCTAAAACCCAAGAATCACCAACACTTTCTAAAGAAAGAAGCAAAGCATCCTCTTTAGATTTGTTACTTACCACATTTGCCTCCTTGTTCCCTTCTCATTTATCTCTTTCATTATTCTTTTGAGTCCAACAATATTTCTTCTTATCTCTAGTTTTCCATAGTACCAAAAATCTCTTGGTCTTTTGGATTGAGATCTCTTCCCCTTTGATTTTCCTCTAGATTTTCTACAATTTTCAAAATTGCTTCCTCTCTAAGTCATTCTACCTCTTCTTTTTTCATCACACCTGAGGTTTTCCTATAAGTTTCCTCACTTAGAATAACACCAATCACATCATCAAATTTATGGTATTACATCTAGAAATAGAATTACTCACAACCATTAGCAAGTCATTCCAACTTTTAGGCAAAGAACACAAAATCAAGAGAGCCCTAATTTCATTGTTGAAATTAATATATATAGAAGATAATTGAGTAGTGACTATATTAAACTCATTTAAATGATCTACAATAGATTACCTTCTACCATCTTCATATTAAATAAATGCTTCATGAGAAATACCTTGTTTGAAGTAGAGGGATTTTCATACATTTTCACTAGGGTTTGCATCAACTCTTCCATCATCTTCACTTTTGTAATATTAAATGTCACTATTTTTTTTGGGCATAATCAAATACTTCCAAGTGCCTTTCTATCCAAAATTCCCTTCCTCATCTATCAAAGTTCCCTTTTACTTGGCTTTTCCTTCCAATGGCCACTATTAATCCTTCTTCTAAAGATAGTCCTCCAATTGTATTTTAGATAACTGAAAGTTATGCGCATTAAACTTCTAAACCTTCAGCTTACCCTTGTCTTCCATTAGTCCCAGTCATTTATGAGACTCCCACTCAACTGTGAGACCTTCTTGCAAAGGATAGCTAAAAACAATGACGACAATTTGGTCTAAAAATAAATGACAACAATCTAGGCTTAAAAAAATGACAACAGTCTGGGCTTAAAAAAAATGACAATAATCTAGCTCTAATACTACTTGTTAGGATTAACCACATACATAAATAATAGTTAGATGCAAATATAACCAATATCAAAAAAAAAAATACACATAGAAGAGAACACAAGACACAAGGATTTAACATAGTTCACCCAATCCCTGGGCTACATCCAACAACAAGTCCAATATTATTATTATCCAGTGATTATAATCTATAATCCCTTATAGCTCAATGCTACCATAAGAAGCTACAATCTCATCATACATTATGAAATCCCTAGCCCTATGCTATTTTATACAAGCTTTTCCCATTGAAATTAGGGCTAGAATAAGTCGTCCGATAGAAAAATAATAACTGAAACCTTTTCCAATAGTAGAGTCATTTTTGGCTTTGGGGGGCACACACAGGGCACTACCTAAGGACCCTATAAGGGGCTCTTTCCCTTGACTCCATCTTGGGGGCACTACCCCCAAAACCCCATAGAAATGATCTGGGGGGAAACTTGTTAGCATGAATGCTGATGATACTAAATTGGGGGAGTATCCTAAGCATTTGAGAGTATTGACATGTTGCATTCATGAGTGTGTTTTTCATTGATGTCAACATAGCAGTAAGTCTATGAAGACTGACAAAGTAGAAGAGATAGATCTTAGTTATGCGGACAAGGTTTTTCTTGTTTGGTGATGCGTGGTCATGGACATGCTCAATATTGTGTCTTGATGATGTGGTCCAATGCACAACATGTAAAGTTGATGATGTATAGAAGTTGTACCTAATTTACTGAGAGAAGTTAAGAGACAAAATTCTTAGAAAGCATTTTCTGATGTTTGTATTATATCTTTCATCTGAGATGTAATAAAGAGATGCATGGTCAGACAATGATAGAGGATAGTTAGATGATGACATCAGTAAATATGCAAGCCCTAGTATTGTATGTGTGAAGTTTTGTACAGATTATGAGCTGATAGTGCTATTGTAATTGTAATTAATTAATTATATTATTAAAATAATTGGGAAATTCTCAAGGATGACTCAAGGAATTATTTTGAAGATAAGGTATAAAGGAAAGATGTTTTCCTTATTTGTAACATGTTGTGATCATTGTATGAAGTGCAAAGTGCAAAAAGGAGAAGAGTGTTTACTGAATGCGAGTAAGCAATCCAAGGAATTATTAGATGCGAGTTTTGTGATCTGGTTATAAGATCAAAAGGAGAAGTTCGGTTGATATGATAGAGAAAGAGTAAAGGAAGCACTATTTATTTCTATTATTCTAAAAGGAATAATACAGAGATCATTTGGATAGTGGGTTCATTGGTCTTAACATTGAAGCTATTTGGGTAGTGGGTCCAACTATCTTCCACAACTCTCAATAGGGTTGGAATTTCCTAATAGGGATTCAAAGTCTCCTAATAGGGATTGATATGTACTGAATGTTGTTATAGACTCCTAATAGGGTCCATCGTTTAACAAGGAATATTCATATTAGTACATCATCTTGTTGGTACCATCCCCACCAGGGTTTTTCCACTGATCAAAGGTTTCCCTATTTAACACATCTAGTGTTATTGTGTATGAGTATCTTGTTGTGGTTTCTGATTATATTTCATATGGCTAAGTTTGTTTAAGGTTGATAATTATGATAATAGTTGGATAATTGATTCACCCCCCCTCTTAGTTATATTGGTGGACTATATATTCTAACAAAACTTTGTTGAATAAACCTTCAAGTCTGATTATGCTCCACAACACAATAAAGCAATACTACCTATTGAGGTTGAGATTTCCACTCTTTAGGTGTCTCTCAAAGGTCTTATATTAGATTATGATTATAGAATATCTTAGGTACAAGAGCTATAACTACTGGATGAATGTTACCGAGTGGTGTTTAACCACCTAAGAGCTTATCAAAAGCAAATGTCAAAAATCTATAACAAGAATGTATGACCAAGGGAATTCCAAGTCAATGATTTCATTTTGAGAGAAAACTTACTTAATCAACAAAATATAATTCAAAAGGGTAAATTTGATCCAAACTGGCCAGGACCATACATTATTACTGAGGTCTCTGGGTCAGGCACATACCAATTATCAACAATAGAGGGAGAAGTACTCAAGGAACTTATCACCCTTCATCTGAAGAATTCTATGACTGATGTTTTGATAAGCTATCTGTACATTCAAAAAATTCCTTAAAAAAATTGAAAAAGAGATAGAAAAGAACAAACAAATTGAAAAGGAAAAAAAGTGTCATTGATGAAAACCTAACAAACATGCATAGTCGTAGCAAAAATAGAATCTCTACCAAGAAGGTGAATACCTCATAAACATGCGCCTCTTGTTTCAAATGCTCCATATAGCAACACACCTGTTAGATTTTGTATAATTACTTTCCTTCTTTAAGTTCTTTGCTTTGTGCTTTAGTTTTTTACTCTCATCACTCTCACTTATATTTGAGACTCTACTCATACGTACATGGCTTGAAACTAGTCTAGGGGGAAATGCCTTATATTCTTAGAGAATCTCTCTTGTGTTAGTCACTGATTTTCCTAATTGTGTATGCCAAGTATTTCTTAGTCTACTGATGAGATTCTTCTTCAAAATGATTTCTCTTGCATTAGTCACCAGTTGTTCAAATTGTGTCTTCTTACTATCGCTTAGTCTACTGATGAGATTCCTCTCAGAGAAGATCTCTATTGTGTCAGTCACTAGGTGTCCTAACTATGTCTATCTATTATCATCAATCTATTAAAGATATTTCTCTAAATAAATCCTAAACTTCAACACTTTACATCAATCCTCTAACATTGGAATTGAAATTGAACACTGAACTATTTGAGCTATGATGGGCTTTTCTTTGTGTATTTATCTTTCACTTTGTTATTCCCCTTTGAGAAACTCTAGGATATCTGATTTGACTAAGAGGAGCAAGGATTGGGGGCATGATCTTTTCTCTGTTTTCTATTTGTTGGTTTAGTTCCGATGATCCAAAGGGTCCATATAAAAAGGGTGTCCACTATAAGAGCCTCTATCTCATGTTAGATGGCCATGTATACTTTGACTCATTTTATATGGAAACTTTAGTGAGGTTAGTTCTTCTCCTTGTCTATTTTGAGTGAATTCTCTATGCTATAGTAAAATATTGATAGTAATCCTGAGAAGTGAATGTATGAGTCACTTTGAGTATTCTTAGCACACTTGTGTCTCATGTTATAAACACAAGGGTCATTATAGAAAAAATAATTACTGATAACTTAGCATGAGAAGGATCTCTCACATGTTTGGTGTGCTTGTACACAAGAAACATTCTGTTCATCTTAGCATTTATGTTCTGATGCTTATGTTCACTTGCTAATTCAAAAGGACTATGTAAATTGGTCATTCTGGCTTCTTGTGCCTTAAGGCTTACATCTAATTATGACAACTTATGACTAATTTCATATTCATATTCTCACGATAGTCCTATTAGTAAGGGTTGTACGACATCCTCTAGCTTTACCAAAAAATGCTCAATGATGAAGTAAAGTCCTAAACTTGCATTATTTTTAGACTTGCATTTTTATATCCAACATTTTAATGATACTCATTCTATGAAACTGTGAGAAATAAAGGTAAGAATCCCTAATCATTCTGTCATTTTTCATAATTTTTGGGATTGAAATCACATTCTGATATTATTAAACAATTGAAAATTGTACTTAAAAAATTTAGGTGCCAATATGATCTTCTGCTTGTGCAAGAATCATTATGACATAACTAGAGTCTAAACTCCTTGATAATAACTTATTTTTATCACAATTCAAATCATCCTCAAAAAAATTCCTCATTTTGGTCAACCCTGGTCAAACCAGGTAAAAAAATGCTCAGTCTGGCTTAACCAAATTTATCAACTTTCTTCCTAAGCTACTTCACTTCATCTCAATTGAATCTATCAAACCTCATTCTTCTATACTTTGATTCCTCTCCAGATAAATCATTTATGATATCATCATCTGATTTCTCCCCCAAGGGGGTAGGATGAATCCATAACTATAATATATCTACTATCTCAAGTCCACATTGCTAGGGGTATTCTTATCAACAAAACTCAAGTCCTCATCACTAGGGGACATTCTTATAACTAGGAGAATCTCAGTTCATTAGACCTATATCAGATTGCATTTCCTAATCTACATCATCAACTGCTAATCACTCTTAAACTTCAGTGATCTTTGACCATTCTAAGTTGAGGTCAACCTAAATATCAATCCCAAACAAATTTTGATCACACTAAATCACAAATTTAGAATCTCTTTCATGTTTGACCATTCTAAGTCAAATCATTGCTAAATCATAAAATTTTGACCATTATAAGTCAAAAGTTTGAAATATCAATGAACCTTTTACCATTCTAAGTTAAAGTTAATGATCAATCAACTTTAGTTTGATTACGTTCAAAGTTGTTTGTAATCAATTTCATATCCAACAAACCTTTGGCCATTCTAAGCCAAAGTTGATGCTTAATCAACTTTAGTTTGATGAAGTTCAAAGTTGTTCATAATCAATTTTATATCCAATAGATCTTTGACCATTCTAAGTCAAATTTGATGCTTAACCAACTTTAGTTTGATCAAGTTCAAATTTGTCTTCTTGATAATCTTATCTCAACAGATCTCTGTGTTGGAAATGTAGAGATGGCTAGGTTACTGAGAGGGTGGGTGGGGTGAATCAGTAACCAGTAAAACTTTTACTTCAATTCACCATTTAATCCTTCAAAAACTAATTTGATCTAATTACATGCATGAAAGACTAAAAGCAATAAAACATTCATAATACTTGACAAAATATTTGGTAACCTAGAAACCTTCCAAATATAAAGTAAAACTAGGTTGGGGATGATACCCACAATCTTTAGTACTTCAGTATAAATTTGGCATGTTAAGGCTTATAATTGATCATTTATGGTGATATGCTCTATTAGGAGCAATAAGGATTATTAGGTCCACCTTGTAAAAGGATTTATACAATACAATGAAGCATTACTCAGTTAGGAGATTCTATATAAGACTAGTAAGTCCACATTGTTAGAGGACTTGGCTAATGCACCTATTAGGATGAACCAGTAGTTGATCTATGCTATGCAACTCACTTTGTTGAATGAGATTCCTTTGATGTAGAATGATCACCTTAATGTGATGGATGAGACTCTACTTTTCCTTATACTACTTATAGCCTTTAGTCAATCTTCAATCTTGCATGTACTTCATACTCATGGTTAATTACATACTCATTTGGATATGAAAATATAACTCTCATTTATTCTAATCCAAATAATTACCTTCTGAAGTCATCTACAATACCATATTCAACAAACTTTACCTAGTTGGCTTAGTGATGACACTCGGATGATATGTTGATACTTGGCAACATAGTGAACATGACAATCTCTGGCACTCGATTATCACTAGTGCCTGGTCTACTTTGATCATTTGGGAGTAGACGTGAACTCGATTAACACTGATGCCTTAGAAAATATTGAAGAGCTCGATTGACACTGCAATAACTCAGTTACTATTGTAGCTTGGTTAACACTGCAATAACTTAGTTACTATTGTAGCTTGGTTAACACTATCTTTCTTCTTTTTTTGGTTAACACTCCATGACTAGCTTGGTTGACACTATCTACAAGGTTTACTCTATGGTGCTCAACAATAATGTAGCCAACCAAATGATTAAGTGTTTTGGCACTGATTGGAAACTAGTCTGGCCATAAGGTCAACAATATCCCCCCTTTGGCATTAGTGACAAAAAAACTTATCATACCAAAAACTTATGAATACTCAAAATGATGAGTAAAAACTTCCCCTATCAATGTACCTAGGTCTATAGCTCATTTTTGACTACTGTGTTGATACTCAGCTGACATTGACTTTTCTTATTTTGCGAAATTATTTTTGTAGCTTTGCTATAGATAACTATATTTCCCTCTTGGATTCCTCACTTGCTATATTTCACCCTTGTTTTTGACACAAATACCAAAAAATGCATATTTACAAGGTAATACCAAAATGTGAGAGGAAATCACTATGCATCTTAAAAATTAGAGACATGGTTTTGTCCCAATTTTCTTGCAAAACTATTTGAACTTTAGTTGATAACTCCATCATATGATCAAAAATAGAAAAT
Source organism: Cupressus sempervirens (assembly GCA_028749045.1). Lineage (NCBI taxonomy): Eukaryota > Viridiplantae > Streptophyta > Pinopsida > Cupressales > Cupressaceae > Cupressus > Cupressus sempervirens. The sequence goes on along the minus strand of CM053792.1, from coordinate 573,485,323 downwards.
TTGTTGTCATGGACTAATGTCTTTGCATGACCAATGTGTTTCTCAATTACATCCATGTTTGGAAGTATCAAACTTTGAATTTATGATAGTGTATCCCTAATTCTTGCTTCTTCTCTTAATAACTTTGCTTGCAAGTTGGTCAAATACCCGACCTTGACAAAATGTGCTAATCTAGTACTAGGATCAAGTGACAATTGGTTTGCACTTACCTTCAGATAAGTATCAATCTTTGACATCTTGTCTCTAATTTCCTTCGAAAAATTTGTGGTATCACTTAATTTTGCAAACAAGGAAACAACATTATTAACAATACTTTCAAAATAAATAAGAACAATGGATAGTTCCACTTGATCTATCGTATTCTTTTGTGCCACATTATCCAAAATATTATTCTCAAATCTTCTATCTACCCTCTGCAGTGATTTCTCTAGACCATTGAAATCTTCATTGAACTTGTGGACCATGTCAACAAGTTGGTCCAAAATAGAGTTCTTTCTTGATCTAGAGGGTTTGCTGGTGGTAAAAGTAGGAGTTGACCTTGTAACTCTCCTTGATATAGATTTTCCCTTTTTCTTAGGTGGTTCTTCTTCTTCTTCATGTTCCTCTACTTGTTCTTCCTTTGCAGTATCATAACCCTTACCTTCTATGAATAGAAGAGGGGAACTAGATTTCATATTCTCCTTCTTAATCTTATCTACCTTCTTCCTTCCTCTCTTTAGAATATGAGGAATCTTGAGCTCAAGTGAAATCCTAGTTTTAACCTCTTAATATGTTCTAAAATAAGGTTCTTTGGGGTCCATAGGCTCATTGATAAGAGCCTCAATGATGTCCTTAGTATCATCAATATTTGCCTCATTGGAAAGAGGTCATACCCATGCAATTCTAGGTTTGGCTTCCTAAATATATATATATCTTATCACATTCTACAAAGAAACATATTTCTTGTTCGTAGTCTTCTACTAGTTGCTTAGGAATTTTGAATCTACTTTGCATCCTTTCCTTGAAAGTTTCAAAAAATACATCCAGGATGCCCTCAAAGTTGTCTCCCATTTCAATTATGTATTCATTAATTTGATACATAATGGGAATGTCCTTTTCCATACTACATTGCCCTTGGAATGAAAAAAATTATGAACATAAAAGAATAAGAAGACTAAAAGTGAACCAAACTTACATGGATTTGTCTTTGATGCCCAAATGCTTTCCATGTTTTTTCTCAATTAGTTTTAGCTACAACTTGGTGAAGTCAAAAGAAATATTATTCTTGACTACCTTGAAAGCCATCTCTACAGCTTCACATGCAAGATTGTTTGGTCAGCTGGAACTGTATATCTTATGTGCAATCTCATGAATACCAAACTTAATTTCCATGTGTGTGACACCATTTAGCTTCATTTGTTAGTATTTAACCACAAACAAAAATTACAATTACATGCAAATATAAATAATATCAGAAAATAATAGATCACATAGAAAAGAATGCAAGATACCAAGATCTAACATGGTTTACCCAAACCATGGGCTACATCCACCAAACAAAAAATCCAATATTATTACAATCTAGTGATCACAACTTGATTACAATCCTAATCCTTATAGCTCAATACCAGTGCAAGAACCAATTTTTGCATCACACCTTATCAAACAATCCCTAACCCTAAGCCCTTTTATACAAGTATTTTTGTTTCTTTAGGGTTAAAATTAGTTACAACATGTTGGCCTTAAATTGGTGAATATAAACAATAGCCAATTGGTGAATATTAGCCATTGGTGAACAGTAGACCACCATTAGTCAATAGTAGCCCAAATTTTTTTTCAAAGAATTTATGAAGTATCTAAAATACTTCCCTAATCAGCTCAATCTCCCACTTGGAGATTGACCAGACTCCACATTAGACAACCATCTCCCACTTGGAGACTAATCTTGTAGTAATACCACTACCACATGGGGCTCCCACTAGATCAAACCACCCTTGACTTTGCTATTCTTTTATTCTTGTTCAATCTAGAAGACCAACCGAAGTTGAAGAGGAATTCATCTTCTCCCTTATCACTACCTTTGTAAACATATCTAATGGATTGTCATCTATATGTATCTTATCTAGCTTTAAGTGTCCATCATCCAAAACTGATCAAAAGAAATGGTATCGCAACTGAATGTGTTTTGTCTTTGAAGGTAGAGCTAAATTCTTTGCAAGATGAATGGCACTCTGACTATCTATAAATAAATAATTATCCCTTTGAGGGTGTTCCAATTCTTCCAAGAAGAACTAAAGCCATATCATCTCCTTGTTTGCCTCTGTAGCAACAACATACTTTACCTCTATAGTGGATAAAGTATTAACCTTCTGTAACCTAGAAATCTAGCTCACTGTTGCCCCACCAACAATAAATACATAACTTGTAGTACTCCATTTGGTATCGATATTCCCTACCAAATCTAAGTAAACATAGCCTTGTAAGTCAATAGTGGAGCCCCCAAAGTGTAAAAACTTAATGGATGTTCCTCTTAAATATTTGAGAATCCATTTGACTATATTCCAATGCTCAATTCTTGGATGACTCATATACCTACTAATGACTCCCACTACACATTCAATATCTAGCCTTGCATATACCATAGCATACATCAAGCTTCCTATAGCTAAAGCATAGGGTACCTTAGACATATTATCCTCCTCTTCTTGTGCCGTTGGACGCATCTCCTTAGTTAACTTCAAATGACTAGGTAAAAGTGTGCTGACAGCTTTAGCATTCTCCATAGAGAAATGTTGCAACACCTTCTTAGCATAATCAGCCTGAGATAGCATCAATTCCCTATTCTTCCTATCTCTACAAATATTCATACCAAGGATTTATTGTGCTGCCCCGAAATCCTTCATAGAAAATGCATGTGCTAACTGGCATTTCAACCCCTTAATGTGATCCATGTTAAACCTAACTACAAACAAATCATCAACATATAAACATAAAATAATATAGCTATCATCAGCCAACCTCTTAAAGTAAACACAATGATTTGAATTACACCTATTGTATCCATGATCATGCATAAACCTTTCAAATTTCAAATAACATTGCCAAGGTGCTTGCTTCAAGCCATATAAACTTTTCTTCAATTTGCACACTAAGTTCTTCTTACCTTTGACCTCAAATCCCTGTGATTGAGCCATATCTATCTCTTCATCCAAATCACCATGAAGAAAGGTGGTTTTAACATCAAGCTACTCCAAATACAAATCTTTAGTAGCCATAATACTTAAAATAATACAAATAGAAGTCATTTTAACAATAGGAGAAAATATCTCATCAAAATTGATGCCTTTTTTCTATGCAAATCCTTTTACAACTAACTTGGATTTAAATCTTTTCTTGCCTCCATACTCTTCTTTCAACCTATAAACCCACTTATTCTGTAAAGCTTTTTTACATACAAGAAACTTACATAAATCCCATGTCTTATTTTTCAGCAAAGATTCCATTTCATCTTTCATTGTAAACTCTCACTGAATCTTAGTATCCACTTGAATAACTTCATCATAACATTTAGGTTCACTAGCATTAGTAAGTAAAATAGAATACAAAGAAGGAGAAAATATTTTTGGAGGTCTAATTTGCCTTGTTGACCATCTAACACTCACTGGTGTGTGTGGTATTTGTTGTTGTGGTTGTCGCACATCATGAGGAATTGTTGAAACATCATCTTTTAGAGTATCATCAAACACTACATAATCATCTTCTTTCTTCTCATGTTGCTGCAACAGATCTTTGTACAACACTTTCTTATTGAATATGACATCCCTACTTCTTACAATTTCACTATTTTCAAAATCCCAAAGCCTATAACCAAATTCATTAAAGTCATATCCAACAAATACACATTTCTTTGACTTAGCTTCCAGCTAGGTTCTATTTTCAGAATCTATATGAGCAAATGCTTCACAACCGAAGGTTTTGATAAAATAATAACTCACCTTCTCACCAGTCCATGCTTCTTTTGGAATACCACAACCCAAAGGAGTAGAGGGACCTCTATTAATCAAATATATAGTAGTATTGACAGGTTCTGCCACATGTTTAAGGGTAACCCAACATGCAACCTCATGCTCCTTGCATGCTCCATTATAGTCCTATTCATGCATCCAACCACTCTATTTTCTTATGGAGTCCTTGGAATAGTTTTATATCTACAAATACCATTATCAAATTTGAGACATTTTAATTTCTTACTAGTCTCATTTTCAAACAAGCATTTCCATTTCTTAAAAGTTTGAAATACATCAAATTTCTAAGGAAATAAACCCATACTTTTCTAGTTACATCATTAATAAATGTAACATAATAATGAGATCCATCGAGGGAAGATACCCAAGCCAGTCCCCATACATCTGTATGCACAAGCTCTAATTTCTCCCTTTTATTTTTCTTCCTAGTCTTCACAAAATTCACTCTCTCTTGTTTTCCATACACACAAATTTCACATAAATCCATATCAACACATTTCAGACTTGGTAAAACTTTCTTTGAATGAAGTATTTTAATACCTTTCTCACTCATGTGCCCAATTTTATTGTGCCACAATGTTGTATCAGAATCTATAATAGCTATTTGTTCTCCCTGCTCAACTAAAACAACTATTCCTAAACATTCATTTTTCTCTGAAACAATTAAAGTAGAAGGAACAATATGACATGCACAAAGATATAAGGTTCCTACTTTCACACCTTTTTCTACTGCAAGGGAACCTTTTGATACCTTCCAAATTTTATCATTAAAAGTAATGACACATCTCACATCACTGAGTTGCCCTGCTAAAATTAAATTCCTTCTCAACCTTGGAACATGTCTTACCTCATGTAGTAGCAAACGATTCCCATTCTATAACTTAATCTTAACTTTTCCCTTTCCAACAATCTGACAGGGTTCACTATCCCCCAAATAAACAAGCCCAAAATCCCCTTGGACATAATCAATGAAATAACCTCTATGAGGTGTAGCATGAAATGGAACACCAAAATCTAAAACCCATGAATCATCAACATTTTCTAAAGATACAAGCAAAGGATCCTCTTTAGATTTGTTACTTACCACATTTGCCTCCTTGTTCCCTTCTGGATTACATCATTCATTGTTCTTTTGAGTCCAACAATCTTTCTTCTTATGCCCTATTTTACCATAGTACCAACAATCTCTTGTTCCTCTGGGTTGAGACCTCTTCCCCTTTGACTTTCCTCTTCATTTCCCATGATTTCTAGAATTATTTCCCCTTTTAATAATTCTACCTCTGATTTGTGCATTCAAAGAACTTCCAGATGTAAATTTGCATGAGGTTTTCTTACAAGTTTCCTCACTTAGAATAACACTAATCACATCATCATAATTTTTGGTATTAGATCCAAAAGCAGAATTACTCACAACCATTCCAACTTTCACACAAAGAACACAAAATCAAGAGAGCCCTAATTTCTTCATCAAAATTAATACCCATAGAAGATAATTGACTAGTAACAATATTAAACTCATTTAAATGATCCACAACAGATCCACCTTTTGTCATTTTCATATTAAATAAATGCTTCATGAGAAATACCATGTTTGAAGTAGAGGGCTTTTCATACAATTTCTTTAGGGTTTCCTATGCCCGTCAACTCTTCTATTGTCTTTGCTTTTATAATATTAAATGCCACTAATGGTGCTAGGCATAATTGAATGCTTTCAAGTGCCTTCCTATCTAAAAGATCCCAGTCGTCATTTGTCATAGATCCCTGATTCTTAGTTTTTCCTTCCAAATTCTTTTGATAAATATAGTATTCCATTTGCATCTTCCATAACTAAAAGTTTTTCCTATTAAACTTGTTAACCCTCAGCTTACCCTCATCTTCCATTACTCCCACTCAACCATGAGACTTTCCTGTAGAGGATAATTGAAAAAAACAACTAGGCTCTAATACCACCTGATAGGATTTAACCACAGATAGAAATAAAAATTACATGCAAATATAGAAAATATCAAAAAATAATAGATCACACAGAAAATAACACAAGACATTGAAATTTAACATGTTTCACCCAAACCCTGGACTACGTACACCAAACAACAAGTCTAATATTATTACGATCCTGTGATTACAACCTGATTACAATCTATAATCCCTTATAAGTCAATACTACTGTAAGAACCAATTTTTGCATCACACGTTATTAAACAATCCTTAACCCTAATCCCTTTTATACAAGTATTTTTGTTGCCTTAGGGTTAAAATTAGTTAGAACATGTTGGCCTTAAATTGGCAAATATAAATAATAGCCAATTGGCGAATATTAGCCATTGGCGAGTAGTAGCCCAAATTTATTTTTTAAAGTGATGCTCTAAACCCCAAAGAATTTATGAACTATGTACAATACTTCCTTGATTAGTCACCACAAACCAACATTATTCCTCTGCCATCCCACTTGGCAAGAGTCTTTTTTTCCAGTTCAACCTAACCTAGGGTTTTGGTTGTCTTTCCTTTATCAAGCATGGGAAACCCGATAACCCTATGAATCATTTTCTTTATGATGTTGATGGGTTGGTCAAGCCAGAATTGCATATTGTGAACATGACTCAAGATGAACTTAATCCACTTGATTTGAAAATTCTTTGGCATATGCAAAATATGAGTTAAACCCTTCACTTCCAGGTGTATGTGCTCGAGTTTGAGGTTTTTGTCTATACACAATGCCTCATATGCCTGATTCTACTCTAGTGTTCCCAATTCATGAATTGAATAGTGATAAAAAGATCTAAAATCATAAATTAAAAATACCTATTGACACAAAAGCTTACACCCTTACCTAAAGTCTCACCTAAAGGCAACCTAATGTAACATGGAAACAATCTCAAAAGTGTGGGGCTTTGCAACTTGAGATTGAATCTCCAGAGAAGTCTAATTTTCTTACCGTTAGGATGCACCTAACTATTTCCTTAAGAGGAAAAGGGAGAAGGAATGAATGAAAGAAAACTACCTAATATAATCTAAGAGGAGGTGATACAACGAATAGTATGTTCAACCTTATCCCTACCCAAGAATGCATAGTTCATCAATACAACCTCAAAGTATAAAAATTCAATCCTTGCTTATTCCAACAACCATATGTAGATCAGAAACTAAAAGAATGCTATAAGGAAAAGACTTCACTTTATATCATTGAAAAGTCATGTAGATACAATCATACAATTTGAGAAATGAAGAGAATAAATTAACACAAAGGCAAGAGGGTATTGCATAGTATATTAATGGAAGAAAGAGATACATCTGAGGAATGCATTAACTCAGAGGAAACATGAAATTATAGTAGCGGAACATAGAGAGATACAATACTACACAATTAGAGAAAAGATCAACCTTAAGAATGGTTACAAAATTTAGTTTTATAGTGCAAGCATAACTCATATAGCTTCTACCCTAAGGAAAAACTCAACAACTACATTAAAGATTACAGAGAACAATCAGTGTAAATATTGGAAATATATGATCATGGAACACATCCAAACATAGGGAAATGACTTATTCACCAAACAAAGCCTTGAGAAGATAGAAATGATGGCCATTAATGTTCTAACTAGGTAGATGGATCAACAAGTGGTGATGGAGTGTCCCTTCTCATTTATCAAGCATGGGGAATGATAAAAGTGGTTGAAGAAGATCGAAAAGATTAGATCTGCCATCAAAGAACTACTTCCTTTATTATTAGCATGCTAAGTTAGTCAAGTCATTAGTCAACTAGAGTCATCCTCAAGCTTCTTTGTCTAGACCAGTCATATTCTATCATTTTGCCACCTGACCATTCTTCTATCTTTCATATTTGACCTTACCTACCTGTGATTGCGGATTTGCTACCACCTTTCTTCATTAGATATTATTCCTTGTGAAACTATGAACAAACCATATTATTTATTTGTTGCTTGTCCTTGACTTCTTTCCTTAACTATCATGATCATGCGACAACATGAAACAAACTACCAACATACCATTCGTGTCATCGCGACTTGATCCTTGACTTGACATGAAATACCCATGACCATGTGAATGTGGAATTAACCACAATTTATTTCTTTTGACCTGGGCCCATTGAGACATGTATTGCATCAGCATTAGCTTGCTATATAAATTAAGTGTACAATTTTCTTTAACGACATGCATTGATTTCTTTAGATCCAACGGTAAAAAAATATAGCTAGGACCCCTCCTGCATAGTTCAACTCCTCGACCAATCATGAATTTCCGCATAGCCAAGGTCATCCTTATGGAACCATGTGGCAAACTTAACCCAAGATTATCTTTAACTCATCACAACCATGCAAACTAGAAGGGATGCATGATCATAGTACTAACTGTGGTTTAAACCATAACTCTAGTGAAGCTATGACGACTATCTAGTCTGCTCATTTTATGTTATCATTACTTCACAACTTAAATCTTTGACTCATCACTAACTCCAACATCCATGCACACAAGGTGATTCACAAATTCAACATCCTAATCATGGTTAACACTAAACTCTCTACAATCATGTGAATAAGGAAGGGTCGCTATATCATGAGTTAAACCTAGAGTTAAGATCATAACCCTATGACCAAGTGATAAAGAGAGATTGATGCACCAACACTCATAACTAGATGTTAGCCTTATAAACCATGAAGCTATGCTAACTACTTGAAAAAGTTTGTATCATGCATTCACACCTCCTCTGATAGTTAAACCATAGACTACAACGACTAGGTGATGAAAGATAGTTGCACGATCACAAGTTGAGTCTCCAAGGGGTTAAAGAATAAAATGATTGAACTTAGGAAAATAAGGGATAAACCAAAGTTTAAATATATCTTTTATAACATTTGATCATTTGAATATTTGAATAAATATGACCATTGGCCATGCTTGACAGGAAAACTCAAATTTTGGTGGGAGGGAAATATAGCTAATGATTTTGGTGACTCAGAGGGGATATTAGCCTGATAGGTATAAGATCAGTGACCTTTAAGCATCCATTGAGCTATAGAGTCACAAAAAACTAGAAACTGCTCAAAAAAAAACTAAGAATATAGAAGAACTGTGACCTCTACAATTCTGAAACAAAAGGGCTATGCCTCCTCTAAAATGCAAACTCAAAACTTGCTATCTCCAAAAGAAACAACATGTGCTCATGCACTTATTGAAAACAAGAACTAACTTAATATAGAAAATAAATCCTAACCCTCTCTATAAGTAGGGTTAGAGCTAAATCCCATTAACTAGAATGGGTAGAACATCACCATTGGGCCTGGATAGCTAGAAGGCATTGGCCTACTTGCAATTGATGATCACATAAGGTCCACTGCAAATAGTATCAAATTTATAATTCCTTCCTGGTTTCTCTTTGTTAGCATCACACTTGAGAACAAGGTCTCCTTCCCTAAAAATCCTAGATGTAACATTTCTATCAAAACTTCTTTGACTTACTATTGATGAGCCTTAAGTTTTTGCAGAGCTTGTTGCCTTTTTCTTCTAAATCAATTAGTTCTACTAACCTGATTGTCATGGGATCATTTTCCTCTAGCTCTAATTGATGAGCTAGCTCAAGAGGGGGGAATTCCAATGAAATAGGAAGCCTAGCCTCCCTTCCGTAAACTATCATAAAAGGTGAATTCTCAACTACTCTCTTGGGTATAATTCTATCAGGCCAAAGGGTTGTCTTCAACTTAGAATGCTAGATTCTCTAATTGTCTTCAATTGTCCTCCTCATGATCTTGATGAGATTATTGTTAGAGGATTTATCCAAGCCATTACCTTGGGGATAATAATTTGAGGAAATGCTCAAATATATCCCATATTCTAGAGCCCAAGAACATATGTGAGCTACAATAAAAGATTTGACATTATCAGATATGATAGTTGAGGGAATACCAAATCTTATCACAATTCCATCAAGGAATTGGACTACTGAGGCTTCTATTGCATCCTTCAAATCCAATACCTCAATCCATCTTGTGAAATAATCTATGGCTACGAAGATCCATTTATGACTAGTACTGGAGGGTGGATTTATTAGACTGATGAAATCCTAACCCCATTGGGCAAAGGGTTGGTCAACTTAAATGGGATGGAGGAGAAGGGCAACCAGTATTTTCTTTCCTAAGAAGAATGAACATTTCTCACACTTCCTTACCCACTTATGGAAGTTATTAAATAGGGTGGGCCAATAATAGCCAGCCCTCATTATCTTTTGTAGTGACTCTAGCTTAGAAATGGCCACCAACAAGACCATCATGAAATTATTTCAACAATTTGTTGACTTGATCTATTTGTATGCATTTGAGAAGGACTCCATCAGAATCCTTTTTGAATAAAACTCCATCCACCAAGAGATAGGGAATAGCCTACAATCTGAATTGTCTGCTCTTGGCTCTATGGGGCATCTTCCTTCTACCAAGAAGGCGGTCATGTTCTGCAACCAATCAATATGATATTCATTCTCCAATAGTTTCTCATTTTGGATCAAGAGGACAACTTCCTCATGTGTCTCAAAAGATGAAACCATCTACTCACACAATCCCTTACCTCTTACCAACTTGGTGATCTTAATATATTAATATCTTGGTGAGAAAAAAGATGTATAAATTTTTTGAGAGCACTCACCATAGTGAAGACCTATTTCTCTAAATAATTGTATCTTTCCTCATAATAATCAAGCCCTTCACTAAAGAAAGCAATGGGCTATTCCAAATTTTCATCATTTAACTATGTAAGGATAGCTAAAATGCTTGACTTTCCTCCAAGGGACTAGAGGATGAAATCTTTGTCAAATTTGGGGTTGACAAGAGTAGGGGTTGATGCAATTGACTACTTGATTGATTCAAAACTAGCCTTTCTCTCCTTGGTCCAAGTGAACACTAGGTTCTTCTTTAACATAGTTGTGAGAGGCTTTACCATAGAAGCGAGATCCAAGATGAACCTCCTTATGAAGTTGATCTTACCAAGGAAACTTTATAGTCCTTTCTTATGGTTGGGAAGTAGGAGAGAAAGAATTTCTTCTACCCTCTCTGCATCTATTTTTAATCCATTTCTTGACACAATATGCCCTAAGAGCTTTCCTTGGTCAGTATAAAATACACACTTCTTGGGGTTCAAGGACACACCATACTCTTGACATCTTTCAAATACCCATTTCAGATGATCAAAATGATCTACTACATGCTTTGAAAAGATAGTTATATTATCTAGATACACTAGCACATTTTTTTCCAAAATACCCTTGAAGGCCATCTCCATTACCTTCTGGAATGTGGCACCTATATTGGTTAGTCCAAAATGCATCTTATAAAAAGCATAAGTGCCCCACTTAGTAGTGAAAGAAATTTTATATCTATTAGACTCTTGAACTAACACCTCATTATAGCTTGAAAAACCATCTAAGAAGGAAAACCTTTCTAAACCAGTAACCTTGGATAGGACTTGTTCCATGGAGGGAAGGGGGTGGTGATCTTTAAGAGAAACCCTATTAAGGTCTCTAAAGTCTACACATCATCTAATCTCTACACTCTTCTACTTAACAAGAATGAGGTTAGCGACCCATGAGGAGTATTTGATAGGGAAAATAATGTTGGCCTCTATGAGCCTTGACAAATCTTTTCTCATTAGTGGTTCAATCTTAGGGTTAACTAGCCTCTGCTCTTGCCTAATAGGCTTGGAATTATCATCTAAATCTATGGTGTTGTGAGATAATTCTGGGTCAAACCCTTTAAGTCTTCATATTTCCAAGAAATAACATCATTGAATTCCTAACATAATTTAGTGAAGACCTCTTGTTCAATATTAGTGCATACCTTTCTCAAGTTAAGAGTCTTTCCATTAGCAACAATGGTAGGTGTATGATCATCCTTGCTTGTAGTCAAATTTGAACCCTTGCCCTTTGCTTGATCATTAGAGTTGAAAATTCCCTCCAAGGTGATTAGACCTTTAGGTAATTTGTTGGATTTCAGGTTCAAAATCTGGTCCCATAATGACTTTGGAGCTTAGAATGATTTTTAGCAGAGCACTTTGCTTCAGTTTGCAAGAAATTGACAATTTGCACATTAGAGTCAAAAAGATGCCAATTAGTGCAATTATCAAGGATGACAAGCCTCACAAATTCTGATATGTTGCTCTTTTTCATCATCAACATGCTCTGGTATATGATAAGAAGCACTAATTTCTACAAGCCTGTCAGCATGTTTATTTTATCTTCTAGGGACACTCTCAATGTTGAATACTTAGAATCCTTCGAGAAAATCCCAAACTCTATGCTTGTATTATTTGAGGATGTTGTTCTTGGTAACATTCTAATTTTAAAATTGATGAAGGACCAATTCACTATCCCTATATACCTTCAAGGGTCTGATTCCTCTCCATTGGGCTAGTTGAAGACCTTGGATCAGAGCTTCATACTCTGCTACATTATTAGTGCAACTGAATTGGAGCCTATAAGAGAAATAGTATTTCTCCAATTCAGGGGAAATGAGCATGACACCAACCCCTAAACCATTCTTATTTCTTGAACCATCAAAAAACATGCTCCACAATCCATCTATATTCTCCTCCTTATGAGATTAGGAATAGGAGAATCCCTCTCTGATATGTAATATGTGCCAAGGCTTGTCTCTAGAGATTCTTGTACTGGATCAAAATGATAAGCAGTGGCCCATTCATCCAAAAGAAAGTTAAGCACCTCTACCAAAGAAGTAGCCAGCTCATGTGCTATGTCTTCATCCTCTTCTTCAAAATAGTGCAATTCATGTTTATGGGACTAAAAGTATAAGTCTCTATGTGATTAAGGTCTAGAGGACCTACACTTATGGATGATTTCATTCCATATCTTATTCTAAAAAAGATGTAAGACCAATCAAATGAAATATAGCCACCTATTTTTTTAGTGAAGTCTTTGGAAAGATAGATGGAAAAATGTGGCTTGACCTCAGCTATTGATATGTCTTGTGTTACAGTACAACTAGGGCATGCATGCAATGCCATTTCTACATTTTTTAAGACTCCTTTAGTCTTGATAGAGCTTCCATCTAATTGGAGCACATCTCTAACCATTGGCTCATATTTAATACCCATGAAGTTGGCTACACACTTGGGAATTAAAAAGCCACTAGCCCCTGAATCTATCATACAATTATGGATTATTTTATCTCCTATAATTAAAGAGACATAGAAAGGAGGAGTACTAATTTTCTTACATGTTTCTCCTTCTTTGGTTGGTTGCACTAGGCTTGTTGCATTCTCCTCTCTAGGTGGTTGATCTTTCACTTCTATGCCCTCTAGCTCTTGCTACAATAGCTTCTTTTGTCATGGTACAATATCAACAACATCCCATATAGTGATATTGACATTACTCTTTTTCATTTGATCTACCACATTGAAGGGAGGAGAATCAAATGATTTGACTAAAGATTTAGGAACTATATAGATAGGTGGTTGAATTTGAGAAGTCTGAGATTCAATAGACTCCTTATTGCTCATATCTTTTCTCTATTGAGGAGTAACATTGGATTATGAATTCATCATTGGCACATGAGGAGCCACATCTAAAGTTGAAGTTTGATTTGGTGGAGGAATGACATCCTCAATAGCTCTTCTCTTACTTTTGGTGTTGTGAGCTATGACATCATGATTAGCATGGTGGTGTTCCTTTGAATGATGGTTGATGAAAGAAAAATCACCCTGCCATTATAGATGAGAAGCATCAGTAGGTTGATTAGCATTGTGTTGTTTCTCTAATGCTTGTTCCTGTGTAGTTAATTCCAAATAAGAATTTTCCCTCTGACACATACAATATCCATAGGAGTAGTTACAAGAGGGGAAAAAGTCTTGATCTTGAGAAAGATTATTTTGAGGTACTAAAGCCCTATTTAGGTTGGTATTCATAGTATGACCCTTGTTAATAGGTCTATTCTAATTGTAGGGAACATGACTCTAGTTTGGAGATCTATTATGTATGGGACCCTGATATTGAAGTTGGGGAGGCTTATTAATTTGAGCTTGTTGCCTCTTCATATTCACCAACTCATTACTCTTCTTTTGCATCACTACACTATTGTCCTCGATTCTTTTCTTGATCCTGCATATTCTTGTCTATATTCTGCATCAATGTTTGCATCATGGCCTCAATCCTATCAATTCCATTAGAAGATGTGGAAGCTATTGGGACCACAATAAGGGACTAACTTGTAGAGGAAGTAGGAATAGGGGTTATTGTAGGTTGATGATTGGGCATGTCAGGAAAGAAAGATATTGGAGGCCTTGGAGATAACTTCCCTCCTTGTATTAGGATTTTTTTTGCCCTTATAGCTATCTTGTAAGCATTTGGTAAAGTATCCCCTCCCATAGATTGCAGAGTGGTAGCAATATTACTATTAAAGGATCTAAGGCAATACAAGAATGCATTACTAAGGAAGGCTTTAGAGTAGTGGGTATTCTATCCCATGTCTTTTGAAACCTATAATTAAAATTAGTCATACATTCATGGGGTTCTCTCTTAATGGTTGTTAGTTGTTCTAAAAGTGATAGGTGATCACTTTTATCCTCAAAATTCTTGCAAAGCCCTGCTTCTAACCCATCCCAATCAGTAACAGAGTTATGAGGCAAACCTCTATACCATTACAATGTTTTTCCTTTTAAGGATGAAGCTAGAAGCCTAACAACAACATCATCCTCTATAATACCATGTATATTACAAACATTTGAAATATTTTGAATATGTTCTATAGGGGAGATGGAAGATTCACCAGTGAAATCAAGTATACTTTTGAGAGATGATGCTGGAATATCATGTCTTTGAGCCAAAAGGAGAGGTCTCCCACTATTGAAGGTGGCAAATGCATGTTCTCTAGGTTGTACCATTCGAATTAATGACCTATTTATATGAAAATATGGCAATCTAGGTTGTGATCTATCAATAGGAGGGGTGGAGAGAGATCTTGTAGGTGTATGTGCTACTACTACACTCCTAACTAGTGATAGAGATAATCTATTTCTCTTTCTTCTAGGGTTTGAAAATGAAAGCTCGGTGTATTGAAAATTACCCCTAGAAGATGCCCTTGTGTGATCCTTAGGCATGAATCAAAACAACTTTGTTTTGGAAACCATAATGTAGAGATGGAGTCACCATGTAATTGAAAATGAACCTTTAAAGGCCTGAAATAATGAGAGCCGCACTATATTCTTAGCATATATTGGAACTTTTCTTCTTTGACACCACTAAACTTATAATGCTTCAAGTTTTAGTCCTACGGGGTGTGCCAAAAACTATTGACACAAAAGCTTGCACCCTTTCTTAAAGTATTACCTAAAGGTAGCCTCAAGTAACATAGAAACAATCCCAAAAGTGTGGGACTTTGCAACTTGAGATTGAGTCTCTGGTGAAGGCTAGTTTCCTTACTATCAGGATGCACCTAACTATTTCCTTGAGAGGAAAAGGGATAAGGAGGTGATAAAACAAATAGTATATTCAACCTTATCCCTACCCAAGAATGCATAGTTCATCAATACAACCTCAAAGTATACAAATTCAATCCTTGCTTAATCCAACAACCATATGTAGATCAGAAACCAAAAGAAATCTATAAGGAAGAGACTTCACTTTATATCATTTAAAGGTCAAGTAGATACAATCATACAGTTTAAGAAATGAAGACAATACATTAACACAAAGGCAAGAGGGTATTGCATAGTATATTAATGGAAAAAAGAGATACAACAAAGAAATATATTGACTCAGAGGAAAAAGGAAATTACATTAGTAGAGCATAGACATAGAATACTATAGAATTAGAGAAAAGATTGACCTTAAGAAGGGTTACACAATCTTCTTTTATAGTGCAAGCATAACTTAGATAGCTTCTACTCTAAGGCAAAACTCAACAACTACATTTAAGATTGCAAAGAACAATCATTGCAAATATGGGAAAGATCTAATCGTGGCACACCTCCAGCTATAGGGAAATGACTTATTCACCAAATAGAGCCTTAATAAGACAACAACGGTAGTCATTAACATTATGATAAGGTAGATAGATCAACAGGTGGTGATGGAGTGTCCCTTCTCATTTATCAAGGATGGGGAATGATGAAAGTAGTTGAAGAAAATCGAAAAGATCTTATTTTCCATCAAAGAGTTGCTTCCTTTGTTATCAACATGCCAAGTTAGCCAGGTCATCAGTCAAATGGAGTCAATCCTCAAGCTTCACCATGTGGACTAGTCATATTCTATCATTTCACCACCCGATCATTCTTCTATCTTTCATATTTGACCTTGACTTCTAGTGATCGTGACTTCACAACCACTTTTCTTCATTAGTTGTTATTCCTTATGAAATTATGAACAAACCATATTGCTACTTTGCAACTTGTCCTTGACTTCTTTCCTTAACTATTGCAATCAAGCAATAAAGTGAAACAAACTATTGACATACCATTTGCATCGTCATGACTTGATCCTTGACTTGACTTGAAATTCTTGAGACCATGTGAAAATGGACTTAACCACCATTGCTTGCTTTTCACCTTGGCCTACTGAGACACATGTTGCATCATCATTATCTTTCAACATAAGTTGAGCATACAATTTTCCATAATGACATAGTGACATGCATTGATTTCTTTAGATCCAATGGTTAAAAAATACAACTCAGACCCCTCTTGTATAGTTCAACTCCTCAACCAATTAGGAACTGCCACATTACCAAGGTCATCCTCATGGTTACTTATCATAAACTTTACCTAGGATTATCCTTACCTTATCATGACCATGTGAACACGAAGGGATACATGATTGTAGCACTAACTGTGGTTCAAGCCATAACTCTAGCAAAGCTGAGATGACCATCTGGTCTGCTCATTTTATGTTATCATTGCTTTGTAGCTTAAATATTTGACTCATCACTTACCCCAGTGACCATGCACACAAGGTGGTTTACCATCCTTATCATGGTTAACACTAAACTCTCTACAATCATGCAAATGAGGAAGTGTTGTAACATCACAGCTTAAACTTGGAGTTAAGATCATAACCCTACTACTAAGAAATAAAGAGAGATCATTGCATCACCACTCATAACTGGATGTTAGCCTTCTAAACCATGAACTTGCACTGACCGCTTGAAAAAGATCATATCACATATTCATACCTCCTCTGATGGTTAAGCCATAAATTGTAGCAATTGGGCGATGAAGGATAGTCACATGATCAAAACTTGAGTCTCCAAGGGGATAAAGCACAAAAGGCTTGAACTTAGGAAAATAAGAGATATGCCAAAGTTTAAATATATCTTTTATAACATTTGATCATTTGAATATTTGAATAAATATGACCATTGGCCATGCTTGACAAACAAACTCAATTTTTTGCGAGAGGGAAAATATGGCTAACAATACCTTTGGTGGAATTTGTGAGTGCATACTAACTGGATCCAACACCTCTATAATCATAGGAGAAAACTTAAACTTCAAGTCTTCATGCATAATATCCCTTACTAACATCTCGGATCCCTTCTTAACCTTGCTACTAGATGAGGATGCCATAATGCTCGGTGATGGAAGGATAATCCTTGATGAATTCACTCTGAATTTCATGGGGAATTGAAGATGTTGAGTTTATGGTGAAAAAATAAAATTGTTCGATTCTTCCTTTTATTCAATTTTTGTTTTAAATCACCTTAAATGCATCATACGAAAGACAACTCAGTGACAGCCTATTTAACTTGGTAGATATGACATGCTTGGCTAATACCTTTAGTCTTCAACTTAGTAAACACCATCTACATCCAAGGTCAGTTAGGCCTTTGAACTCAGTAAAGATCTCTTAAAACTAACTTGTGCTCAACTTTGCTCGATAAGGTCATGCAACCCAACTTTTTCTTGGTAAGGTCTAAGTCACTGATTTATACTGACATTCAACTTGGTGATCCCAATGCATCTAAAATCCTTATTTGGATCCTCTTTCTTGCTGACTAGAACTAATATAAGATGTTTGTTTAAATCATAGTTCCATTGATCTCCATGGATAATTAGCTTGAAATGGTTGAATCAGCCAATTGATTGACTTGGGTGTCAATGCTTTCATGACTTTGACTTGCATTCTCTAGAGATTTCTTTACCCATTGCTACATCACTTGATTTATGATATTTTCATACTTTTCTTTCTTTTCATCTTCAACTATAGCCCAGTTCATACAATTCTTTGTTAGATGAACAAGTTATTTGTTTACAAAACATCTCTTTGTAGCGTATGTCTTCCTCATGTGAGTTCCTATGCAACTTGCTCCTACATGTCCATGCTCACCAAATAAGTGACATCTATGCCATGCTTTATAATCCTAACCAAATATATCTTTCACAATTTGTTCTATTGGATTCCATTTCTTGGTTTTGCATTATGAATATTTGTGCCCTTGTTTGCTGCATTCGAAGCATTTTCCTTCAAACTTGGTTTTCTTTATACATTCACTTGCTCTATGACTTTTCTTGTTACAACTATAACATTTTCCACTAATTTTTTATTACCAGTACTCCAACACTTATTTGATGTATGTCCTATCTTTTCACAATGATTACATGTAGGCCTTTTGTTTTTCAAAGCTCCTTGTTGTGATGACTCACCTTCATCTGTATAGCCTAATCCAACTTTTCCTTTGTGTTTGAATTGAGTTTGCTTGTCCAATTGACTCATGTTTTCTTGAAATTTCATCATCCTTTCATTGGTTTTCCTTTCTATGTTGAGATCATTATGTAATCTTGCATTATTTGTCCTCAAGTTGATAAGATCTTGATTTGCACAATTGAATTGATTTGTCAAATCTTCTTGCTGAAGAGATAGGTGTTAAATTTCATTTTCCTTTTTTTAAAAATCTTTCTAGTTAGAAATGTTTTCTCTTCTTTTTCTATGTCATTTTGTTCCATGTCTTCACATATTCTGACTAACTAAATTTCTTGTTCTCTATTTAGTTATTTGACTTCTTCATGTAGAGTGCGATTCGTTTCAAGTAAATATTTAAAACTACATTAGCTTCATCTAAATTTATGTCTTGACAAATATCTTCAATTCTTTATTCTATGTAGAGATTGTAATTCATTTATGTTGCTAGTTCTTTTCTTCTTTTGAAGGATTTAGAGAGTTTCTCCTTTAGTTTCTTAAATTGATCCATGGCCATCTATAGATCCAACTTTTCATTTTCAATAGCTTTCTCTAGTATGTACACTTCCATTTCCTATGATCTTTTCTCAAGCTTATAAACATATGATATGAGAACCAAATGCTCTGATACCAATTGTTGGAAATGTAAACAAGGATAGGTGACTAAGAGGGGGGGGGGGGTGGTGTGTAAATTAGTAACCAATGATTTTTTTGCTTCAATTCACCATTTAATCCTTCATAAACTAATATGATCTAATACATGCATGAAAGAATGAAAGCAATAAAATATTCATAATACTTGACACAATATTTAGTAACCTAGAAACCTTCCAAATAGAAAGTAAAACTAGGGTGGGGATGATACCCACAAGCTTTAGTATTTTAGTATAAAGTTGACCTGTTAAGGCCTACAATCGATCACTTCTAGTGATCTGCTTTGATAGGAGCAATAAAGACTATTAGGTCCACCATGTAAAATTATTTATACAATACAATGAAGTATGTACTTGGTTAGGAGATTCTATATAAGACTGTTAAGTCCACCTCGTTAGAGGATTTGACTGATGCACCTATTAGGATGAACTAGTAGTTGATCTCTGCTATACAACTTTGTTTGTTGATTCCTTGGATGTAGAATGATCACCTTAATGCAATGGATGAGACTCTACTTAACCTTATACTACTTGTAGCCTTTAGTCAATCTTCAAACTCACATGTGCTTCATACTAATGGTTAATTGTATACTCATTTGGATATGACAAGATATCTCTCATTTATACCAATCCAAATAATTACCTTCTGAAGTCAGCTAGAATACCATATTCAACAATCTTCACCTAGTTGTCTCAATACTAACAATTAGATTCAAAAGTCCACTTAGGTGATATAGTGATACTTGGCAACATTATAAACACATCAATCTCTAGCTCTTTGTTGACATTGGTGCCCAGTCCATATCGATCACTCAGGAGTAGGCATGAACTCAGTTAACATTGATGACTCAAAAAATTTGAAGGGCTTAGTTGACACTGCAATAAGTCAGTTACTATTGTAGCTCAGTCAACACTACTTTCACGTTGCTCAATTAACATGACTAGCTCAGTTAACAATGTCTTTAATCTTTATTTGGTTAACACTACATGGCTAGCTTAGTTGATATTGTTTGCAAGGTTTACTTTGTGGTGGTTAGCAATAGTGTAACCAACCAAATGATCAAGTGTTTTAGCACTAATTGACAACTATTCTAGGCATAAGGTCAACACTTTGACCATTCTAAGTCAAAGTCAATCCCTAATAGACCTTTAACCATTCTAAGTCAAGGTTGATGCCTAATGCACCTTTGACCCTCCTAAGTCAAAGGTGATGCTCAATGGATTTGTGACCATTCTAAGTCAATGATGATACTTTCATCAACCAAAATCTATCTAATCAAGCTCGGAGTTGACTCCTTACTCTCTTTAGAATCAACTTCATCAAGACCCATATCAAGCTATCCTAAACCTCTAAACATAAAAGCTTCTTTGAATAGATGCACTACTCAAACATCCATTCAAAGAGGGGAAAATGTAATCACCTAAAAATGGTACAATCAAACAGGTGCCCCTAATCTTAAAAATCAAACAAAAATAATCAAAAGCTTTAACAAAGGGAAATATATCTCTATCACTTAATTTGATCAGCGTATGAAATTGCACAAAACCCTTAAAATGCAATAATCATCAAAAAATCAATTAATTCCTAAATATACAATGATACTTAGAAATAAATAACCATATACTATTTAATTTAATTCAAATTTCCTAGCACATTAATTAAATTAAACCCATTTGGTAATTATGCATCAAAAATGAATTAAAATTGATTAAATTGAATTAAATCTCCAAAAAAATCAATTATTGAATTAAATATTCAATAAATTGAGAGAAATTGACTAAAGGAGATAATTATTCAATCAAATTCAATTATCTCTAATTATCCTCTCAAAAATGGAAAATTGATTAAAATAAGGAATTGAGTTAAGTTCTAATTTCATAACAAAGCAATCAAAAATTATATGGAATAGTTAACTTGGCCATGCAAGAAAGTCAAGGAGACTCTCCCATTATTTTAGGAAGTTAACTAGGCAATCAAACCCAGTTAACTCTCAATTACTTTCAATCAATCCCAATTAGAGGCAAAAAACTAGTCTATCACCTCCTACAAAGACTCTATCTAACACAAGGTGTGTGGAGTTGAACTCAACTCTTTCTCATCTTGTAAATCTCTATAAAAGAAGGCCTTTTAATCTTTATTTGTGATAGGTGTGCAATTGAAGAGGAAGATTATAATGTTGTATTTTCTTTGGAGATATTTTATATCAAGCTTTCTTGAGATTATGTCTTTGGTAGATCATATAGGTTTCATTAACATATATTCATCTTTGATTTATCTAGTTTTCATGCATACTTTCATACAAAAATACAAAAAAGAGAGCTTATATTTGTATTAATACTAAAATCCTTCCTTTCATAGCATCTAGCCACTGATTCAGCTTTAGATCTAAGAGCTGCAAAATCCTATTGATTAGAAGGAAATAAGTCACTTTCGCATGGTATTTTTTCTTATTGTTTGTTTTGTGATTAGACTAACCATGGATGCAATGAATTATTTAATTGTGGTGTTTACAAATACAGGTAGCATCTTTCAGACACACAGGAAAGAGATCTTCTTTTTTGCATGTATTGAAGATTATATTTGTTAGATGGAATGGAATTTTCAACCTCTAATTTTCTTACTTCATACAACTATTTCAAATTGAAGTCCAAGATTTAGCTTCAACTTAGAACTAAAGGCTTGTACCAAATAGTCATGGGGATAGAGGTTGAACTCAATTTTGTAGTTTAGAAGACTAAATATTTTAGCCATATGGATGAAGCCTTTGGTGTTCTATGCTTATCCATCTCTCTAGTGTTGATCTCTAAGCCAAAGCCACCTATTAATGTTTTACATTTAGTCATTCCAAGGTAGCATTGGACGGTCATCACTGCAATCGAGCCATCCAGAGAAGGTCAAGTTACAAAGGACTTTTCTACATTTTATCATAAGCCAAATAAGTCAAAGGTTGTCGAGCACCCTAGTAGAGGCCAATTCATCATAAAATTCGAGTAATATAGAAGATATCGAGCATTTGGGAAGTCAGTTAATATTGAGTGAGTCAGTATATGCCAAGCAAGTAGAACCTGAGTGACAACATGAATGTTAGTTATGACTAAGCACTAGATCATTCATGTGCTGAGTAAACCAGTTTTGACATATGAGTTTGTAATTGCACACAAAATTATGTAAATAATTTTAGCTAACTTCTATATGATATTTAAATATTATGGAGATAATTAAGGAGGAGATTACTTGTTTTGTCAGATGACATTAATCCATAGAAAAGCAAATTAACCAATCAAAAAATCAAAAGGGAAAATGAAAAAAGGATGGATTATGGATCATTGATCTTAATCTAGAACTTTCTATTATTATCTATTTAAGAAGGGTTCCTACCCTAAGTCTAAAAGGATACCAAATAGAGAAACCAAAGAAGTGAAGGACATAACATAGATATCAGATAAGGAGATCAGATTGGTATTTTGAAGAGAGGAGATTTGTAATAGACTTTTAGAGAAAAACAAAGGATTAGTACTAAATAAGTTTTAACAGACTGAGTCAAGAAAAATTTCTAAATAGAGTGGTTCTAACAGACCTTATTTAAGTCTCCTAACATAGTCCTTACTTTATTATATTTGTAAAAGCATTTTACAAGGTAAGACCTAATAGTCTTAAACTCTCTTAGAAGGGTAGACCTCTCATAGGGTATATCATCTGATATGATCAAATTGTATCCCTAACATGTAAACTTAATTGTTGCAGAAGTTAAGATTTATGGGTTTCATCCCCGCCCTAGTTTTACCTTCAACTTGAAATGTTTCTAGTTACCAAAATAATTGTGTTATGTGTTGATATTTTACGTGGATGTTATGCTCAGGATTTCATTTTAGCATTACATATTTATGATTATATGGTATGAGATCTAAAATATGAGATGGATTAGGTGTGAATAGAGTTAATTAACTTATCATAGAAATTTTTTATAGATCCTGATTCACCTCCCCTCTTAGTATCTTGTTTCTAAATAATATTTCCAACAATTGGTATTAGTCCCCAGTTCTCTTTAATGAAGCCTAATAGCTTGAGAGAACAAGATCTTGAAATGGAGAAGTATAAAATGGAAAAATCATTGAGAACCAGATGATTGAAATCCAGATCATGTTGTAGCAACTTGAAGGAGAAAAAGATGAGTTAACGAAATCCTTAAAGAAAAGGAAAGATTTGGATATTTAGCAGAATGAAAAACTCTACAAGGAAGTTGATACACAAGGATTGCTCAACAATAGGAATACTGATGATAGAGGTGCAACAATAGTAGATCTATTGAAGAAGAACATCATCCTAAACAAAATGTCAAAGAGCTCAAGAGAGAACAAGAAATTCAATTAGTAAGACTATGTTAAGTAACTTAATAAAAGATAAATTGCTAGTAGACTTCAAGAAAGAACATTTGATGTGTAGAAGCTTACAAACAATTGATTGGACATGATGAACTAGTTGTTATTTACAAATCAGGAATTGAATAGAAAGGACATTGAGATCACAAATCTAAGATTACAAAGTGACCAACTAAGCAATGAGTTGAGATTTGAGAAAGAACTATTGGAAAGAATGAACAAACCAAGTGAAGCTATTAGATACTTTGAAAAATTGATGAGATCACCAAGGTCATCCAGTGATACGTTTGGTCTAGGACAAGTAAAGCATTCTTCATCTACTGAGGAAGGAGAATCATCAAAGAGTGGTGAGAAAAGAAATACAAAATCCAATGAGAAAATGACTTGTCATAAGTGTGGTAAACTTTGACATACTACTAACATATGTAGAAGCAAAAATGGTATGCAAAACCCTAAACTTAAGTTTACTAGTAATTTTCTTAATTGCAAGAAACAAGGACACCAAGCACATGAATGAGAGACAAGTAAAAGTGATGCACCTACTACATCTAGATTTGGAGGACATTGTTATAACTATTAGAAATATGGACATAGAACTCATGAATGCAGATCTAAGGCTAAATCTAACTAGACATCTAAAAATCAAACACATGTGCCTAAGAAAAGTAACTCTTACAATTGGGATTACAACACATGGTATAATTTTCATTATTCTGAAGAGTATGGGCACATTCTAGAGAATTGCATTAAGACACATTTCAAAGGTAACTATAAGAAATGGTTGAATGGAAACCTAGTTTTTTTCACTTGTCTCAAGGTTGGACATGTTAGTAAGAACTACAGGACCCAAGCACCAACACTAAATAGTGAAAGCAATAAAGCAAAAATAAAAGTTGAGATGAACAGTAGAAGCTAGAAGTAGTGGAGAAAGAAAAGAAAAGATTGCTCAATCCAATGGATCAGGTGATCACACCACATCCAACTAAGAAAAGCAGGTACATAAGAGATTGTATAATTAAATGATATATAATACATTAGTTCCTAATAAGTAAAGTGATTAAAAGTCCATATTAGCATGAGTCAAGATGCACTAGGGAAAATATGAGAGAAGTACCAGGCAATTGAGTATGTTTTACCATTAAGTGCTAAGCATTAGTAATATAGTTTGTATTGACTGAGCATTACAATATAGACCAAGAGCATACTTTGACCAAGTCAATATATTGACCAAGAAAATTGGTATTGACCAACCAAGGTGATAGTGACCGAGTATTTGAATGAAAAGAGGTGTGAAAGGCCAAGACAACTATTGTGCACCTACCTAAGTACAAAGACATTTATTGCAGACCTAATTGAAAAAATTGAATATATATATATATATAATTTGGGTATTAATTTTTATTTTACCAAGTGATTTTCAATGTAGACGTGATTCAAAGATGATTTCAACAATATAGGAAGTGAATCATAATGTGCCATTAGCAAATTGAAGGACCATAGTAAGTTAAGTTTTTAGTGCCAAGTAAGTTATTTTAAAAATTTGTTTGAAGGAATTTGATTTTACTAGTTCAGAGATGACATTATCTGCATCTATATTTGTGAAAGAAATGTTGAAGGAGGGCAATGCATAGATTGTGAGGGATGATCAGTGTCGCCCACCAAATTTGAAAGAAAATCTGAATATTGCATTGAATGGTGATGATTTTGGCACCCTGTCATCGATTCCACCAAGGGTATTGATAGTTCATGATGTGAGATCATGTTATATGTGTAAATTTGGAGAGATTTGAGACTATGAACTTCATAGAACATATGAAATTTTTTGTGATAATGGAGTGTTGAGGGATGAGAAAAAGATTGTTACTAAGAAAGGGGTAACCCGTGCCCTAGCCTTTCTAAAGGATTTCAAGGTTGAGTGGATCAAGATTGTGTTGAGCTGTATGGATGATATGAAGATGTGGTTAGAAGGTGGGCTGATTAAGATCAACAAGGCTATCATACGCCGAGTTACTATTTATCCTACTCTGGATAGACCTAAGTCAATAAGAAGTGTTGCAAGAAATGTTGTCAAGCAGTAAAAAAAGGTGAAGTGGAATGGTCATGGTATGTCAATCGATGGGATCAATGACCCTGTCA
This sequence comes from Cupressus sempervirens, assembly GCA_028749045.1. NCBI lineage: Eukaryota > Viridiplantae > Streptophyta > Pinopsida > Cupressales > Cupressaceae > Cupressus > Cupressus sempervirens. The sequence goes on along the minus strand of CM053792.1, from coordinate 573,459,461 downwards.
TTGAGTTTACAGTACTTGTGATTGCACACAAGTTCTATCAGTTGAGCTAACTGAATAGTGTGCCTTGCATTGTAGTGGACTTGGTATACAAAATTGTGAAGAAATGTCATAGTTATGATCTAGCCGAGCTGCAATTGCAAAAATTGTCAAAAAATATTGGAGCGATAAGGAAAGACAAGAATGTGTCATGTAAGTTTGGTTCCCTGCTTGTATGTATATTTTCTATGTACAAAATTCATTTCCTATAGTAGGAGAAATTTCATGGGATAGAAGTAGAATAACTATTGAGAAGATAAGTGACTTATAAGTCAATTAGGAGACAATTTTGAAGTTGTAATGGACAACTATTTTCAATAATTCAAGATTAAGATGAAGAACCAAATGAGGATACCTAAGTCAATTGTGGATAATTATTTTGATGACATATGATTTATGGTAGATATAGATTTTATATATGTGCATACAATACTACCAAGGGTTGCATGCCTAACATTGATGCAATATAAAGTTACTGTTGATGAAGTGAAAGAAATAGTAATTGCACTACTATATGAAGAAATTGATGCAAATGTCAAGCCATTCGATATAGATGACGCTGCCAAGAGTATAATGACATCAAAAACAAAAGAGCCCAAGATAGATAAGAAAAGAAAGAAGCATCTTAAGGGAACACTTGGCAAAGGTCAACTTCAGATTATTGAAGGAAAAGGTAAGGGTGAGGAATATGAAGAAGAAGCTCAAGTTGAGTCATCTAAGGGCAAAGAGCTAGTTGTTGTCGAGCCCAAGGCAACAAAGCAAAAGAAAATAGTGATTGTTGAACCAAAATGAAAAGAGAGTCTTAAGAAGGTCGTGAAGAAAGTTATCCCAACCTTTGAACCAAAACCTAAAAGAAGAGTAGTTACAAGGTCAAAGGTAGCTCAGTCCCCAACTGAAAAAAAAGAGGAAGTCCAACAAAGAGAAAGCCAATCAGAACACCAAAGAAAAATATATCTAAGAGGTTGAATAGTTGTGACACATGTGGAGCAGGAAGATGATGAAGAAAAAAAGTCTACTAATCTGAGAAAACTTCATATTGTATCAAGGTCACCTCCAACAATTGTTGACCAAGTATGCAAGAAAATGAAAGAATCAACAAGTATAGAAGCATTAATGGCAATCAAGTTTGATTCTTTAAATAAAGTAGACCAAGAGAAGCTTGGAAATTATTTGATTGATATGATGATACAATTCAAATGTATGCCTATAGAGTTAGGTCAAGGCATCCTTGATAATTTTTATAATAAAGTTAATGCTAAGTGGAAGTGGGCACTATCCACTAAAAGACAGATCAGGGAAACTACTATAGCATAAACTATACCAGATTTAGGGAAGACACATATGTTTATAGCCCTGAAAGACTTTGTGAAGAGATTTATCCCTAAGAAGAGGGCTTATAAAATTTTGGTAAATAAGGCTCATGAAGTTGAGAAAGAGAGAAGTCTAATATGGAAGGAAGCATTTGGGTTGTTTATTCCATTGGCTAATAAAGAAGATGAGAGAGGTGAAGAACTCAAGGAAGAAGACGATGATACAAAATAAGTGACAAAAATTGTAGAAGAAATCATAAAATTGGTAGAAGGGTGTGAACAACAAGATTTTTTCACAATTGAGGACATTCTTGATTCATCACCATAGAATTGACATGTATTGACTAAGGAAGATCTGAAAAATGCTACACTAGATGCCTTAGATCTCTCTCTACCATGAACCAATCTAGTGTTACTACAAGTACAATATTATCCAAGGATTAAGAATGCAACTACTAAAGGTTTCAATGTTACATCAGTTACAGTAGTTTTTGACATGAGTGTCGTGTAATAGGGAAAGGCAATAATTGTATTTCCATAATTCACCCATGTTAGAGATGTCAAAATTGATGAGAACAAGGTACAAGCAGAGATAGAGACAACACAGATAGAGAAACCCAAAGAACAAGAGGCAATAGGTTGAATCAACTCCATAGGAGAAGTCACCTGGATTGAGTATAAAGGGAAAATAACTAAAAATATCACTAACTAGTGATAACACCCCTTGATCTTAGATAAAGACACATATAGATGATACAAAAAAAGAAATAGCGAGTTTAGATGAAGTCATCACATTGCCTATATATGAATTGATCAACATGGCATTGGAGCAAATGGAAGAATTGCAAACCTTGCTAAGTCACAAGACAAAGCAAGAACAATTAAGAAGAGAAAACAAAAAGAAGTAGTTATTGCATAATATAGAGGATATTTTTGTTGATGCATTGAGATTTCTAATGTTAATATGCAACATCCAATTTTGGACAGGTTAGTGTATATAGTTGATAAGGTTCGGACAGAGGATATAGAGACCAATGATAAATTGATGAGTTGGTCTAGGAAGAAGTTTGACCACAAAGTTTAGCAGAAAGATTCAACAAAGCTTTCAATTAGGTAATTTGATCTTTCTAACCTTACCACTTAGTTAAAAGGAATTTTGAAAGTAATTCATCTTTATACATGAAGCTTTGTGATGTTGAGTTCTTTACATTGGAGAATCAATGATTGATTGATCCAAGTAGATATGAAGGCAAGTACACATTCATTGGGAAAGAACGCAAGTTCAAACTCACCTTTATATAATAAGTTGACATTTGATCAATAGAGGTTAGCTGAGTTAATGGTTAGAGATAGTGGTATACTAAAAAAATTGATTTGAATTTAATTTATGCTACTACCACATTTAGAGATAATTAAGAGGGAATTATCTATAGCTCAGAACTTAATAGAGAAAGATACACATCTTTCAACTACATAGAGCTTAATTGGTATAGCTTCTCAACCAGAGATTTATATTCAAGTCATGGACTTAGCAAGAGATAGATGGAATAAAGGACTTGTAGAAATTTTTGCATGTCAAAAAACATTTTAGGATAAGTAAAAGTTAACCCCAAAAAACCACAAGCCATAAGTGACAAAAATAAGGGGGAAATATATTTATGGCATACATTACAAAGGGGGAAGTATTAGTGAAAAAGGAAATATGAGAAGATGATACCAAGGGAGAGACAAAAATTGGATACAACATTATCAGATGAATCAACATCAGAGTCTACAAACATGTATATATTGTATAATGGAGATAAATTTTTGAAGAGTGAGTTACAGTCTCAGGGGGAGTAATATTTTTGCATGGAAACCTAAGTCATGACAAAGTATTTTTGCCACTAATGTCAAAGGGGAAGATTGTTGATCTCTAAGACTAAGTTTCCTATTAGTGTCTAACACTTAGTCATTTCCAAGGAAACATTGGATGATCATCACTATGACTGAGACATCTAGATAAGGATGAGCTATAAAGTACTTGTCTACATTTCATCATAATCCAAAGAAGAAAGAGGTTTTTGAGCACCTTGGTAGAGGCTGAGTTAGCATACAAGCTGAGTAACACAGAAGAGATTCAAAATTTGGGAAGGTAGTGAATGCCAAGTGAGTCAATATATGCCAAGTGAGTAGAATTCGAGTGACAACAAGAATGTTAGTTATGACCAAGTGTCAGAACATTCAAGTGCCAAGTAAACCAACTTCTAAATGATATTTAAAGATTGTAGAGATGATTAAAGAGGTGATTACACATTTTTTCACATGACATTAATCCCTAGAAAAGAATATTAACCAATTAAAAAATCAAAAGGGAAAATGACAGAAGAATGGATTATGGATCATTGATCTTAATCTAGAACTTTATATGATTATTTATTTAATAAGGGTTCCTACCCTAAATTTTTATGAGAGAGTGGCAGTGAAGTGAAGGAGCAAACAAACTAAGTATAGAGCAAAGGAAGGCTAAGTCTGAAAAGAGATCAGACAGAGAAACCAGAAAAGTGAAGGATAGAACAAAGATATCAGATAAGGAGATCAAATTGATATTTTGAAGAGAGGAGATCTATAATATGCTTTTAGAGAAAATTGAAGGATCAGGTATTGAATTAGTTTTAACACATTGAGTCAGGGAAAATATCTTAACAGAGTGATTCTAACAAACCTTATTTAAATCTCCTAATAGAGTCCTTACTTTATTGCAAGTGTGAAATCCTTGTATAGGGTAAGACCTAACAATATTAAATTCTCTTATTAGGGTAGACCCCTCATAGGGTAGATCATATGATATGATCAAATTGTAGCCCTAACAGGAAAACTTTGTTGTTGCAGCAATAAAGATTTGTGGGTTTCATCCCCACCCTAGTTTTACCTTCAACTTGAAATGTTTCTAGATTACCAAAATCATTGTGTTATGTGTTGATATTTTACATGGATGTTATGCTTAGATAGATTTCATTTTAGCATTACATTTTTATGATTATATGATATGAGATATGAAATATGAGATGGATTAGGTATGAATATAATTAATTTTTTTATCAGAGAAAAGTTTTATAGATCCTGATTCACCAACCACACCCCCCCCCCCCCCCCCCCCCCCCGCCCCCCAACCCCCTCAGTATCTTATTTCCCATTAAAATTTCCAACATCTAGAACTATTATTTCATGTCGAATCATGCACAAATCCAAACCAAGTTTGGATTGCATTGGAGGGTCTTTTTGGGAAGCAAGATGAGATGTGGGGCCACATCCTTGAAAATGAGCTCAACTCATTAGACCCAATTTTTTTTTAAGAATATTCAAGACTTCTTCAAAAATTTCAAGACTTCAATAGATGTTGGATGAGACTAGGGCCTTGGAAAAGGCTATGCAATAACATTAAATTTTAGCCCTTGAATCTTCTTCATCACAAAGTAGTCAGGGCCATGCTCTAATTACATGGGCCTCATCTTCATTTCCTCTTTAGTGACATTTTTCTTGTGGATCTATCATGTCTCTTTGTGTGAGATCTTTCTTGGTTCCATAATTGATCAGATTTATAGATGATTGGCACTTGTATTTTTAATCACTATGTTAGTCTTCCTTGTTTAAGTAGTGTCGTTAGGGTATCTCGTATAAAATCATATGTTAGATGCATCCTTGAATGATAGATGTTTATCCTTTGTTTTCTATTTATACTTTATTTGAGGGAGCTATACATATTATTGTCTATTGTATCTTCGATTTGATTGACATAAATTTTGCCTTTGTTTACCATCTGCTCATTTTTTGAGTTGACTCATTCAAGGCACTCATGCAAATTGATCCTCGTCTTCACCTTGGTTTTAGAGTAGGTTCTTCATTCAACACTATGATAGTTATCATTCGATAGATGTCCACAATTTTCTCATCTCAAAGACTTTTCATTCCATCTATGTAGATTTTGAGGGCGGGAGGGGCTTTATTCCCAATGGGTTTTCCTCCTTTCCTCCTTTCTTCATTGTTTTTTATTCTCATTAGTTGGAATTAAGGGGGGTGTCAGTTTGCATGAATAATTCCAACGTTATTTCTACCACTGATAAAGTGAAGGTGATTTTAGCAATGATTTTAACCGTGATTACTTTGCATGTATTTTGCATGCTTTATTTAGGGTAGTATAATTCGTATAAAAGAATTATTAATGCTTATTATAGTGCAAAATTTTTTTATGGAATAAGATGAGTTTTGAATTCTCTCTCTACTCTATTTTCTTTGTAATACTTATTTTTATTTTCCTAGTTAGATCTATGTGTAAAGTTTTACATGGTATCAAAGCCTAGTTGCTAGGAAATAAAGATTTTTTTTTGCAAGTTTTGGAGATCATATTTGTTGATTAGAATGGAATTTTCAGCCTCTTTTCTTCTTACTCTATTCAATTATTTCAAATGGAAGCTCAAGATTTAGCTCAACTTATAAGTAAAGGCTAGTTTTGAATAGTCATGGGGACAAAGGTTGAACCCATTTCCATAGTTAAGAAGTCTAAATACTTCAACCACATGGATGAAGCCTTTAGTGTGTTATGTTTATCCTTCTCTCTAGAATTTTTGTTTCATGTCAAAGCATGAACAACTCCAAACCAAGTTTGGACAACAATGGAGGGTCCTTTTGGGAAGCAAGATGACATGTAAGATCACATCCTTGAAAATGAGATCAAATCATTAGATCTAGATAATTTTGAGAATATTCAAGACTTCTTCACAAAGTTCAAGGATTTTACATCAACTAGAAGAATACAAAATAAAACATCCACACAGGAAAGAAAACAAATTCTTGTTATTTTGTCAAAATTTGGTCTGCAATATGATGTTTTTGTCTTTGCTTTTCACACAATCAAGTTTACAATAGGAAAAGGTTGGAAGATTCCCACTCTTGATGCTTTCATAGAGTCTTTGGTACATGAGTAGGATAAGCTCATAAACATGGGTACTTTGAAAAGTTTCAAAGATCATGCTTTATTTGTGCATAAAAGTGATAAGCAAAATTTAGAGTCCAATCAATAGTCCAAGACAAATAAGAAACTGGATGAGCCTTGTAGTTTCTGTGGTAAGGTGAGCCATGCAGTCAATAGATGTTGGATGATACTAGAGGACTTGAAAAAGGCTATGCAACAAAATAAAATTTCAGCCCCTAAATCTTCTTCATCATAGACTAGCCAGGGTCATGCTCCAACTGCATGGGCCTCATCTTCATTTCCTCTTTAGTGACATTTTTTGTGTGAATGTTTGATGCCTCATTGTGTGAGTGCTTTCTTGGTTCCATAGTTGATCAGATTTATAGATGATTGACACCTATATTTTTAATCAGCATTTTATTATTTCATAGTTGAGTAGTGTCATTAGGGTCTCTCATACATAATCATGTGTCAAATACATCCTTGACTGATAGATATTTTTCCTCTAACATATATTTTTCCTTTGTTTTCCATTTTCTCATTGTTTGAGTAGTGTCATTGGGGGAACTCATGTAGATTGATCCTTTTCTTCACCTTGGTTTTAGAGGAGGTTCTTCATTCAGCACTATGATAGTTATCATTGGATAGATGTCCACAATTTTCTCATCTCAAAGACTTGTCATTCCATGGTGTTTTATTCCCACTGGATTTTCCCTCTTTCCTCCTTCATTATTTTTATTCTCCTTAGTTGGAATTAATAGGGGGTGTTAGTTTTCATAAATAATTCCAATGTTGTTTTCACCATCGATGAAGTGAAGATTATTTTAGCAGTGATTTCAATGGTGATTACTTTGCATGTATTTTGCATGTTATATTTAGGGTAGTTTAATTTGTATAAAAGCATGCTTAATGCTTATTGTAGTGCAATAATTTTTTATGGAATAAGATGAGTTTTCAATTCTCTCTCTACTCTATTTGCTCTGTAATATTCCATATTATCTTCAATGCTCTTGTTTTTAGTTTCCTAGTCAGATCTATGTGTAAAATTTAACATACAATGGAGTAAAATTGTTAGGGTATGCAAGCTTTATGGTTTGATCACATGTAATAAGATAAAAATATAGTTGATCTTGGGAAATATTATTCTTGTGAACAAGGGTGTTTCCTATCTATTTCCCCCTTCACAGTGTAAACAAGGTATACTATCTAACTAGTTGGACTAGTTAGAACCTTTTCACACATGCTCACATCTTAAGTTTACTTTTTGAGTTAATAAACATTCCAGAAGTCTCTTATAAACATGTGATCTTATTGGGCCTAGTTGTCACATTACATAGAATCAATAAAGTTCTCATCATTCTGCTTAGTTCTATATCTTAATCTTGCCTATAAAAGTAAAGTGTCATATATATATTTCATTGTATTGTATATATTACACACATGCACATTATGAATTATATTTGATATAATTTACTTTGCATCGATTATTGCATAAATGTGCAATTATTTTTCTCTCTCATAGAGTGATGTTTTCATTTTTGCAAGTAATATTAGGAGCTTGAGTCCCTAAGGGACTTTAATAAACATTTCATACCAAACATATAATGATAAAAATGTAGTTTATTATGGTATATCCTTAAAAAGTGTTATGTCAAGGGTAACAAAGATAGAGTTGGGGAGTTGTACTAGATAGAAAAAAATCTAATCACAATTCTATGTATTTAAAAACCAGTATGCAAAAACATAACCAACAATGAGATATGTCCTATAAAATCAAAATAAATTGACTCCACAAAGGAAAACCCTTATGACATAAAAGAAAGAAGAATATATATGATGAAGGGTACTCCCCTTATAAACAAAAAAATACACAACCAAATAGATAAATGACAACAATTTGCAAGAATGAGAAATTGGCTTCTTATTATCTCCAATAAAATTGAATTACAAAATTTAAAAAACATGACATACAATAACACGTGGGAGTTTTTCTTACAAAATTATGCAAGGCATAGCCACCATATACATCCCCCAAAATTGTCCTAGACAATCCTACACTCTTCATTATATAAGAAAATTGTATCAACCCAAGAAGGTTCTATAAAATTTAACCCTAAATGTTGAGATTGACCAACCTTAAAATATTATTAATATATATTATTACATTAGAGTAGATGCCAACAACTTTTGGAAGTGAAAATAAATTTTGAAGGAATTTCATTTTCTTTTCATTTCAAGTAGCACAACTTTTGGAGACCATAACTCATCATCAATTGCTATGATTGGCTATTATGACCCCATTTTAAAAATTCCACAAGCTTCTCTACAACACCTAATTTGAACAAGCTTTACTTAGTGAGGTTTTGGGCCTTTTACAGATCCTCTAAAGCCTTCAAATTTGTGTTCAAAGTTTATGTACCCTTCTACCAATACCAAAAAAATTCAATATCTTCCAAACCAGACTTGATCTTGTAATGAAACTTTATTGGTAGGTTGATATATCCAAAGTGAGCCTCCATGAAATAAATTATAACATTTTGAGCTCAACTTAATTAAAATAGTAATGTTTTTGAAATAGTAACTTTGCACTCAGATAGCCCTTATCAAAAAGACAAGCTAAATGATATTTTTGGATGATGCAAGATTACACTTACACTTGAGATGTTTTTTCATCAAATGTTTGAGGTAATTTGAGAATTGGCCTTTTTACATCTCAAGTGGTCAAAGGGAAACCAAGATAGTTCTCCTCATCACTTGAGAACTATGAAGAATCTTTAATAGGTATTCCTTTTCATTTTGACAAGATATTCTTCATATTCCCCATTTCTTGTGCTTTTTCCAACACAACTATCCAAAATGTCTTCAATCTCCTCTATAGTTGAAGTAGTTGTTGGAATACCCCATTGATCTTCTATGACCTCATCTTCAACACCCCCTTCATGATACTTTGTCTAATTAAAAATTTTAAATACTAGGTAAATGTTTAAGTCATTTGGTAATTCTACTTCAAATGGATTTATTGAATCATGCTTCTTTAGTATCTTGCACAGTCCAAACTTCTTCATCTTCAACTTATCAAATATTCCCACTAGTAATCTCTCTTTTCTCAAATGAACTATGACTTCATCTCCAATATGAAATTCCTTATGCCTCATTTTCTCATATTCCTTAGCCTTGTACTATATATCCATTTTAGTAATGTGCTTCATTACTTCCTCATGTAGGTTCTTCAGCTTCAACACTACTTGTCTCCCCTTTGTTCAGCTTCCTTAACTCATAAGGATTTCTAGGACTACTTGTTGTCAATAATTGTAGCCTCGATAAAATGATTCCAATCAATGAAACAAAATGTTTGAATGCCCCACTGGCCTTAAAATTTTTATATCTATCTTTCTCTATTATTAATAACTATTGAGCATTATTATTGATGATAGAGTATTAACTATATATATATATATATATATATATATATATATATATATATATATATATATATATATAATTACACACACATATTATCTATCTATATGTATTATATATATATTACATACATGAGATATATTACACACACACACACACATATATGTTTTCTATATATAAATTATTATCATTATTATAATACATTAAGAAAATATTAATTGTGATAATTAATATGTTTTAAGAAGAGACATATCTCTACGAGAGACATGTCTCTTCGTATCATATATATCTATCAATGTATGACTAACTTGAAACACACCAAAAAATCACAAGTGCTATTACAAGTTGCAAGAAAGGTAAATTGATCCTACTTTAACATTATTTTAGAGTAGATACAAACTCCTGGGATACAATATTTTAGGGAAAATACTATCCATTATGATCTCAATATTAATAAATCTGAAATTCTCTAGTTTGAGTATTGTATATACCTATTAATGACAACCAAATATTTTAATGTGCATCACTTAATGTCATCGAGCTCCAACAGGGAATTTAAGTTCATGAGGGGGAATAAAAAGTACTTTAAATACTATTCCTTGATGAGTGAAGGCTAGATATCTTGGGAATCCATTCTCGATAGGTATTAAGTTATAAAAGGATAATAAAGATACAAAGTTACCTTTATAAGGTGTAGATCTATAAATCATATGGTAAAGAATGAGAATGTAATGCCCCACTAGCGAACCCAAGATAAATTAACCTTTAATGTTACTAAGTTTTCTAAACATTTTTTGAAAAAAGAGTTTAAACAACATAAAGATAATAAAGTGGAAACAATAACTAAATACACATCACATACACTACAAGAAAGACAATAGTAACTACATCTCTCAAGGGTTCCATAATGTTGAATCACACATATCTATTTTATTAAGTTAGGCATAATAATTAAGCAAATTCCATGACATAAATAACCACATGTACATGATCTCATGAAAGAATATACAAAATACATAAGATTCCGCAAGGCATAACCAGAATGCATTATCCTCTGTTGCACATGTCGCAAGATATGAAATGCTAAAAGAATATACATCATGATATGATACAACATCTAGTAGGATCTCAAAATAACCAAAGTATAAAATACCAAAAAGTATCCATAAAACATAATAACATGTCTCCATATGATAAGAAGAATATAACATCTCCAATAAGGTATATTGAACATTGGTAGCCAACTTTTGGATCCCATTGCCACCTGACCTTGTGCAACCTAAATGGTCCACTCCCACCTTACTGAGGAGATAAAATTAAGTACCAAATAGATACCAATCCACAAGTCACTACAAGGTAACTAGGCAAAGGAATCCCGATAGCATTATATCTCAAAGGTACCAAATACTACAGAGTAAATATCTAATCCTAGAGGAAACCAACAAAATGTAGGAATCTTCTATGTATATCTGAGAATGTTCTTATAATGATTTAGAATAACTGGGTGGGGTGAATCAATTATCCTTAGGTCTTGATGTACCAATTCAACTTTTGAACTCATCAAACAACTTAGATCTAATCTTTAAGTAGTTCAATCTCTATATAAACTTATCAATAACATAAACTTGTTATCCACTATCCCAACAATAACTTATCTTGAAAAATTTAAAACATAAAATAGTAAAACATTTTAAATAATATTCATAGAAGTAAGATACCAGGATTTAACATGGAAACCCAATTTGGGAAAAATCACCAATCATGTGACCAATTTTTCACTCTTCTGAAGTGAGCTCTATTAGGAGCCAACCTTATTAAAGGTTACAATACACACTATTAGGTGTGACTCTGTTAAAGGATTTAATCACCCTATTAGGAGTGGCCTTGTTAAAGGATTAAGGAAATTCCATTAGAATGTCACCTTGATTAAAGAATTTAGAAATGATTATTAGGTCAACCTTGATTAAAGTATTTCAACTGATATAATGGTTGCTTGGCCAAAGAAAGGGATCAAAATCCTATAGCAATGGACTACTTAACCCAAGATTGGACATCTCAAGTGGTTCTTATCCAACTCATTTGGACTCATTTAATTTATCAACCAGGGATGTAAACCTGAAATGGTGTTCACAAAATATATGCTTCAAACTTATCTCAACTTAAGAACTACTTTAGGGAAGTTCAAGTGCTTAAATTATAGGAAATTTATGCTAAAGCTGAGAACCAAATCTATTTTTAATAAAGCATGAAAATACAACTGAGAATTACTTCAACTACCTATGCTACAAGAACAATCCACTAATTCTGCTATTAGTGGCTATCGAAACAACAGAGTCTACTTGGATTCCATGAACTGAATATAAATCCTATGCTAACTAATTAGTTCACTTCATGTGTGGGCCCCCATAGAGAAGTGAAGTATAACAGCTTAGAGATGGAAACCCGAAATAATCTTTTTATTCATAACAACAAAATGTACATACTGATGAACAACATAATTATATTTAGGACTTAAAAACTTAGCAACCTCTTCTTTCTATTGAAAAAATGACTGACTAAAACCTAGTAACTCTAGAACACTTGACTTCTAGTTATTTAAAACATAAATTAGGAATAGAATTCCTAAATTCAAGACTCTTCAACTACTGAAACAAATGATGGCATTGATTATTACAATATGCACATTAATTCTGGTGCCAAATAGAATAGTAATTTAGGAGCTCACGACCCCTTAATTTTTTTTACTCAGGGCTAGTCTATTAATGCAAGCAACCACTTTGATTCCTGCTTGGTTGACTTGGCTTTGAATTTATATCTACAAAATATTAGTGCCTCCAAAATAATAACATACATCAAGACTTATTCAAAACATGTTATCTAAATTAGTTTACCCTTTATCACAATTCTGCATGAGATCTACCCAATCTAGCTAAGGAAGAAAAAGCATCATTCTCACTATTTTGTAATTAAATGACATATCTTTTCATAGCTTATTCATTTTAATCCTAAACATCGTGTTCTTGATCATCAAAGTCTTTTAGAGAGTTTGCAAATTTAACTGAAAATGAAATGACAAAATAAACCATATTTTGGTCTCATCATTCCCCCCAACTAAAACTTTGACTTGTCCTTAAGAAAACATGAAAATTTTCACCCTCGCAACCATCCTGAAGTCTAAGGTAACACTTTTTCTTTTACCCCCTGTACCAATGTTCCAATAAAAATCTTTACTCTCCTTGTACCTTTCCCATCTACAAAGCTCTCCTATCATATCAAATTTCTCTAAATCTTGTTGATTAGCAAGCAATGGGGACAACAATAGTGGAGGCTGAAAAGTTAAAGGAATCCAATCATTTTCCTTTCCTCCCCTAGCTTAATATACTAGGGTGCCCACCGAGTCGCCATGATAAAATTTAGTGGAGAATGAGGTTCCCTCTTTTGCAAGTCTTCACTCAACCTCATCCAACACCATTGATTCACCTACTTTGCTGCAAGAAGATCTATTTCTACCATAGCTTTATATTCCTAATAAACTATTTCCCTTAAAGGAGGAATATTTTGAATTTTAGGTTTTGAGTAAGCAATTTTCAACCATTCATAGTATAGATTTTTGGCATCCTTGGCCTTAGGCCTGAGAAAAAGTGGCATCTCATACTCTAATTCCCTATATTGATGGGCCTAGTTTTCCCTACTAATTTCATTTTGAATCCAAGACATCAATGCCCTAAGTTGAATATCACCCACATAAGGCAAAGGGTTCCAATCTCTATTATCAATGACTACTAAATTATGTAAAAAGAGTTCACAGAGCAAATTTATAATGGCTATAGGAGCAATATGAAAAGTTTGGAAGAATTCATGAGGGGTATTCAATGTTAAACTTTTACACTGCATTACATAGGTCATCTGGTAATTGACAAATTGTTCCTTCAAAAAGAGAGCATAAACAGGAGAAGGAGAGCAACAAGACATTAGTTCAGGAATCATGGCAGTGACTTTTGTAAGTTTACCACTTAATTGTTCAATCTCCTCATCCGTCTTAGTCAATTCTTCAGTTTGATTGAAGATGGGCTTTCCTAGGCTCTCTCTGTTTTCCATTCTTCCCTCTCTTGAATTAACTGGTTAGATAACTATGAAATAATTCTTAACAATGAAACAGTGGAACCAGGATGGAAAGTAACATGTGTCTCAAGTGAAGGATCAATAGGATTAGTTTGTTGGGCTACATATGCTAAAGCATCAAGTCCTTGAGAAAGAATTTGTTCAACAACAATATTAACTATATCAAAATTTATTCCAACATATTCTTTATGAAATTTTTCTCTTTGAGGTGGAGGAGAATCTGAAACTCCAAAAAATACACTATCATCATTGTTTGAATCTATGGAAATGATAGGTGGTTGAACAGAGGATGTTCCTGCTACTGCAGGTAAACATTCTGCACTTTCACCCTCTTCAATGATGATCTTATCTTTGTTAGAAAAAGAGGATTGCTCTTTTTCACTAACTACATTTTCAAACATAGGGGATTAAAAAGACACACCCGTATTGGATTTTACCATCGATTGGCTTCTTCGAGTTTTATGCCAAAAGGGTACTTCTGCTGCCTTTGATGCTACAGGAGGTTCTAGAGATGTTTCCTATACACTCCCTCTTTTCTGCTTATAAACCCTAGGAACTACAAGAGAGCCATTATTTGGGAAAATTTTAACTTTCTTTTTACCCTTATTAGATGTTGGTCCTAACCCAAAGGTAGAAGCTACATGAGTGGAAATTGAGGTTCTTTATGACTTCTTGGGTTTGGTTGAGAAAGAGCCAAGATTTACAAGGTTTTCCTAAGGTTCTCTTTCCTCTTCAACTTGCTCTGTAGGTTGCCTAACAGGGTTTTGCACTTTGTTTTCAACAAAATCATCCCAAGATATCCCAAGTTGTTCCCTAAGTGCTTTTTCTAAGATGAGCTTAGTAAAATAGTGATGCGAAACATCCTTCAGGGTTCCTTTTTGTATTGCAGTGGTTCTTTTTAACAAAATATGATACATAAAATGAGGAACATTCAAAAGGGCAGTCATCATGTCTTAGGCATGTCAAAAATTTGAAATGTGTGGCATACAAATATGAATGTCTCCCCTCACAAGTAAAATATCTCACAATATAATTAGCACATTCATTAAATGGTGCTGGTAAAGATGTGCAGATTGGACCTTGTTTCTGATCTATTTGAGGTTGTGGGTCTATATGCACTATAAATTGAGCTTTGGCCAAAACTGTATCTAATGCATTTGAAAACTATTCTCCTTCCAACAACAATTCCATTATATCTACTACAATTTTGGGTGAAAATGGAACCCTTACTCCTCTGACTATAGTAAAACCATCCCTCAACATTCACAAGAATGCTAAGGCAAGCTCCTCATTCCATGCAAACAATTTGAACATGTAATTTGTCCACCTCCTAACTTTAAATATAGGTAGGCAAACTGGGTGTCCCAACAATGTTGTATGGTCAGCTGGTTCTCTTCTTAACAAACCACCCCCCATTGTTCCTCCAGAGTGATTACAAGAATTTTTTCAAAAAAAATGGAAAAACTTGCAACAAACAAGAAGACAACCAATAGTACTTGTTTTAAGCAACTGACATTTTTAGCATTTAAGATCACTTAATTGCTTATTAAGTACCTTGGTTGGAACTCGTACTAACCAAGTTGCAAAAGTAGTGTGACATAAAGGTGATTGCCACATCACATTATTCTCTTATGATGATTTATGGAAAGGACACAATATGTGGCGACACATAAAGAATAGAATCAACATTGATATTTAATTATAAAAAATAAAAGAAAAGAAATATAATACCCCTCCCCTGAAACTAAATTAGGCAATAGCTCCTGCAATTGCTAGTGAAAGAGGTAACTAAAAATAGAACATATTAAGAAAAAGTTTAAACTTGAGTATGCGTACGGACCTGTGAAGTCATGTTGTCATTTGATACCATCATGCAAGTCAATAAAGGGTGAGGTGAGGTGGAAGACAAGAAAAAGTGGAGTGAGGTAGAATTATTATGGAGAAAATACTTTCACAAAGAAAGTAGTTTATTATGATGAGTGAAATGCTTTTAGAGAGAGGACGACAGATGAGTGGAAAACTCATCTATAGTTGCTACAAGAATTGTGGGATCAGTAGATGAGTGGAATTTCTATACGAACTCTTCCCAACTAGATGGCTTATGTTAGAGTTTTAAATGGTGTCCATTAACAAGGAGTTTGAAGTGAACAGGATTAATGGTATAGAGCTGCACTGCACCATTCTCAAACACAGAAATGATTTCATACAGTCCAAGCCAATGGGTTTGGAATTTGCCTAGATTTTGCTGATAATAGGAATCATGCAGAAGGGCCCAATCTCCAATAGAAAACTTCTTGTCATGGATGAACTTATCATGCCATTTCTTCTATTGCTGTTGGATTATCTCTATATTGTACAGGGCAGATTTACGATATTCTTCAAGGGCATTGAGTTGTTGTAACCTATCTTCTTGATTGAAAGATCAACATCTAGCTCTAAAGTAGTTTTTAGAATCTTATTTTAAAATTCTATAGGCATAGAAGTAGATTTACCATAAAGTAATTCAAATGGATTAAATCCAGTGGTGCTCTTCCATGTAGTCCTGTAAGCCCAAATTGCTTCAGGAAGCCTAGTAACTCAGTCTCATTTGTGAATAGCAACTATTTTAGTGAGGATTGCTTCACTTTCCTTGTTTGTGATTTCTACTTGACCATTAGCTTGAGGATGGTATGGGGAAGATGTACCATGATGGATCATGTACTTCTTCATGAGTTCTACAATCAGGTTTGATGTGAATTGAGCTCCTTGATCTATGATAATTTCCCTAGGTACTCCAAATCTGGTGAATATGCATTCATATAGAAAATTGGCTACTTTGTGATCTCGTGCATGTGTCATAGCTTATGCTTCAACCCACTTAGTTTCATAATCAGTATATACTAAAATGCATGATTTTCGATGAGAAGAGGGTTCTATTGGACCGACAAAATTAATACCCCATTTGTCAAAAAGGTGTAACTACTACCTGTAACTACAGGGGCATTTCATCAGTTTTAGTGGGTCTTCCCATGTGTTGGCATTGATCACATCGCCTTGTATACTTTGTTGTATCTTTATGGAGAGTAGGCCAGTAGTATCCAATTGTTAAAATCTTATAGGCTATTCTTTGTGCTGCAAAATGACCCCCTCATGGTTCATCATGGCAAGCCCTTAGAATTTCATAAGTTTCATCTTCTCTTACAGACTTACGAGTTACTTGATCTAGTCTAGTGTAGAACATCAATCCAGCTATCCATGAGAAATTGAAACTCTTTCCACCAAGAGACAACACTGCTTAGGTGAAAAGTGGTGTTTTTACTGTAACAAGGTAATTTGCTATATCTACAAACCATGGGTTATAAATTTCTATTGAAAATATATGCTCATTAGGAAAACAATCATCTATGGCTATATGATCATTAGGTACTTGAAGTCATGACAAAAAATTTACTACTACATTGGCTTGACCTAGTTTATCTATTATCTTTACATTAAACTCATGCATGAGGAGTAGCCAACGTGCTAATCTGCCAGAGATGGTAGGTTTATTCATCAAGTATTTTATAGCAAAGTGGTCAATGTATACAAAAACCTCATAGCTTGTGATATAAAGCCAAAATTTATTAAGTGCATACATAATAGCAAGCAATTCTTTTTCAGTGATAGTATAATTCATCTTAGCACCCTGTAAATTCTTACTAATTTAATAAGTGGCATGCTCAATAGTACCTTCTTTTTGTCTAAGAACTACCCCTAAAGCAGTGTCAGATGCGTCAAAATGAATGTGGAAGGGTAGCTTCCAATCATATCCTCTAAGAATAGGTGTTGTTGTCAAAAAATCCTCCAATTGCTAGAATGTTGGTTCACAGTCTTTTGTCCACTCAAATTCAGCTTGCTTTTTAAGTCAATTCTACAAAGGAGCATCAAGTTTATTGAAATCTTTGATGAATGTCTTGTAGTATCTAGCATGTCTAAGAAAACTTCTAACATTTGTTTGCTTGCTTGGTGTTGGTAAATTAGTAATGACAACAATCTTTGTAGGATCCACTTGAATTCCAAAAGAGGAAAGGTAGTACCCAAGAACAACTCCTTCCATCATGAAATAACACTTCTCACTATTAAGAGAAAGGTTGTATTATTGACACCTTTTTAGCACCTTCTCCAAGTTAGCATGAGTTTGTTCAAATGTGTCACCATAAGTGGTGGAATCATCCATATAAATCTCAACACAATCAGTAGCTATGTCAAAAAATATGCTAAGTACCACTCGTTAAAAAGTTGTAGGTGCATTACATAATCCAAATGGTAAGACAGAGTAAGCAAATGTTCCCCATGGATAGGTGAACGTTGTCTTATCCTGATCTTCTAGAGAGATCTAGATTTGATTATAGCCATTGAAGCCATCTAGAAAACAAAAATATCTTTTTCCCACTAAGTTATCCAGTACTTGATCAATGAATGGCAGAGGGAAGTGATCCTTTTTAGTGGCTTTATTAAGCTCGCTAATCTACACATACTCTCCATTTTCCCCCTTTTTTGGGAACAATAACAAAAGGTGAAACCCACTAGCTATTAGAAATAGTATAAATAAATCTAGCATTACGAATTTTTTGTAACTCTACTTTGACTATATCTTTCAATGTCGGGTTTACCCTCCTCTGGGGTTGTCTCACTGGCTTACATTCTTAGTTGATAAATATCCTATGTGTACAAAGACTAGGATCTAAACCCTTCATGTGAGTATAGTTCCATGCAAAGGCTTGTTGACTATCTTGTAATAGTATAATGGTACTTGTCATCTAAGATGTTGTAAGGTCATTACTGATATTCAACTCTTTTCCTGCAACAATCTTTTCTTTCTTTACCTTGTCCATCATTAAAATCTCTGCTATTGATGGAGATTTAATTTCATGGGGTAATAATGTATAAAGGTAATCAGGTGCTATAGGAGATTGAGGTGCATCACATTTAGGCAATATAGTTTGCAAGGAGCTGGTAGGATTTTCAAAATTAGACTCCTCAGAATCATACTGATTAGTAAGGATTGCTGCCAATATATCATCTTCTTCCTAGGATACAAAAAATGGGTTTCTTTTTAGCATCATGAGCTCTTGGATAGAATTAACTTCTATAGGATCATCACCAAGGTCTTGCCAAGAAACTTGGTCAAGGTCTAGTTGAGGTTGTGTAGGAGAGTATAGAGTTAGATTTTTAGTGTTTGTACCATCTGATATTGTCATTTTTCCTAATTGACATGTAATGCATGCATCTACAGTAGCCAACCATGGTCTTCCTAAGATTAATAGATATCCTCCAAGGGTGTCTCCTGGTGACAACATAAAAAATTCTAAAGGAAAATCTAAGGAATGTAGGGTTATAATAATATATTCTATTGTACCATTAGGTTTGATAGTTGAATTGTCTGCTAACTGAAGTATTGTAGGAGTATCCCTTAATTTAATAATGCTAAGTCTTAACAAGCCTTCTCTAGTCATGACATTAATTGATTCTCCTAAATCAATCAAAACATTCTAAATTTGGATGCCATTTATATGTATAGTAACAACAAGACTTTCTAGATCAGAATATTTAGGCATCAAGGTTTTGCTCAACATTAAATCAGAAAGTTGTCCCAATACATGGAGAGTAGGAGGATCCTTTTTCTTTCTAGTAGATTGCTTGGTACATGCTTCCTTTAAAGTTTATTGTAAAGGGGAATTTCCTTAAGCACATCCAATAAGGGAATATGTATAGTCATTTACTTAAGTTGGTCTAGGAGATCAATTGCTATAGGATTTGGTTTAGATGGAGCTATAGGCACTAATCTTTGTGGAAATGGAGGAGTAGGTGCTTGTACAAATGAGGAAATTGCAACATCAACTAGTGGACTTGCTGGAACATTTTCAATATTAGCGACCTCAGTTATTATAGGTCCTTTAGGTGCAGGCAACTTGGTTCTAGACCTAAGATGAATATCATTGATCTAAAAAGAATAAGCTTGTTGCTTATTGTTGGGATTTGGTGTTGGATGAGCAAGAAGTTGTGGTTTCTTCTATGGGATAGCATTGGTAGTAGGAGGTGGAGGCATCAGAGATTGTTTCTGAGGTGGAGGCATCAAGGTTTGCTGCTAAGGTGATTGGCTAGGTCCCCACTGAGGTGGTTGCTACCAATTCCCTTGATACAAAGGTTGTTGATTAAGGCTCGACTAAGGATAGTAGTTATTTTGTTGAGGCCATTGAGTATTCTATTAGGGATAATGAGGTGGTTAATGGTAGGCTTGATTATACTAAGGTTGCTCATTGGGCCAATTATTGTTCCAATTCTATTCTTGAGGAATAGAATTTGGGGGAATATTGCCTTGCCACTAATTACTATTATAACCAAAATTATTCAGAGGATCTTGAGGCATACCTTGTCTCTGAGCCCATGGTCATATTTGAGCAACATAAAGCACTTCTCCTATATCCTCATCAATTATTTTGAACTCAGTGGGCATTTGTTGTGCATTCACTGCTACAATGGTCTTGCATGTGTAGTTCTTCTTCCTTTCTCTACAATGAAAGCAAAATTCAATTAGCATAGCATCAACTTCATCCTTTTTCCTTTGAGCTTGCATGGTATCCAATTGAGTAGTGACATTATTAATGGTATCTTGCTTGAATTCAGATATCAGATTAGATAACTCATTTTTGATACTTCTAACCCACCATTGGTCTTATGTGGTATGCTCCTTAGTCCTCTACCTTTCTTCACAGTAGCCCTTGTATAGTTCTTACATATCTCCTTAATGTCATTCCAAGTTTTTTGTGTAACATCTCCACTAGCCATTAAGTTTAGGGCTTTCATGCTTTCTTCTTGCACCCTTCTTAGAAAAAGATGCTTTTCAGATTCTTTATTTAGGTTATTCTGTGTATTTCGCTGCACATTAAACAAGAATCTGGAAACATAGTCTTCTAAGGTTTCAGCCTCCTTTTGTGACATTTTAAAAATCTCATCCCCCTTCATATCTTTACCTCTACAATATTATTTATATTTTTGAAGAAAAAAATTACTCATTTTAGTCCAATTTGTTACAGCATTTGCACCCAACCCCATGAAACATCAAAAAGCAGCCTCCTTCAGAGTAGAGGGAAACAATTTCAACTTATGGGCATCAGTTGTGTAGTAATAGCTCCTACAAAAAATGTCAAATTTGAAGAGAAAGGTTTCAGGGTCTTCTATAATAAGGCCATATAATTTTAAAAGTGTAGCAAGAGGTATGTTTTTCAAATTTTGGTTCCTTTGCTAAGGTGGGATAGGAAAAGGAAAGGTTCTGATACAAGTTAATTTTGGTCCATACTAATCACTTTCAAGTAGTCTTGAACTCAGTTTGCACTGGTGACTTGGTAGATATTGTGCAACTTAGTAAACACTAAATCACTTGGTTACCATGAAGTAGCTTGGTTAACACTAGCTTTGCATCACCTAAACTATGAACTCGATAGACAATACAATTCTCGATAAACATAGGCTTCACATCACATGAATTGTGAACTCGATAACCACTGATAAACTTGATATACACTAAAACACACAGTTTGAATTTTTGGACTTCACACTAACTAAATCTACTCGATAACCACTGAGATTAGTCCAAAAAACTTGGTAGCAACTATAGAACTCAGTGGCTACTGAATTATATGGAAAACGTTGTAAATTGTTCAATAAGCTTGGTAGCTATACAGAATTTGAATAATTGTGTGTCACTAATAATAAACTTTACTAATATGTCAACAATATCCCCATTTGGTATTAGTGAAAAAAACACTTATTAGCCCAAAATTGAATAACTTGTATTCATCACCATGTGATACTAGCTCGATCTATTTTTTGAGATTTTTCAAAATTGATTTTTGTAAGTATATATAGAGTATTTCTTCACCATAGCATATTCCTCCCCCATACTATGTGATCCACTATGTACATATAACTTTTCTCTCATATAATAACATATCTCCCCCTGTAACTTTTCTCCCATATCTCATCCATATCTCATCTCCCCCTTTTTGATAGCAATGCCAAAGATTTATTCTAAAACATTTACAAGGAGACCAAAATGAGATTAGAATTTAGAATGTACCTTGAGAGTGATTGCCAAGGTTTTATCCCAGCTTTCTTGCAATACCTTGCATGTATGAATGACAATTTGCACTTTAGCTAATAATTCAATCATGTGATCAGAAACAAAGAAGTTGTTATCATGAATCAAAGTCTTTGAATATACAATGTGTTTCTACATAGAATCCATGACTGGAAGGATCATATTTTGTATGTCAACCAATGTCAAATAGATCCTTGCTTCTTCTCTTAACAATTTAGCTTGCAGTTCTGACAAAAATATGATCTTCTTGAAATGTACAGAGCTTGAACTAGGGTCAAGTTGTAGCTGTTGAGAACTTGCCTTAAGATCTATATCAATTTTGGACAATTTTTCCTTTACTTCCTTTGTATACTCAGTGACATCACATAGTTTTGCAAAAAGTGATGACACATTTGAACAAGATACCTCAAGATTGACCAAATTGTTGAAAGCTCAACTTGATGAATGGCTATTTGCTAAGCAATGTGCTCCAACCCTTTATTATTCAATTTCTTTTGAGCTTTTTCAACCATCTTTTCCTAACCTTTGGTGTCCTCATTGAACTTTTAGATTGCCTTTCCAAGTTGAAACAAATTAGGTTGAGAAGAATCAACCTCAATTCTAATTGCCTTAGTCAAGATATTCTTGGCATCATCTAATATCTTATATTCTCTGTCTCTTTCCTTTCTCAATCTTTGTTGTTTGGCCTTTTTCTGGAGGAGTTCACCAAATATGTGCATTTGATTTGTTGAAAGATTGTAGATATCCCATTTGGGAATTTCTATTTCCTCATCCAAATCTATATCTTCCTCTATCTCCTTTCCTTTCAAAAAATTTTTACTCAGTTGAGCCTTAGGCTCAACTATCCTTGTACTTATTGCCTTTGTACCTAGAATGGAAACAATAGTAGACATACTCAGGCTTGCAGTAGAAACTGATATAGTATTGACTGATGGAATACTTATAGAGATGCTAGTAGAATCCAAAATTGATGAAGTCAAAATTGTAGAATCTAAAACTGAAGTAGATAAAACTAGAGAGCTTACCATGGATGCACTCAAGACTGAAGAAGTCAAAATTGGAGAGATGATGATTGAAGAACTCAACTTGATAGATGAAGAAGGAGTCTGCAGCTCAGTTGATGAAGTGGAAGTCACTTCTATCAATGAAATATTGAGCGAAGTTGGGGCAAAGAGTGATTGGACATTTGATGTATCTATAGTAGTCACAACCAAACTTGTTGAAACTGTCTCCATACTTGATGTAGTCAAAGGTTTCCTCGGGGAGTGAGGAAGTGAGGTAATTACTACAGTAGCTATCTTGACTGGGTCAGTCTCCTCATCATCTTCCTTTTCTTCCTCTACAAATTCTTGCTCCTTGTACTCTTCATAATCAACTGTAACATAATGAGGTGATCCTTCATCATCCTCATCATCTTTGTCTTTGTCATCATCATCATCATCCTTAACTTCCACTAGCAAATCACTTGGTTTGTGTAAAAAATAGATATTCTTCCAAGTATTAGTAGCATTCCTAACAACATGTTCTATGTCCTTAATCAAAATCAAACAAGTATTAAATCTCAGAGTCAGTTTTTCTTCATTTTTCTTTAAAGACTCTTTAACCTCCACATCTAATATGCTTAGTAGTAATTCCCTTAGGGTTTGTGCATATATGTCTTTTACTATTTGCATGGAAAAATCCAATCTTAGCTTTAACTTCTCCAACAATTCACTAGAGACTTGAGAGGCGATCTGGTCTGGTGAGTACTTCCATTTACCCATTTTGGTCAGCATCAGTTCTTCAACTTGTTTCTACTTTGCCTCTTTCAAATATTTAAAATTTATAATTCCAGCTCCTTCCAATTGCTTCAACTTTTCCTAGAAGGTGGGTGGAGGTTTTCTGAATACAATATCACTTCCTTTCTTCGATGACCTTCTTGTGAAGACTGTAGTGGATGATTTTGCAGGCATGGTGATGATCACCTTGCCCTTTTTCTTCAAAGGTTCTTCTTCTTTCTCTGACTCTTCTTTATTCCTCATCCTCACCTTTACCCTCGGTTAATATGAGAGGTGTACTAGATTTCAATTTGGCTATTCCCTTTGTTAACTGCCTATGGGAGCTTTATCTCTAGCTCAATTCTAGCCTTAGCTTCATCATAAGTACCAAAGTAAGGGGCCTTGGGATCAATAGGTTCATTGACAAGGGCTTCAATGATATCCTTGGTCTCATCAATATTCACCTTATAGCCAAGAGGCTTGACCCACACAACTCTAGGCTTGACTACCTAGATATATACCTTATCACGGTCCACCATGAAGCACACATGATTCTTATAGTCCTCAACTAACTTCTTTGGAATTGTGAACCTATTGTTCATTTTATCTTTGAACACATCGAAGTAGTTTTCCATGATGGTGGCATAGTTGTCACCCATTTCTGCAATATATTCATTTATTTAGTACAATACAGGCACATCTTTTCTCCAGACTATAGTGCCTTTGGAAGGGAAGAACATTTGGACATAAAAGAATAAACAGGTTAATAGAGAACCAAATTTGCACAGATTATTCTTGGAATTTCTAATACTTTCCATATTCTTGTTGAATTGCCTCAATAATAACTTGGCAAGGTCATAAGATAAGTTGTTCTTCAACACTTTATACGCCAAATCCACCACTTCACATGACATGTTGTTAAGATGGCTTGAACTATATATCTTATGAGCTATAACATGAATACCAAACTTGAACTTTGCATCAATAACACTACTTATTTTCACACCTCTGCCATCCCACTCAGCTAGGGTTTTAGTTGTTTTGGCTTTGGCGAGCATGGGAAGGCCAATGATTCGATGAATCATTTTCTTTGTTATCAAAAATGGCTGCTCCAACCACAATTGTGTGTTATGCACCCAGTTAAGGATATATCTAATCCATTTAATTTGAAATTCTTGGGGCATATGGGGAATGTGTGTTAATCCTTTTGCTTCCAAATGTTGATGCTCAATTTTTAGGGTTCTATCAACACATAACTGACCTAGGGCATCATCCATCTCCAGAGTACCAATTTCTTGAATTGCTCATTTAAAATGAGTTCGAATGTCATTAACAAGAAGTATCTTAAGAGGGAATTAGGATTGAGCTCTGCTTGGGTATAGGGTTTCAGCAACTACGAGCACGAGCTTGAAATCCAGCACTTTCCATTCAACACCTTGAACCAACATGTCACAACCTTTCTTGACCTTGCTGCTATTGGATGCCATTTTCACTTGGTAGCTTGAGAGAACTTTGAAGACTTTGCAGGAAATTTTCTCAAGTCACTTGATTGCACAGAAAATAGCTCTTTGCAATAGCACTCAAAAATTCACAGTGAGAAATGAATTCAATTCCATGCCTTTTGTCAAAAAAATTCCATTAATGCTTTACAAGGTGGTAGATGAGTTGACATTATGCTTGATAGATTATCATCGACTATTCTGTATTGATCACTCAGTAACATCTCCATGGTTCGGTAACCATAAGTGCCTTAGTTACTCTTGACCTTTCTCGATAGAGTCTATGATCTAACTTTATTTAGTAGAGAAGGTAACTTGGTAATAACTGATACCAATCTTGCTTAGTGATCCCTTTGTATCTTGTATACCTATTTGGATCTCTATCACCTTTCAACTGGAACTGATTCATATGTCTTCTTGATAGCCTGGTTCTAGTTCTTCCTTGAGAACTTAATTAGAAATTGTAGATTCACCCAATTCTTGAGTGACTTGACCATCATTACTTAGACCAATATCCTTAGTAGACTTAGGAATCCATTGTTGTCTCATCTACTTTCGAATATTGTTAGCTTTTTCTTTCTTCTCTTCAACTTTACTAGTATTCATACAATTCTTGGCAAGATGACCAATTTTTGTACAAATAAAACATCTTTTAGTGGTATCCCTTTTCCTCATATGATGTTTAACACAATTCATACCAATGTGTCCAAATTCTCCACAGTAATGACATCTACACTAGGTATTGTAATCCCAACCAAATATTGCTTTCACAATTTGTTCTATAGGATTCAATGTCTTTGTTTTGCATTCTGATGCCTTGTGTCCATGTTTCTTACATTTATGACAGTTGCCTTCAAATTTTGGTTTGTCTTTGCATTCACTAGCACTGTGACCATGTTGATTGCAATTGTAACATTTTCCATTGAATTTTGCTTTTCCATTACTCCAACATTTGTTTGATGTATGACCTATCTTACCACAATGATTACAAGTAGGTCTTTGATTCTTTTGAGCACCTTGTTTGGAGGATTCACATTCTTCTTTGTATCCAATTCTTGCTTTTCCTTTTTGCCTATAGAGGTTCTACTCATTCAGTTGATCCATGTCTACTTGAGATTTTATCATTCTTTCATTGATTTGCTTCTCAGTATTTAGGTCATTTCTCAATCTTTCATTGAACTCTTTTTCATATCTCATCTCATTCTTTATTCTTTGATTGATTTGTCTTCCAAAATTTAGATCATTCCTTATTCTTTCATTTTCAAGTCTTAGGCTCATGATTTCCTCATCTTCATTGGAGAGCTAATCAATAAGATATGCTTGCTGAAGGGATTGCTTCTGGATCTCATTGTTCCTTACGTCCATCTCTTCTTTTATCTTATTTCTCTATTCCAAGACTTCACATAACCTTACTAATTGAATTTTTTGTTCTCTTTTTAGCCTTCTTACTTCTTCTTGTAGGGAACCATTCTTCTCTAGGAGTTCTTTGATTGCATCATTAGCTTCATTTGAACTACTTAAAGGGTGAAAGTATTCAATTCTTTCTTCAATGTAGATATGATCATTCATTTGATTTGCAAGTTCCTTTCTTCTTTTTAGGGATTAGGAAAGTTTCTCCTTAGCTTTCTTGAGTTGGGCAATGGCCATTTCCAAATCCAACTTTTCATTGTCAATAGTTTTGTCAAATTTGAATATCTCTATATCCTTGATTTTTGCTCAAGCTATTAAACTTTCTCCTTGAGAACCACAAAGCTCTAACAAAAAATGTTGGAAATATTCAAGACTATGCTAAGTTACTGAGAGGGGAGGGGTGAATCAGTAACTTCTAAAGTTTCTATCGAATTCAATTCTTAATCCAATAAACCAATTAGTATTTAATTCATCAAATCTAATCTAATTGCATGCATGAGAAATTGAAAACATGAAAGCATCCACAACACTTGAACACAAAGATTTGGTGACCCAAAAACCTTCCAAATAGAAAGTAAAACTAAGGTGGGGATGATACCCACATACTTTAGTACTGCAGCATAAAGTTGGCATGTTAAGGCTTACATTGATCACTTCTGATGATCTACCTTGTTAGGAGCAAATAGGACTGCTAGGTCCACCTTGTGAGAGGATTTACAAACATATAATGAAGTATGCACTTGGTAAAGAGATTTAGAAAAGACTGTTAGGTCTACCTTGTTAGAGGATTTTGACTAGTTCACTTGTTAGGATGAAGCAGTAGATCTCTTATTTGCAACTGAGTTTGTTGATAGAGATTCCTTAGTGTATAATCACCTTTCTATGATAGATTTGTCACTGCTTCTCCTTGTACTGATATGACCTTTATAATTCTTTATTTGCTGCATTCACAATACATATGCTTACACATTCACATTCTTGCACTTTCTTCCTCTCTTTTTTTTTTCATACATTGGATATGATAAAATACATCACATATATATACCAATCCAATTTATAAAATTACAAAGTCAGCCATAACACAAGTTAACAAAAATATTACAAAGTCAGCCCGCATTAAGATACTCAAGTTTTGAAGACTGACTTGGTGAGGTTTTGATACATGACATCCATTGTCACTACTTGGCATCATCATGCTCTAGGTAGACGTAGAAGCTCAGTCCATACTGATCACTTTCAAGTAGTCTTAAACTCAGTCTGCGTTGGTGACTCAATAGATATTGTGCAACTCGGTAAACACTAAATCACTTGGTTACCATGAAGTATCTTGGTTAACACTAGCTTTGTATCACCTAAATTACAAACTTGGTAGATACTGCAATGCTCAGTAAACATAGGCTTCACATCACATGAACTACAAACTTGGTAACCAATGATAAACTTGATATATACTAAAATACATAGTTTGAACTGCTAGACTTCGCACTAACTGAATCTACTTGGTAACCACTAAGATTAGTCCAAAAGACTCGGTAGCAATTGTAGAACTCAGTGGCTACTGAATTATATGGAAAACACTATAAATTGTTCAATGAGCTTGATAGCTGTACAAAATCTAAATAAGTGTGTGTCACTAATAACAAACTTGACTGATATGTCAACATAACATGCTTCTTTACTACTAAACTTTATTCTACAAGGAATAGAAATACAACTAAATAGATTAGTTTGAATTAACACCATCCCTGGCAACACTGCCAAAAATGCTTGGCCAAAGAAAGGGATCAAAATCCTACAGCAATAGACTGCTTAACCCAAGATTTGACATCTAAAGTAGTTCTTATCCAATTCATTTGGACTCATTTAAGTTATCAAATAAGGAAGTAAACTTGAAATGGTGTTCGCAAAATATATGCTTCAAACTTATCTCAACTTAAGAACTACTTTACACAAGTTCAAGTGCTTAAACTATAGGAAATTTATGCTAAAGTTGATAACCAAATCTATTTTTAATAAAGCATGAAAATACATATGATAATTGCTTCAACTACCTATGGTACAGGAACAATCCACTAATTCTATTATTAGTGGCTACAGGAACAATAGAGTCTACTTGGGTTCCATGAACTAAATATAAATACTATGCTTACTAATTAGTTCACTTCCTGTGTGGGCCCCCATAGAGAAGTGAAGTATAACAACTTGGAGATGGAAACTTGAAATAATCTTTTTATTCATAACACCAAAACATACATGCTGATGAACAATAGGATTATATTCAATACTTAAAAACTTAGCAACCTCTTCTTTCTATTGAAAAAATGACTGACTAAACCCTAGTACCTCTAGAACACAGACTTCCAATTATTTAAAACACAAATTAGGAACAAAATTTTTTAATTCAAGACTCATCAACTACTAAAACAAATGATAGAATTGATGATTACAATATGCACATTAATTATGGTGCCAAATAGAATAGTAATTTAGGAGATCATGACCCCTTAATTTCCTCTACTCAAGGCTAGTTTATTAACACGAGCAACTGCTTTGACTCCCACTTGGTTGACTTGGCTTTGTGTTTATATCTACAAAATATTAGTGCCTCCAAAATAATAACATACATCAAAACTTATTTGAAACATGTTATATAAATTAGTTTACCTTATGTCACATTGTTGCAAGAAATCTATCCAACCTAGCTAAGGAAGAAAAAGCATCATTCTCACTATTTTGTAATTAAATGACATATCTTTTCATAGCTTACTCATTTTAATCCTAAAAATTAATTATGCACACATTTTTTTGAAAGCATCATTAACATCATGTTCTTGATCATCAAAGTCTTTTAGAGAGTTTGCAAATTAAACTGAAAATGAAATGACAAAATAGACCATATTCTGGTCTCATCAATGGTTAAAAAGTAACAATAGGTTGATCTAGTAAATGCAACTCACTTTGCAAATATGAATCACAATGTAGCTCATTTGCTAACTCACTAAATGAAATCCATTCATGTCTCCATCACTGTCTTTGATTTTCTTGGGACTCCTTCAGACCATCACTCTTCACCTCAACTTCTCCTTCTTCTCAACCTTTTGCTCAAGTTTCCTAGTCAACAAAATTAGCAACTTCTAACCTCTCTAGGTTAATCCTTATGCCTCCTTAAATAGTTAGCTTTGATCTTTTGCTTCTTAAAAACCATCATTGATCTAAGGTTTACACCAGAATCATTGAATCCTTCCATCATTTTGTTTCCTCCTTCTTCTAGAAACTTCTCAAAACTTCTCTTTAAATGCATGCGTAGAAAAGCTCAAACATGATTTCTCTTGCATTAAATAATCCATCTCATCAATCCTTATCTTCAACACACTTTTCATACTTCAAGAATTCAACTGTATTGGATAGGAATCTCAATTCCTTCATAAAATAACAAGTGTTGGCACTCAACCAAAATTGTTTTCCTTGACCTTGGTCATTACTAGATAACTTGGTCTTCACTAACTATCTTACTTGGCTTACACCGACTTTGCTCGGTCGAGCTTTTCTTATACTCTATCTTTATTGGCACTCAGTTGCTACTATAGTTGCTTGGATTCTATTGTCCGCTTGGTCAACACTAGCACAACTTAGCTTCAATTATAAGCTCCTTGATATTTGGATTTGAAGCTTAGTTAAGCCTATGCATTTGGTCCTTCATTGATCATGTCTTCTAGTCTTTAACTCAACTAACTTCTCCACTTAGTATTATGATTAAGCACCACTTTATCTTGTCAAATTCCAACTAATTAAGTTCCCGTTGTAATTTATATAACTTAACCTTTTCAGTAGGTCCTCTTGTTATATCTTCAATCCTCTTCATCAATCATCTTGATATGACACTATACTCAGGTAGCAATTGTCTCACCAGTCAAGTTTGGCATCAATGACAACATAGAAATTGTTCCAATTGTAGTTTCCAAAATTCTTCCTCTTTGGCATTGATTACAACACCTCTAGTTACCATACAATCCAAAACACTTGACTTGCTTCTGTCAACTCAATTTATGTTCAGTATTAAATCTTCATTAATATCCTTAGTTTCATTCTAATTTTCATTTTAGTATCTAATAATATCTTTGGTCTCATCTTTTAGTATCATTTTGATTCTCATCTTATACATATTTGATATGAAACACCTCTTAGTAACAATTCCAATAGCCCCCTCTATCATATCAAAACAATATCTCCCTCTTTGATATATATCTTCTGAACTTCATCACAATCTCTCCTAAATTTATTCACTATCTCTTGATGGCAACACCTCTATTTGCATAGGTAACTGAAAATCTCTCCATATGGTAACTATATAATCTCTCCCTCTTTTTGCACTAGTGATGGCAACTTCTCAACTTCTTCCTCTTTGACAACAATGCCAAGATTCTTCAACATCTTTAGTAAACTCTATCTCATACATCTTCAATATGTAGATATCTCTTGGTCAGTTTTCTGAACTAGGTTCTTCTTCTATCATCTTTCTTATGACTAATTCAATATCTCATACTTCTCTCTTCACTACTTTAGGCAGTTCCTAAAGTAAGACCTTCTGAACTAATTTTTAAGATATTTTGATTAAAATATTCGATGCAGAGCACCATATTAGCTTATGTAAAATAACTTAGGGGAATCACCCCCAATTTTCCTCTTAGATATTTATTTTAATCCTTAGGTAAGGATTTTGTGAATAAATTAGCCATATGTTCCTTTGTATTCACATACTCCAATCTCACTTCTTTGTCTTGTAACAACTCTCTCAAGTAATGATACTTGATAGCAATATGCTTGGTCTTAGTATGAATCATAAGGATTTTAGATATGTTTATAGTACTTGTGTTATCATGGAATATAAAAACTATTTCAATGATCTCTTCCTTCATTGCTTTTCAATTTCTTGATCCACACTATGTTAGAACAATTAACTGTTGTAACTACATATTCAGCTTCTTCTCTAGATTGGGAGATGCAATATTTCTTCTTACTTATGCATGAAAGTATTATCTTTCCTAGAGATAAATCTCCACCACTTGCACTCTTTCTATCATTAACATATCCAGCCCAATCTACATCAATATAGACTTTCAGTTCAAACTTGTCAATCTTCTTGTAACAAAAACCATAGTCCCCTATTTGTTTCAAATATCTAAGTATTATTTAAATAACCATCATGTAATTCTCTTTTGGATTTGTAAAAAATATAGTAACAATCCCAACTACTAGTGAAATATCTGGTCTGTTATGAACAACATATTGCAATTTTCCAATCATTGATCTATACAAGGTTTGATTCAGATTAGTAGAATCATCATTCTTTGAAAGTTTATGTCTAGTAGCCATGGGTTTTCCAACTGGTCTTGATCCTTCCAAACCTAAATTTTTCAGTATCTCCTTGATATATTTTGATTGTGTAATGTAGATACCTTTCTTCATTCGATACACTTTCAAGCCAACAAAAAATTTGATCTCTCCAAACTTAGATAGCTCAAACTCTTGCCTCATTTGATTTGAAAATGACTTATGCAATGAATCCTTTCCTCCAAATATGATATTATCAAAAAATATCTTTTCTAGTAGTATCCCTTTTTCATATTTAGTCTTCAAGTAAAGATTTCTATTATTGTTTGTTCTTGCAAAACTGATAGGGAGGTTGGATGAGTCACTCACTGACTCATGCTCTTAGTCTTCTTACAATGCTTCTAGGGTGGTTCTTCCTCACCACATTCCACCTATAGGACCCTAATTTTCCTAAGGTTCCCTTGGTCTCACTAACCAATCCAACTATCAAGAAAAATCACTCTATCAAGCCAAAACTTGATGCATTCACACTCTTTCACCCTAACCCTTAAAGCAAGCAATAGGGCTCACAACCCCAAAATCTTGAACTAGGCCTTGTAGAATCATGGAGGTATGGAGAAAAAAAATATACTCAACCAATAAGGTATGTTTGACATCCCACCAAGTTCATCTTCCCATCTGATCTCTTACTTTCTTCTCAAATAGGCCTGATAGGCTAAGAGCCCCAATTAGGTCTCCTATAGCAAGATTCTATGCCTTCCAAAGTAACCCTAAAAAAAAATTAAGTTTCTTGGTTCATTTTTAATACCCTTAAATATGTTTTGGGTCTTGGGTCATACTCTCCCATCTATTACCCTAACCCAAATTAGATGAAAATAAGGCCTTTTAGGCTTAATTGATTGGTCCAACAAGCAAGTTTGTTTCTGGATTGTTATGGGATTGGCCTAAACCTCTCTCCTTCATGGGATGGTGTAAATTCCTTCTTCTTCAACGTACAAGATAAATTAGGAATCTATCTTTACTCCTCTACAAGGATTGCACTCTTCTGTGTAATCTTCCCTAGTTGAACTCACCACAAGCTCATCTAGGGAAAGACCTTCAAAATGGTTGCTATGTATTTGAGGACCCTTAATTCTATACAAATAAATTACATGGAGTCTAATCACCATCTGTAAGAGGCTATATATATTTAATGGTGGGGAAGTGAGTTAGAGCTCCATCTCCAAGAACTGCCTAGACAAAACCACTAATAATATAGAACTAAAAGAATTTTCCAAAAGGTAATAAAAATATTCAAAACTCCTATCTACCAACACAAAGATTCAAGAGATCATGAAAAATAATATATTTTCAAGCAATAGCATAGATGTTGCACACCTAACTAACCATTGTCATAAAAAACTAAGAAATTGCTCACAAAATACCTTAGATTGTTGTTTGCAAAAACACACCATTTGTACAATGGACTTCCAACCCTACTCATAGGTCTTCTCTAGTCTTATATAGGGTAATGAGGTGGTTATAGACCCTTTAGAACTTAATTCCAATAATTTTGAACTATTTTGTAAAAATTTTCTCAAGCAACTTTTAAAAATTGCAAAGTTGCACAATGCAACTTTTACAACTTTTTTGTAGCTTTTTACTAAATTGGTCAAATGACCTTCCTATCTTCCCAAACTTAACCATAATCTTTATCTATGGTCAAAACTGCACCCTAACTCTTCCTAGACCCTAATGACCTCATGATGATGTCATCACCATGCCTGTGCCAATCAAAGGGCTTTACAACTTCCTAGCACTTAATTGCACCTAGTAGAAGGCCCTAAGAGCCTATGAACAAAACCCTCAAAGGTACCTCAAATATGATCAACATATTACACATATAAAATTCCCCTAGGATCACACTTACATAACAAAAATATGAAACTTAGATTTCCTAGGCAATCCTTAGGAACTCCTACACCATTCTCCCCCTCTCCACAACTTTCAAGGAACATGAGGAGAAATCAGTAATAGATCAATGCCCAACGTCATGAAATTTTCTTCCTCTACCCATGTAGCTTCAACTTCTAATTGTCCTTTCCATTTGATTAAGTACTCTAGGTAGGTCGCATGCCTTATAGACTTCTTGACCCTTGATTCCAAGACCCTCTCATTTTGTTAGCTCATTTTGGGAGGTAGGGTTGCATTACTGACATCTTCCAATATACCCTTACAATTTTGACCCACTTTTAACATTGGCCCCTTGTATTTAACCAGATCAACTACATTGAACACTAATGAAATGTTTAGATTTTTGGGAAGCTCTACCTTATAGGAATTATGTCCATATTTTGCCAACACCTTGCATGGATCCAGTCTCTTCATTGACAACTTGGCTAGCATTCCCTTTTGAGTCTAGGCTCTTTTAAGTGAACCAGACATACTCTCCTACTTCAAACTATATGTCCTTCCTTAACATGTCCATCTTAGTCTTCAATTTTTGAGTAGCCTCTGTTATGGTTCTTTTCACCTTTTCTTGTATCTCCTTCATAATCTAAGAGCAATCTTTTACATGGCCACTTCTATACTCCGTAGCTACTAGATCTTTGAGATCACAAACTCCTCTTGGATGCATGGTGCATACCATACACTATTTCAAAAGGACTTCTACCTGTTTTCCTATACACACTATCATTGTAGGCATATTTAGCTTAATGGATGATTAGATCCCATGTCTATCCATATTTCTTAGCTATTCCCTAACACCCTATTGACCACCTCAGTTTTACCATTAGTTTATGGATGGTAAGCTGATCCAAATGATAGGTTAGTTCCTAGACTTCTCCATAGTCTTGCAAAAATAATTCATGAACTTCACATCTCTGTCAGAGACTATGCTTAGGGGCAACCCATGGATTCTTACAATCTCCTTGAAAAGCAAATGGGAAATGTAACTAGCATCATGAGTAGTCTTGCAAGGAATGAAATGAATCATCTTGTTGAACCTAACTACCACTACATAGATATTATCTGACCTTATTTTAGTCTTAGGAAGACCTACCACAAAATACATTTTAATGCATTCCCATGGCCTATTAGGAATAGGTATGGGTTGTTACAAACTTGCATTATTGGGTCCTCCTTTTACTTTCATGTACACCACACATTTCTCTACATACCTTATGACATCTCTTAGCAACTTGGGCTAAGAGTAGAACCTCTAAACCAACTCCAAGGTCTTATTCACACCAAAATGGCCACTAAGATTGTCATTGTGCTTCTCTTAAATAAGGTTCTCCCTCATTGAACCTTGATGAGTACATAGTTGATTTCATTTAAATAACAAGCCACTTTGTAGAGTGTATTCAAAGAACTAACTGTGGAAATGATTTTGGAAATTAGCACATACCTTATAGGCTTAATGTAGGATCCCTTCCTCAATACCCTAATATAAATCCTAATAACACAAATATGGTTAGAGCTAGGAAATGGAAGGAGATGAGATGTCATGTTTTTGTATCTTGTGTATAGAATGTGAACTATATATTGTTACCATACACCTTATGATAGCACGATGGTAAGAGGGTTCTAGGATATAAGTATGCCATGATTGACATTTTCCTTATCAATAATGAACCTGAGATCTTATTGAGGTTGATATACATTTTAGTCATTGTTGTGCTAAATATTGTATTCAGAATTACATTAGGTTGATAAGCTAAGACCCTATGGAATAAAGACTCGAGGTGTCATAAATTAGAAACTATGTAGATGGTTTCATTGTATTTTATGGCCTATTAGGATAAATGAATTAAATGGTTATTATGGAAAGATGAATCAACACCCACTCTTATGATATTACTAATAGTCATAGATAAAAATTCTTATCAAAATTGGATAAGGGTCTAAACGGTGGAACTCGATATGATGTAATGTAATGAGTTAATTATTGTGCAAGTAGTATTAGGTGGATATGTTGATATTCATGAGGCTAGATTCTATGGCCCAATAAAATGTAATGGATTTATTTTATGATTGATTTTGAAACTATGTGATTATGAAAATATCCTGACTACCTGACATGATTGATACACCTTATAATGTATTATCTCATAATGATAATGAGATATTTTTAGTAATCAAACTATATTTAATTGAATCAAAAGATACTAGTTGTGATGTTTACATTTTGGTGATTTTGACCTAAGATATGTATTCGGAACTAATTTTCATGTTGGTTGATTTAACAGTATAGATTTAACATTTCATCATTGTGATAGGAAATGGAATGTGATGTGGTTCAGAATGTTAGTTGGATCATTTGATTAGATATTAATGTTTTAATGCTTTATATGAAAATGATTAGAAAATAAAAATTGATTATGATGTTAAGGTAAATTATTTAATATGAAATTTCCATGCACCTATATACATGAGGTTTATATGATTTTTTTCATTGGGCTACTGATGTTCAAGTTTAGTGTGTAGGCAATTACACCATGGAATTTAATCAAGGAAACAAGGTCCAAATTTATGTGGACATAGTATAGCCAAGGCAAATCTTTGGAAGATTCAGAAGTCTCATTGTGATGTGTTTATTTCATAAATGTAAGCTTGCATGTGTGTGGTAAATTTAATCTCAAAAATACATTAGGGACATGTCATGGTGATGTTTAATGTATTTTAAATGTGTCACTTAACACTTGTAATTGTTTTTGTGTTAATGACATGTCACCTAGCATTTTGGTCATGGTTACACTTAACCTTAAACTAATTACCTTTCATAAGATTAAGTAGATGCACTTGGAGAAAGGATCAGATGGGTCACCATCAAGGGAATTTCGAATTCAAAATTGAAAAGGATTTTTGAAGGTCAATAAGTGGTTCCAAAGTGTCATTTTTGTTAAAATAAGCCACTCATATGTTAGCATAACTTGTTAGAGATCTAAATTTGATTGTTTTAGTGCTTAGCTAGCCTAGGGGGCCCCTTAACCAATGCATTCTTCCACCAATTCGAAAATTGAGTTTTCCCATGAGTTCATCCCCATCTTTCCACTTAGTCAAAGGTACCAAAATTAGTATAGACAAAATTGTAAGAGATAGTGAGAGAGTCTTTTTAGTGAACTTGAATAAACTAGTGGGGTGTTCACCCACTCTCTAAGTTGAGAGACAACTAGGGTTTTGGGAGGAGAAAGACTAAGGAGTAGGGAGCTCTTCACCAATTGGCATTGCCTTTAGCTTGGATCAAGGTTGGTATCATTCCATTGGCCTTCATTGGACTTGCTTAACGGTGTTGAATTCTTGTTCATATAGTGGTGGAAACATGTAATGTGTGTGGTGTTGAGTGGATTGTTATATGTTATTGTTGTGATGTATTTCTCTTGAAATTTTTATTTGGTTTTGTGAGTATGAATGCTAATGGGTGTGAAGGCTTCACTCACCCTTAGAAGGGAAGAGATGCCTTGGGTGAAGG